>CM028356.1:49326518-50020628 GCA_016618105.1 Dendrobium huoshanense | reverse complement strand
TTAAAACGAAACACTTTTCGATCGACTGTACGAAATTTTTTCGTATGTACGATCGGTCAAGTCAAAAAGCCTGTACGAAGGGACGCATCGTAAGTTGTGTTGAATACGAAAAGCCGTTACATTTTGGACGAATTGGATCGTCTGTACGAAATTACTTCGTCCAGACGAACGATAATTTTTCGTCCAGGACGAATATTTTCGTCCAGAACGAACGTATCATTTTTCTTTAAATATGAAGGCTTTCAAACTTGAAAATCACACTTTCAAACTTCTTTTTCAATCCCTTTCTACATCAAATCGACAATGGCCTCCTCTAGCAAAAGACAAAAGGTTTTGGTGAGGAAACCAAATAGGAATGCCCCAGACAACTTTCTTTCCAAGGCGAATGAGGAATCTTTTCCTCGTTTTGCATCTGCAAAAATCACTCCGTCTCGCATTCTTATCCAAACAGAGTTAAAATTTCGGGTATTGCACCTCTTCGCCTCAACCCAATTTCAGTTCATTCTTTCTCTCGTCCATCTCTACAATAAACAAACCTACCACTACTTTCTAGCCAATATGAGTTTCAATTCTGATCACTCTATCATTAGTTCTTTTGTTTTTAAACAAAAAGTTGAGATCACCAAGCACGACCTTGGTGCATTTTTAAACTTAAGGACTGAAGGATATAGAGCCCACACCCTAATGTCAGAAACCTCCTTCAAATGGTTTCAAATCAATACGGTAATTAGAAAAAATGCGATTGACAATCATGTTGCTAGAGTGGCCGGTTTGACCCAAGATGCCAGAATCATCCAGCATATCCTTAGATCCTCAATTATTCCTAAAGCTGGTGATAGGATTAACATTACTCATCTCCTTTCTTGTCTAACTTTTTTAATCATGCAAAGACATCCTATTGATGAAGCCCAACTCATCCTAGATCATATCTATGGGCTTTCAAAAATAGGACATCCTGATCAGAAGAGGAAGAAAAACATTTCATTAGGGCACTTAATTACTTATATTTTGGAGAAGAAGTACAATATAGTGCATCCTGATGAAGAATATGAAGAGCCAGTTTACTATAACGATGCATCTTTCAGATTGCTCTTCAAGGAGGAGAAAGAAAAAGGACATGCTAGTGCTTCAGAAGAAGAAGAAGAAGGAGTGCAAGCTTCTGCTTCTCAATCAGATTACCAGAATCTGATTGAGAGATTTGATAGACTAGAGACTCACATTGATCAAAGATTTGATCAATTTGATGCTCAAATTACGCAGCAGCAACAAGACATTGGTAACATTAAAGATGAAGTTCATGAAATTAATACCAATGTCATGTTGATGGCCTCCTACTTCAATCTCTTTGGCGGCATTCCTCCTCCTCCTCCAGAACAGTAGATTTTTTTTTTGTCTGTTGTATTTTCTTTGTTTTTGTTTGTTTTGTTTTTATCTTACCTATGTTATTGTGATTTTTTTTTTTTTATGTTTTTTTTTTAAATTTCAATGTATCTTTTTTATGTAATCCGTTTTTATCAATGAAAGTTTGTTTTTATTAGATTTGTTTTGAAATGTGGCTAATGTTTATGAATTTCATTAGTATTTTTTTTTTAATCTACATAGTGCTTAAATTCAATTGTAATTTGAGATTATCTATATTAGAAAATCTAGAATTTCTAAATTTATAATTTGTTTATAACTTGTTGTAATTAGAACTTTTAAATTCATGTCTATTCATTTAGACTACATAAAAGTTAATATTGTTATTGCAATTTTGATGTTTTCTTATTTTGTATTTCTATGCTCAAATGATATTTATGCACCTAGAAATATTTGAAATTTTAGATTATAGATTTTGGAAAGAATTGGTCAAATTACTCTTGAACATTGTACAAATGTACAAAAATAAAAAGCAATACACAAAAATTTGCAAAGTGAAAAAGAGGCACAAAATAAGCCCAACAAAAGAAAAATGCACAAAAATGTGCTCCAAAACTTTGAAAAGATGTGCAAAGCACCACATGAGGTAATTCTCTTCTTTCCAAATTTGTTCAATCTCTTAATTCAAGTTGATCTAAATGTTCATTTATATTCTATTGAACTTTGAAATATAGAATTTTTTTTACATCTCACTTGTAATGATTTTCAATAATCAAAATGTCTAAATTGAATCATGTCTTTGATAAATTCTTCTTACTTACAATGTTATTTCATTTCATAAATTTTATAAATTTCTATGATTGACCTAATATCTTTAATTTAAAATTGCATACCCTATGTCAAATCACAATTTAGATTAAATTTTAACAATGAATTTCATATAATTATTTACATTTCTTGTCTTTTTCTTCTTCACTTTTTGTTGCTGTCAAAACGGGGGAGAAATTATTATATTTGTATTTTTGTGGTTTGTGTTTTCTATTTTTAATTGTTCTGTTTGCAAGTTTTTTATTTGTTTGTGTTAAAATTTTTTTTAATAACAAAAATATTGTTCTTTAAATATTGTTCTTTAATGCCTCCTTATTTTAATGTACTCATAAATTCAGGGGGAGTTTAGGAGATAAGAGATTTGTTTTAACTTGAAATCATACTAATAATAATTGTTTTGCCATCATCAAAAAGGGGGAGATTGTTTGAATAGTTGCTATTTGAATGATTTATATTTGTGCAACTTATATAGTTTTGATGATTCCAAATATTATTGTTCAGATGTATAGTTATCTCCTAACAATTTTAGAAGATTTGCACTTGCTCTTGTGTGTACTAACATTTCAGGAAAATCAGACTCCAGACTACGAAAACTTCAAATCAAATTCAACATATGATATTTTGTTTATTTGAAGTTTATCTTTTCTTTGAATTAATTTTGAAAGGGAGTGATTGTAATTGAGTGAATAAAATCTCACACACACAAATTAGGAGATCTTGAAATTCTATACTGATCGTACAGGACGATATTTATCGTACTGGAGGATCTGTCAGTTATCTCCTGTAGAGCACTTGGAACGAATAGGAACTTGCTTGAAAAATTTTTTTTCTAAGTCTTATTCGTCCAGGACGAATTTTATTTTCGTCCCGGACGATGGGTTCTCTGTAAAATTTTTCGTCTAGACGAATTTTATCATCGTACGAGGCGACCAGTGCTCTGGAAAATTTTCATCTAGACGAAATTAAATATCATACCGGACGATCAGCTCTCTGGAAAATTTTCATCCAGACGAAATAAATAATTGTCAAGGACGATCCGCTCTCTGGAAAATTTTCGTCTAGACGAACATATTTTCGTCCAAACGATGAACCGACTTAGAACAGTTTTCAGCAGTTTCTAGAACCGACTTGGTAATAACCGTTCGTACTAGACGAACCTAGTTCGTACAGGACGATCAGCTGTACGAAGTCATTTCGTACACATATACAAATTGGGTCGTTTCAGATCGTTTAAGTAAAATTGTCCAGGACGATCCAGGATCGTACAGGACGATCCACTGCGTACAGAATTGGAAATTTGCAGTTTTTGGGCGGTTTTTCTTGTCTTTTCTATACAAGGTCCAAATTAGACTGACACCCATTCTTTTTGTCATTTGATCTTCGTGCCTCTTGAAATAATAGCCAAGGAGAGAGTGGAAGAGAGCATTCAAAGGAGGATTCCTACCACTGGAGCGAGAAGGCTTCACTTGGATTGCTAAGGTAAGAGTCTCTACTTGTGAAATTGGATTTCTTCACTCTTTTCTTTCTTCTTTCTAGATTCTTGTGAGAAGATCATTCAAGAAGGTCCGGTTCTCTGCCGACACTTGGAGAGTGTGAACAGATGAGGGTTCTCTGCCCACACTAGGAGAGTGTAAAAGGGAGAAGGTTCTCTGCCTACACTTGGAGAGTGTGAACAGCCTTAGGGTTCTCTGCCCACACTAGGAGAGTGTGAAAGGACGACGGTTCTCTGCCAGCACTGTGGATTGTGTAAAAGGATGACGGTTCTCTGCCGCACCGGGTAGTGGTGAAAAGAGTGTTTTGTACAGGCTTCTCCGCCTTGCTGTGGGTGCTAAAGGAGAGTCACTTTGTGGTATTAGTGCAATACTCAGAGGGTGCCTCTGAGGAGTGGATGTAGGTCTGGTTATAGACCGAACCACTATAAATCTGGTGTCATTTACTTTATTGCTTTTACGTTTCCGCACTTTGAATTTCAGTTTTAACAACTCTGTGGTTGAAAAATATTTTTCTACTAACTTTAAAAGAAAATTTTATTTCGGTTCAACTTTATTATTAATAGGGTTTAAAATTTTTAAAACTACCAATTCACCCCCCTCTTGGTAGCCGTGGGACATTTACTTAGGCTTAACCAATTCACCCCCCTCACGGTTACTTCTGATTTCGCACCTCAGGGCACGGTTTACTTCTTCGCGCCTAAATTTTCACTTTGGCGCCAATTAATGATAAAAGAAGCGGTCTTAAACCTCCGTAATTTTATATCTACAGCAGCGATATTTATTTTGCTGCTAATAATGCTGCGAAAAACATATATTTTTAGTAGTGTCTTATTAAATCTAACTTTCTAAACTCCTAACTAGAAAAAAATGAAATTTAAAAATACAAGAATAAAATGATACATGAAACTCTGGTCTATCCTCACTCCACTAAGTCCTAACCTCTTCTTGAAAAATATATAAAAGCACAAAGTGAGCTAACAACTCCATAAGTTGTTAAAACCTATAACTAAAATTAATGCAAGGCACTAAAAATAATATGCATGAAATCATTTAGTCAATATCAGTATGAATACATAATTATAAATATGTGATAGTCAATGAAATAGTAACATATCATATGACTAGTAAACATAAGTAGAATTATATATTTTAAGAGTAGTGATATATAACTAATAATCATGTATACAGGATTAATAAACTCTATCATTTCTATACCAATTAGTTATAGAATAGTTTCTATCTATCTCAATTCAAAAAATCTATATACGCATCATATTCATATGCAGTTCATCACTTGTATAACATTTATTTGTAACAGTCATATATATATATATATATATATATATATATCATGTCATGTCATGTCATATTATTTATGCAATCTATCGTATATACTTCTATCATATGCATATGTAAGCAATGGAATCACTGTAAGAAAGATAGGACACTTGATTACCTGTGGTGTTGTTAAGTATAAATTTTGTAGTATTTTACTATCTTAAATATCAATAAAAATGATATTTTTAGTAGATCTTATATAGGAAATGCTAAAAAAATGAGTAAAATTCATAAGTGTTGAACCTAAGGGTGTCAATTCGGGTCAACGGGTCGGGTTCGGGTCGAACCCGGAACTGACCCGGCACTGTTCGGGTCAACCCGAACCCGACCCGTTTTTAAAAACAGGACAGGTTTCTGGACCCGAACCCGACCCGATTCGGGTCCGGGTCAACCCGACCCGACACGAATGACCCGAGATTGACCCAAAAATGCTAATTTTTGGGTCAAAAATCGGGTCAATCTCGGGTTTTCGGGTCAAAATCGGGTCAAAAACGGGTCAATTTCGGGTTTTCGTGTCAAAAATGATTTTTCGTGTCACTTTTGGGTCAATTTCGGGTTGGCGGGTCAACCCGAACCTGACCCGATTTTTAAAACGGGTTGATTTCATGAACCCGAACCCGACCCGTTTCGGGTTTGGGTTGACCCGAACCCGGATTTTTCCGGGTCGGGTTCGGGTCGTGTTTCGTGTCGTGTCAAAAATTGACACCCCTAGTTGAACCAGCACTATAGCACTCCAACTATCAGCACTGTAACATTCATAATACCTCAGCGCTAGATTATGAAATCACAACATCAGATCCTCAAGAAAAATAATAATTAATGCAGTGCCCCAGTAGAGCCAAGGTCAGCATCGTAGCCTTCACAATACCACAGTGACAAAATCAGCACCGCAATACTTGAATTTTGGGAATTTAAGTGTTGGAGCACTGAGCTTCACTACACTACAGCACATGATTGCACATTCAAGCATTGTAGCTCTCAATTTTGGTAATACTGCAATAGATCAGTTGACAAAAGATGGAGCCTCACCGATTCAGTTAAGCGACTTATCAGTTCAACCATTAGACATGCTGAGTCATTGCAGCACCGTAGTGGAGCAAGCCCACTAGCGCCGAGGTGCTAGTTCGTTCTGTAACACTACAACGCCACCATGTGAAGCGTCGCTACGCCTAAGTCCATTTTTGTAAAAATATAAATAGTTTTTCAGTTCATTAAGTAGTGCGTTCTATCATTTTTTTCTATCTAAATTAATCCAAAATGTAGTGCCCGTTTAGAGTAAAGATTAAAGGAGGCTAGATGAGAGAATGATACTATATTAGGAAATTGTTAACTTGTCTCTTTGTAAGCATTTTGGTATTTGGAGGAGTGTGCAGAGTGCATTTATATTATCCAGATGACAGATGAAATATTCTTTACTTCTGCATTTTCCTTTTATTTAAGCAATTAAATCTGATTTGCTTTCTTTACATATCATGTCGAGCTAATTCCATAGTTTTGGATTAATTATATGAATGCAATGTTAGTACTAATATAGACTCTAGTGCTTTGAATGAGAAATGAATATCTTCAATATCTCTTGAACTTAATTTAAAGCATACAATAGTCATGTGTGTAGTTATAAACTAGTGTGATATATTACTTTGATGAAAGAATATTGGAATAAATAGAAGTATTGGATTGGAATATTTGCATACTTAGACATATGACATTTAACCTTCTAAGAACTATAGAGATGTGGATAAATAAATGTATTAGCCACTGATTCATTATAGCATTTCTTTAGATCAATTCATATAGCTAATATATTAACTACCTCAAATGATAAAATAATATTATACCATAAACTTGAAAAGAAAAAAAAAATTATTTTCATAATCAAACTCATTATAGGAATGTAAAATTCATCCGGAAGGATAAAATTTTAATTCTCCTATCATTTTTAAATGAAACTAAACAAGAATTAGTTTAATTGGTTTTACAACCATCCGTTGAACTTTCAGCAAATGATGTTATGACAGCCCTCAAAGGTGATGAAAGCATCTATTAGATGCCAAAAGAATATGTCATTGATATTAAGGAAGTAGCCATTATAAATTATTCAAGCCTTAACTATCTATTTAAGAATTAATGATGTTAAGGATTTGAACGCTAATGAGTCGTTAACATTTATGCTATGGAGATATATTGAAGGGCAAATTTTCAGTCTAAGCATCATTAGGAAGTTAATTAAGAAGATAAGCATAATTAAAAAAAATTTAAAAGTAGGCATAATCGTCATTTCATACGGCGATTTAAGCTTGAATTAAAGTCGCCTATTGTATAGACGACTTGTAAGTCCCCCGATCAACGGACGACTTATGTAATTTTTTTTTTTTTAAATAAAAATTTTTATCGCATAATAATTGTTGCATTGAATGTACATTATATATATATATATATATATATATATATATATATATATATATATATATATATATATATATATATATATATATATATATATATATATATCATTAACTTATATCTAAGATTTTATTTATGAAGAATTCTATAATTTGAAGTAGAAATTTTGTCTCGTATTTTGATTTCAATGAAAATGTCTTATCTTATGAAATTATTTATGTGTGATTGTATTGTTAAATTCAATCAAATTGTAGTTATATGTTGAAAGAGTACTTTGCCTTACTAGTTAATCTCATCAAATTTCAAATAAATTTAATTTGATTTAATTTAATTACTGAAGTGTGTAGTATGTTAGCTAAAAGAAAGATAAGCAAAGTCATATTCATTAATCACCAAATGCAATATCAGTAGAAGTCTACAAAATACATAATCAAAACATATCATAAACTAACATCTCCTACGTTCTCTATGGGGTAAAGCATCACTGCCTGGTGTGTAATGCTATGGCCGACGTACAGGCCTGTCACATAACACATGTTGCTCAACCCCAAAGATGCCCTCCTGCTCTGCCTCAACTGTGCCTGCTAGAGTACTGTCTGGAACATGCTTATGTGGGTACCAGCCTGGTGTAGTCTGCTGAGTCGTCTGAGTAAAGAAAGGCTGAGAAGGTCCCAAATCTTGATACGATGATGGTCCTGCATCAGTAGATTGAGGCTCACCTATCACTGGACTGAAGGACTCGTATGGATACCATGTATATCCATGCTCAGAGTATAGGTAATCAGGGATATGAAGCTCTCTACGCAAATCCATTATCATCTCAGCAATTCTCTTAATAACACTATCGGCATTGCTGTAGTCATTTGAACCAACCATAGGTAACACTGTCCTCTCTGTCTCTACGAAGAAATTACGCTGAGTGAAAGGAAAATAAATAGAACTTCAATAATGTTATAATTATTAAGAAATGAAGTATATAACACATTGATATTACATACCAAATATCGCTCTGAAGGTGCTCTAGGGTAGTATGTAGTCGGTGGTGTTGTTGGTGGCTTCAACATGTATAATGTCGCCCAGGACCTGAACCACTGTAAGTACTCATGAATGAAGTGTCCACTATCAGGTCCCGTAGTAATTCCTTCAATGATATATGCTCGTCTATCCTCCCACAATCCAATGTAAGGAAGGTGGTACACCATCCAATCTGTATCAGCTTTACCACGCCCATCAACTCGTGCAAATTTGAGCTGCATTGGTTGAACCTCCGTGGTCGGAATAAGCCCAAACTGTCTAACAACTCTATCGGGGAGGTGCCACTCCACCCGAGTCCAACATACCAGAGGCACACGAGCCAACAAGATAGCTTCTCCTAATAAGCATATATCAGCGACCTGAGAGCGAACTTCAGTGGTGTACGGCTCCCAAATCACCTAGAATATTTGTTTTTGGTTACCTATAGCCAACAGAAAGTCCATCCAAATTGACATGATATGGGACATGAAGTGCAGGTCGTCCAACATGAAGTCGCTCCCAACACCAAATCTGAAGCAAGTGAATGCAGCCTGCAATATTGGCCCTCTTAGGCTTAGTAGCCTCAGCAAGTTCCTGGTATAAGTGGGCTAGTACTGCTCCCCCTATAGAGTATGTGCTGAACAACCCCAAGTCCTCCAATAAAGGTAAGAACCTCAAATGAATCTCACAACCTGAGGTGTCTGGGACTAGATAAGTTCCCATCAGAAAGAGAATGTACGCACGAACATGCCGCCAAAAATCTATCTCGTTCAAGTCCAAGTAGGAATCCCTATAGAATGTCCAACATAACCATCTCAAAGGTAGGCAAGTCTGAGCCTGTGCCTGGGCCATCCTGAACTTCTATGAGACTCGTGGGTTGAATGGATATTGATAAACAACATCTCGCTCAGGATGCTACCCTAATAGATCATCACAGCAATCCGGCCAACTAGCCCATCATCTACCGGTCCCTACAATAATGTTCCCAACTAATGCCGGCCCATCGATCTGAAGGCCCAATATCAGAGCAACATCTTGTAATGTAATACTCATTTCACCTATATGTAAGTGAAATGAGTTTGTCTATGGTGACCAGCGCTCAACCAAAGCTGTGAGAAGATTGTGATCCATCCTTATGTATCGCAGCTGACTAACGCAGTCCAATCCTAAGACTCGTACAATTAAATAGAAATAATGATAATAAAATTTTTTTAAATCATATCATACCTCATCCGGATGAGTTGCTCTATGCGACCCACGTAATGAGGCAATGCTGGAATTTACATCTATTGTGATATTTTGATGTTCTTCATCAACCTGTGATATAGGTTTTTTAGGTTGACGTTTGCGACGTACAGGTTGAGCTTCTGCCATATTACCTATAATTCGACATAAATGACAAAGAAAGCATAAAGAATAAACTTGCAAATCAGACAAAAAAAATTATCTCAACTCGACAACAATAACTTCATTTGTTCTTATTAAAAAAAATTTGCAGTTGTAGCCTCTAAATAAATAAGCAAGCATAGATTTTTTTAGTCATTTCTTCATCACCATATCGAAAGCAAATAGGAGTTCATTAATACATAAATTGCAAATTTTACCCAAACAAATCCTTAGCAACAAAAACCAAAATACAAAGCACTCTTAAACATAAACAAACTATAACACAAAGGTTCAGATCACCAAAATCACTCATGGTTCGCACGACAGGATGTACAGGTTGTTCTATTATGCCCAACTATATGACAGTAACTACACAATCTGGTACTTTGAGGTCTTCATTCATCCATTGTGTTTCTGTATCGATTAGTCTTGGGTCTGCCAGACCTTCTTATAAAGTTTGGAGGGCTCAAGGGAAACAAACCAGTAGCAGGATCATGATGATAGTTTGATGGGATGTTAAGCCCTATGAACTTAGTCCCAAAGCTAATTAAAAGAGAAGTGAACCGGTAGCAACGAAATCTAGATTCACCACAATGAAAAACAAAGTGCAGAAATTAAAATGCGGAAGCAATAATAAGAAAAGAACACACCGGATTTATAGTGGTTCGGTCAAACCTTGACCTACATCCACTCCTTGGAGGCACCCTCCAAGTATTGCACTAACACAAGTGTCTCTCCTTTAGCCCCCACAGCTAGGCGTAGAAGCCCTTACAAAATCACTTCCACCTCTCCCGGTGCGGCGGAGTCGCCGGATCCTTTGACACCAAAGAGACTTCTTTTTTGGTGAACTTACCTCGAGACAAGCCTTGAATCTGATGGTACTAAGGTGCGAGTTTGCCGGAGCAACCGTGTAGAACCCCCTCCACACTCCCTTGAGTCCCCCCGAAGGAAAGATTTCCCGACATCCACGCACCAACCCAGGATGTCGATCAGATATGATGCAAAGATTAGTTCTACTTGCAACAGTAGGGAGTAAATCATGTAACATGGTGAGAAACCAGATCCAAGATTCGTTGCACTCTGACTCCACAATTCCAAAAGCTAATGGGAATATCCCATCATTCGCATCAAGCCCAACTGCAATGAGTAATGTTCCCCTATACTTACCCAAAAGAAAAGTTCCATCCATGCTAAGGATAGGCCGGCAAAACCTCCAACCACTAATGATGGACCGAAAGCCCAAAATAATCTTTGAAATCTATATGAACTTGAAGATTGGATTTTGTACACAGTTCCAGGCATAGCTTGAACAATACCTTCCATGAACAAATTCAGTGATCGGTAGGACTCTTCCCAACTGCCAAACACTGCTTTAATAGCCTTCCTACGTGCATCCCATGCTTTCATATATGAAACTTTAATGTTAAACTTTACCTCAACTCTTCCAATTATTTCTCTAGGTTTTATATCCATTTGTTTTCTTATAGTTGGAATAATAAAGAAGCTAATGAACTGTGAATTACATTGCCTGTGATCTGCTTGAAGAGTAGGGTTCGTACACATATGTAGACCCTTTATGGTAGCTATTTTCAAAACCCCACCCAATCGCTTGCTTAAGCTGGCATGCAAACGCCAAGGACACTTTATCGGCATAGTATCATGTTGTACACAAGCAACTTTAAATTTTTGTTTGTTTGACGCCACAACGAAAAATTGAACATTATTTATGATTGACCAACCGTGCAAGGCGAATTGCAGTTCTGATTTTCTCCAGAAACACATATTTTCTACCAATTCATTCGAAATGATAAATTCATCATCTGTGATGCTAAAAACATTACTACTATTCGGTGCAACATCCGCATTCCATTGACATGTAGTCTTAGGAATCTCAGCATATTCATTATTAGATGTCATGCCCTCTTTTGTATTTGCATTCCTTGTACAGTAATCATGAATAATATCATTGGTATTTGGCTGAACACCTACATTAGTTGCAATAAAATCATGGAGGATATCATCAAACTCTTCATCCTCATCATCACTTGAACCACTGCTCATTATCTCATACCCTTCATCATTGATAGTAGGAGCTGACAATCTAATATCATTGCTTCAAAAATAAAAGTACCCTGGGATTGTGTTGAATGATCGGCCAAATTCTGATGGTATGGAGTTTGTGTGGATCTGTATTTATACTTATATAATATTGAATAGGAGTTTACTTTAGAAAAACCAAAATCTCCTTTAAAACTAACATACCTGACATATGTAATTGGAATTGCCAAGGCCATCCCCACAGCATCATGCATCTCATGTACATGATCTACTACGACTGAATCACGAATTTTACTCGATAGGTCTTCATCCAAATTAATATCATTATGAATTTCCTCAACCTCCACATGTAGTATCAAAACTTCAGACGCAGCTAAGGATAAAGCAAATCCACAACCTTCATCATCTTCAAGTTATATGGCCATGAATTGGTTGCCCACTGAAAAATGACCGACAATGGTCACTGTGAACTTTGAGGGATCAAACTTTAGGGCCCTGAGAACTCAATCTTTCAACTGCTTCAAATTCGAGTTGAATGGAACTTGTAGGGGCCGACACTGACCACCAATATATGTTGGCGAAAAATTTGCATCTAATGATAACTCTCAATCATATAACAACATAAAGGATGGTGGTCTTGCACTCATTTTAAAAACCTACATTTAAATTTGAAAGAATATATTTATTTCCAATCATAAACGTGATCTTCGTAACATTTCATAAGATGTTCCAATAGAAACTTACAATAATCATAAAATGTTATATATATATATATATATATATATATATATATATATATATATATATATATATATATATAAAGTTAAATATAATTTAAACTAAAATGTTATCAATTCAAAAGATTAATGTTAAATATATATGTTATAAATTGTCATATTAATAATAATAAGTTAACACAAAGTTTATATTTATTTCCAATTTTTTTATATTTACTACTACAAAAAAAAAATTGATATCTACATAAATAAATATTTACTATTAATTCTTCCTTAAAGTTTTTTTAAAAAGGTATGTATAATACAAGTATAATTTTGTTAATTATCTTACAATTACAAGCAAGATCACAAACACACAAGTAACCAACAAATCTGGCCAAATCGGGTAAATCTGAAGTGCACTAGCGACAAGTATATGTATCTATTACTTCCTAAATTACTCCTTAAGTGAAAATTTCAAAATTATAGCTCATCACCTAAAATCACCTCATTTAACAAATATGGCCAAATCGGTGCATTTTCTTAATTACTCCTTAAGTAATTAAGGCTTTAATCATGCTTAGTCCTAAAAATTTCCCTATATTGAATGGTAGCGGTTGAGGTGGAGAGAAAGAGAAAGAGAGAGAGAGAGAGAACAATAACCTGGCGTGAAATCTTAAATATGAGATTATTTTGACATAATTCATTTTTTTTTTCTTCTCTATTTCAATGAATGGAAAGAAGGATACATAAACAAATGAAAAAAGAATGTAGAAAATGCGTGTAGTACTAGAGATTGATTATTCGTCGATGTTACTGTTTGGAAAAAACAAAAAGCTACAACCTTTGGCAAAACATAATTTACACAAAAAATATAATGTAGACGTTCTCCACAAGCTCCAAGGCTTCCAGTACTATGCAGGAGAGTGAGAAAGTTCTGCAAGAAAGAGCTAATGGTTTGATTTTTTGAGTGTTGGAGTTAAATGGGATAGAAAGGAGGAGTTAATTAAGCGTTTATTTTGAGGCATAAAAAATAAAATTTACGTACTATTTAATTGAATAAGAATTTTAAGTGCCTAATTTTCCCAAATAAATTTTAGGGTGATAGTGCTCCTATGATTTTAAATGTATCTCTATATTTTATAAAACCCTAAAATAAAACATAAATGCAAAATATGAGAGACTTACACTAAGGAAGTAAAAAAGAAGTTTCATTTGTTTGTTGTTCTTGTATTTTGTTGTTGGTTTCCTCTATCAATCTGGTATGTATGTTGGACTTTTTTTGGTTGCCGCCGGAGCTTTTTTGTAGTGTGGAGTCTGTTGTGATGACCCGCACTTTTTTTAAATTTTGCCTGTGCTTGCTCGTTTTTGGCCGGTGGGGCCGTGGGCTATAGATTTTGGTTCTTGTCTTGTGTGAGTTCATTCAGGGTTGCCACAACCTAACATGATATGACTCGATATCACACATATCATACCGTATTCGATTGTGGCAAGTCTGACCCCAAGATCTGGTTGGAGAAGTACTGAAACAAAACTTCCTATTTATATACTACACAAAGCCATTATTGAATGCAATATAAGGAGGAACTACTGAATCTCAACATGACTTTTTTATACACCATCCAAAATATATATAATATGAAATCTATCTACAATAGTGCTTGACAACAGAGAGAACAACAAAGAAATAAAAGCCAAGCTTGCAAAAATCAAAACTAATAAAACATACATACAACATAGATTAGAGCTAGGGGTGTCAATATTGGACACGTATAAAAAACCTGACTCGAATCCGACACAAAAAATTTGGGTTCGGTTCAACCTGAAATGGGTCAGGTTCATGTTCTAATTTTTGATCTGTTTGGATTTTCGGGTCTGGTTCAGGTTGACCCGGAAACCTAATTTTGACCCGACATCATGCTAGCAACCTGAACCCGAACAAAAAAGTGCATGAAATGGAGAAAGTTTCATTCACAGTAAGTGAATTCAATTCGTTGCTTTCGATCAAAATGTTGTAACTTTCGATCCAAACAGAAGAGAACATCATCTAAGGAGCAAAGTTGAACTGCGCATGAAAGGGAGAAAGTTTCCTACATAGCGAGCGAACTCGTTGCTTCCAATCAAAATGTTGTAACTTTAGATTGAAATGGAAGGGAACGTTGTCCAAGGAGCGAAGTTGAACTGCCCACGAAATGGAGAAAGTTTCCTGCACAGCGAGTGAACTTCCCTCGCTTCTTTCGATCAAAATATTGTAACTTTCGATCCCGAATGGAAGGGAATGTTGTCCAAGCCTCCAAGGAGCGAAGCCGAACAACGCACAAAAGGGAATTCGTTGAAGAGAGAACTATGCAGGTTGGGTTCGGGTGCAAAAAACTAACCCGTTTACAAATATAGGTAGGGTTCGGGTTGACCCGAATAGTGTCGGGTCAATTTTGGGTTTGACCCAAACCCAACCTGCAACTCGATTTTGACACCCCTAATCAGAGCTTGTTATCCCAACTACTCAGCTCGCTCATTGCCCTTCCCTGGGCCTAAAAACAAAAAAGCAAAAGTAGGAATGAGCTCATATGGTTCAATAGGCTATAGTATCCTAAAATAAAAATCAATAACCAAAATTAAAAGACTTGATAACATTGTGCTGAATCATATACACAAATTAAATAAATACCGAAATGAACTGATTTATAAGTAAAAACTCTTCATAATAGAATCCCACCTCGGTAGCCTATTGGCTCCGTCATAACAACACTTAGGTAATAGAATCTCACCAGCATAATAGATCTCACCTCGGTCGCCCACTAGCCCAAGTATAATAGAATCCCACCTCGATCAATCACTAGCGCTGGCGTAACAGAATCCCACCTTGGCCGCGCACTAGCTCCACAATACAGTATCTAATGTCGGTCGCCCACTAGCAGTAACGTAACAGAGGTACAACCTCGATCGCGCGCCCACTGACACCGACATAATAGAATCCCACCTCGGCTATCCACTTGTGTTGGCATCACATCACAACACTTTGCAACATATTTTTTTAAAACATTTTATTAATTAAAGCATAATTAGACTGAATTCAAAATGTACACTATAGGAAAAACGTCATTTTCCGGCGGACATTTTTGTCGGAAAATGGCCAAAATTAGTTAGAAAATTACATTTCCGGCGGAATTTTTTTCGCCGGCTACACGCGTGTTGAAAAAGGACTTCCGGCACAAAATAATTTGCCGGAAACATTTCTGACGTATTTCCGGTGGATTTTCCGCTGGAAAATATTTTCGTCGAATTTTTAATGCGCCGGAAAGTCAAGAAAAATAAAAAAAAAAATTCAGTTACAGCCAACTGGCTCGCTGCTCCAGGACCCCATCCGCCCGCGATGGACATAACACTCAGCGCTGAAGCCACGGCCAGCTTTGCCCGCCCGCGTGAACCGCACCGCCCAAGCCCGCCTTGCTTACCAGCGTGAACCGTGGTCCAGGCTGTCCGCGTGAACCATGGATACACACGCCTTCGACAGGGTTTGAACCCCGCCCCTAGCCTCTCCACGCGCGAAAGTGCCGCGTCATTTACCATATATTCAAGAAACCAAAAACATGTTAAATACGATACTTTTTTTTTATTTAAGATATTACGTATTATTTAAGAAACCAAAAATTGTTAATTAACCTATTACGTATTATTTAAGAAACCAAAAAATGTGTAACTTAATTTAAAAAATAAGTAATTTCAAAATTTTATTATAATTTAAGTTTAAATTTAAATCATTTGTTATTAATAATTAGATTATAATTTATTTTATTATAATTTAACTTATTAAATTCAATAATTTAAGTTAGTAAATTCAATAATTTAAGTTATATTTGAAAATAAAAAAATATTTAATTTAAATAATTTAATTTGACAATAAGTTATTAAAATAAAACTTAATTTTTTAATTTCCGTCAGAAATCAGTTGGAAATTCCACCGGAAATGCCTTAGGAAAAAATTCGCCGGAAAACCAGTAAAAAATTATGTCGGAAATTTGTTGAAAAAATTTCGTTGAAAAGCCGCCGGAAAATCCGCCGAAATTTGTGATGAATTTATCTTCGCCGGAAATTCTGTCGGAAATGAGCAGTTTTCCTGTAGTGGTAGCAGCCCATATTTTGACTTTATCATTTTTTTCTAGAGTCATTATTTCTCCAAATCGCAAATTGACTTTGCCATGGATTTTGTTTGTAATATTTTACTTGCACAAATTTTTTTTATAATTTTTGGACACCTTTGAAAATTCATAAGGAATTGGTACCTAATTGTACCTATTGGTACAATTGAAGATTTTGGGATCGTTTGGTGTCATTTTTACAAACTAATTTCATCGATATTTTTTAAATAACATGTTTTATTTTATGAATATTTTTTTTGTAATTTTTTAAGTTCTAAAATGATTTATTTGAATTTTCTATTAAAAAATTAATTAAATTAATTATATAATATTAAAGTATTATTTAATAAAAAATATCCTAAGTCACTCAAAGCTTTTAAAAACATTTTTCATGCTCATTTTCAGCATCAGAAAACTATTTAAGAAAATGTGAGAAACAATGTAAGAAAGAAAAAGAATAAATTGAGATTTAGAGGCCGCGGTGTGATTTTCATCCGTCGGACTAGTTGAAAAATTTGCTCAACAAGCTGTAAAGAACATATACTCTATTTCTGATTTCAAATTTTTTATATTTTAAATATTTTTCTGATCAAATTTGTATTTTCGTTATTGAAAAATTTGAATAATTTTGAATTAACAAAACTTTTACCGCGTAACTTTTTAAGTTATAGAGATTCAGATTATCAGTATTTTGAGTATTTATTTGAGATTTTTTACTGTGATTTTGAAAATACAGTGATTTTTGTCTACCTAAAAATTTATTTTAACATCTAAAAATAGTGGTGTAGTATAATAAAAGTTTTAAAACATCATTTTATATAATCCCCAGTAATTTGGTAATTTTCTAAAAATATGCATTTTTACCTAATATGATTCTTCATTATCTACCATTATGACATTTTAGTATCTTCTTAATTAAACTCTATTATGTATTATTTTTTATATAGCATTGAAAATAGATGTGAATATTTGCTTGAGTAATAGCTGGTTGCTATTACTATTATAGTATTATTATAATAATATGTGTGTGTGAAATAAATATGTAAAGACTGGTTGACCCGTTGGTTGGAGACTGATTGACATGTATAGAATGGTGGTCCGACGAGCTTTCTTTTAAATATTGTGATTTGGTGATATTCTCTACTAATTCACGTGATACACTAATTGGGAGTTATAAGGAGATCATTACTATGCCGACGAGAAAAGAGTGACGACTCTATTTATTGAGCCAACGATTTACTAACACTGAAAAATATTATGATACCCAGGGCTTCTACTTGTTTAGTATGATAGATGAGATGCATGTTCTTGAGGTATTATTCTTATTATTGTACAGATTTATTATTATTGTATTATTCTACCACTCATGCCACTATATTATTATTGTTATTAATATAGATATTGATACTATTGATTCACTATACTGATATTAAGTATATGACATACTAAGCACGTGATATAGAATATATGTATATCATATGTACATTCCTATATGAATTTATTACATTGATTTGATTTCGATAGTCTTTACTGATATTTTGATTTAATATCTTAGATGATTTATGTACTTATTAGTATTATTGATACGATGATTGCTTTATAAATTTGACACATATATTAGTTTACAACTTTACTAGCTTATGTACTATAAAATTTTATTATTTATAGATTCTACTACTATTGCATATGAATTTTACTTTTCTATATTAATTCAATGATCATATGAATATAATTATCATGATTTGACTATTGACATGCATATTGCTCCTTTACCATGCTTTAAATTTAGTTGTAGCTTTTGGTGACCTACTCGACTTTTTAAGCTCATTATATGTGGTTAAATAATTTCAAGTTAGGGTAGGGGAGCAAGAGTGCTAGATTGACAAGGATTCTTTAGGTTATGTTTATTTTTATTATAGTCCTGAGTAGTGTATATAATTTTTTGGGAATGGATGTAGATGTGTAAATTAATATTTTAAATTATTGAATCTATTTTGTTGTTTATTACTAATATATAATATTAGATATGTCTGATTGTTTCTTATTTAAAGGATAAATGAATAATTATTTCAAATTAGATTCTGGGGCATCACACAAAAATTATTAAAATGTCCCAACGGTGGACAACAGGAAAACTACTGAGTAAAAATTCACAATTTTTAAATATAGCCAAATTACTATAAATTGTGTAAAACATCATTACGAAGTTTTAATTGAACTAAAGCGCTATTTTTAGATGTCAATATAAATTTTTGAGTTGGTAAAAACCACTATTTTTTTCGAAATCACCCTTTAAAAAATTTCCAGAATTTACTCAAAATATTAGTAATCACAATCTTTACAACATATAAAAAGTTACACGTTGAAAGTTTTACCAAAACAATGTTATCATTATTTTTCAGAAACATAAATATAAATTTGTTCAAAAAAAATATAAAAAATACAAAATGATTGAAATATGAAAAGGGAAAAATATAGCTTACCTCAAGACGAGCAAATTTCTCAACTTGACTGACGAACAAAAAACACTTTATGACTGTCAAAATCCTTGTTCTTTCTTTCTCTATCTCACCTCTCTTTCTTCTCAATTTCCTAATATTTTTCTTTGTTAATGCCCAAAATGGCTAAATGAGATTAATGGCTTAACATATAGTGTTTTTAGATATTTTTATATAATAATTTAATAATATTATTGTAATAAATTTTCAATATAAAATTTATAGAAATTCTTTTATAGTTTCAAAATTTATAAAAAATATCCAAAAAATAACTTATTTTATTTAGAAAATTCAGATGAAGTTGGTTTACAAAACGGACACTTGACAGTCCCAAAACCTAAACTTGTACTGTCAGGTGCCAATTTATCCAAATCTTGAATAAGAAAGCCTATAGAAGAAAACAACAAAAGATAAGTACCTGAAGACTTCCTACTCAAAGAATCTATCACATTCACCTTACCAGGCTGATACTGAATAGATATATCATAATATTTAATCAGCTCTAACCATCTTCTTTGCCTCAAATTCATATCCTTATGAGTAAAAATATACTTTAAGTTCTGATGGTTAGTAAAGATCTCAAATATGACTCCGTACAAGTAGTGCATCCAAATCTTTAATTCAAATACAATAGCAACTAACTCAAGATCATGTGTCGGATAGTTCGTCTCATGTGCTTTCAACTGCTTAGATGTATAAGCAATCAATTTATCATGTTGTATTAGAACACATCCTAAACCTCTCAATAATGCATCACTAAAAACATAAAATCTCTCAGTGCCGAAAGGAATAATCAAAATTAGAGCAAAAGTCAAAGAATCCTTTAACAGCTGAAAGCTCTCCTTATACTCTAAAGTCTATATGAAAGCTACTAACTTCTGAGTCAATATCGTCAAAGGCAAAGAAATATGAAAAAACCCCAGAACAAACTTTTGATAATAGCCAGCCAAGCTTAAGAAACTACGAACCTCTAAAATTATGGTAGGCCTTGGCCAATCAGAAATAGCTTAAATCTTCTAGGGATCTACTAAAATGTCTGCACTACTCTCTACATGCCCCTAAAATGAAATGCTCCTCAGCCATAACTCACACTTTAATAACTTAGCATATAATTGATGTTGCCTTAGAATCTCTAGAGTATTTCTCAAGTGTGTTGCATGATGCTCCTCAGATCTAGAATAAATCAAAATATCATCTATAAAGACGATCACAAACTGGTCCAAATACTTCCTAAAAATCTTGTTCATCAAATCTATGAAGACTGTAGGGGAATTAGTCACTCCAAAATTACATGACTAAAAACTCATAATGTATGTACCTCATACTAACTACATTCTTCGCCATATCATCTTCCCTCACTTTCAACTAGTGATAACCAGATCGCAGACCGATCTTAGAAAATACTAAACACCCAGCCAGCTGATCAAACAAATCATCAATTCTAGGCAAAAGATACTTATTATTTTTAGTAACTTTGTTTAACTCCTTGTAATAAATACATATCTGCATCATACCATCATTTTTCTTTACAAATAAAACAGATGCTCCCCATGAAGACACACTAGGGTGGATGAATCCCCTGTCAAATAACTCCTGAAGCGAAACCTTCAACCCCAGAATCTCCTTAGGTTTCATTTTATATGGAGCTTTAGAGATTAGAGAAATACCTAAAAAAAGATCAATAAAGAACTTTATATCCCTATTCGGTAGTAAAGTCACTAATTCCTCTAGGAAGACATATGGAAACTTCTGAATTATAGGGACACTACTCACAGCATCAGAAAGAGTCTCGCATTTCTAAGAGATGCTAAAAATACTATGCTATCTTTCCTCTAAAGTCTATCCACTTCTATAGAAGAAATCAAACAAGAGAGAACACCTATGATTCCCTTAAATATGAAGCTCTAACCATTCTTATATAAAGCAACTTTCTTCTTCAAGTAATCAATCTGAGCCCCATATCGACTCATCCAGTCCATACCCAAAATGACATCAAATGTAAAAATAGGTAGCAAAATTAAACCAGATCTCCAAAATCTATTAAAAAAATTCCAAATCATAAAATAAATCCTAGTAGCTACCATTTCATCTCCTGTAGGTAAAACCAAAGACAAAGAAACAAGTAATAATATAGAAGATAAATTGAGAGAATAAAAATAGTACTCATACATGAAAGAATGGCTAGCACCAGAATCAAATAAAATACGGCAAGGAGATGAAGAAATATAAGTCGTACCTATCACAACATCTGGGGACTCATTATCCTCTTACTGCGTATGATTATAAACTCGTGCATGTACTGAGGTCAAAGAAATAAACTACATGTACCTCATAAACCTATAGAAGGCTGACCCCGGGATACTGAACCAACATCCCAGCTAGGTGATACTGCCCTCGGCCTATCTACTGTCGACTATATAGAGCCTTTGAAATCAGAACGTCTACCAAAACCACCTTATGGACACTCATATATCCTTTGTTTAAACTGACCATAACAAAAACACCTTCTTGAAGTTCTATAATAGTGACCACTGTGCCTTGTACCACACTACTGACATAATGGGGCCTCACTCATGGAACTCCTAGAATTAACAACACTGCCTCTATCTGATCTCGAAGAAATTGTTATCGATTGTCCCCTCCTTTTGAACTCAACAGTTCTAAATATACTCTTCTTCCTAGAATGGTTATTACTAGTTGTATTACCACCAAATCTCTTCATACTTGCAGCCCATCACTACTGAATTGCTACCAGATTAGTCTATATCCTCTTGGCCCTCTCGACCAATTGAGCAATGTATATAATATCCTATGCCAATAGTGGCTGCCTTAAAGCATCTCAGAATCCCTCTAGAAATTGGTAAAACTTCTCCTCATAAGTGCCAACTAATTATGGAGCAAACCTGGAGAGAGCAATAAACTCTGCCTTGTACTACCTCACTGACATGCTTCCCTGAATCAACTTCAAAAAAGAGCTATGTAACTATCTTTTAGTAGATAGAAGTATAAACCATGTCATGAATGTCTCAGTAAACTCATTCCAAGTAATCAGAGTATTAACATGACCCTGAAAATTCTCTCCCTATTGGCCCAACCACCAGCACTCTGCCTCACCATCAAATAAAAATGTAGCTAATGCAACTCTCCTCTCAGAAGGGCAATGCAACCATCTTGGGTCTTCTCTATCCTCATCAGCCAATTTTCAGCTGCTTTAGGCTTAATAACACCTGAAAGTCTATGAGGTTGTTATCTCATGAAATTTTGTAAATATCTTTTCATATAATCAGATTGAGTACCAACAACCCGTATGTGAACCTTATAAACTAGCTATGCTACTATACTCGTAATCTAAGAAATTGCTTCAGAATTGATCATAAGAGCTGTACTCTGAATTTGAGCTGGCTGACTAAAACTCTGACCATTGGTCATATCTGGATCTAGCTGAGGTGGATCAACCATCTCAAAACATAACTGAATACAACACACACACACACACACACACACACACACACACACACACACACACAATACTAAAAATGTTAGAGAGAAGACGGTTTATGATTTGGGCTTATAACAATTCCAGAATAAATTTTTTACTATTGTAAGTCAAAATGCAGTTTTCAAAAATTTGAGCTATAACAAGGGTTCTGGCAGCTCTTTTCTTGAGGTTATTAGCTGTTATTTTTTTAGGACCAAATAATCATGTGGCAGGTTTCCTGCTCGCCCACTAGATGGCCTTTGCTTGTCAACCACCTTGGTGGCTGATTCCTTTAATTAGTCTATGGTGGGTGTTTGGTACTTCTTAATTGCTGCTTTTTTTTTTCCTCCAATGGATGGTCCAAGCATGACAATTGTGTGGCTTTTCTAAGTCTAAAAGCCTTAAGGGCCTATTTTCTTTCTCTTTGTTTTTGAATTTTTAATCAGTCGCTATCTGTGGCTATTTTAGCTTTGTATTGTTGTGACGTGGCCTCTTTTAGCCTATGTTTATAGTCCCTTTTCATATATGAAATTTATTTGATTAAAAAATTGAGAGACTTTCACTAATTAGAGTTGTGTATTTAGTCCATTCAATTCATTAGACTAGCTCAATCTAAGCCAATGTTAGAATGGAAATAGCCAAGTTAAGAGGTCCTAAATAGAAACTAAACCCCTTGAGGCATATTCAGTTGGTTTGGTCAATTTATGTAAACAAAATAATAAGTTTAATTTAGTCGGTTTGAATGGGTTGGTTAATCTTATGTTTCTTGGTTTCTTATGAAGCGACTAGTGGTGGGAGTTATGGATTTATATAAATCAAAATTTAGTAATTTAATAACTTTATAAATGCTTAAATGTGATGAAAAAAGGAATCTTATATATATATATATATATATATATATATATATATATATATATATATATATATATATATATATATATATATATATATATATATATATATATATATATATATATATATATATATATATATATATATATATATATATATATATTATCTTGATCGGGTACGAATCTCGAGGCAAAATCAAGTCAGAAACTTCAAAAATTAAATCTAGGATCAACCGAACTTCTATTTCAGCAAACTTACAGTCAAACTGAGTGTCTCGATAATACAAACCCAACGACACCAAATTGAACTTGATTTGAGCTCAAATGAGTCTAAATCAAAGACCCGCGGTGCTATTGGAAGGTTCAAACTACAATTTGGATTACCAAACAATTTCTAAACATGACATGCTTATAGTTGAATCGAGCAGCACGACGAGACGAATCGAACGAGCCCAAGATTATTAAATTTTGATATCAATAAGACATTCAAATGTCCGACAAACTGTCCACAATCAAGGGATTCAATATCGGTCGTCCATCCAAACCACTCCACATTTTCCCTTGATCCTCCTCTTATTTACGGATCATGCCATCCTCAAAAAATTATAAATAGCCCCTCATTTCTCTTGAGAGGGACCCAAGAAAGAAGTAGAGAAGAAGAAAAGAAGGATAGGAGGGAAGAAACTCCTCCTCGACCACTGCCAAAATTCTGCCTGAAGCGCAAGTGATGCCGGAATTCTGCCCGAAGCCCAAGTGATGCCAGTATTTTTTCCAATGCCCAAGCGATGTCAAAATTCTACCCAAGTGATGCTGAAATTCTTCTTGATGTTCAATTGACGCTGGAATTCCACCCGACTTTCCAGAGACGTCGAAACTCTGCTTGATTTCCAAGTGATGCCAGAATTATAAGTGACTTTGAATTCAGCTCGAATACACAACTTGTTCATAACTTGACTTCAATCTGGAAGTAAATCATTGTAATCTGATCATTCTAAATTCTAAGGACAAGTCAGCCTCTTGTATCTCAAGCAAACAATAGTGGAATTATTTCAACTGGGCTTATGTTCATATAAAATTTGTTTTATTATTTATTTTCATTAAATTTTATGTACATTCACTATACTTTCATCAAATTCTAAAAATCATGTATGGATCTAAAGACGAAGAAATTTAAGTGAGGATATTATTATAAAAAAATTTGCTCATGATAAATTTAAAAGGCTCTTGATTTGTTTTGAGATAAGCATAATGTATAAGTATTCAATAAAAATTAAATCATTATCATTTTAAAATAAGTTTAAACAAATCTATAATTTATTTTGATGAAAATATTAATGAAACATCTTTTTTGATGGGATATTCTCTACATGTAATTAATAGAAGGTTCTCTCACATATTCACGTGGACATTTTCGCAAGAATTTGAAATTAAAAGTTACAATGACATCATCTGTACAAAATGTCATCAAATATCCTTGGTAGATTCAAGTAACTTCTTTTTTACTGTATACAAACATCTCCTACAACTTTTTCTTTAAAAAAAGGACATAACCTGATCATCATCAGGCCTTCACTTAGTTAACAATGTTAATGTCTTGCTAAAATGCTAGCATAACACACTACTCCGAGCCATTGACTCAAAAATACCTGATGTTGGTACACTTTAGTATGTATGCATATTGCCTTATAAAATGCCACTAGACACCCGCCTTCTTCGGCCCTTTGTTTGATATTTATTGGCGGTCCTTTACTTCATATATTGGATTATCGCTCGACTGCTACTAGCAGTGCACCCTCGAACTCTCTCCTTCAACTATCCACTTGATCGTTGGACTGCCAAAGAACTTCAACTTGATCATCTATCGCTGATGAACTTCTTCTCGAACAACATCAAAACTCTCCTTGTCTGCTAATAACTTCTGGTTGTCCTCCCGAGTACTATTACTGCCAGATATTCTCAAATCACCCTTGCATACAAGTAGCAATTGATCTTCTTCTGTCAAGGGTTGCCTATTAAGAAGATAGCCTCTTATTGTAACTTCTTCTACATAAGAGAGGCGCACTACAGCGAACAGAGCCAGGCGGGCCACAAGCGTAATTCTACCTCTGGCGGCGGCGACGACGACAACTGGCTGGCAGGTTCAGCTTCCTACACAAATCTGGGTTTGATTTTTGACCGAAAAGGCCAAATCAGATGTTTTTGGGGTCCTTGGGATTATTTTTTGACATTCTGGACTCAATTTCGGCACTTCTAAAGCCATTTGAGGCCCTTACACACAAGATCGAATTTCAAATAACATAGAACATTCTTCAAAGTTTGTGCCGCATATTTTCAGATTCCTGGAGCTTTGACGTCTGAAAATATGGGGGCAACTGATATATCATCAAAAAATTATCTCAACCGGCATGAATCTCGAGGCAAAATCAAGCTGGAAACTTCAAAAATTAAATTTGGGATCACCTGAACTTTGATTTTAGCAAAATTATTGTCAAACTGAGCGTCTCGGTAATATAAACACAACGACACTAAATTGAACTTGATATGAGATCAAATGAGTCTGAATCAAAGACCTGAAGTGCTGTTGGAAGGTTCAAACTACAATTTTGATTACCAAACATTTTTCAAACATGACATGCTTATAGTCAAATCGAGCGGCTCTATTGTGGGTCTTCGAAAAGATTCTGCTCATGTGGTTCGAATGTAAAGAGTACGACCACACAATCCCGTAGGTCAAAATGATCGAAGGCCTTTACAATCGACACAAGCAGGCCGATGGAAGAGTAGATGGAGTTATACATACGATTAGCCATGGAGGATAGCGGCTTTCACCTACCAACCTCGATGGATAATAATATATATAACCCAAAAGTCATGAGATTTCCCCCCGTTTGATATATCAGCTCGAATGGGGTTTATTTGATTGTGGGGATCGATTTCTTACGGGCGCAAGCCCCCGTAGTTAATTACATCTTAGGCCTTGACCTAAGAAAACTCTCGATTTAGAACGATGTGTTATTCACTTCTTAATTTGGTGCACAGAAAAAGTTCCTAAGTTCTATTCCAAAGAGTTTCTTCTATTTATCTTTAGTGATGATTAGACTTTTTAAATAAATAAAGATGTGATTAAGATTTTGAGTTTAAAAGATTGAAGATCAGATTACTACCCTAAGAGGAAATGACAGACTCAAAACACACCAGAAGTGACAGACACACTGAGGGGTGTACAATCTGGGCTTATGCTTGCCTAGAGTGAGCTGCCAGCTAACATCCTAAGCACAACCAATCATCCTGTATGTATACGAGATAGGAGGGTTCTATCCTAAGGAATCAAGGATTTATAATTCAAGAGGTTTCAATCAGTAACTCTATAATATGCAAAAGGGTATACCTAACGCAATATATAATGCATGAAATAAATATAAAATATCCCTAGGTCTACTAATATAATGCATGTATGTAAGTGAAGTACAATGTGAAGTAAGGTGTGTAAAAAAACAAATATATGCAAGACATTCAGAGTACATAAAAAGTAAATAAACACTCTAAGGGTACCCTCCAGACAAGGTACCCGCACAGAAAACCATCATAATGGTGCCCACTTCGTGGGGGAAAATAGCGATGCCCATGGCACAATAGGTGGCCTACTCTACAGGCCTAAATGACCCTAATGGTCTCTAGGGATCATAGAAGGCGGGGGGGGGGGGGGGGGTATCATACCCAAAACCAGGAAAAGGCTAAAAGTCCTAGCGATGCCCACTTCGTGTGGGAAAAAAGTGATGCCCAATGGCACAAATGGGTGGCCTACTCTATAGGCCTAAATGACCCTAATGGTCTCTAGGGCTCACAGAAGGGGGCAAGCTTTGACCTATAGGGCCAAAGCTTCATTAGTGAACTAAACTAAGGCTGGCTACCTAAACATGCTAGAATACCTATTAATAAGAAGTGTGTGATGTGAAACAGTTTCGATATATAATTAGGAGTTTACAAGTTGCAAAAATTATACCTAAATGTGGTGCTGCCACTTAATAGCTCCAAACAAACAAGTTGTCCATTGATTCTTGATTGTGCAAAACCTGATGTACCTAGCTATGGCGCTGCCACTTAAAAGCTTTTAAGCAAATGACGTCGCTTGATTCTTAATCGTTCAAGACCCGATGTACCTCGCAAAATAAGATAAAAGAGAAACATATGTATGAGCGTAGAAGCCATTCATAAAAGAAATGCAGGTAAATAACAAAAATATAACTAACAGGAAATTTAAGAATTGCATTTACAGAACATGTACATATAGAGAACATTGAATAACAAGTGAAAATGTAAGTCTAACCTAGAGCTAAAAGTCTTATTCTAATCAAACAAATCTAAAGTGTGTGTAATGGTGTGTAGTTTTGGATAGGTCCTATGTAGGATAGTTTAATTATAATTGCTTTCATTTGATTTGTTGAATTGCATAAGGAAGATTTTGGTTTAAGTCTAAATATTAGTACTTTTGGGTTGATTTTTAGATATTTCATTTTAGTATTTAATTGATTACCACATTTGTTTCACACCGAGGCCGTGAGGTTTATTTCACCCTCCTTGGGGCTAACTTAATAGCCTCGTAGGCCTAAGTTACCCAGTGGCAACCAATTTTGTTGAATTACTTAGTCGGTTATAAATTAAGAAGAAAGGTGAATTGAGTGATTTATTATCAATTAAGGAGTTAGATTAATTAAGTTTGCTATCAACTAGTTCATGGCGTTGTGCCACCAGGCTCGAGGAACTAGGCCTCCTTAGGACACTTAGCCCCACAGCCCGGAGTAGTCCATCCTAAAAACCAAGTTGATATAGTTATATTAAGAGGCTTGTTGATTTGTTTTAAAAGATTAGCTTAGGGTTTGATTAAGACTTAACTGAATTAATAGAATTGTGTTTTAAAAGACTTTTAACTTAATGAATTTTAGTTTAAGTTCGATCTTCTAATTTGGTCTGCATCTTCTAAATTTTAGATTGGTTAGGAGTTTATTATTAGATTAGTTGAATGAGATTTAGATTTTATATTTTAGGGATTATGAAATATTAGTTATGGTTTGAATACGAATTAAGAATTTTAGTATATTTGTTAAGCATTAAATTAAGGTTAATTTTCATTGGTTGATTATTAGTGGATTAAGGAACACTAAACATAGGAAAACGTGTCACTAAGTTTAAGTTTTGATGTCTCTATCCTATAAGGAGCATGCATCATAAGTCTATGTTATCTAAGACCGATCCTTAATTTTTGTCCTTAGGTGTCACTAGTGTTATGGGACTAAAGTAAGTGTTTTTTTAACCCCTCTGGACATTCATACATATACTAGCAAGTTTAGAAATCTATGAATGAAATAAGACAACAAGTAGGAAAGTAGTAGAAGTGCAAGAAGAACAAAAACTACAAAAATACCAAAAAGAAAGAGAGAAGAGAAAATAATATATAAAGGAATGTAGGCATTTTATTATTGGACATTCTTCTTCAAAGCTAAACATGTCTCTAAAACACCCTTTACTCTCATTCAATGTACAAATAAGAGAGAAGGTATTTTAATTCCATTTTACTGTCCCCACGTCCCAAACCTAGCACTTGACACATTTGACACAACTAACTAAACTATTTTTTCTTCTTAATGAAGCCCAAAGAGATGAAAGGGAACAAGCTCCCAAAACTAGAACCAAAACAAGTCTATCTCTTTTCCACATTTTTTTCAAACTCAACTTTCGAAAGAAAACACTAAAGAAAGACACTCATATAAAAAAAAAGATCATTTTGTTACAAAAAGACTTAAAGAGACATCGCTACACAAAGCTGACCATGAAACTAGAAATCCCAAAATACCTTATGAAAACTTATACATGAAATACTACATCAAACTCTACACAAAGCATCCACCAAAACTCTTTTCGACACAACGACAATCAAGTGCTTCTACATTTGGCGTGGGGTAGAACCAAGAAAACCTCATAAGACATTCACAAAACTCATCACAAAACAGCTCATAAAGCCTTTTATAAAACTTCCAACAATTAAAGGAACTCATGAAACTTTCCAACCTAATACAAGCCATAAAACTTTCCAACATAAAACTTCTTGTAAGACTCTCCATCCCAAAGATAGCTCGTGAAGTTTTTCGACACAAAGCCAATACACTTTCAACTTTGAAAATACTTTACCACATCTCGTCTCAAAGCATAAGTAATAAAAGAAACAATAGAGAAAGAGATAAGCCATTAGAAGGAGAAGAGAGAGTGGTGGGAAGGATAAGAGACTTAACGCATGTTTGCCACAATTCTATCTTTCCAACAACCACCCGACAAACCCAAATAAGTTCAACTCTCCAACATGCTCCACTCCCCAAAATTTCACAAAGCACTTCAAATGACTATTCATTCTTACTTATGCAAAGAGATGATACATCATTCTTCTTCCCAACACAAATCACAAATCATAAAATAGCACAATATAATCATTCTCCCAAATATTCATGAAACTTGCCAACCATCTCCAAAGCACCACCATATTAAGTCCATACATATTTTCATAAGAAACATAGAATGACATGGATATTCTTTAACGCAACAATTGCATAAAGCACTAAAGATTTAGCAGGTAATGTATAAGTATCACATCAAAAATTATAATCCCAAAGAGTCAAATGAACCTCCAATGCACTTGTTCCAACACCATCAATATACACATAGAGTGAACAACTATCCTTTATGTGAATAACTTTGATAGTCTATAACTTTGATAATAAACTCATTCTTCCAAACCATGCAACACAGTGTATTTAGTTCAGATAGCTAATTCATCCATAATTTAAGATAGTCACGTGTGTTGAAATCAAACATGAGAATATTCAACTCTTCCAATACAAGTTCAATGTCGGATTTTTTTATGTAAAGTAAATGAGCTCAAATAATGAGTAAGAAGATTTGTGTCGATTCGATGTAATAAACATTGCATTTCATCAATAATAATAACAATAATGGTCTCCAAAAATCATCATAAGTAGGAATCTGTGCATGAATACAAACCTGAAATAATTTTTCATTCTCTTTTCAGTTACCGCCATGTATCAAACACACTAATATATATATATATATATATATATATATATATATATATATATATATATATATATATATATATATATATATATATATATATATATATATATATATATATATATATATATATATATATATATATATATATATATATATATATATATATATATATATATATATATATATATATATATATATAATATTAATTTCTAAGAACCAATAATGAATTACGAAATTATTATCAAAAGTGTATGTAGCAGCTTCTCAAAATTTCTTCATAGAAAAGAAATGCAGCATAAATCAAAACAGTCACATGAAATCCTCCTTTTCTCAATTCACATTAGAGGGGATCTTATCAATATGCATTATCCCATGGACATATAGCTAAAAGAGGAGAGCGAAACCTTGTATGAATCTTGTCACTTATTCATGGACCAAAACTCTTTTAAGGAAAGCTTTTCAAGGAATCCCTTGAAATATTATTTTTCTTTGTTTTGGAGATGCGAATTTACTAACTAAGCAATGATGAAACTCGCTCGTCACGAAGAGTGTATATCAATGTCTAGATTTATAGAGCAAGGGATCTATCAAACAAAACAACCAATTCTCACAAAGATCTCTAACTTAAAAAAAGAAGAAGAAGTTTTTATGCAACTATAAGCTTTATGAATTATGACCCATGTAAAGCCTCAACTCAATCAAGACTCTATAACCTTTTTTTTTTTAAATGACATTCCACCAAACAATAGATATATAATATTCATAAGACCTTCATGAAGTAAAGTAAAGTGGATATCATCACCTTATAATCACAAACCATCACAAACTCTCCACATTCATGCTTTATTGAAATCATTACAAAAAAAAAAAAAAAAAGTTTATTTAAGATTTACCAAAATTTTAGAATGAAAAAGAGCAACTACGATCATCCAAGACCTAACATTACAACTCAAAATGAGTTGCCAAAGATTTGATACGTAAACTAAAATACGTTGATATATACTAACAACATATGCTTCAAAGAAAATCGCCAACCCATCATAACTCTTCCATTATGGCATTCCATCGAACACTTGGTGTGCAATAGTTGTAAGATCACACAAAACAAACCACCATAGAAGGCCATGATTTACACACCTATTTGATTAAAACCACTTAAGTAACTTGCACAAGATCTTTCATGATTCACATAAGAAAAGATATATACATCTATATCAAAAGAAGACTAAAAGAATTTCATTCTTTAGATTTTGTAAAGGACCCAAGCACAAGACATGTTGATTCAACCAATGCTCATGAAGTACAAAAGTCATAACCACATACACGATTAAGCAAAACCATGTAATCCAAGCTCATGGACCTCTTGGAGACATAGAAATAGTGAGATGTAAGTATAACCTCTTGGTATCCTCATTTGATCTAAGCTAAAATGGCACATCTCCAACAAGCATTAGAGCAAACACCTCATGTGCATGCCTTGACAAGGGATTATCATGGTTCCTTATGACTTGTCACCATTCACACCTAAAGCTTTATACTATGTGACATGATTCATATTAATTGTTTGCTACCAAGAGAACACAAATCAACCCACACTTTGTCTACACCTTACAAAATCATCTATGATTAGCAATAACTATCCTCATCTCCCAAAAGCACTAGAGTATCACTTGACAACCAAATAAATACAATAAAACTAAACAACGAGAAATGATAGGAATGCTTTGTCAAGCTAATTCTAACCAAAATCAAATCATTTCAACTTCATATTGATGAAGAGATACTAACGAGATGAGGAGAAAGAAAGTAATACAATGAAGAAGATGAGAAGGATAAACTTACAGTGAGGCCAACGGTTCAGCTAGAGCAAATCACAAGCAAGCCTTGGCTTCCTCGGCTTGATTGGATAGGAGAGACGGAATGGTGGAGGAGGAAAGGGGAGCTTCGACGTTGATTGGGGTTCACAAACAGCGGCAACAAGAGGAAGAGGGGAGTCAGGTCCAGGGCCTCGGGTCGCATGAGGGAGGCCAATGTCGGGCTCCTTGCGAACAGAGGAAAATGGGCTCGAATGCGTCGGCTAGGGGTTTTGGCCTTCTCCTTGGATCTTCGAACTAGAATGGGCATCGAAAGGGATTTTGAGCTCCTAGGGCAGGAAGACCGAGAGGGAGAGAGACGCTCGGGTCCTTCTGGGATTCACGAACCAGAAAGAGGAAGAGAGCGAAAACCCGAGAGGGAGAGGGGATTCGTCACCTGGCTTCTGTTGGAATCAAGAGAAACAGAGAGCCAGCTGGAGAATGAGGGAGTTCGTCCCTTGGCTTTTCTGGGATCAGCCAACTAAAGGGAGGCGGGCATGAGATGGAGGCTTCGGCCTCAGTTAGGGCACGAAAGGGAGAGAGGGGAGATCGGAGCCGTCCGATCAAATTCCTTAATCTAGTATGGGATTTAAATTGGTTTAGAAATTTAATCAATTCTTGATTAGGATTTAGCTAAACCCATGGGACTGAAATCAGGTTCGAAATGAGTCAGGTCTAGTTCGATCCGGGTCAACTCGAGCTCGCCTCGACTCGAGTAAAATTAACTCAATAAAATAAGATAAGATAAATCAAACTCAAATTAATGTCGAATCGAATCGAATCGGGCTCGACGAGGCTTGATCAACACGATCAAACACAGTTGAGGGAAAATCAGGACAAAAACGAGGTCAACATCGATGAGATGATTTCAACGAGCCCAAGATCGCCAAATTCTCATATCATTAAGACCTTGAAATGTCTGAGATCAAGGGATTCAATATCGGCCGTCCATCCAACCCACTCCACATTTGCCCTTGATCCTCCTCCTATTTACGCATCATGCCATCCTAAAAAATTATAAGTAGCACCTCATTTCTGTTGAGAGGGGCCCAAGCCAGAAGAAGAGAATAAAAAGAGAAGAAGAAAAGAATTATAGGAGGGAAGAAACTCCTTGACCACTGCCGGAATTCTACTTGAAGCCCAAGTTACGCTAGAATTCTGCCCTTAGCCCAAGTGACATCGAAATTCTGTCTGACCCCCAAGTGACATCGAAATTCAACCCAAGTGATGCGAAATTCTGCCTGTCATTCAAGTGACGCCAAAATTCCGCCCTGCTTTCCAGTGATGCCAAAACTCTGCTCAATTTCCAAGTGATGCTGAAATCCTAAATGACTTTGAATTTAGCTCGAATACACAACTTATTTGTAATTGGACTTCAATCTGGAAAAAAATCATTATAATCTGATCGTCCTAAATTCAAAGAACGAGTCAGCCTCTTGTATCTTAAGCAAACACTAGTAGAATTATTTCAGCTAGGCGTAACCCCACGGTTTTTTCTCTTTCAATGGTTTTCCACGTAAAAATCCTGATGTTTTTATTTCTCTCATGTTTGTGTGCTGGATATCCATGCAACTCTGAGACAAAAACTTTTTAACTCTATCGCCGTGTATATTCTAGTCCGCAACAATATATATGTTTTCAATAAGCAAATATGACTATTTAACAAGCAAAACTATAATATTTTGTCAAATTTTTAGCATGGTCTAACCCAAAGCTTACAAAATCAAGTTAAAAATAAAACCAAATAAGAGAAAATAGGACCACAACTAATTAACGCTTCTTAAAATTAAATAAAATCATAACCCTTCGGTTTTGGTTTAATTTTTTGTTTACATCCAACCATTGAATAACCTACGCATAATACAAAGTTAATTAGTTGTGCTTTAGAAATACAAAAATGGAGATTTGATCAGATTTATTTTCAAGAAGAATCCTACTTTTGATGTTCATAAGAAATTTGTTTTAGTGTTTATTTTCATTAAATTTTATGTACATTCACTATACTTTCATCAAATTCTAAAAATCATGTATGGATCTAAAGACGAAAAAAATTTAAGTGAGGATATTATTATTAAAAAAATTTGCTCATGATAAATTTAAAAGGCTCCTGATTTGTTTTGAGATAAGCATAATGTTTAAGTATTCAATAAAAATTAAATCATTATCATTTTAAAATAAGTTTTAACAAATCTATAATTTATTTTGATGAAAATATTAATAATAAAAAATTTTTTTTCATGTAATTAATAGAAAGTTCTCTCACATATTCACGTGGACATTTATATTGCGGGTGGGGAAAACCAAACCCCCCCCCCCCCTAAAAAAATAAATTTTTACCCAAATATGACTCATCTCATGTTGTTTGCCCATAAATTTAGGCCGGTTGATAAAGAAAAAATAGCAAATTTATGTACATTTATTTCTAAATAATATAAATTTTATAATGAATGCATATGATGCAATTACATATGCAATTTTTTTTAATTTTTTTATAAATTCATAAATTATAATGAAATATAAAATTTTACTTAGAATTTTAGCTTATATATATTGATACATCCTCAAAAAACTACCTTGATCGGGCACGAATATCGAGGAAAATTAAGTTGGAAACTTCCAAAATTAAAATTGGGACCATTCAAACTTCGATTTAAGGGAACTTATAGTCGAACTAAACATCTAAAAAATATGAACCTAACGACACCAAATTTAGCTTAATCCGAGCCTAAATGGGTCCAAATCAAATGCCAGAAGCACTGTTGGAAGTTCAAACCACAATTTTGATTACCAAATGGGACATGCTTATAGTCAAATTGAGTGGCTCGTCGAGACAAATCCAACGAGGCCAAGATCATGGAATTCCAAAATCATTAAGACCTTCAAATGTCTAGTGAATGGTCCGTGATCAAGGGATTCAACATCTGTTATTCATTTAATCCACTCCCAATTTACCCTTGATCTTCCTCCTGTTTAAAGGCCATGCCAATACAGGAAATCTATAAATAAACCCCCCCCCCCCCCCCCCCCCCACCCCCACCCCCCCACCCTCTCTTGAAAAGGGACCCCTAAGCCTAAGGAGAAAAGAGAGAGATTGGAGATCGCTCTTGCCTCCTCGACCACCACCAGAGTTCCGTAGGACCACCACCTAACACCCTAAGCTCCACCGAACCACCACATGACTCCCTGAGCTCAACCAGACCACCACCTTATGACCGGAGTTCTGCAGGATCCCCACATGATGCCCTTAGCTCCACCGGACCACCACCTAACACCCGGAGTTTCACAGGACCACCACCTGATGCCCTGAGCTCCACCGAACCATCACCGGATGCCTGGAGTACTGCAACACCACCACCAGAAGCCTCAAGATCCACTGAACCACCACCTAATGCCCAAAGTTTTGTATGACCACTACCTAACACCTTGAGCTACACAGAACCACCACCTGGCGCTTAGAGTTCTGTAGGATCACAAACTAATGACCTGAGCTCCACCTGACCACCACCTGACACCCAGAGTTCTACTAAACCACCACCTGATGCATGAAGTTCTACTGGAAAATCTCTTGATGCCCAAAATTCCATCGGACCACCACCTAACGTCCGGAGTTCCAATAGACTATCACTTGACGCCTAGAGTTCAAATAGACTATCTCCTGATGCCTAGAGTTCCATTGGACCATCTCCTGATACCTGGAGTTCTAATGAACCATCACCTGAAGCCCGGTGTTCTGCCAGACCACCACTCGATACCCAGTGTTTTTCCAAATTGCTTCCTGACATCAGAGTTCTATCAGATAACTACCGAACATTAGAATTTTGTCGGGCCACCGACCAATGCCAAAGTTCTGCCTAACCACCATCAGACTACTAATTGACTATGGACTTTCGATGAACCACCAAGTGACGTCATATTTTCATCCTCATTTTTCACTAGATTTAAACTATATGGTTGGTATTTTTAATCTAATCACCCTTAAGGATGAGTCATCCCATTATAATCTACTCAAATTCTAGTGGAATCATTTTTAATTGGGCCAGGCCCTGTTGTTTTTCCCCTTTCCAGGGTTTTACACATAAAAAATCTTATGTTCTCTAAGTGTGAGCTGGATATCTATACAATACTAAGATGTAGGATTATAACTCTATCACTACGTATATTCTAGCCCGCAATAGTTTGGCACCATTTTTAGGAAAACTTCAATCCCCCTATCCTAAACACTATAATAGCTAGAATTAAAATCGAATTTTCTTTTACTGAATGGCCTTTTGATGATAGGGATTTAGCACAACTTAATTGAAAATATTTAAACTATTTTTTCTGTGCTTTAAAATTAAAAGATTACATGCGTGTTTCAACTTGTGCAACTGGTAAAGAAATATGTGAAATATTGTATATTACTTATGAAGGAACAAATAAAGTTAAGCAATCTAGGTTAAATATTTTATTGCATGACTACGAAATTTTTTGTATGAAACCTACTAAATCAATTTTTGAAATATATGCTAGGTTTACTCAAATTGTCACCTCATTGCATGTCTTAGAAAGAGAGCTAACTAAATATGAAAGAGTCAATAAAATTTTGAGATGCTTGCTTTCTTCCTTTAATACAGAGATAACAGTAATTACTGAATTTAAGAATTTGAATACTTATTCTATTAATAACTTACTTGGATCACTCATTGCTTATGAGCAAGAGGTGAACCAAAGACAACTTCATACATGTAAGAAAAAGAAGGAGAAAACTGTGGTGCTAAAGGCCAATGACACGGACACAGATTCTTCCGGGTCTGAAAGCGATGATGTTACCTTAATCACTCGATAATTCAAAAACTTTATAAGAAAGAATCACCAGCACCATCAGAAATGGAACAAAGGTAAGGGCAGCAAAAATTTTAAAAGTTCTTCTGATACAGTTTATTTTGAATGCAGGAAACCAGGACATGTAAGAGCTGATTGTCTCACACTTAAGGCTCACCCAAGCAAGGAGAAGGATGAGGAGAAACCCAAGTTCATGAAGGACATTAAGAGGTTCCAAAAGGCTTTTTGGGCAAATTCTACATCTGACTCGTCCGAGAATGAAGCTGAAGAGGAGATAACAAACCTTTGTTTTGATGGTGGGCGATTATCTTAGTCTCTCTGACCAAAAGAGGTATGCGAACTAACCTAGAATCAATTAATTAAATTTTCTGAACAAATTTATGCATCATATAGGAAACTTAAGAAATTGCATGCTAGTTTAAAATTTGAGTTTTAAATTTATAAAAAGAGCATAAAGTTTTATGTAAAGATCACACCCAAATTAATAGAAATCACGTGTCCTAACTTGATGAGTTTGATGAGTCAAATAAAAAGTATTTTGAGTTGGTCATTGAGTATGATTCATTAAAAGTGTTCTACACTGCACTTAAAATTAATTTTAAAACATATATTCATAAATCTAAGCATAGGAAGCACTATTTAAGAGTTGATAACGCCATTTTAGAAAGTGCTAACTCAAGGTTTAAAGCATAATTGAATGCACTTGAGAAAAATAAGAATACACCCACACATGAACAATTTTTTAATCATGATCCAAAGCTAAAAGTTTTGAAACATAGGAAGAGGCACTATAACCCAAGTATATTAGTAAATCCTTTTCCTAGTGTTAGATATTTTTCATGTAGCATGCTAGGACACATTTCACACACTTACACTGTTCACCATAGTACACATTGGGTGAGGAGACCCAAATTGTATGATTCACAGTAAAACGCACATGCATTGCATCTTTTTTTCATAAAAAAGGGACCCAAACTTATTTGAGTTCCTAAATCTGACATTTGATGATTTTGTAGGTGTGCTATCACAAAAGACCTCGTAAGAGCATGTGGTACCTAGACAGTGAAGGCTCATGACACATAAATACATGAACTTAATGAATTCAGAATTTTCTATTTTGTTGCTTGTTGTTGTTTTCTGTACTCTTTTTGTTTGTTTCACTTTTTACTTTCTATTATTTTTCGTATTATATTATTTTAGTTTTTCTTCTTTTTTGTTGTAGTTACAGCTGAAATGATATTTTATACCTTATTTTTATTTTTAAAATATGTAGTCAATGTATGACATCTCTAAATCAGTTAAAAGGAGAAACACCGCTGATTGTTTCCCTTCCTCTAACCTATTTTAGCGGTATAATTTTCTTTCCCAAACAAAAGTCTATCTAAAATTAACAACTGGACTTTGTGATTGAGAACTTTTCTATCTTGCTATAGTAATCTATCTTATATATATATATATATATATATATATATATATATATATATATATATATATATATATATATATATATATATATATATATATATATATATATATATATATATATATATATATATATATATATATATATATAGTTCAAAGTCTTATATTACTTTCAAAATTTTGTAATCTTGTCATTAAATATAACATATTAATCTATTTCTATTTTTTTGCCTATTCTTCTTTATATTAGAGAGTGAGTTTTTCTTCTCTAATATCTAGAAGATATTCTCACAACTGAGAGTATTTAAAAGTTTCAAAATGGATCTAGCTTGCAAAAAAAATGTCAAGGGCATAAAATGAGCCCCAAAAAGAAGAAAAACTAAAAAGATGCACAATGATTGCCGAAAAAAATTAAAAGATACACAAAGTATATCAAAAATCAAAAGATGCACAAAGTGCGCCAATCAATTGACAAGGGACATAAAATGATCCCACAAAAGCCAAGCTTCCTTCTCTTTCAAACCTTTAAATCTTAAAACAATTCATATGTCACTTGATACTTTAAAAGGCTTGATTTAGAATTTCGTGATTGTGATAAATTATTTTGGTATATTATTCTATAAGATATTTTTTCTAGAACCAAGTTTTGAACGAATCTCTTTTTCTTATCTAATTGGTTTTTCTAAGTTAGGTCTTTTGTTTTCAATTTGCCCTATTAGATGTCCGAGCTAGGGCTAACAGGATTGGCTATTCTACCATTTTTTTGGATTTTGACGATGTTAACTCATTGTTCTTATAAATTTTTAATTTAATCACATGGATAATTTATTATATTTGTGCTTTGATTAAAAAAACCCTTTATTTTTGTTCTGTTTGTCATTTGTATTATATTTTTCATATTTTATTTTTATCTTTTACTATTATTTATTTGTGTTTTTGGGCCTTCTTTGATCATCTCCATCAATCTCTAGAATTTTAATTTTTGGTCACATCATCTGAGATGATATTTATATTGTCATGGACGATCCATTATCATCCTAGACGATCCATTATCGTCCTGGACGATCTGATCGTCTTCTACCTCAATAATTTGTGACTATCCTGGATAATCCTCCTTGTCTTAGATGATCTTCTTAATTTTTGCTCAATTATTGGTGATCATCCTGGATGATCCGCCTGTTCATCTTAGATGATCCACATGGAAAAATTTGACATACATTTTAAATTTGGCCGGCACGATCCATTATTGCCTATCATCCCGGATGATCCACCTAATCGCCTTAGACGATATACTTTTTCAATGATCGTCTGACATGACTCTTCGAGATGATCACATGTGTTTAATCATCATAGATGATATTACTACCTTTTTGACCAATCGTCCTGAATGTAATAATTTCACCTGATCGTCCAGAATGATTCTGCGATTGTCCTAGACGATCGGTCTGTTTCTTTATAAACTGAGGCTCTCAAATGAATTTTCTCACCCAAGCCTTCTCCATTCATCCTTGCTCTCACTGTTTCTCTATTTTTCATGCTCTTGGCTGGTGGCAAGCGATCTCGTATGCCTGTTAGAAGCTCCTTGAGGGCCAACTTTTGCCCTAGTTTCATTGAGGCGACCAACCAAGCGGCCTATCTATGTTACAAGATAGCCAGGATCACCTTATCCTAGACTGACAACCCACATATGCTTTTCTACCCAATTCTCGACCTTTTTTCGCACACCTCTCTGACTTTTATCCTTAAACTTTTTATTCTCTTCAATTCTGAATTGTTTTTCGAGTTTTTTGCTAGCCTCTGAATCAACGCCTCCTTCACTACACTTCAATCTTATGTCAATAAGATTCCTGTTGAGATCACGTATCAAGATTGTTACGAGCTCCTACAATTGTCCACCATTGGAGACAAGCTTTATGTCTAATCTTAAGACCCCAATTATGATTGGGCTTCGTCCAATCACTTTCTTAGAAACACTATTATCTCCTATCATGTTGGGGAGTCTAGCAGGTTACTTAAAGATGCTAGGACAGTCTAACATGTCCTTTGTTCCTAAGTTTTTTCAAAAGCTGGTGATCGCATCCACATCACACCACTCCTTTTAATCACCACTTTCAACATCATAGCCCACCAAGAATTCAATGCTACTGATCTTATTTTCTACTATATTGAGCACCTCATGAGCATTATAGATCCAGGATATAGAAGGAAGACAAATCTTTCCTAAGGACACTTCATAACCTATGTCCTGGAATCCAAATATAACCTTCAATATCCTGCCCAACCAAACTTTTAGCAGGCCTTCTACACCAATAGCTCTTTCGATGTTCTTCACAGTACTCGTCTCCACCCGAAGCATGAGGAAGCTGAGGGAGCTGAGCAGGAGGCAGCTCCTGCACCAATTCCTGCACCATCTCCACTCTGACAGCACTCATAGTTAGATCAATTGGTGGAGCGGTTTGACCAGTGGGAGACTCGATTTGACTCAGACGTTGCTACAGAAGAGCAGCAACATGCAGAGGATATTGCTCTTTTTGATTTATATGTCACTCACCAGTAGCAGCAGCATGACCAGGATATGGCCTAGTTTGGAGAGCAGTTCACTACTTTTTATAATTTCTTTCAGTAGCCACCACCACCTCCTTCTGATGATCAGGGGCCATCCTACATGTAGTTTATTTTCTTGTGTTATTTTTGTGTGTTGTAGTTTATTTATTTTTAGTTTCCATTGTCTTTTCTTTTTTCCTCCACTTTTTTGTGATGTCAAAAGGGGGAGCAGTTATAATGTTTTATGTTGTATTGCTTTCTATTTAGAGTTTTTGTTTTTAATTAAATTTGAACTTATTGATGTTTTAATTAAACTGCTTAAAATTGTTTGTGTTTTTCATCATCAAAAAGGGGGAGATTATTGTTAATCTAGTTTTAGGAATTATAATTTTTATGATAGCAAACATTTCTAACACTTCTATTTTTTAACGACTTTCTTGTCTACTAATATTTCAGGTCCACAAAGTCAATTGCAAATCAAGCCAGCTCAAGATTGGGTAGTTTGGGACTGCGTCAGTCTGTAAACTATTATTAAGTATTTATTACCTTTTCTTGAGTCAATTATAACATGTAGGTCCTGATATTAAGTAACCTTGTACATACACACTCGGGGGAAAAACTCTGACTATTTTAGAGTTTTCTAATTTTGATCATATCATCCGGAATGATCCAAAATTATCTTGGATGATCAGTTAAAAATAAAATCTTAATTAAGTCATCCTGGTTAAGGAAGCCTTAATTAAGCAGTTTGTCCTAAATGATATTATCATCGTCCGAGACGATAAGCTCAAATCAGAAAGAATCATTCGCCAGATCTGCTTATGCATGTTTTATCTTTGGACATCATTAAGGACATCATCTTGGATGATGCATTATAATTATGCCTAAATTAGTTTGGTAATTAAGGAAAGTAATTAAGATTTGATTGTGCAAACATATCATCCGAGATTATTGCAGGATCGTCTGTGACAATCAGTTAAACAAACCTTAATTTCTTCCTAGACGACAAAAATGATGTTCTAGATGATGTGTATTATTTTATACTAATCATCTGGGATGATCACAAATCATCATGAATGATCAATTATTTTTCCATCGTCTAGACATACAAAAAGGGTGATGTTCTAGACGATATTTGAGGTTTTAAACTAATTATCTGGGCCGATCATGAAATCGTCCTGGATAATCAGTTTAGTTTTTCATTGTCTGAACATGCATTCAGGGTGATGTTTTGGACAATACTCAATGATTTGAAATAATTGTACATAACGATCCATATATCATCCTGGACGATTATGTTGGTTTGTTGTAATTAAGAGAAAATATAATGCTCTTCTACTTAAGACCTCTTGTTTACCCAAGATTGTATATTTTTTTGATGTCTTGACCTGAGAGATCCAAGAGGAGAGGGAGAGGTTGGGAGAGAGAGAGAGAGAGAGAGGATCTTGTGAGGGGGGGTTTGTGAGGGCTTTACAAATGTTACTCAAAGTAAGGATCCGCATCATCTTCCCCGGTCATCGTCCCTAATTCCTTGGAGGTTCTAGAGAGGTCTACTTCAACGACTGATCAAGGTTCTCTGCCTGCTTCAGGCGGAAGAAAAAGGAGTTGGGTTCTCTGCCTGCTTTAGGAGGAAGTAAAAGGAGTTGGATTCTCTGCCTGCTTAAGGAGGAAGCAAAAGGAGTTGGTTTCTCTGCCTACTTCAGGAGGAATCAAAAGGAGTTGGGTTCTCTGCCACGCCGGGGTTGGTGGAAAGGATGTTTGTACATGCTTTTCCACCTTGCTGTGAAAGCAAACAGAGAGTCACTGAGTTTAGTGTAATACCCGAAGGAGAGGCTTCGCTATGGGAGAAAAAGGAGAGTCGCTGAGTTTAGTGCAATACCCGGAGGAGAGGCTCCGGGGAGTGGACGTAGGTCAAGTTGACCGAACCACTATAAATTTTTATGTGTTCTTTCTTACTATTTTTCTACTTTTAATTTATGTACTTCATTTTTCTTGTGGTAAATTTTGATTTGGTTTAAGATTGTGTTTTGATTGAAAAATTTTTAAATACCAATTCACCCCCCCCCCCCCCCCCCCATCTTGGTTTGCTTTGGGCTAGTTCACAAGGGCTTAACATCCCTAACAAACTTTCATAAATGTTATATGAAAGCTAAGAAAATAAATATAAAAAACATAAATAAAAAGTTTTTTTTTAATTTAGGCTTTTTTTTAATTATGCTAGAGTATAACCAAATATTAAAGAACCATAATTTTCACAAAGATATGCAATGTAAATCAAAACACATGAAAGTAAATGTAGTAAAGTAAAATATAAAAAAACTAAATTTTTATAGTGGTTTCATCGAAATCAACCTAGGTCGACTCCATAAATATCATTTTGGGTATTCCACTAGAAAGCACTCCTTTAACACTCAACCAAATAGAGAAGCCCTTCTCTCTTACTAGATAGATAATGACCTTTAATGACTCCTCTTTTATAAAAAATTCTCCCTCATTCTACCTACCACCATGATGGAGATGCCAATCCCTCTTTCTGCTCCTCACAACAGTAAATGTGCCACTCCTTCCTTCTACTCCTTGCAATAGTAGAGATGTCGCTCCCCTAGCCTCCTTAGGTGGTAAAGTATTTTTTTCCAAAAACTTTTTCATATAGCTCTTCTCCAAGAGCTCTACAGTCATAACTAGAGGAACCAAGGTGTAGGATGACCTTGATAACCATATGTCTCCCTCACTTCCTTAACTCCATTAATGAAACAATATCTCAACCTCACCTACTATATTTCCCACGTGATTTGGATTCTCTCTTAAGAATGGAAACACTTTTCCCTCTTTAAAGCTCTATAACATAGAAAAATATATCTTGCTACTCAACACAACCACTCAACTCTTATATGAAAAATATAAGTGGGCTACTTTTTAGTTAATTCTTATGATCATATAGTATGATACTAGATTTATTCTTTCTGATCAGTTCTATTCCCATCATAGGTCATCCTATATGATATTTAGTCATAAGTATAATTAGTTATATCAAATCAAGTATTGTCCAAAACAAATTAAGGTTTAGCTACCGAGCTTTCTATTTGATAAAAATATATTATTTTAATCATATAGTATGATAATTAATTAGGATTTAATCATAATTTGATTCCTTAATCTAATAAAAAATTAAACAACATTCATTAATAATCATATTGTATGAAGTCCTTATAGTATGATTAGTTTAAATTTCAAATTTTAAATTTACCTGATTTAGTAACCAAGATTTAACTACAAGGTTTATCAAAATATCTAATCGTCTTATACAATTAAAGGTTGTATAATATAATTAGTGATATTTAGTTTTATTTAACACTTAAATTAATTTTTAGATTAGTATATCATATAGTATAATTGAGATTATATAGTATGATTAAATAGATAATTCAAATCTTTAATTTTCACTCCCTATAGAGTGTGTGCTCGATTGTCTAACCAACATACACCTAATTACATAAATAACTCAAGAAAATAAAAAGTATATAATCTTTTGTTATAAAATTTAACTCGACTCATTGTTGCACTTCTTGAGTTTACTTTTTTAGTCTAGATATGTGCATGTTATACTGAAATGGTTATTTGCACATAAAAGAAATATATAATATATATAAAGAAGAGAATAGTAACTGATCAAACTATTAATGTTTATAATCCTCAAAATACTAGACCAAGCTCCCATATTTTAATTGTTATGACCCAATCTGGTAAAGGTAACCCACTAAAAATTGTATATTCATATATTTTGCAAGTTTCTATGAGTGTTATGTGTACATAGGTAGTGTTTGAATCTATTTTGAAGTGAGTCTTAGGGGTTTGTTTGTATGCATAAAAATATAAAAATTTTCCTTGAGGCCACTACGACATTGAGCTCAGTATTTTACCAAATTAATTATATGTGATGCGTTACAATGCTGGACTTGAATTTTATAAAAATATCAACATCAACCGAAATATTGTTTTATCAAATCCATTTTCTTCCCATAAGTTCAACCAATTAGAGAGTAAGAGAGAAAGCTAGATTTGGTTAACTTTAATTTTTTTTTTTTTTTTTTTTGTCAACTCACTTTTGAAAGTTATCAAGATTGATGTATGTTATATACTTCCTATATCAGTTTTTAAAAAACATATGACAATTTTGAGATTTTTGTAATGTAATTTATAATTTTGTAGTGTATAAATATGAATAACTTTACACCTGCTAAACTTTCACTATAACATTTAAGTATTTTTTAGAAAATTTCTACTAGGTAGTTTGAAAAGAGTGTTATTTTATTAAGTTAAGAAATAATTTTGGTCACAAAAAATAATGTAGTAAAATGAAGATTTTAAAATAATATTATGAATTATTTTTAGTAATATATTAAAATCATAGTACTATGAGATTTTCTTCAGTAGTTAAATATGTTATATATCGATAAAATATTATGGAAACTTCTAAAATTCATTCATTATATTTTTTTTATTGTAATGTAATGATATATATGCTTATCTTCTCGAAATATATAATTTTGTGGAGTTTGGATGTTGGAGGAAGTTCTGGTGCTGAACGTACAAGGAGTTATAAGGACCTAAAATTTTGAATATCTGATATGTGTTAAGTATTGGGAGTCATAATGACTCATTTTCTGATATGCTAGTACATGAAGTTATGAGGGCCTGAATTTTGGTATCTATTTTTGATGGAAGGTTTAAAAACCTGAGAGAAATATGTTACTTTCTACTATGATATATAAATTGCTTATTTATTAACTTTTAGTGCATAGTATACTTTATTTTAGTTATTTACATTTAATATTATGCTCAGACTATAATTTTTTATGAACAATATTTGCATTCAAATAAATGCATAATAATTTAGATTAATGGTTGTGACCTACTAAGTTATGTTGGCTCTCATCTATCTTGTATTCCATTTCAAGTCCAATGAAAAAGAAAGAGCTTGTTGAGTAGTTGAGTATCCATGATCTGATATTTCTAAATTTGTATAGATATTTTCTTATTTTTTGGTACATCATAGCTAGTTATTTATTTATTCTATTTTGGTTTGTGATATAAAGCTATGCATTATAAGGTATAATTATTAAATAGATACTTTGATGAATGAAAATAATAGAAATTTATTGATGAGTGTATTTTTTATTACTAAAAGTTACTTAGAAGCTTTGTTGTATATTTTAATTTAAAATTTATGAAATTTGAAATGCCCCCAAAACTTTGATGTTTGGCTCGGTCTATCACAAGTTACATGATATGACATGTTATAAGTTTGTGTTATATTGAGTTGGGTTATAATATAGATATATATATATATAAAGAGGAAGTTTTATGTATAAAACAATGGTAGATTGATGCTATAATCATACCCATATGGTTCATGGTAAATGGATCACCTTACTGATGGGGGCGGTGGAGTAACTTAAAGAATTATGAAAATGCGTAGATTTTCTTTGATATAAAAATCTTAAAAATCCCACTTAATATACATAAGTATACATGATAAGTAATATAGTGATAGAGTAGAGTATCAATCTTACGAGGAAGAATATTTTCTTGTAAATATAATTACTATTTAATTCAACTAAAATAATTATCCTACTCAATAAAAATAAGTTTTGATGGAGATTCATTCACTTAATTTAATATATATATATATATATATATATATATATATATATATATATATATATATATTATTTGGTTAGATTATTTTGGATTGATGGGATGTAAATACAAAATATTTCCTAACTATTCTCTTTTATATTGATACTATTAAGAGCATATGCATCACTGACCGCTCAGTCAAGCGTGAAGGGATAATGGACAAATTATACCTTCCAATCTCAATAACAATTGAAAATTCTATAGTCTGTCACCCTATGAGAATATTAGAAGAGAAGGTAAAGTTTATGTTGTTCATACCCCCTCATGACAATCCATCTCTATAAATTCAATACATGATAAGCACTATTCCTATGTCTGCATCATACTAATCCAACGTACCTTATTGTGCTTGCTTTCGTATTTATAGGCTCCACATTACATTTGATATTAACTACACATAGATTCATTATGTGCATTAAATAAAGATCTGGCATATTAAAAATATTATTAATTATTGATGAAGAGAATTTATTAGTACTCCACATTCCATTTATACCATCAATCCAAAACTAGAAAATTTAGTCATGCATGAAGAACTAGTGAAGCAAATTCATTTTCATTAATATTACAAAAGAAAGAAAGTACAAAAAAATATCACCAGATGGGTTCAATGATCTCCTATACAGTCCTTTTTGAACTTAAATTATTGATTCCATGAACACAAGCCAAGTACTCTAATGAAATGCATCTAGTACTTCTCTAAATTCCCTTAGTTGTCACTCTTAAGGAAGAATCAGAGAAGGACTATAAAGATTGAAATTAAACAAGAGACTGAAGTCATCTACTAATATTACAAATATACTATTTATAAAAAATTACAAAAAATAGATTTTGGTGCTACGATGCTCGAGGCACTTGTGCCATGGAGTCTATAAAATGAAGTAACGCTTTAGTACAGAATGATTTTCTCCTATACGACGCTTGATAACATGGACCCGCTTTTTAATGAATTGACATGTCGCTTCACCGGTAGATGGTGGTTTGAACAATTTTAACTATAGCATTGTAGTGTTGCTAATGGTTGAGTGCTGCAATGTCCACGTGGCACTCCGCTTGACTTGGCGGTGCTATACAGATAAAGTCTGGGCTTTGCAATGTTAACTCTTCCAATGTTGTGGTGTTGTTAAATAACGACTGGACGCATCCATGTTCATATTTGGACCCTCCAATGTGTTAATGATGGTGTCATGATGGTATAGTGTTTGATGCCACGGTGTTGTATCATACTTGAAACTTTTACCCATTTCCTATATTTTCCTACACAAATACAACTAAAATACACACTTTCACTAACAAATTAGCACATAACATTATTTACACTTATCACTTACTATAACCATACCTAAGGTATTAATATGAAAAAACTTTCGAGGTTGCAGTAAAGGTTGCCCCCAGCCAATAATTATTTTCCACAATCGGTACAAAACTATTACATTCAAAAATATTAATGATAATACAAAAATACATAATTTAATATCCTAGCTTTGTACGAAGATCCAACACACCTAAATATGCAAGGAAAGAAGGTGCGACAATTATAAGAGACACCCAATTTTTTATGAGAAAATCTTATAAAGGGAAAACCAAGGGGCCTGACCAAGTTTCAATGATTCCACTAGTATTTATATTTGGTTAAATCTTAACCCCTTCCATGAGGTAAGGAATTTATAAAGTATATATTACATTATTGAAAGTGGAAGAGACCTCTGGCAGACATCCAACACAGATTATGATGGTAGGTGGTGAAATAAGCAGGTACTGGTGTAGCCAAGTGATAATAACCAAAGATTATAGGTTACAGGATTATAGTTAGCTAGTGAAGGAGGTTGGAATAATCATAGTTGAGCTATGATGGTTAGAGGATTGTGGTTATTTCATAGTGGTTTGAGGCCCATAGTCGGTGGGTGATGAACGTTGGAGGATTTATGAAGGTTGGAAGGATCATAGTTTGGAGACTGTGGTCAAAAGATTATAGTCTATAGGAAACTAAGGTCAAAAGGACTGTAGTTAGATAATTGAGTTTGGAGGATCATAGTTGGGTGATGGTTGTTAAAATATTGTAGTCGATAGATGATGAAGTTAATAAAGATTATAGTTTTTTTTTTTTTTTGAGAAAATGCATATAGCATTAAAATTTAAAAAAGAAACTATTACAAAAGAAAATGAAACTACTAGACACTCCCCTTAAAACAATGTAAAAGGAGGTCTTATTAGAAAGCCATATAAGCATAATGAAAATATAAGGAAATGTAGAAATTCCATAATGAAAATAAGACCCTATACTTATCATTTTAAACTTATAGGGGTGGAGGGGATGCCGAAGATAAATCAACCAAAAAGGTTGATTAGTATCCCAGAATTTCCAATTGAGTAAAAAATAATAGATAGAATGATTCTTACATTCCATTGTTTTATTCCCTTTTTCCAAATACCAACATATGCTTAAACTAAATAAAGAAAAAATAAATTTGCTAAACAAACTAAAAGAAATGAAACACAGCCCAAAAAATGTCAATAAAAAAACAAACATTTTGACGCCTCCATAAGTACTGCACTTAAGAAACTCCACCATCATGAACCAATCCACCAACCATTCATGAACTTTAGTTTTACCATTCATTTCATGGAACAGGCCCCACATTTTTCAATATCTATTCCACCTTTCCTTATACTCTGTTTGGTTTTTATAGGTCCCAATATCTTTATTTCATTGGCTAATTTGATTTTGTTGCTTGCTGTCTTGGGCATATGCTTGCTGTCTTGGTCAATTCTGCCTCCCTCACTAGTCGCAGCAGCTTTCAAAACATATCGATCTTCTTCAATTCTATGTGCATTTTTCTCAAGACTTATTTCTGCATTTGATCCCATGATAATTTTCTCTCTAGGATCCTTCCCAACACAGGTTTTGTCCAACTGTAATGTTACTTTCAGAGTAGCATTGAGATCTACTTTGTTGTCATTAATTCCTTCCACTACCTCTGATGAAGATCTTAGAATCTCAAAAGATTTTGAACAGAAATTCCACACTTTCATTTGTCATTTTTGGGTCCTTATCATCTATCCTCTGAATGATTAATATATCAGTATCTTTGATCATTTGCTTTTGAACAGGCTTATTGCTGAATATCTTATGTTTTGGCATAAAAAACTTCCTATTTTTTTTTGTGAACGTGGATCCATGGACCATAAAACACTCTTTCTAACATGAATATCCTTTGTATTGTCTGCACTTTGATCATTTGCCTCATTAATTTTCTCCTTAAAATTGTTCTTCATATGCCCTATCATTCCACATTCAAAGCATAAAGAAGAAATTCTTTCATACTCTAAGTTTTGAAAAAATCTTCCAGCCAAGCTTTCCACCCAAACTCCCAATGGCATGGGTTGATCTTGTTTTACTCGAACACAAACTCTTGCAAACTCTCTTCTCCCCCATTGAAACATATTACCATCCAACATCAACGATTCCCCCACCAAAGAAGCAATTCTAGTAACATTGATTTCATCCCAACATTGCAATGGCAAATGTGGCATTCTAATCCATATTGGAGCAGTTAGTCCTTTATAGAAGATGGTGAGAATTCCATCGACATCTCTCCATTCCAATTATATGGCCATTCACAAACCATGGCCCTCCTGAGAGCACTTCATCCAAAGTTTCCTGATTTATGAAATAGCACAAGAACCATCCCATTCCAATGGTGGTAAAGTGAAATTGGCTAAATCTTGACCACTGTCTCCTTAATTCCCATGCCACCACATGGGGAGGTATATCTTTTCCAAAAACTTTGATTACCAAAGAATTATTGAGTTTGCTTGCATTCCTTCTTTCATTTTCCTTAATCAACTTAACTGCCCTCTCATCTTCTGTCAACACAACATCTCTTTCCATAAAATTTAGCCTAATATAAGGTTTCTTCATCCATGGGTTTGACACATTATCATTTTCACCTATATTCTCAAGCATTCGATCATTCACAGGTAAGGCAATATTGTTCAAAACAAAAATCGACTCAACATTCACCTTCTCAGAGCATTTCTCCCCAGCATTACGAATACCTTTGTTATCAGACATCATGGAATTCACATTTATCGCACTGTTACCAGGGATTGCATTTGAATTCCTGAACCTGTTAACAAAAATATTCATTCTAGAAGAAGAAGCCTCATTTCCAGCTTTTGAAGGAGATCTTAATGTAAATTTTAGTGATCGAGGAGTTTTAAATTCAGGTTCTTTAAAAATTTCCTTGCCCTTACCTTCCACATGATAGAAATTCCTAAAATTGCAAACATGATTTTCATTAATAACTATCTCACCTTTTAATCTTCTTCTTCTGGCCTCTTCACATCAAGGACCTGAATTCCCTTATCATGAATAGGAACTTCAATGTTTTGATCAATACTTAGATCATCTAGATTATGATTCCTAGACAAAACCAATGATGGACGGCGGCCATCTGTCGCCATGGCCGATGTCAAGCCAAAATGATGGATTGAAAAACGGGAAGAAAAAATTTGAAATTTTTCTCTCTGGGATTCGCACTTTTCCTGGAGCTTTTCTCTCTTCCGCTACAAAAAAAACATAAAGTTTGGTATTAAAGATTTTGGTTGGGTAATAATTGTCGAAAGATCAGAGTTAAGAAACTATGGTTTGAGGGTTATAATCTAGCGATAATATTTTAAGGATAGTAGTTGATGGACAAGAAGATCTAAAGAGCTATAGTTTATGGACAATGAGGGTTGAAAGGAAAATAGCTTAGTAAAAGAGGTTGAAGGGCAATAGTTAACAAATGGTAGTCTAAGGAACATAGTCTTTTTTTTGTTTTTTTTTTTTTTTTTTTTTTTTTTTTTTTTTTTTTTTTTTTTTTTTTTTTTTTTTTTGAGAAATGCTAAGTAGCAATTAAATGGAAAAAGAATAACCTAGATACAAACTAAGAAGAGACTAACCATCTATCACACTCTTCCTTTACAATATGGGTAAAGGTAGAGGGACGATTGCTCTCCAAAAACGTGTCCCAAACAGAATAAAAAGTCAAAGCTAAGTTAGCGCACAAATCCGCTAACTTATTACAATTACGCCCAACACAATTGAAAACTACATTATTACATTTGTTCAAGAATAAAATCCCATCCTCTTTGGTGTTTCCGCCAGGTTTCCTCTGTTTGCTGTACAATTGATGAAGAAACTTGAGAACATTATGATTATCTCCCTCTATTATAATCCCTTTAGCTATATAAATCCACTCTTGCATCATGTCTTTAATAGATTTAAAAGCAGATAGCTCCAAACGGGCAATGTCCCAATGTCTACATTTCCTTCCAAAAGCAAAAATAAATCTCCCTTTGTCATCTCTTAAAACTCCTCCTAACCCTGCATCATAGTTCTCTTTAAGAGAAGCATCCAAATTAAGCTTTAACCACTCAGGTGGAGGGGGATACCAAAAATCTGAGAGCAATCCATCGGACCGGTTAGCACCCCAGTTATCTGAGCGATACACACATAACAAAAGCTGCAATCACCTCATCACTATATCTAGAATTTCCATGTTTCACCTTGCATCTATTGTTCCAGAAAAACCACATACTCAATGCATAAACCTGTGCTAATAATACATTCTACACAAACAGATTTTGCATACCCTGAATCCATTCAATAAAGCTATTGAAAATAGGGATTTTAAATCCCCAGCTTCTAAGCACATTGTTTACATTCACCAGAGTTAAACATGAAGTTGTAATATGATCTAGATCTTCAGTTTCATCACAACCCATTGGACAAAGGAAGCTCCCCGAAATCCTTCTCTTAAACAAAAAAAATTCTGTTGGAACTGCATCTCTACAAACTCGCCAAAGAAATAACTTAACTTGGCATTTAACTTCAGTTTATGCATCCAGGTTGTATCAACATTTTCAAGTGAATATTTATATCTACTTTCAATTAATAAAGCAGATAAGGATTTACCCGTTAATTGCAGCCTTAGTTCCATTTGATCTTCATACAAAGAATCGAAAATGTAAACATCTTCATGCAGCTTAACCAGTCCTCCCCAAAGCAAATTCTGAGTTTAGAATTAACCCAGTTACCATTCTCAATGAAATAGTTCAACTTCATATCTTCATCTTCTAAATTGCCCACAAACGTAGGCCATTTCAATAAGCTTTTCTCCATAATCCAAGCATCCTTTAGGACATCAATGTCTCACCATTAACCACCTTCCATCTTAGGAAATTATTAAGAACTTCCCATCCACTCATCATAATCTTCCAAGAATTAGAACCACTTCTAGTTCTCTCCCTTTTCCACCAGCTCTCCTCATATTTGGCAATAAAGTTTCTATAAAACAGAGAATTAGGATTCTCAATTGAATTCCAAGCAAATTTAGCTCGAAGTGGTCCCATTCTATCCAAAATAGATTGAACACCCCAACCACCACACTGCTTGGGTCGACATAAAACTTCCTAGCTCACATAGTGCAAGCCACGACCTCCATCCATCTTATGCCAAATAAAGTCTCTACAATGTCTTTCTAGCTCAAATAGGATTCTCTTGGGAACTAGAGAATGTGTAATCAAAAAAACTGGAAGTGCAAGAAGAACAGATTTCACCAGCACGAGTTTACCAGCAAGGGAAATAAACCTATTCCCCCAAGCATTAAGCCATTTCAAGGATTTATCCAGAAGCATTTGGAAGTCAGCCTTCCTTAACCTTCTCAAAGCCATTTTAACCCCTAGATACTCCAGTTCTTTTTCCAATTTGATACCCAGTAGATTTGAAATTTTCCTCTTCCTCCTTCTACGAATTGCCTTACCGCAAATCAAAGAAGATTTCTGCTGATTAATAGCCTGTCCAGTCCACATACAATAGTCACCTACAATGTTCCACATCTTCTTAATATTCTTCAGTTTAGCATATGAAAATAACAGCACATCGTCTGCATACAACATATGAGTGATCTTAGGGGCTTTAGCATAGATTTTGACTCCCAAATTCGTTCCATTTTCAAAAAAGGCATTAGATAATAATTGTGAGCACATAATAAACAAGATTGGAGAAAGGGGACATCCCTGTCGAAATCCACTCAAACCATCAATCCATAATGAATTATTTCCATTGATTACAATAGAGAATCTAGGATTATAAACACAATCCATCACCAACCCAATAAATATGTCCGGGAATCTTAATTCCACCATCATTTTCTCTAAGGTTATCCAACACATACTATTGTATGCTTGTTCCATATCCAATTTAATAGCCACATATCCATTGCTTGCCTTAGAAAATCTGAACTTGTTGAAGACCTCTTGAGCTAATAACAGATGATCAGAGATGGATCTCCCCTTCAGAAAAGTAACCTATTCTTCTGAGATAATCTTGAGAATCACCATTAGCATTCTATTCAAAATCACTTTAGCAACAATTTTATAAATAGAATTGCATAAACTAATGGGTCTAAATCCAGAAGGAGAAAGAGGATTAGAATACTTAGGAATCAGCACAACTAAAGTGTCTTTTCACTCTTTGCACATTCTTCCCGAGGAGAAGAATAAACTAACCGCCTTGTAAACATCCTTCTCAATAATATCCCAATATCCTTTGAAAATGGAATGAGTCAACCCATCGTATCCAAGAGATTTGTTGTTTCACAACCCCATAACAGCCACCTTAACCTCTTCCACCGAAATTTCTTTTTTTAGCAAAAACTTCTCTTCATCATCCAGAACAGTCCACAATTTTGGCCAGCTAGACAAACTGCAACTTCTATGCCTCCATTTACTTTGGAAAAATCTGAGAAATTTTCTTCCACAACCCTTGGGTCTTCAAAAATCTCTCCATTATCAGTATTCACTTAGTACATCCACTTAGTATTTCTTTTCCCATTGGCAAAGGCATGAAAGAATTTTGTATTAGCATCCCCTTCTTCAACCTATTTAACCTTTGCTCTTTGTTTCCACCAAGTATTTAGGCAATTAAGAGTAACATTTAGCTCTTTAACTTTAGATCTCAACAACCAAACCTTCTCAATATCCTGGTTCCCCTCTTGAGCTTCAACTTCTTGAATAAGCAGAATTTCATATTTTAATCTCTCCTTCTAGGCTGAAAAATCCTTTAGCTTGAATTTACTCCAATAATACAAATTATTCAACGCTCTTTTGCACTTCTTGTTGAGCACCTCCGTGTCATTTCCCACATAAAATTCTGCCAACTTTTATTCACAATAGCAGCAGCTATCCTGAAAGAAAGCCAAACATCCTCAAATTTAATACCACTCTTCTTTGTAGCCTCCACAGCAAATAAATCTAGCACAATCGGACAGTGATCAGAAGCCACTCTTGCTACATGTCTCTCCACCCCAAAATGCACAAGATCTGAAGCAAAAGAGTTCAGCAAACACCTATCCAACCTTTCAAGGATTCTCCCACCACCAACCTTATTATTACACCAAGTATATCTAGGTCCAACCACCCTAACATCATGATAATCATTCTCATACACAAAGGTAATCATTTCCAAGGGGGCTTGAGAAAAAACAAACTTCCTACCACCCTTCTTATCTTCTTGAGATAAAATGCAATTAAAGTCTCCCCCAAAAATTGAAGGAAGATCTCTATGTGACTGTTCCCCAATGCATTCCCACAGCTTCCTTCTCTTATGAACATCCTTACTCCCATACACAGTCGTAATCATCCAAATACCCTTATTAAAGACATTGAGATCACCAATAACACATTGATCTAATGCTTTAATCACTGAAAAAGAGGCCATATCACTCTTCACCAAAATCATAATTCCTCCTGATAGACCTTCAGAAAGAACTAAAAAGAAATCCCGAGTAGGACCCATAAGCTTCATAAAATCATTCTTATCAAAAGAACTGATTTTTGTCTCCACCAATCCAACAAAAAACACCTTGTAATCTTTAATAAACTCCTTCAAATAGAGAGAGGCTTCTCTCTTTTTAGCCCCTCTACAATTCCAAATGGCTAAAGATCCCATTAAACTTTTTTAGGGGAAAAACCCCCAACCTTCTTCCTACTACCTCCATCACCAATCCTTCCACTTGAATTAACCAAAATTGGCCCCAAAGATCTAATTTATTTAGCCAGCTTGCTCTTAACCACATCCCCATTACCACTATTGGTCTTCACACCCCGACTACAGCAACTGTCACAAACAAAATTATTCAAAATTCCTTCAGATACCACAACATCTTCCCTGGAATTTGCCCCATTTTTACAAATAATTTCATCAACAGCAGGCTTCCCAGATTTGACAAATAGAACCTCTTCATCCATATCTTCATTTACCAAAATCTGAAATCTATTTTCACTCATTTGACAAGGATTAGAGTTGAGAGAAACCATACCCGTATTCAGGACGCCTTCTCAACTTCATTGTCAATTAGATCCAGATTGAGTTCTGAACCCTCCAGCTCCTTAATGTCTCCCATAATTTCCATTTCTGTATCAATCTCACCTTCTTCAAGCTGATTTTCTGCCTTCTTTATCTGCTTCTTAACAGGAACATCGCCATCCTGGTCTCTAAAGATCATAGTTGAACGATTAAGGTTGAAGAATCATAGTTATGTAATTGATGTTAAAGGATCATAAATGGGCGAAAGTGGTTTGGGGACCATAATAAAATAATAATTTCCTGAGGACCATAGTCAACAAGAGATGAAGAGTAAGGATAGTAGTCAGCTAGCGACAAAAGCTTAAAGGACCATAATCGAGTGACTAAGGTTAAAGGATCATATTCAATGGGAAATTGAGGTCATAATTGTTGAGATAGTTGCCACTTAATTTTGCATGTTTGATATGCTAGCAACTTGTATGTTTTTTATGATTCCAAATATTATTGATTTGATTATTATTTCTCCTAAAATATTTTGGAAGAATTATTTTGCTCTTGTGAGTACTAACATTTCAGGGAAATCATACTCCAGATTGTTGAAGACTTCAAATCAAGATCAATTTAGAGTTTATTGTAAATGAAATCTGTATTTTTCATTTTATTGAGTCTGAGAGTGTGTGATTGTAATTGAGTAATTGAGCACACACACACCGGGGGATAGTTTAAAATTCATATTTTTTTAAATTGGTCAAACTGTATGATATCACTTCATACGGGATAATCTGGTTAGCTATTTTCCCCAACGAGTAGTCGAACGAATAGAAAATGAAAATTTTTGTATGGTTTGTACGGAATGATCCTAGTTTTGTACAAGGATAAACGTCTCAGGTTTGTTCTTGCACAAAAAAAATTTCCAAATATGGTTCGTATGGGATGATCCTCATTTCGTACAAGGATGAACATCTCGGGTTTGTTCTCGCACAAAAAAAAATTCTAAGTATGGATCGTACGGGATGATCCCAGGTTCATATAAGGATGAACGCCTCAGGTCTGTTCTCGCACAAAGATCATACGGGATGATCCCAGGGTCGTACAAGGACAAATGCTTTGGGTCTGTTCTCGCACCAAGATCGTATAAGATGATTACAGGTTCGTACAAGGACGAACGTCTCGAGTCTGTTCTCGCTCATTTCATCCTGACGTTTCGTACATACAAAATTTGAAATTTTTCATCTGTTTGTTCCGAACAGACTTGGTTCATACCGAATTATGATTGCGTACGAAATGATTTTGTACCAATTCACAACAGGTTCACAAGCAACAATATTTGAACTATTTGTACATACGAATATACGATCATAATGTACGATCGTGCACGTCAAAATTAAAAACTTCAATTTTCTGGATGGTTTTTTGTGTCTTTTGTATTAAAGGTCCACAAAAAAGTGACGTTAATAATCTTCTTCAAATCTTTGCTTCATGATTTTTCAAGGGTAATTGAAAGAGAGAGCGTGAGAGAGTGTTTGAGAAAGATTTCTTCTTAATGGAGTGTGAAGGGTTTACAAGGTTACTCAAAGGTAAGGATCTCTGTGTGTGATTTGTGATTTTCACTCTTCCTCTTATCTTTCTAGATTGCTCATGAGAAGATCTTTGTGAAAAGATTTGGTTCTCTGCCGACACTTGGAGAGTGTGAATAACTGAATGTACTCTACCTACACTTAGAGGGTGTGAAAAGATCTTGTTCTCTGCCTACACATGGAGGGTGTGAAAGGATCTGGTTCTCTGCCGACACTTGGAGAGTGTGAACAGCCGAAGGTACTCTGCCTATACTTAGAGGGTGTGAAAGGATCTGATTCTCTTCCGACACTTGGAGAGTGTGAATAGCCGAAGGTACTCTGCCTACACTTGGAGGGTGTGAAAGGATGTCGGTTCTCTACTGACTCTTGAAGAGTGTGAACAGCCAAAGGTACTCTGTCTATACTTGGAGGGTGTGAAAGGATGAAGATTCTCTACCTACACTTGGAGGATGTGAAAGGATGATGATTCTCTGCCGCACCGGGGATTGGTGGAAGAGAGTTTTTGTAAAGGCTTCTCTGCCTTGTTGTTGGGGCAGAAGAAGAGTCACATTGGTAATAGTGCAATACCTAAAGAGGGAGTCTTCAGTGAGTAGATATATGTCGTGTTTGACTGAACCACTATAAATCTTTATGTCATTTTTAATTTTCGCTGCTTACTTATTTTAAGTTTTTAATTGTGTGGTTGAAAAGTTTTTTTTTTTTAAACTTTACTTAACTTGCTTTTAAATCAATCAGTTTCAAATTTTAAAATCCAAGAGAATTTTTAAAATTACTAATTCACCCCCCTCTTGGTTTGCATTAGGACATAAGCTTAGGCTTACCAACCTATTTAAGATTCAACAAGAATCAATAAGTGGTATTAGAGCTTTGTTTTAAAATAAAAAGTTTAGACTACTTTTTTATAAATGAGTATGGCTATTTTTGGAAACTGGAACACACCTGAAGGGTATTCTATCACTAGACCTCCTTTATTTAATAACATTCCTTTCAATTTTTAGAAAACACGCATTTATACATTTTTATAGTCACTTGATTATCGTATGTGGATCTTAGTACAAGAAGGTTATACAAAACCAACTAGATTAATTGATGGTATTAGAGTTGAAACACACTTTGTAAATTGGACTGTAGAAGAACATGACTTAGCATAGCTTAATGCAAAAAGTTTAAACAGTTTCTTTTGTGCACTTAAGTCTGAAGACTACATGGGGGTTTTCACTTGCAAAAGTGGAAAGGACATATGGGATAGACTTTGTATTACTTATGAAGGAACTAATGAAGTAAAATAATATGGACTAAACATCTTGTTACATAACTATGAATTATTTCATATGAAACCCAATGAATCTATTTATAACAAGATTCACTTAGATAGTCACTTATTTACATGCATTAGGTAGGGAACTAACGAATGTTGAAATGGTTAATAAAGTTCTTCATTGTTTGACTACTACTTATGATGCAAAAATAACTGCTATTACAGAGTCTAAAGATTTGAATGTTTACTCTATTGATAATTTTCTAGGTTCACTAATTGCCTAGGAGGAAGGAGTGAGTCAAAGGAAGATTTATATAGGTAAAGAGCGAAAGAAGAAGAATATTGCACTAAAAGTGGAGGAGTCAGAGAGTGATCTTTCACAACCTAAGAATGAGGATGACATTGCCTTGATGACTAGGCAATTTAGCAGCTTTCTTAAAAGGAAGCATAGGAGATGCCAATAGTGGAACATAGGTAAATTTAATAAGAATGTTAATGTTTTTAATGATGTGATTTGCTATGAATGCAAGAAACCCAGACATATAAAATTAGTTTGCCCAAACCTAAAAGCCACTCCAAGCAAGGAGAAGGTAGAGGAGAAACCAAATGTTAAGAAGGCAAGAAGAGATTCCAAAGAACTTTTTGGGCGGACTTGGCTTCAGATTTGTTAGAAATAAAAAAGCAGGAGGAAGTCACCAATTTGTGATTAATGACCAATAATCTTGATCAATCATATCAATAAGAGGAATGTGACTTAACCTATGCTGAACTATTAGAAGTTTCTGAAAGAATTTATGACGCATATAGAAAGCTAAAGAAAATGCATTCTAGTCTGAATTTAGAATTACAAGAATTATAAAGAGAATCTGAATTCCTTAAGAAAGATTATGCATTTATAAATAACAATCACATGAGCTTACTTAATGAAGTTGATGACTTGAATAAGAAGAATAAAATTTTAAAATCATCCTATGCTCAATTGAAAAAAGATTTTAAAAGGTTTAAGGATGAATCAGAGAACAAAGAGCATTATTTGAATTTTGATAAAAAATGTGTTAAAAGATTTGAACACATTTTTAAAATTAAAAGTGCAAGCTCTCGAGGAAAATAAAAAACCCCCAACACTTGAAGATTTTACTAATCCTACTTTGTATCCAAAGTTTTTAAAACCTAGGAAGAATCTGAGTAATTATAAAAGATTGAAAAATTAATTTCCTAAAGTTAAATATTATTCTTGTGGGATGATTGGACACATTGCACACACATGTACTTTGAATAGAAAAACTCATTTAGTGTGAAGACCAACGATGCATAAACCTAAACATATCATACATGCATCTAATTTTATTTTTCCAAAATGAGAACCCAAACTTATTAGGATTCCTAGGTCTAACATTTAATAGTTTTGCAGTGACGCTCTCATAAAAGGCTTCGTGAAAGTATTTGGCACCTGGATTGTGGTTACTCAAATCATATGACTGGAGACACTAAGCAATTTATATCGCTGGAAGCCAGAAGTGGAAGGAGGGTTACACTTGGAGATAACACCACTAGGAAAGTGGTTGGAATAGGTATGATTAGAAATTTGCAAAAAAAAAAAATTATTGAAAATATACTACTTGTAGAAAGCTTAAAGCATAATCTGTTGAGTATTAGTCAGCTATGTGATAAATGATATAGTATAAAATATTTTTCTACTAGCAGCATATTAAGCCTAAATAGTGTTGAAAATCTATTTTTTATGGCTTATGTTTTGATGATTGACAAACACTGTTTCTCTTGGACTGCTTGTTGCTTCTAAATTTTCAGGAATCGAAGATCGGACGATCAAGAAGGAGCCAAGTTCAGGATTTCATAGGTTTAGGGTTGAGTCAGTCTGTACGTTTGATTTTCACCTCTTGATTCTACTTGTAATGGTCAAAGAGACTGATGCTATGTAACCCTTCACACACACACTTGAGAGACTTAGAATTTCTGCTTTTACTCATATCGGCCAGGACGATTTTTGGATCGTCCTAGACGATCAGCTTAAAACAGAAACTCTAATTAAGGATTCTTAATTAAGGGAGCCGACATTAATAGATCGTCCTGGACGATACTTGTATCGGCCAGGATGATAAGCTCAAAACAGAAAGAAGTAGTCGTCATAGTCAATTATGGTATACTGTATTATTAAATTATTGGCCAGGACGATCAAAGGATCGGCCTGGACGATATTCACAAATTATGTCATAATTGTTCAGGAAATCAAGGGAGTAATTAAGGATGGTTGATACGATCATATCGTCCTGGACGATCGCAGGATCGGCCAGGACGATCCAGTCAAAAAACCTTAAGTTACTTCAGGACGATCAATATCGGCCAGCCCGTATCCAGGGCTATTGTCAGGATGATTTTTCTCTGATTTGAACTGATCGGCCAGGACGATCAAGCCAATTTTTAATCGTCCAGCTTTGCATCCAAGGCTATGCTCTAGCCGATCTTCATTGATTTGTACTGATCGGCCAGGCCGATGTCCATATCGGCCTGGACGATATAGTCGGCAACTTGCAATTAATGAGCTCCTTTGAAACTCTTCTATTTAAAGAGCTCTTGTTCAACATTTTTAAGGGACTTTTGGCTGCTGCCTTGACCTGAGAAGACCTTTAGGAGAGAAAGAGAGAGAGGAGAGAGAGAGGATCTTATGAGGGGGAGCTTGTGAGGGGATTCACAAGGGTTGCTTCAAGGATCGCTCTGCTTCATCTTCGTCTAGAGTTTCTCGTCCGTGGAAGGGTCGATAGAGGTAATGAGTTTGCTTTTGATTTTGGTTCTCTGCCAGCTTCAGGAGGAAGGTTCTCTGCCTTGCCGGGGTGGCAAAAAGGAGGTTCTTGTGAGGGCTTCTCTGCCTAGCTGTGGGGGCTAAAGGAGAGTCACGTTTTGTAGTGCAATACTTGGAGGGTGCCTCCAAGGATTGGATGTAGGTCGAGTCGACCGAACCACTATAAATTTCTGTGTTCTTTTTCTTGCTTCCGCACTTTTAAATTCCGCATTTATTTCTGTGGTGTGATTTGGTTTATGCATTTTTCTTTCTTTGTGAAAATAGTTTTTAAAATACCAATTCACCCCCCCCCCCCTCTTGGTTAGCTTGGGACTAAGTTCATAGGACTTAACATCCCTAACGAACTTTCAAGTGGTATCAGAGCGGGATTCAAAAATTAAAGTTTAAAAACTCTTTGAATTTGATCTATGGCTAACTTTGGGAATCGCAACACTACGGAAGGGTATTCCATTACCCGACCTCCCCTGTTTGATAACCTACCTTTTGATTTTTGGAAAACTCGCATGTCAACTTTTTTACAATCTACTGATTATCGCATGTGGATGCTTATTCAAGAAGGTTATTCTCCACCTTCTCATGAAATTAATGGTTTTAAAACTGAAGTTGCTTTTACTTAATGGACTTTAGATGAACGTGATTTAGCTCAACTAAATGCGAAATGTTTGAACTATTTTTTCTGTGCTTTGAAATCTTAGGATTACATGCGTGTTTTAACTTGCAAAACTGGTAAAGAAATTTGGGATAAATTATGCATCACTTATGAAGGTACTAATGAAGTTAAACAATCCCGTTTAAACATTCTCTTGCATGACTATGAACTTTTTCGTATGAAACCTCATGAATCGATTTCTGACATGTACACTAGGTTTACTCAGATTGCTACTTCATTGCATACACTAGGAAAAGAACTTTCGAACTATGAAAAACTTAACAAGATTTTGAGATTCTTGCCTTCGTCTTATGATGCAAAAATCATTGCAATCACTGAATTTAAGTATTTAAATACTTATTATATTGATAACTTACTTGGCTCACTTATTTCTTACGAGCAAGGGGTGAATCAAAGAAATGTTGATGCAGATGAAAAGAAAAAGGAGAAAACAATTGCATTGAAGACACACAAATCGGATACTGAATCTTCCGGGTCTGAAAGCGATGGAGTTGCCTTCATCACAAGGCAATTCAAAAGCTTTCTAAGGAAGAAACAAAAACATCATCAAAATTGGAGAAAAGGTAAGGATCATAAACATATTAAAGGATCTTCTGATGTTGTTTGTTTTGAATGCAGGAAACCTGGACATGTGAGAGCCGATTGTCCTACACTTCAAGATCATTCAAGCAAAGAAAAGGAAAAAAGGTGAGGAGAAAGCTAAGTCTAGGAAGGACAAGAAGAAAATCCAAAGAGGTTTTTGGGCAGAATCTGGTACTAATTCCTCTGAGACTGAACCAGAGGAAGAGACTACAAACTTGTGTTTCTTGGGAAAAAATCAAAGTGATGAGGAAGAAGTATGTAAACCAACCTATGATGAATTGTTTGAAATTTGTGAAAAAATCCATACATCATACAAAAAACTTAAGAAAACTCATGCTAGCCTAAAATTAGAACATTCAAATCTACAAAAAGAGCATGAAGTTTTTCTCAAAGATCATGCAACGATTGATTCAAATCACATGGCTCTTCTTGATGAATTTGATGAGTTAAACAAGAAGCATTTGGAATTAGTTGATGAAAGTAATGCATTAAAAGCTTCACACACCTCACTTAAGGATGATCTTAAGAAATCTAAAGAGATTGAGAAAAATTTGAGGATTGAGAATGATGCATTAAAAAGAACTAACTTGTGGATTCAAAATGATTTGGAAACATGTAAGAAAGCTAGGATGACACCAACTACTAATCAAAAGCCAGAACCTAGGAAGAGGCATTTTTACCCAAACCATTTAAGAAAACATTTTCCTAGAATTCAATATTTTTCTTGTGGCATGCTAGGACACATCTCACACACTTGCACAGTTCACCGTAGTACACATTGGGTGTAGAGACCTAAGATGTATGATTCAAAGCATACCACATCTGTATTGCACTCTACGTTTCCTAAGAAGGAGCCCAAACCTATTTGGGTTCCTAAATCTGACTGTAGTTGAGTTTTACAGGTGTGCTCTTGCCAAAGACCTCGTGGGAGCATAAGATAACTGGACATAAGGAGGTTCGCAGCTCAAAATTGCTTAAACTCGCTGCTTTATCACGTGCTTGAAATCTTTAGTTTTTTTGTGTCTTTTATTTTATTTTTGTGCTAGTTTTTGTGCTGACTTTGTGTTGTTTTTAGTTTGGTTTATTATTTTATGTGTTTTATATTTCACATTGTTCTTTAAATTTGGCCTTTCATATGATGAAACTTTTCAACCTTTTAAATATTGGAGTTTTGGATATAGGGTTTAGCTTTTCTAAATTGGTTAAAGGGAGTAAACTGTTGATGTTTTCCTTTCTTCTGACTTTGTTTAGTGGCATGATTTTCTTCTCTAAAACAAAAGTCTAAACTCAGTTTAACCAATGGCTTTTCATCTAAGATCTTTTTCTTATCTTGCTACATCAAATTATCTTATGCATAATAGCCAAAGTTCTTAGATATCATTCAAGCTTTTGAAATCGTGCCATTTCATTTATCACGTGATTTTGATTTTGTGTTGTGGATTGTTCTTCCCTATGTTAGAGAGAGAGCTCCTATTCTTTAATATTTGGAGGATATGCTCACAACTAAGTCATTTTCTTTAAGGGTATATTAAAGAGTTTTTAGCTTGCAAAAATTAAAAAAGAAAGATGCCAATGAAGCCAAATTGAAAAGAAAGCTATATACACAAAAGTGTATCAAAAATCAAAAGATGCTCAAAGAGCCAATCAAAGTGACAAGAGGCATAAAATGGCCCACTAATGCAAGCTATCCTCTCTTTGGTGAAACTCTTAAAACTTAGAAAACTCATTGATTATGTGATACTTTCAATGACTTGATTTCAATTTCCATGATTGAGAAAAATTACTTTGGTTTATTATTTATGAGAAATTTTAGTTGTAAACAAGTCTTGAATGGATCTTCTTATCCTATTTTGTTATTCCGAGTTAGGCCTCTATTTTCCAAAAGAATTTTGTACCCTGAAGGATGTCCGATCTAGGGTTAATGGAATCAGTTTTTCTACCTTCTTCTGATTGGGATTTGTTAAACTTCTTGATCTCTTGGAACTTTAAAAGCTTAATTTTTGAAAAGAATTCTCATATGATGCCTCCATAAAATAAAAAAAAAAATTAGAAAAATTAAAATCCAAAAATATTCGGTGTTTGGTTTTCATTGTGTTTTTTTTATTTTTCTATGTCTTTGACTATTTTTCTTTTGTTTTATTTTTTTGAGGGTCTTGATCATCACCATTCTTCTCTTAATTTCAATTTCTAGTCACATCAGCCTGGTCGGTCCTGTTATCGTCCTGGACGATGTGACAATTTTTCTTCAAAAATCCATCTGCTGAACTTTTCTGTGCCTAATATTACTCTTCGTCCTGGACAATCATATATCATCCTGGACGATCATATATCATCCTGGACGATCACATATCGTCCTAGACGATTTGATCGAACTCATGGTGATAGTCCTAGCTGATAGTATATTTGTCTGGCCGATGCATTTTATGTGCATCATCCTGGCCGATACACTGGATCGTCCTGGACGATCCACGTGTCAGCACGTTTTAATCTTTAAATTCGGCCCCAGACGATCCATTATTAGACAATCGGCCGGGCCGATCCACTGTTCGTCCTGGACGATACACGTGGCAAGCATTTAAAACATTTTAACATCGGCCGGTACGATCAATTATTGTGCATCGTCCTGGACGATACACCTAATCGGCCTGGACGATCTACTTTTTCAACGGTCGTCCGGATTGACTCCTTGGGCCGATAGACTGTGTCTAATCGGCCTGGCCGATCTCTGATCGGCCCGGACGATTATACCACCTTTTTGACCAATCAGCCTGTACGTAATTATTGAACCATATTGGCCTGGACGATTCTGAGATCGGCCAGGATGATATGGCCGTTTCTTTAAATTCAGGCCGTTCCAACCATGGTTTTTCACTTCCAACCCTTTCTCCTCTTGTGTTCTTTGCTTAGTGCTCTCAAATGGCTGGTGGGAAACGCGCCCGACAGACTTCTGGGAGTTCCTCGAGGGCAAGGATTGACCCTCGTTTCCGGGAAGCAGAAGATGAAGCCGCCTATCATCGTTACAAAGAGTATGGAATTACTGTCTCCAGAATCATCAATCATGTCCACATCTCTTACCCGGTAATGGATCCTTTTGCTCACACCTCCCTTTGCTTCATTTTGTCTCTTGCCTTCCCTTTCAATTCAGAATTTCTTCGAGAATTTTTTGCAAACCTTCGCATCAACTCTACCTTCACAGCCCTGACCTCCTATGTGAATCGACGCCCTGTCGAAATCACATATCAGGATTGTGTTGATCTTTTACAGCTATCCACCATCGGGGATAAGCTGCACATAATCGCCTCTGACCCTGATCTTGACTGGTCCACGGCAAATCACTTTCTTCGCTAGACCAATGTACCTTACCATGTTGGAGAGACTAGCTCTCTAGTTAGAGATGCTAGGACAATCCAACATGTCCTTCGCACCTCCGTCATTCCAAAAGCTGGCGACCGAGTCCACATCACCCCTCTACTTTCTCTTACTACTTTCTACATCATAGCTCTTAGGGAATTAACCACCGCGGACCTAATTTTTCGATACATTGATCACCTAACCACAATTCGCGATCCAGGCCACAAAAGGAAACCAAATCTAGCCTTAGGACACATCATAGCCTATGTTCTTGAAACTAAATACCAACTTCAATATCCTATTCCACCAAACCTCCCCACTCCCTTCTACTCAAACAATTCTTTCAGCACCCTTCACAGTGCTCATCTCCACCCTGAGGAACCTCGGGGGGCTAGAGAGGAGGAGGCTCCCACTCCAGCTCCCTTTCCTGACCCTGCTCCTCTCCACCAGCACTCACCGGTTGATCGGTTGATTGAAAGATTTGATCGTTGGGAGACCCGGTTTGATGCCTATGTTGCTGCACAGGAGCAGCAACACTCTGAGGACATTGCCCGTTACGAGCATCACCGCGCTGAGGACTTAGCCCGATTTGACAGTTTCCTTACTCACCAGCAGCAGCAGCATGACCAGGACATCGCCTGGTTCAATGCTCAATTTACCACTCTTGTCGGTTACTTTCAGCAGCCACCTCCTCAACCTCCATCTGATGATCAGGATCCCTCATTCTTTTAGTCTATGCTTTATGTTGTTTGTTTCTTGTTCTTTTTTGTAGTTTGCTTGTTAGTCTTTTGTGATGTTTTTTTGTTGTTTCTGGACCCTTTTTTTGTGATGACAAGAGGGGGAGTAGGTCGGGTGTGGTAGGAAAAAGCTATTGTAACTTTGATTTTCTAATGAATATATTTTTTTGTTTAATTTTTTTTCCTACTGGTGTTTGCCATCATCAAAAAGGGGGAGATTATTTCAAATCTATTTTTTATGGCTTATATTTTGATGATTGACAAACACTGTTTCTCTTGGACTGCTTGTTGCTTCTAACTTTTTAGGAATCGAAGATCGGACGATCAAGAAGGAGCCAAGTTCAAGATTGTGTAGGTTTAGGGTTGAGTCAGTCTATACGTTTGATTTTCACCTCTTGAGTCTACTTGTAATGGTCAAAGAGACTGATGCTATGTAACCCTTCACACACACACTTGAGAGACTTAGAATTTCTGTTTTTACTCATATCGGCCAGGACAATTTTTGGATCGTCCTGGACGATAAGCTTAAAACAGAAAGTCAAATTAAGGATTCTTAATTAAGGCAGCCGACATTAACAGATCGTCCTGGACGATACTTGTATCGGCCAGGACGATAAGCTCAAAATAGAAAGAAGTAGCCGCCATAGTCAATTATGGTATACTGTATTTTTAAATTATCGGCCAGGACGATCAAAGGATCAGCCTGGACGATATTCAAAAATTATGCCATAATTATTCAGGAAATCAAGGGAGTAATTAAGGATGGTTGATACGATCATATCATCCTGGACGATCGCAGGATCGGCCAGGACGATCCAGTCAAAAAACCTTAAGTTACTTCAGGACGATCAATATCGGCCAGCCCGTATCCAGGGCTATTGTCAGGACGATTTTTCTCTGATTTGAACTGATCGGTCAGGACGATCGTGATATCAGTCTGGATGATCAAGCCAATTTTCAATCGTCCAGCTTTGTATCCAAGGCTACGCTCTGGCCGATCTTCATTTATTTGTACTGATCGGCCAGGCCGATGTCCATATCGGCATGGACGATATAGTCGGCAACTTGCAATTAATGAGCTCCTTTGAAGCTCTTCTATTTAAAGAGCTCTTGTTCAACATTTTTAAGGGACTTTTGGCTGCTGCCTTGACCTGAGAAGACCTTTAGGAGAGAAAGAGAGAGGAGAGAGAGAGAGGATCTTGTGAGAGGGAGCTTGTGAGGGGATTCACAAGGGTTGCTTCAAGGATCGCTCTGCTTCGTCTTCGTCTAGAGTTTCTCGTCCATGGAAGGGTCGGTAGAGGTAAGGAGTTTTCTTTTGGTTTTGGTTCTCTGCCAGCTTCAGGAGGAAGCAAAAGGAGGAAGGTTCTCTGCCTTGCCGGGGTGGCAAAAAGGAGGTTCTTGTGAGGGCTTCTCCGCCTAGCTGTGGGGGCTAAAGGAGAGTCACGTTTTGTAGTGCAATACTTGGATGGTGCCTCCAAGGAGTGGACGTAGGTCGAGTCGACCGAACCACTATAAATTTCTGTGTTCTTTTTCTTGCTTCCGCACTTTTAAATTCCGCATTTTTTTCTGTGGTGTGATTTGGTTTATGCATTTTTCTTTCTTTGTGAAAATAGTTTTTAAAATACCAATTCACCCCCCCCTCATGGTTAGCTTGGGACTAAGTTCATAGGGCTTAACATCCCTAACGAACTTTCAAATAGTAATGATGTTTTGCATGGTTTAAAGGTAAATAATGTTTATATGATAGATTTAAATTATATTAAAACTCATAATGCTTTTATTTGAAAAATATTTCTGATGAATCATGGTTATGGCATAAGAGACTTTGTCACTCTAGCATGAAAATCTTAAAAAAATTTCTCAAAAAGAGTTGGTGAGAGGTATACCAAAACTAGACTTTACTAAGGATCACCTTTGCGATGCATGTCAATTAGGAAAATAGGTGAAGTCCTCTTTTCATTCAAATAAGGATCTTAGAACTATTAAATCTTTGAAGATTTTATATATGAATCTTTTTGGACCAGTTGGAACTATAAGTCTATGAGGGAAGGTATACGGATTTGTGATTGTAGATAACTTTTTTAGACACTTGGGTTAAATTCTTATATCATAAGAGTGAATCATTAGAGGAGTTTAGAGACTTTTTTACTTAGATTTAGGGGAAACTAGGGTGTGAGATTTTAACAATCCAAAGTGTGACAGTGGTGAATTTGAAAATGAGAAATTTGAGGATTTTTATAAGGAAAAATGAATTGACCATAATTTTTATGCACCTAAAACCCCTCAGTAGAATGGGATAGTTGAACGAAAGAATATAACATTAATAGAAGTTGCTCGAGCCATGTTGGAAGAATATTCACTTCCTAAATATTTTAGGGCTGAAGCGGTTAGCACTGCATGTTATGTTCTGAATAGGATAAACATCAGATCAAAAAAAAAAACATCCTACGAGCTTCTTAAAGGGAGAACACCTAATTTTTCACATTTGTATATTTTTAGATGTAAGGTGATCATACAAAATAATGAAAACTCTACCTTAGGAAAATTTGATCCAAAATCAGATGAAGGAAATTTTCTTGGGTACTCTAGTATTGAAAAATCTTATAGAGTATTAAAAAAAAAACATTGGTAATTAAGGAGACCACATATGTTGTATTTGATGAATCTAAAATTTTGGAAGAGCCAAATGTGGAAGATGATGAAATAGAAATTAACTCCCAAAAGATTGAGAAAATAAATTTGGATGAAAATTTGGAGTTAGAAAACCTTATGCCTAGATATTTAAGATTTTCTAAAAATCATCCAAAGGAATTGATTTTAGGTTAACCGAATGAGTGTGTTAGGACTGGACATGGACTAAGTAAAGAAGTCAATCATTATGCCTTTATTTCAATAATAAAATCCAAAAATATAAATCAAGCACTTTCGGATGAATTTTGGATTTTGGCGATGCAATAAGAATTAAATTAATTTGTAAGAAATGAAGTTTGGGAATTAATTACAAGGCCAAATGATCAAACTATAGTTGGAACTAAGTGGGTATTTAAGAACAAAATGAATGACTCAAAAGTTATTGTTAGAAATAAGGCTAGATTGGTGGCTAAGGGGTATAATCAGATTGAAGGGATTGATTTTGAGGAGACTTTTGCCCTTGTAGCAAGACTTGAAGCAATTAGGGATTTGCTAGGCTTTGCTTGTTTTAAAGGATTTAAATTATTTCAAATGAGTGTTAAAAGTATCTTTTTAAATGGGGTAATTCAAGATGATGTTTATGTTGAACAATATTCAATTTTTGAAAATTTAAAATTCCCAAATCATATTTTTAAATTGAAAAAGACATTATATTGATTGAAACAGACTCTGAAGGCTTGATATGAGAGGTTGAGCACTTTCCTACTTGATAGATCTTTTGAAAAAGGAAGTGTGGAAACCACTCACTTTTTGAAGATATCAGGAGAAGATATACTCATTGTACAAATTTATGTTGATGATATCATCTTTGGATCTACAAATAGAATTCTTTGTGATGATTTTTCTAAAATAATGAGTTGTGAATTTAAGAAGAGCATAATGAGAGATTTGAGTTACTTTCTAGGTTTTAGCATTAAGCAAATTGAGGAGGGAATATTTCTTAATCAGTCAAAGTATATTAAGAATATCCTCAAAAGTATGAAATGGATAATATTAAACCTGTTAGTACACCTAAGAGTTCCTCAATTCAATTGGATAAGGACCCAAAGGGAAAATCTATTGATCAAAAGAAATTTAGAGAGATTATTGGATCTTTGCTTTATTTGATTACTAGCATACCTGATATTATGTTTAGTATTTTTTTGTAAGCTAGATTCCAATCAGATCCAAAAGAATCACATTTTATAGTAGTAAAAAGGATTTTGAGATATCTCTTGGGAACTCAGAACATAGGGATTTGGTATCCTAAGTTTAGCTCTTCATTTGAAATAATTGGATATTCAGATTCAGACTTTGCAGGTTGTATGGTTGATAGAAAGAGTACTTCTGGAACTTATCAATTTATATAAAACTTTTTAGTTTCTTTGTCCAGTAGAAAGCATAATTCTGTAGCCCTATCTACTGCTGAAGCTGAATACATTCCTTAGGAAGTTATGTGGCAAAAGTTCTTTGGTTGAAACAACAGTTGATTGACTTGGGATTTACAATAGGCACAATTATAATTTATTGTGATAACACTAGTGCTATTTATATTTCAAAATATCCTATTCAACATTCTAGAACCAAACATATAGATATAAGGCATCATTTTATAAGGGATCATATATCCAAAGGAGAAATTGAACTGAACCATGTGTAAACTAAAAATCAACTTGTATATATTTTTATAAAACCACTAATCTTTGATACTTTTAGCTCATTAAGAACAAGGCTTGGTGTGATTGATCTTAATGCTTTGTTAAAATTTTTTGAAAACTTGATATGTATCTTTGTGTGTTTTCTATTTTTGTATTTTTTGTGCTTATTTGTGTTTGTGATTTTATGTTTTGTGTGATTTTGAAATATTTTCACATCGGATTTTCTATTTTTGATCGATCGTGTGAATTTTTCTAAGTGTTATATTCATATTGTACAAAATTATTTTCATCCTATATGAATTCTGAAGCATTTAGATCATTGTTTTGAACTGATTGCGCGATGTTTTCATTTTCAATACATATTGTACTGAATGATACATATATCATCCCGAACAATTTGTATTACTTCGTCTGTATGCATGTAGATGGTTATACATGTAGAATAAATTATTATAACTAATCTATGTATGAACCTGTAGTTCCTACATATGAACCATGTGTCATTCTTTGTGGGGACGAATCTAACCATCATTAAAAATATCTTAAATAACTGATCATCCTGGACAAACACCTGTTCATCTGTACGATTGTATGGTCAAAAAGCCTATATGAAAAGATGCCTCGTAACTTACGTGATTATAAAAACACTTTTTGTTTTGAATATATTCGTTCGTACATATGAAATTCATTTCGTTATGTACGAACTATCAATAATACAGTACAAATCAATTTTTGTACAGTACCAAAGATCTTTTTTCTTTAAATACGAGGGCTTTGGAATTCATTTTCATTCACTTTAATAACCTTTTCCAAACCTTCAAATCTTAATAATGGCCAGTTATATTAATAGGGGTAGACTCATTAAGGGACCGTCTTCCAGGGGTGGAGACGACAACTTTCTATCTAGGTCTAGCAAGGATTCTTTTCTTAGGTTTATTTCTACAAAAACTACACCCTATAGAATCCTACTTCAAGAGGATATTCACTTTCAAGTGATGTCTCTTTTTGCTGCCATTGAATTTGCTTTTATCCTTACCATGATCCACGCCTATAACAAAGAAACATTTCAATACTTTCTGGCAAACATGTCATTTAGTGAGGATGAGACTAGGATTAGATCTTTTGTTTTTAAGAAGAGGGTAGAAATAATTAAGGAAGATTTGGGAATCTTTTTGAACTTAAGGAATTAAGGAGTTAGAGCCCACACTTTGACTTCTACATCTGATTTTAACTAGTCTGAAATAAATAAAGTTATTAGAGGTATTAAACAAGTTTATCATTTTCCTAGGATCTCTTCTTTAAACCAAAATGCAAGGGTCATTCAACATGTTCTTAGAACCTCTATTATTCCTAAAGCTAGTGACTGCATTAACATTACTCCTCTTCTGTATACTATTACATATCTTATCATGACTGGTCAACTTATAGATGAAGTGTAATTTATTATTGACTATATTCATGGCCTTTCTGATATTGGACATGTCTCACATAAGAGGAGGAAGAACATTATTTTAGGACAACTAGTGACCTTTATCCTTGAGAAGAAGTACAATCTTATTCATCATGATCATTTACTTGAATTACCTATCTACTTTACTGATGCTTCATTTCGAGCACTTTTTAAGAGAGATGATAATACGAGTGAGGAATCTGAGGGAGAAGGGGGAGAACCTACACCTACACCTACGCCTGCTCATGGACCTGACTTTCAGGAGTTGGTCCAGCACTTTGACGGACTAGAGAGTCATTTTGATATGCACTTTAATCAAATTCAGACTTATCTAAATCAACAGGATGCACAATACCAGAAGGACATGGGTTAAATTCGAGATCAGTTTGACTAGATGAACACTAACGTGGCTATGAGGAATAGCTATTTTTCTATCTTCAACCAGCCAGCTCCTCTAGACCAGGGACCCTTAGATTTATAGATGTACTTCTTGAGTGATGTCTTTTCCAGTTCTTAGAGATGTGATGTGATGATTTCTGTAGTTTCTACATTTTTGTTTCTTTAATGTTTTCCATACTTGTCTTGCTTTGATATTGATATCAGTTATGCTTCATTGTATCACTTTTTAAAATTGATATCAATAAAAAATGTCTTATTTTGTTTAGTTGATTTTGTTATTTATTTGAAATGTTAGTTTATCTATATGATAATCCTGACTTAATTGATCAAAAAAGTGTTATAATATGAACTACAATACAAAAATTAATTTCATTATAAAATCTAATTTTTCAAAACTATAAATTAATTTATAACTAAATCAAGTTAAGGCTATCAATCTCTTGTTCTTTTTAGGCATACATAATTTTAATATTATTATTGCAATTTTGATGTATTATAATTTTTTATTTCTCTTTTTAATATAATTATCTTTGTACTTAGAGAAGTTTGAGTTTTTAGATTATTGATTTTGGAAAGACAATTAAAAATTTAGAGAAATGTATGTGTACAAAAATTAAAATAATGCTCTATGGTTCACAAATTGAAAAGAGGCACAAAATTAGCCTAAATACAAAAAGATGCATAAAGTGCCACAAATATTTGAAAGATGAGCAATGTCGTCAAACAAGTGTAATTATAATGTTCTTTCTTCTATCTTTTAATCTTCAATTTCAAATCAATCTAATGGTCAATTATGTTTTGTTTTGGAAATTTACTTTCATTAATATTCATTTCGTCACTTTTGCAATAATTTTCCTTATCTAATTGTCTAGATTGTTTCATGACATTGATATATTTATTTTGTCTATGTTATATTTTAATTTAAATATTATGAATATTTATTTTTCTCTAAAGAACATTAATCTTGTTATTGCAAATTATAATTCAATCTCTTTCAAGATCAATTATCAAAGGTTTCGCATATGACTTCTTACATTTTTTTTATTTTTTTCTTCTTCCTTCTTTTTGTTGTTGTAAAAAATGAGAAGAAATATTATTTGTTTGTCTGTTTGCATTTGATTTTTAGTGTTTGTTAGGAGTTGTTTTAATTTTTGTAACTATTTGGAGTGTTTTGTGGTTTTATGAAAAAAAAAAATATTTGTACTTAATAGAAGTTCCCTTATATTCACATGCTTATTCATTTAGGGGGAGTTCAGGAGTTAGAATTTTCAATTTTATTCAAATAATAATTGCTTTGCCATCATAAAAAAGAGAGAGATTGTTGAGATAGTTGCTACTTAGTTTTGCATATTTGATATTCTTGCAACTTGTATGTTTTTTATGATTCCAAATATTATTGATTTGATTATTATTTCTTTTAACATATTTTGGAAGAATTATTTTGCTCTTGTGTGTACTAATATTTCAGGGAAATCATTCTCCAGATTATTGAAGACTTCAAATCACGATCAGTTTAGAGTTTATTGTAATTGAAGTGTGTATTTTTTATTTTATTAAGTCTGAGAGTGTGTGATTGTAATTGAGTAACTGAGCAAACACAAATCAGGGGAGAGTTTAATATTCATTTTTTTTAACTGATTGTACTATATGATATCACTTCGCATGGGATAATCTGGTTAGTTATTTTTCCCAACGAGCAGTCAAATAAATATAAAATGAAAATTTTCATATGGTTCGTACGGGACGATCCTAGTTTCATACAAGGATGAATATCTCGGGTTTGTTCTCGTATGAAATTTTTTTTCTAAGCATGGTTCATATGGGAGGATCCTCATTTCGTATAAGGATGAACATCTCTGGTTTGTTCTCACACAAAAAATTTTCTAAGTATGGATCGTACGAGACGATCCCAGGTTTGTACAAGGATGAACGCCTCGGGTCTATTCTCGCACGAAGATCGTACGGGATGATCCCAGGTTCATACAAGGACAAACGCTTCGGGTATGTTCTCGCATGAAGATCGTATGGGATAATTCCAAGTTCATACATGGACAAACATCTCGGGTCTGTTCTCGCTCATTTCGTCTTGACATTTCGTACATACAAAATTTGAAAATTTTCATATGTTTTTCCTGGATGAACTTGGTTCGTATCAGACGATGTTCGCGTACACAATGATTTTGTACCGATTCACAACAGGTTCATACGCAACATTATTTAAATTGTTCGTACATATGAACATACTATCGTATTGTATGATCTTGCATGCTCAAAATTAAAAACTTCAATTTTCTAGACTGTTTTTTGTGTCTTTTATATAAAAGGTCCACTAAAAACTGACGTTAATACTCTTCTTCAAATCTTTGCTTCGTATTTTTCAAGGGAAATTGAAAGAGAGAGTGTGAGAGAGTATTTGAGAGAGATTTCTTCCTAGTGGAGTGTGAAGGGTTCACAAGGTTACTCAAAGGTAAGGATCTCTGTGTGTGATTTGTGATTTTCACTCTTCCTCTTATCTTTCTAGATTGCTCGTAAGAAGATCTTTATGAAAGGATCTGATTCTCTATCGACACTTGGAGAGTGTGAACAGCCAAAGGTACTCTGCTTACACTTGGAGGGTGTGAAAGGATCTGGTTCTCTACCGACACTTCGAAAGTGTGAACAGCCGAAGATACTCTACCTGCACTTGGAGGGTGTGAAAGGATCCGGTTCTCTACCGACACTTGGAGAGTGTGAACAACCGAAGGTACTCTTCCTACACTTGGAGGGTGTGAAAGGATCTGGTTCTTTGCAGACACTTGGAGAGTGTGAACAACCGAAGGTACTCTGTCTACACTTTGAGGGTGTGAGAGAACGATGGTTCTCTACCAACACTTGGAGAGTGTGAACAACCGAAGGTACTCTGCCTACACTTGCAGGGTGTGAAAGGATGGAGGTTCTTTGTTTATACTTGGAGGGTGTGAACAGATGACGGTTCTCTTCCGCACCGGGGATTGGTGGAAGAGAGTTTTTGTAAAGGCTTCTTCGCCTTGCTGTGGGAGAAAAAGGAGAGTCACTTTGGTAATAGTGCAATACCTGAAAAGAGAGTCTTCAGGAAGAGGATGTAGATCGTGTTTAATCGAACCACTATAAAACTTTGTGTCATTTTTAATTTTTGTTGCTTACTTACTTCAAGTTTTTAATTCCATGGTTAAAAAGTTTTATATTTGAAACTTTAATTAACTTGCTTTTTAAATCAATCAGTATCAAATTTTAAAATTCAAGAGAATTTTTAAAATTACCAAATCACCCCTTCTTTTGGTTAGCCTTGGGACATAAGCTTAGGTTTAAAAACCTATTCATGATTTAACAAGAATCAACAAGAATGATATTGTTTAACTAGTTTTGGAAGTTAGAAGGATCGTAGTCAGGTGATTGAGGTTAAAATACTTTAATTAATGGGTGATGAAGTCAGAAGGATTATAGCTTGGCAACAATGGTCGAAGGACTTAGTCGAGCGATGATGGCCAAAGGACTGGAGTTGAGAGTCAGTGGTTTAAGGATTATAATTAGACAAAGATGGTCTGAGGACCTACTTTAGTTGAGGGTGCCATAATCCAACTTGACAAGAAAGTTCCTATTATGTTGACCTCTAACAAGCAAATATCAAAATTTAGTTTTGAAATGTTTCTAATTCTCTTCTAATATTCATTTTAAATAAACTACAAACTACATAGCTGCTAAAACTTCCAAATCCTAAAAATGAACTCATTTATAAGATTTCTTTCATTTCATCAAAATGTAACTACATTACAATACATGGCTACATGTAGAAGCTACATAACTAAATTATAAACGAGCCATGATTGTATAACAATAAAAATAAGAAAATATCTATAAACTCTAGTTAGTCCTTGTTTAACTCATTTTTGTATGAGGTCACTATAACCACCTCTAAAAGATCTAGAATATCATTTCAAATCTATTGAGCCCATTTCCAGCTCCCAGGCCAACTTGGTTGACCAAGCCAACCTATGTTAACTCAATGATCCTTTAGGGTCTAAATGGTCATTTTGACCATTAAGACTTTTCTAACCCAGAAAATCATCCCTATCAGACTTCAAATTTCAAACTCAACTTGTTGAACCCAAACCTTGACCCTAGGTCAACCTGGTTAACCAAGTCAACCTAGGTTGACCAGATCAACCCTTAAGCTTTTGCACTTTGAGTCAAGTCTCAATTACATTAAAAACTTTGTCAAACTCTTATGATCACTTCCCTTAGTGATTTATACATAATTGGACCTTCGACCCAATCACTATTTTACTTAGTCAGCTAAACCTGAGTTTGGTCAACTCAAGCTAACTTGGTCCAATCCCTTGAATCCAATCAAACCAACATCTTCAAATCCTCAATCTCATTCCAAGATATGGTCCAAACATATCTAAACTCATTTGAAATCAAGCCATGGTTCATTTGACCAAGTAAACTCATTTTGACTTGGTTAAACCCATTTAAAACCCCTTACATTAACTCAAACTTTAATCTCATGGCTTAACCTTCATCCAATCAAATATTTGGTGCCACTTTATATGTCGTATTACCTTATTTGACCTATTAACTGATCAAACCAGTCAACAAATGGTCAAGAGACCTTTAAACCATTTAAATCCTTAATGACATGGCATTTAGTTTAAACCCTTTTAATTCCAGGCCCATCCAACCAGTTAAGTATGCTCTAGAGACTTCTAGAAGTCTCTCTAGTCCCTTTTTAACCCCTAATCACCACCATGTTCTTGAAAGGACAAAGTTTCCTTTCCATGTCATGGTACTATGTCCTTCGACTCCTCTGCCATCCCAACCACCCTAAGGCCACATGGATGCATTCCAGAGCCCAACCAAATGGATCCCAGCCCTCCATTTAACATGGAGTGGATTGAATAGGGTAAAACTCTCATTTGATGATTCATTCTAAACCTAGCCTCTCTCTCACTACCTCAAGCCCTTCAAATTGAGCTCTCAATCTAATTAAGCTTCCTTCATATCCTTCTACTCATTCCCAGCCCAATTCCATCGATCAAAATCGCCAGCGAGCAGTTTTCCATCGAGTTAAAGCACCTTTAATCCAAGGCTTCTACCAGGCGATCAATTTCATTTTGAGCTACAATTTCTTCTATAAAATGGAGTCTGGACAGCCAACAAATGCAACAAGCCATTAAACGGATTAGTCTGTCCATTAAATCAAGGTGAAATGCTAACCATAGTCTTGGACACTTTAGCTTAAATAACTATTCATTAAGTGATTTTTAAATAAAAAAGTCATACCCCATGATTTTTATTCACTTTCTCAACTTAAGTTTAAAATTTCATTAGAGTTGATTGGTCCGATGGAGAGAAAACAGAAAAAAAAAAATCCACTATAGAGCTTAATCTGATAGCCCTTAAGCTTGTATAATGTCTGGACCAATGATCTTACGATCAAAGGTCTAGATTTCAATATTCTACAGTCCATCCAACTATGTATCAATGGGTGATTGGACTTACACGCTTCCGAATTGATTAGAACTATTGATTCTGAACCATGCAGAATGAACCGTTCTGATCAATTCCTACGTGGTTTAGTGAAACTCCATGAGGTAATCAACGGCTGACGCGTGTTTGACCGCAACAGCCAATCATTGGTGGCATCACACCTTGTGATTCAGTGAATGGGAGGCTATCACGAAGTCCAACCGCTGTTAAAGGGTATAAAATTATTTTTTAAAAAAGTTTTTTATTATTTTTAAACTAACTCTTCTTCAAAAAAATTATATAAAATTTTTTTAAAAAACAAAAAAATTTGAATTTTATATAAAAATTTCAAAATTTATTTTTCTTTAATTTAAATTAAGATTAATTTAAAATAATATATATTTTAAATTATTTAAAAAAAAAAGATATTTAATATTTAAATAAGATAACTAAAATATTTTCAGAATTAAAAATTTAATTTTAAACAACTCAATTAATTTATAACATATATTCTAAATATTTTTAAAATTGAAATTTAATTTGAAATATTTAATATAATTTAATAATTTATAATATTTAATCACTTAAATAACTACATAATATTTAAATAATTAAATAATTTAAAAATTCTTTAATTTTAATTAAACTTTTTTAAATATATAAATAATTGTTTTAAAATATTTAATTTAAAATTAAATCAATATAAGGTATTCTATATTTTAAATCTCTTATATATTTATCAAATATTTTATATTCAATTAATATTTAATTAAAATAGAACTAAATTAATTTTTAAACAAATTTAAGAAAATTATTTTAAATTAATTTAAAATCAAATAATTATTCTAAAATGTTTAATTTTAAAATAGGTTTAATTTAAGATATATTACATATTTTAAATAATTTTAAAATATTTAAATATTTAATTATTTAATTAAACTTAAATTTAAATAATTTAAAATTTTTTAATCTTTAAAATAAAGGTATTAATCACCCAACCCTTAAAATACATCTTAAAATTAATCTTAAGTTATTAAGATTTAAACTTTAATTAAATATTCCCTTAAACCTTTCAATCAACAAGATCATCAAATAACTCAAACCAATTTTCCTATATAGGACATATCCAAACTTCACGACCTCTTTCACACACGTTAGATGGTTTGCTAGGACAACAGACTCTAGATCTAGGCTAGGCTATGACAGTGTTTACTTTTCTACTGTGTGTCGAGTTTTTTGAGTTTTCACTGTATGCTGGCTATTAATGTTGATATGATTGTTTACTTCATTTTATACAATCTATGATATGATTGATTGTGTGATAGATTACCCTTAGGTTATGAGAAATTTATACTAAATCAATATTATGCTGGTGGCCATGCTCATATAGGGTATTGATTAAAGTGGACATAAAATTGAGCTTTAAATTGATGATGTTTTCTACATGTGTTTCAGAAATAGCTAAGTTCCCCTTTAAAATTAAAAGAGCATGGCCAAGTGTGGCTTTAATTTAAGCATTTAATTTAAAAATATATAACTGCTTGAAATTATTTAAATGTTTATTTATTAAGATAACCTTGCAGGTTATACTTGAGTTTAGATTTTTAATTTTAATTAATGTATTTTAATTTCAGCTGAGTTGTATTTTAAAGTGTTTAAAGAATGGGTTTAAACATCCAATTTGGAATCCAAAGAGGAAAGGACATCCCTTAGGGGAGAGTCCCTCTTCATTTGGAGATCCAAATTAAAATAATTTTAAAATATCTAAAGAGAACAGATAACACCCCTTTCAAGGGAGTTTCTTTTCATTTGGATATATGAACCCGATGATCCAAGGAGCCTGTAATCACGTTACCTTTCATACATACCTTGGTTTTTAATATTAAGTGACACTTTCCATATGGACATTCAATTTGAGAATTTCATTTCATTTATTTTTGTAATTAATTGTGTAGTATAACTACATGCATTTATAGACTTTTTATTTACATGTTATATTTATTTTATCCTAGAACCTGATCGAAGATTCGTGAGGGTACGATTAAAAATTTTGTACTTAAATAAATTTAAAATATTTAAGCTCATATATAAACTCTAACAATTTTAAGAAGTAAGCTTGGGACCGTCGGGAGTTCGCATAAGTATTTTTATTGCATTTTCTTTCCTTTGTTAGACACCTCCCCACTGGTGGGTATGGCATACCACCTGGCCTATAAGGGTGTAGGTCAGTTAAGCAAAATTTGTGTAATCTCTTGGATAAAATGTATTTTTAAGCCTTTTTAAAATTGCTTCATATTTGATTTAAGCATTTATCGAGTCAACTAGCATGCATTACATTAGTAATAAATTTAAAAGCATCTAAAACTTTGATTGCATTTACTTAACCATCAAATACCCAACATAACTCAAAAGGTGAGAGAAACTTTCATTTTCTAGTGAGAGAAACTTCTATTTTCTAGTGAGAGAAACTTCAAGATTATGTTACTTTGGCAGCTTCGCCGGAGTTGTTGGTCGATAATTCGACGGCCACGTCGGATGGCCGGACGACGTCAAGAATGGATTATGTTAGTCCGTTGATGATCAAGAAAGGTCCCAAGGAGGAATTGGAATTTCCTAAATCTTTCAATGGTCCGCTAGTTATCAGAGAGAACTGCTCTAATCGCGTCAAAATCCCATCGCCAAATATCGATAAAGGGAAGAAATTGGTTATGGATGTAAATGTGGAAACTCCATCGGCAAATTTGTATGATAATACAAAAGATTTGGATTCGTCATCTTCGGTTATGAAGATCTTCGTAAATGGTTTTGGTAACAATATGATTTGGCTAATGGAGAAGCTTCTATCAAGAAGATAGAAGGAAGCACGTCAGATATTTGTGAGAATGTTCAACCTAATGCTGAAAGGTTGAATCCTTCATCGATTAAGAAGTCATTGAATCGCTGGAGTAAACGTGCTCATATCACGATGAATATGTCTATGAAAGAATCAGTCCTGTCAGAGGATGGATTGGCCATCAAATTATGTCAACCAAAAATGATTTAAAATTCAGAAGGACTTCATAAATCCATTGTGGTTAAAGTCTTTGGTAGAACGATCCCAATACAAGTTATAGCGGCAGAATTGTGACGTCAATGGTCTCAATTCAGTAATTTTCATTTAACAATTCTTGGCTCTGGTTGGATTCTTTGTTCATTTGTTGCTTTAGAGGCTATGGAAAAAGTTATTTCAGGAGGACCATGGTTTGTGAATGGTCATATCATTGGACTTGACAAATGGAGTCCAAAATTTTCTACAACTTCCCTAAAGGGTTTAACATCTCCTGTGTGGATAAGATTGCTGAATCTTCCACTCTTTTGTTGGGATGAAATTAATGTTGCTAAGATTGCTTCATTAATTGGGACCCCTATGCTAATTGATGGAGATATATTCCGATGGGGTAGAAGGGAGTTCGCTAGAGTGTGCATCCGTCTAGAGCTTGATAAAAAATTACCTTTGGGAGTTTGGGTTGATGGTATTCAAGGGAGGTTCTTCCAAAAAATTGAGTATGAAAAGATATCACAATTTTGCTACCATGGTATTGAAGGGAGTTCGCTAGAGTGTGCATCCGTCTAGAGCTTGATAAAAAATTACCTTTGGGAGTTTGGGTTGATGGTATTGAAGGAGGTTCTTCCAAAAAATTGAGTATGAAAAGATATCAACATTTTGCTACCATGGTGGTAAAACTTGTCACCTCAACAACATGTGCAAGGAGAAAGATAGTTCAACTAATGACTGTTCTGAAAAAGGTTTTAAAGAAGGGATGGGAGGAGTAGTTAATCCTCTTAGTGAAGTATCAAATTATGGACCGTGGGTCCATGCCAAACATAAAAGAAAGAGAAGTTGGAAGCCTACCTTTCAGAACAAAGAGGTAGTTAATAGAAATGCTACCAAACAGATGGGTGAGAAGTTAAATGAGCCGGTTTCAGAAGTACATAGATTGGAAGACCAGATTGTAGAAGCTCCTGTTATAGTGAAGGAAGTTCGGGATGAGCTAGTTGGTGCTAATAAAGAAACATAAGCTACAAAGATTTCTGCCTCTATTCCTAAGGAATGTAATAAATTCAGCTTGCTGGAGATGTTTGGTGAAGAGGATTTCTCTACAAATACAGTTGCTTGAAATATACAAATAGAAACAAAGATGGAAGAAGGTGAAATCATCTTGGTTATTGAAAGTTGTAATGAAGATAGAGAAGTCAATGTGAGATCGAAAGGTAATATTGAAGAAAGTCAGAATGATCTGGATAAAACTGTTCTGGAGAATCTATTCTTGGTTCTCAAAAGCCAAAGCTAATGAAGGAGCTAAGACATTTGGGACCTTTGAGAAACTCTTCTAGATCCAAAAAAGCTGAGGTAAAAATTAAAGGTAAATGTGGGGGTCCTTCCCCACCTTTATCCAAATGACTTCTCTTGCCTTTTGGAATTGTAGGGGGGGCTAATAAGAGGGAGGCCTCCTTATATTTAAAAGAGTTTGTAAAAAATTGGGATGTATTCTTCGTTGGGGTGGTTGAGACCAAGATCTCTTCTTTAGAGATACATGAAGTTAACAAGTTGTTGGGAGATGATTGGGTTTACTTCCTTTATCCTTCAGTTGGTGCTTCCGGTGGTATTATGGTGTTCTGGAAAGCAAATATTTCAAAATTTTCTTTAATTGAGGCCACTTCTTAATGTGTGATTAGGGAGATATGCTTGTTGAACAAAAGCAAGTGGACTGTTTCTACAGTTTATGGAAATAAAAACCCACATATGAGAAGAAGCTTGTTGGGAGAAATTAGAAGAAAACTGTAATAAAGAGTCCCCTCTAGTTGTGGGAGGGGACTTCAATTGTGTTCTTTCACAAGATGAGAAGAGGGGAGGAAAGAAGTTCTCATTTTCTCAAGGACCACAAGAAATGTATGCATTTATGTCTAGAAATGATCTTCATTATGTTGGGAATGTAGGTCCGTGTTGCAAATCTATTTTTTCATGTCTTATGTTTTGATGATTGACAAACACTGCTTTTCTTGGACAGCTTGTTGCTTCTAACTTTTCAGGAATCGACGATCGGACAATCAAAAAGGAGCCAAGTTCAGGAATGCGTAGGTTTAGGGTTGAGTCAGTCTGTACTTTTGTTTTTTACCTTTTGAGTCCACTTGTAATAGTCAAAGAGACTGATGCTTTGTAACCCTTCACACACACACACTTGAGAGACATAGAAATTCTGTTTTTACTCATATCGGCCAGGACGATTTCTTTGATCGGCCTGGACGATCAGCTTAAAACAGAAAGTCTAATTAAGGATTATTAATTAAGGTAGCCGACGTTAACAGATCGTCCTGGACGATACGTGTATCGGCCAGGACGATAAGCTCAAAACAGAAAGAAGTAGCCGCCATAGACAAGTATGGTATACTGTATCTTTAAATTATCGGCCAGGACGATCCTCGGATCGGCCTAGACGATATTCACAAATTATGCCATAATTGTTCAGGAAATCAAGGAAGTAATTAAGGATGATTGATACGATCATATAGTCCTGGACGATCGCAAGATCGGCCAGGCAGATCTTGTCAAAAACCTTAAGTTACTTCAGGACGATCAATATCGGTCAGCCCGTATTCAGGGCTATTGTCAGGACGATTTTCCTCTGATTTAAACTGATCGGCCAGGACGATCGTGAGATCGGCCTAGACGATCAAGCTATTTTTCAATCGTCCAGTTTTGCATCCAGGGCTATGCTCTGGCCGATCTTCATTGATTTGTACTGATCGGCCAGGCCGATGTCCATATCGGCCTGGACGATATTGTCGGCAACTTGCAATTAATGAGCTCTTTTGAAGCTCTTCTATTTAAGAGCTCTTGTTCAACGTTTTAAAAAAAATCTTTGGCTGCTGCCTTGACCTGAGAAGACCTTGAGGAGAGAAAGAGAGAGAGAGGAGAGAGAGAGGATCTTGTGAGGGGGAGCTTGTGAGGGGTTTCACAAGGGTTGCTTCAAGTATCTCTCTGCGTCGTCTTCGTCTAGAGTTTCTCATCCGTGGAAGGGTCGGTAGAGGTAAGGAGTTTTGCTTTTGGATCTGGTTCTCTGCCAGCTTCAGGAGGAAGCAAAAGGAGATAGGTTCTCTGCCTTGCCGGGGTGGCAAAAAGGAGGTTCTTGTGAGGGTTTCTCCACCTAGCCGTGGGGGCTAAAGGAGAGTCACTTTTTGTGTAGTGCAATACTTGGAGGGTGCCCCCAAGGAGTGGACGTAGGTCGAGTCGACCGAACCACTATAAATTTCTGTGTTCTTTCTCTTACTTCCGCACTTTTAAATTCCGCATTATTTTGTGGTGCGATTTGGTTTATGTGATTTTATTTCTTTGTTTAAAAGGAAGTTATTAAAATACCAATTCACCCCCCCTCTTGGTTAGTTTGGGACTAAGTTCATAGGGCTTAACATCCCCATCAAACTTTCAAGTGGTATCAGAGCTTGATTCAAAAATTAAAGTTTGAAAACTTTTTGAATTTGATCCATGTCTAACTTTGCGAATCGCAACACTACGGAAGGGTATTCTATTACCCGACCTCCTCTGTTCGATAACCTACCTTTTGATTTTTGGAAAACTCGCATGTCAACTTTTCTACAATCTACTGATTATCGCATGTGGATGCTTATTCAAGAAGGTTATTCTCCACCTTCTCGTGAAATTAACGGTTTTAAAACTGAAGTTGCTTTTACCGAATGGACTTTTGATGAACGAGATTTAGCTCAATTGAATGCGAAATATTTGAATTGTTTTTTCTGTGCTTTAAAATCTGAGGATTACATGCGTGTTTCAACTTGCAAAACTGGTAAAGAAATTTGGGATAAATTGTGCATTACTTATGAAGGCACTAATGAAGTTAAACAATCCCGTTTAAACATTCTCTTGCATGACTACGAACTTTTTCGAATGAAACCTCATGAATCGATTTCTGACATGTACACTAGGTTTACTCAGATTGCTACCTCATTGCATGCACTAGGAAAAGAACTTTCGAACTATGAAAAAGTTAACAAGATTTTGAGATGCTTGCCTTCGTCCTATGATGCAAAAATTACTGCAATCACTGAATCTAAAGATTTGAACACCTATTCTATTGATAACTTGCTTGGCTCACTCATTGCTTACGAGCAAGGGGTGAATCAAAGAAATCTTGATACAGGTGAGAAGAAAAAGGAGAAAACAATTGCATTGAAGGCACACAAATCGGATTCTGAATCTTCCGGGTCTGAAAGCGATGGAGTTGCCTTCATCACAAGGCAATTCAAAAGCTTTCTAAGGAAGAAACAAAATCATCATCAAAGTTGGAGAAAAGGTAAGGATCATAAACATATTAAAGGATCTTCTGATGTTGTTTATTTGAATGCAGAAACCGGGACATGTAAGAGCCGATTGTCCTACACTTCAAGATCATTCAAGCAAAGAAAAGGAAAAAGGTGAGGAGAAAGCTAAGTCTAGGAAGGAGAATAAGAAAATCCAAAGAGGCTTCTGGGCAGAATCTGGTACTGATTCCTCTGAGATAGAACCAGAGGAAGAGACTACAAACTTGTGTTTCATGGGAGAAAATCAATGATGAGGAAGAGGTATGTAAACCAACCTATGATGAATTGTTTGAAATCTGTGAAAAAATCCATACATCATACAAAAAACTTAAGAAAACTCATGCAAGTCTAAAATTAGAACATTCAAATCTACAAAAAGAGCATGAAGTTATTCTCAAAGATCATGCAACGATTGATTCAAATCACATGGCTCTCCTTGATGAATTTGATGAATTAAACAAGAAGCATTTGGAATTAGTTGATAAAAGTAATGCATTAAAAGCTTCACACACCTCACTTAATGATGATCTTTTGAAATCTAAAGAGATTGAGAAAAATTTGAGGATTGAGAATGATGCATTAAAAAGAACTAACTTGAGAATTCAAAATGATTTGGAAACATGTAAGAAAGCTAGGATGACACCAACTTTTAATCAAAGGCCAGAACCTAGGAAGAGGCATTTTTACCCAAACCATTTAAGAAAACCTTTTCCTGGAGATCAATGTTTTTCTTGTGGCATGCTAGGACACATCTCACACACTTGCACAGTTCACCGCAGTACACATTGGGTGTGGAGACCTAAGATGTATGATTCAAAGCATACCACATCTACATTGCACTCTACATTTTCTAAGAAGGAGCCCAAATCTGTTTGGGTTCCTAAAACTGACTGTTGTTGAGTTTTGCAGGAGTGCTCTCACCAAAGACCTCGTGGGAGCATAAGATAACTGAACATAAGGAGGCTTGAAGCTCAATTGCTTAAATCCATTGCTTTATCACTTGCTTGAAATCTTTAGTTTTTTTTTTTTTTTTTTGTATTTTATTTTTTAGTTTTTGTGTTCACTTTTTGTTGTCTTTAGTTTGCCTATTTTTTTTTTTGCTCTTGCTTTTTCACTTTGGTCTTTATTTTTTTTTGCTTCCATATGATGAAACTTCTCAAGCTTTTAAATATTGGAGTTTTTGGAGATAGGGTTTAGCTTTTTAAAATTGGTTAAAGGGAGTAAACTGTTGATGTTTTTCCCTTCTTCTGACTTTGTTTAGTGGCATGATTTTCTTCTATAAAACAAAAGTCTAAACTCAGTTTAACCAATGGTTTTTTATGATCTCTTTCTAAATCTTGCTACATTAAAACATCTTATGCATAATAGTCAAAATTCTTTGATATCATTCAAGCTTTTGAAATCTTACCATTGCAGTTATCACGTGATTTTGATTTTTTGTGTGTGGATTGTTCTTCCCTATGTTAGAGAGAGAGCTCCTATTCTCTAATATTTGGAGGATATACTCACAACTAAGTTTTTTTTTAAGGGTATATTTAAAGATTTTTTAGCTTGCAAAAGTTAAAAAGGAAAGAGGCCAATGAAGCCAAATTGAAAAGAAAGTTATATACACAAAAGTGTATCAAAAATCAAAAGATGCTCAAAGAGCCAAAAAAAGTGACAAGAGGCATAAAATTAGCCCACTAAATGTAAGCTATCATCTCTTTGGTAAAACTCTTAAAACTTAGAAAACTCATTGATTATGTGATACGTTCAAAGATTTGATTTCAAATTCCATGATTGAGAAAAACTATTTTGGTTTATTATTTATGAGATATTTTAGTTGTTAACAAGTCTTGATTGGATCTTCTTATCCTTTTTGTTATTCCGAGTCAGGACTCTGTTGTTTTTAAGAGAATTTTGTACCCTGAAGAATGTCCGATCTAGGGTAAATAGAATCAATTTTTCTACCTTCTTCTAATTGGATTTTGTTAAACCTCTTGATCTCCTAAAAACTTTAAATGTTTAAGTTCATGAAAAGAATTCTCATATGATGCCTCCATAAAACAAAAAAAAATAGAAAAATTAAAATCCAAAAATATTCGGTGTTTGTTTTATTTCTTTGACTGTTTTTTTATTTTTATTTATTTTTTTCATTGTGTTATTTTTGTGTCTGTGACTACCTTTTCTTTTATTTTATTTTTGAGAGTCCTGATCATCACCTTTTCTGTCTTGATTTCAAATTCAAGTTAGATCGGCCCGGCCGATATTTATATCGTCCTGGCCGATATGACAAATTCTTTCCAAAATTCATCTGCTGACATTTTTCTGTGCTTACTAAAATTCATTGTCCTGGACGATACACTATCGTCCTGGACGATTTGATCAAACTCATGGTGATAGTCCTGGCCGATAGTATATTTGTCTGGCCGATGCATTCTATGTGCATCGTCCTGGCCGATACACTGGATCGTCCTGGACGATCCACGTGTCAGTACGTTTTGATCTTTAAAATCGGCCCCGGACGATCCATTATTGGACCATCGGCCGGGCCGATCCACTGTTCGTCCTGGACGATACACGTGGCAAGCATTTAAAACGTTTTAACTTTGGCCGGTATGATCAATTATTGTGCATCGTCCTGGACGATCCACCTAATCGGCCCGGACGATCTGCTTTTTCAACGGTCGTCCGGACTGACTCCTCGGGCCGATAGCCTGTGTCTAATTGGCCTGGCCGATATCTGATCGGCCCGGACGATTGGACCGCCTTTTTGACCAATCGGCCTGTACGTAATTATTGACACATATCGGCCCGGACGATTCCGCGATCGGCCAGGACGATATGGCCGTTTCTTTAAATTCAGGCCGATCCAGGCATAATTTTTTCACTCTTCATCCTTTCTCCTTTGTGTTTTTGCTTAAGTTCTCTCAAATGGCTGGTGGGAAGCGCGTCCGTCAGACCTCTGGAAGTTCCTCGAGGGCAAGGGTTGACCCTCGTTTCCGGGAAGCAGAAGATGAAGCCGCATATCATCGCTATAAAGAATGTGGAATTACTGTTTCCAGAATTATCAATCCGGTCCACATCTCTTACCCGGTAATGGATCTCTTCGCTCACACTTCCCTTTGCTTCATTCTGTCTCTTGTTTTCCCTTTCAATTCTGAGTTCCTTCTAAAATTTTTTGCAAACCTGCGCATCAACTCCACCTTCACAGCCCTGTCCTCCTATGTGAATCGACGCCCTGTCGAAATCACATATCAGGACTGTGTTGATCTTTTACAGCTATCCACCACCGGAGATAAGCTGCACTTAATTGCCCCTGACCCTGATCTTGACTGGTCCACGGCAAATCACTTTCTTCGCCAGACCAATGTCTGTTACCATGTTGGAGAGACTAGCTCTTTAGTCAGAGATGCTAGGACAATCCAACATGTCCTTCGCACCTCCGTCATTCCAAAAGCCGGCGACCGTGTCCACATTACCCCTCTACTTTCCCTCACTACCTTCTATATCATGGCTCATAGGGAATTCAACACTGCGGACCTATCTTTTCGTTATATTGATCACCTAACAACAATTCGCGATCCAGGCCACAGAAGAAAGCCAAATCTAGCCTTAGGACACATCATAGCCTATGTTCTTGAAACTAAATACCAACTTCAATATCCTATTCCACCAAACCTCCCAACTCCCTTCTACTCAAACAATTCCTTCAGCACCCTTCACAGTACTCATCTCCACCCTGAGGAACCTCAGGGGGCTCGAGAGGAGGAGGCTCCCGCTCCAGCTCCCTTTCCTGACCCTGCTCCTCTCCACCAACACTCACCGGTTGATCAGTTGATTGAGAGATTTGATCGTTGGGAGACCCGATTTGATGCATATGTTGTTGCCCAGGAGCAGCAACACTCTGAGGACATTGCCCGCTACGAGCATCACCGCGCTAAGGATTTAGCTCGATTTGACAGTTTTCTTACTCACCAGCAGCAGCAGCATGACCAGGACATCGCTTGGTTCAATGCTCAGTTTACCACCCTTGCCAGTTATTTTCAGCAGCCACCTCCACCTCCTCCATCTGATGATCAGGATCCCTCGTTCTTTTAGTTTGTGCTTTGAGTTATTGTTTCTTGTCTTTTTGTAGTTAGTCTTTCGTGATGTTTTTTTTTCTTTTTCTTCTTTCTTCTTTTCTCTGCTGTTTCTGGACTCTCTTTTTGTGATGACAAAAAGGGGGAGTAGGATAGGGTGTGGTAGGAAAAAGTTGATGTTGTAACTTTGTTTTTCTAATGAATCTATTTTTGTCCTACTTGTGTTTTGCCATCATCAAAAAGGGGGAGATTGTTGCAAATCTATTTTTCATGTCTTATGTTTTGATGATTGACAAACACTGCTTTTCTTGGATAGCTTGTTGCTTCTAACTTTTCAGGAATCGACGATCGGACAATAAAAAAGGAGCCAAGTTCAGGAATGCGTAGGTTTAGGTTTGAGTCAGTCTGTACTTTTGTTTTTTACCTTTTGAGTCCACTTGTAATAGTCAAAGAGACTGATGCTTTGTAACCCTTCACACACACACTTGAGAGACTTAGAAATTCTATTTTTACTCATATCGGCCAGGGCGATTTCTTTGATCGGCCTGGACGATCAGCTTAAAACAGAAAGTCTAATTAAGGATTATTAATTAAGGTAGCCGACGTTAACAGATCGTCCTGGACGATACCTGTATCGGCCAGGATGATAAGCTCAAAACAGAAAGAAGTAGCTGCAATAGACAAGTATGATATACTGTATCTTTAAATTATCGGCCAGGACAATCCTCGGATCGGCCTGGACGATATTCACAAATTATGCCATAATTGTTCAGGAAATCAAGGAAGTAATTAAGGATGATTGATACGATCATATCGTCTTGGACGATCGCAAGATCGGCCAGGCCGATCTAGTCAAAAACCTTAAGTTACTTCAGGACGATCAATATCGGCCAGCCCGTATTCAGGGCTATTGTCAGGACGATTTTCCTCTGATTTAAACTGATCGGCCAGGACGATCGTGAGATCGGCCTGGACGATCAAGCTATTTTTCAATCGTCCAGTTTTGCATCCAGGGCTATGCTCTGGCCGATCTTCATTGATTTGTACTGATCGGCCAGGCCGATGTCCATATCGGCCTGGACGATATTGTCGGCAACTTGCAATTAATGAGCTCTTTTGAAGCTCTTCTATTTAAGAGCTCTTGTTCAACGTTTTAAAAAAAATCTTTGGCTGCTGCCTTGACCTGAGAAGATCTTGAGGAGAGAAAGAGAGAGAGAGGAGAGAGAGAGGATCTTGTGAGGGGGAGCTTGTAAGGGGTTTCACAAGGGTTGCTTCAAGGATCTCTCTATGTCGTCTTCGTCTAGAGTTTCTCGTCCGTGGAAGGGTCGGTAGAGGTAAGGAGTTTTGCTTTTGGTTCTGGTTCTCTGCCAGCTTCAGGAGGAAGCAAAAGGAGATAGGTTCTCTGCCTTGTCGGGGTGGCAAAAAGGAGGTTCTTGTGAGGGTTTCTCCACCTAGCCGTGGGGGCTAAAGGAGAGTCACTTTTTGTGTAGTGCAATACTTGGAGGGTGCCTCCAAGGAGTGGACGTAGGTCGAGTCGACCGAACCACTATAAATTTCTATGTTTTTTCTCTTGCTTCCGCACTTTTAAATTCCGCATTATTTTGTGGTGTGATTTGGTTTATGTGATTTTATTTCTTTGTTTAAAAGGAAGTTTTTAAAATACCAATTCACCCCCCCCCCCCCCCCCCCCCCCCCCCCCCCCCCCCCCTCTTGGTTAGTTTGGGACTAAGTTCATAGGGCTTAACATCCCCATCGAACTTTCAGTCCGAAGTATACATGATGCAACAACAAAAATGGCAATGCTAGCATCCTTGAAAGGTTAGATAGATGTCTTTTGAACACCAAAGCAATGGAAGAAATTCAAAATGCAGTTGTTAGGCATTTGGAATGGATAGCTTCTGACCATTGTCCATTAATTCTGAGAATTTTCTATGACATGGCTAACAGAAATAGAATGCTTAAGTATGAAGAAGTTTGGGCCTCTTTCCTGGATTCAAAATCTATTATCCAAAAGGCTTGGAACAGACCTGTACAGGGGTATGCTATAGAGGTGGTAAATATGAAGTGCAAAAGAACTCTAAAAGCTCTCCATTATTGGAGTAAGGCAAAGCTGAAGAACTTTATGGAGTTAAATAAGAAATTGAAGACTGAGATTGCAATGTTACAACTGGAAGAGTACAATGGAGAAGGTCTGTTCGACGAAAAGCTGCTTTTGTTAAGGTATAAATTCATGAGTTTAATGTGAATTTGGCTCGTTTAAGCACTTGGTGGAGACAAAGAGCAAAATTGAAATGGATAAAGGAAAATTATATGAATTCGAAATTTTTTCATACATTTGCAAATGGGAGAAGAATGGGGAATTCTATCCATCAGCTGAAGAATGATCAAGGTATCTTGGTAGAAGAGCAAACTGAAATTGAAGATGTCCTGATGAAATTCTTTAGCAATAAATGGAGGAGTAGAAGCTGCATTTTGAGTGATTGGCCTCCGGTTTTAAAATCTCTTTCAGATGTAGATTGTAGGATGCTAGAGGAGGATTTCTCTTATGCCGAGCTGGAGGCTGTTATTAAAGACAGTGGAACTAGTATTTCGCCCGGATTAGATGGGATGACTTATTCATTTTTCAAAAGTTATTGGTTCATTACAGGGAATGATGTATGGAGAGCAGTACAACTGTTTTTTCAAACAGGGCAAATATGTTCTTCTTGAAAGCAGACAGTGGTGGTTCTCATTCCCAAGGTGTTGAACCCTTGTTCTCCCTCAGGTTTTCGGCCTATCAGCTTGTGTGGCACTATATATAAGATCATTGCAAGAATGATCTTAAACAGGCTTCTAAAAGTGGTTGGTGGAATCATTTCTGAGGAGTAAGCAGCTTTTTTAAGAGGTAGATCCTTATCAAACCAATATTCTGTTAACTCAGGAATTATTTAATAAATTCAAATTTTCTAAAGCTAAGAAAGGTTGGGTGGCTCTCAAGCTTGATATGGAACAATCTTATGATAGTAAGGCTTGGGATACTTTGAGATTGATGTTAAGTAAGTTGGGATTTCCTAGAAGATTTATGAATCTTATTATGGAATGTGTTGAATCTCCTGAATTTTTCTTATTAGTGAATGGGAGAATTTCAAAAGGGATTAAAGCAAATAGTGGATTTAGACAAGGTTGTCCATTATCTCCCTATTTGTTTATTCTTTGCTCTCAATTATTGACGAATGATATGTGGTATAGAGGAAAGAACTTGGGGATTAAAATTTCAGCTAATGCACCTAGAATATATCATCTCTTATATGCATATGATATACTTTTGTTCTCCCAAGCTAGTATGAGTTGTATGAGAAGATTTAAGAGAATTGTTTCAGCTTTTTGTAGCAGAACTGGGCAATCTATAAATGAACAAAAATCTGTGATACTTTACAGAAAATCAGTGAAAAGAAAGAGGAAGAAGGCTATAGCAAAATTATGGAGCTTCAAAGTTGTGAAAGAATTCAATTATCTGGGCATTAAGTTGACGTTGAGAAGGTTGGTTGCTTCAGATTTTAATTATATTCTTGAGAAGGTTTCTTCTAAACTTAATGTTTGGGGTAATAAATTGATTTCGCTAGCTGGTAAAATTGTTTTAGTCAAATCTGTTTTGGCGGCTTTACCAGTTTTTGTGGCAACCCACTCATTGGTTCCAATGAGTGTTCTTAAAGAAGTGGATAAAGCGGCTAGGAGCTTCATTTGGGATACAAGAGGAGGACTTCATGGCTTACATTATATGTCTTGGGAGAAAATGTGCAAATCCTGGAAGGAGGGGGGCCAAGGACTTCATTCGGTGGCTGCTGTGACTGGTTCCCTTAGAGCAAAGTTTCCTTGGAAATTCTTAAAGGGAGAAGAGTCTTTGCTAAATAGAACTTTGTTATCAAAGTATGGTGAGAAATTATGGGAGCATTCTAATACAAATAATAGATCTATTACTTGGAAGATCTTTGCTAATGGTGCTCATGCTCTTATTCCGATCACAAGGTGGAAATTAACAACAAGAAAATCGTTAGATATAATGAAGGACGTATGGATTCTAGACAAAAGTCTAGATAAATGGCCAACATTTATTGCTGTGGGGAATTTTGAATTTCCATCACTTGAGAACTTTATTTCTAATGGTTGTTGGAAGGAAGATTTGCTAAATAAATTCTTTGGGGAGGCTCTCGTGGAGTTGATTATGCATATAGAAATTTTTCTAGATCAAAACAAAGATATGTTGGAGTTGAGACAGAGATTCTCGAGTAAGAGTTTAGCAGCGATGGCTTCTTATTCTTATGGGAATAACGAACCAGTAGAGTATGGAAGTTGGCTGAAAAAGTTACACCTCAATCCTAAAATTGAATGTTTCTGGTGGCATCTTCTTAATGATGCAATCCCAACTAACAGTTTTCTAATGTATCGGAGGTTACTGGGCCATTGTCTATGCCCAAGAGGATGTAATGAACCTGAAAATGTTGATCATGTTATGGTTCAATGCTCAAAACTGAAGCAAGCAATTGGTGTGCTGAAGAATTGGGGTTTCCCGTGTCGGATTTCACTTCAGCTAATGACTGTAAGTTGATATTGAAAAAAATTAGCATAACACAATAACTCCATTGCAAATTTATATTGTTCTCTAGTTTATTTCTAATGGACGAGTAGAAATTTATTCAAACATGGAGAGCAAGAATTAAATTTGAATTATATAGCATCGAATGCTATTATTTATGCATCTTTCTCAAAATCTAATCTATTCTTGGACCACTGGCGTGTTAACCAGCCGAATTGGCTGTTCTCTCAATGGCACCCCCTCCCTCAGAATGGATTAAGGTTAACTTGGATGCAGCTTTAACTACATATTATAATGGAGGCATTGGTGGAATTGTCAGAGATTCTAAAGGTAGATTCTTGCTTGTCTTTGGAATTAATTTCACTCATTGGGATAGTGGATTGTTGGAGTTGTTGGAAGTTCATTCATTGAAGAAATTCATTTTTTATTAGATGTTGGAGGCAAAGGGTTTTATTATTGAAGGGGATAACATCAGCATCATAAAGCATTTGCAAAATTCTGTGAATAATGGATCCTTGATTGTACAGGAGGAAGAGCTTGAAGACCTCTCGTTTTTGGATGAATTCGGTAAGGTTCTATTTCATTTTGTGAATAGGAATTGTAATAAGTTAGCCCATTTTTCTGGTAACTTAGCATTAAGTGAAGATTTGTTTTGGGAAGATCTTAGTAGTAATAAGGTTCCTCCATAAATTTTGAAAAATTTAAAGGAGGAATGTGATAGTATTTCTATCAACTAGTACTTTGTAATTGCTTGACTTTTATTTTTCAATGCAACTTGCATTTCTTTCAAAAAAAACATAACTCAAAAGGGGCCAATTAGGAATCTACTCTAGATGTCGGTCCCAACTTCTCAAACTCAATCTAATTAATATCCCTACCACTCTTTCATAAGTGACCAGACTCATGAATTTAAGCGCCTAGGTGGTTATGCTGGCTCCCCAATCCAGGCCAGGGTAAGTCTAGATCTTGCATTACATTAGTTAGGTTCGGGAAACTAATTTTTTTTCAATACCCAATTTAGATTTAAGTTATGAGGCAAGCTCAGGCTATAAGACCTCAACCTCCGTGAATTGAATCCCAACTTTTTAATAAAATTGACCAATCAGGCTTAAATATCTTTCAATCAAATTCAAGTCTAACACTTAAGATAGATTGGGGCACTTTTGAATTGTATTAGAATCTCATGTGCCTCCTACTCTTCCTCTGATCTTTAGAAATAAGTATTCAACTTTGATCCCATCCTAATTGAAAATTCTAATCCTTACCTTCTTTGACATCAAGCTTTAAAATTTTAAAATAAAATTTCTGCCACTATTTTAATCAAGAGTGTTCATAAGAAAACTCTAGTTTTCCTATGATGTAATTAGCTACGAGGGTTTACGCTCGTAGGATATTTAAAACCCATATTAAGTTTTCAAAATCAAAATTTTTAAAACTTCAATTAATTATTTTTGGAAAAATTAAACTCAACATTCATTATCGTCATCTTCAAATGATCAGTACTGATTGATATCTTCTTTCCTCTGATAGCTATATCAATTACTATCATGATTTTAATTATGAAATTAATGATTAATTTATTCACATTAATATAATCAAATACTTAATCAAATTTCATTTTGACCCTTCTGGGTTATATGTGATTCTTCCTTGAATTTGACTACGATAATACGGACAAAGTCAAAGTTTTGAAATTTGAATCCATTAAGAATGATATGTTCACCTCCTGAGATAATATATTTCTCATAATGACGTGTTCAATTTTAAAACTAAAATTCTAAAAATTAAACATTTCCCAAAGACAATTAACATTTTCAAAAACTCTAACAACTTTTTTTAATCAAACGGTCCCAAACTTCTAATCCATGAGCTCCTTCCATTTTCTAGAGCCTAAAAATTAGAAATAAAATTATAGTGAGCTACAACATCTTAGTAGGCATACAAATTGTTCTAAATTTTTAAAATTCTTTTATTAAATATTTGGCCAAATATTTAAAAGCAGTTAAATACACTTTAATAAATTACTGTATTGAGAAATGTAATACGAGCATAGAAATTATCCAATTAAAAAAAGTAATACTTAACAGATGAATAAATAATAATTCATAAGATAGAGCAATTCGTATCATATTTACAAATCCCAGACAAAATCTTAAAGGATTTTAGCCCCTTACGTTTTGTACTTATAGCACCATAATATGATTGTAGGCACCAGAACATGGCTTATAGCTACAAGAATATACCTGTAGGCACCGGAATATGGCTTATGGCCTCTAGAACATGCCTTATAGGCACAAGAATAATCCTTGATACATTCAGTATCTCAAAAGATTCTGACCCCTTATGGCTCCTAGTAGATAATTTAATAACATATGCATATATATCATCACATTATAATAGTTAATGAGTAATTGAACATGTGTTAAAATTGCATAGTTTTTTATAATAATATGCAATAGAAAATCTTACTAATAAAAAATACACATTTTTTAAAAATAACCAAAATATTAGGGATTATGTAAAATAATATTTTATGACTTTTATCATAACATCTAGATAATTTTCTATTCAATAAAAATCCCATAAATTTCAAAACCCCCATTGTAAAATTTAAAAAAATATATATTCAAATTGTGCATAATCAAATCTCTAAAACTTATAAAAAATTATATGGTGAAAGTTTTATTAGTGCAAAGTTATTTGTATTTTTTGCTAACATAAATAAAAATTTGATGGGAAATTTTGATAAAAACATCATATTTTTGAAAATCGAGATAGCCGTAATGTGTCATACGTCAAATTGGACAACTTTCTAAACTGGGCTTACTGATAAAAAAATGACCCAAAGCGACTAAAAAAATCTTCTTCTTCCTCTCCAAATCCTTTTCTTGCTGCTTTTTTCAATCAAGTCAGGATAGATTAATTCAGATGTTGAACCTACATGTGTCACAACTCTCCCCTCCAAAGAAAAATGTCATTCTTTGATATTTCAAAACTCAGATCTTATACCATAAAAAAAAATTAGAATACAGCTGTCGCATCTCAGACTTTTTTCCAAGTAGCTTCTCTTTCATCTCTATTCCGCTACTAAACTTTAAGCATAGAAATCTATTTACTCTTTAGCTTTCTGACAATATAGGCTAGAATCATTTCTGACTCTTCCCTATAGCTTAGATTTGAATGTACCTTGATGTTTTTAGTAGATATCGTGTTTTCATAATTAGATATATATTTTCTCAGAAGTGACATACACATTATGAATTTCTGACATATGATCTGATTATTGTAACATTTTGGTAGCTTTCTCAATCAAATGTCTATCACCCACCTCTTTCAAAATCAAAGAAGTCATGTACTCCCTATCATACAGAGCTTTGTATGGAGCCATATATATACTTAATTGAAAATTGTTATTGTAAGCAAACCCGTTCAGAGGAATGTTATCTTCTCAACTACCACCAAAATCTAGAATACAAAGTCTTAGAAATTCCTCTGTTACCTGTATAGTCTTCTCAGACTATCAATCTATCTGTGGATGAAAAGATGTACTGAAATACAATTTAGTTCCCAAACTTTGTTGAATACCTATCCATAGTTTAGAGATAAACCTGGCATCAATGTCAGAGACTACAACCTTTAGTATTTATGCAATTTAAGGATCTCAGACATATATACTTGAGACAATATGTCTACACAATTAGACTATCAATTCAAAATGAAATGTACAGTTTGTTAGTCAACAACAACCCAGATAACATCATGTCCTTATCTTAGCATGGGAAAGCTCAAAACAAAATCCATAGTCACATCTTCCTACTTCCACTCTAGAATGGATAATGGCTGTAAAAAACCTCCCGATCGCTTATACTCTATCTTCACTAACTAATAGGCTTCATACTTTGATATAAAATATGCCACATCCTTCTTTAATTTAGGCAACTAAAATATACCTTTAAAACCAAAATTTTACTACTTCATAGGTGAATAATGTAGCTAAATAGTGAGCCTTATGTAGGATCTCTCTCATCATATCAACAAAAATAAGAACCCATAACATGTTCTTATAAAAGACAATACCAAAATCAAATGTGTATAATTTTAATTTCTTACCATATTTAATCAAATAAATCAACTTTGGATACTCTATATCAGACTTTTGAGATTCATAAATCATTTTTTGCAAAGATGACTAAATAATCATCTGAGCCAATATATTAGAATCCCCTTTAGTAGAAGAAATCACCTCCAACTATAATATCTCTATATCCCGTATCAAAGACTCGTCAAAAGTAAGCTAAATAAATGAAACTCTAGAAGATTTCCTATTTAAATCGTATGCTACCATATTGCCTTGTCAGGCTGATATTAAATAGCTAGATTATAGTCCTTGATCAACTCAAGAAATCTCTTTAGCCTCATATTCATATCTTTCTAACTGAATATATAATTCAGACTTTGATGATTAGTGAAAATCTCACACTTGAAGCCGTATAAGTAATGCGTAAAATCTTCAAAGCAAAGACAACATCAACTAATTCCAAATCATATGTCAGATAATTCTTCTTCTCATGTGGATTCAAATATCTAGAAGCATAGGCTATCACTTAATTGTGCTACATCAGAACACATCCCAAACCTCTTAGCGAAGCATAATTGAATACATATAATCCTTGTATACCAAAAGGAGGAGTCAAACAAGAGTAGAAGTCAAACAATCCTTCAATCTCTAAAAAATGGTCTCACACCCAATTGACCAAACAAAATCTACTAATTTCTAAGTTAGTCTCGTCAGAGATTAAAAAATATGAGAAATTTTTTCACAAACTTTATGTAACATCTAACCACTTAGTAACAACCTGAACATTCTATGGATCTATAAATATACTAGCATTACTTACTACATGCACTAAAAATCAATACATTTTTGCTCAAACTAACATTTAAAGAATTTTGCATATAATTGATATTGCCTTAAAGACTTAAAAATAATTCTCAGAAGCCTAGCATGATCTTCCATAGAAGTAGAATAAACCAGAATGTCATATATAAAAATAATAACAAACTGATCCAAAAAATCTATGAATACTATGTTCATCAGATCCATAAAAATAGATTGTGCATTCATCACCCCAAATAACATAACCAAAAACTCATAATGTCCATACCTCATACTAAAAGCTATCTTCATGAAATCAGCCTCTCTCACATTTACCTGATAATATCCATATTGCTAATCAATCTTTAAAAATATAAAAGATATAGCAATCTTATCGAATAGATCATCAATTCGTGTTAGAAGATACTTATTCTTGATAGTGACTTTATTTAACTCCTTGTAGTTAATACATATACACATTATACCATTATTTTTCTTTATAAATATAACAAATGCTCCCCATGGAGACACACTAGGATGCACAAATCTATTGTCAACTAACTCCTGAAGCTGAATCTTTAACTTCTAAAGCTCTTTAGGTGCCATCCTATACGAAGCTTTAGATATCGAAGTCGTACCTAAAAATATATCAATACAAAGCTCTATGTATCTGTCTGGAGGAAAACATACTAACTCCTTAGGAATTACATCCATAAATTCCCATATTATCAAGGCATCATAAAGAGAACTAGAATATATACTCATATCCCAGATTGATGCAAGAAATAACATGCAACCCTTCTTTCATAATATATCTACTTCCATAGTATAAATCAGACAATATAAAACATCTCTAGCCTCCTGAAGTACATAACTTTTACTGCCCAAAAATAAAGTAACTCACTTCTTTAAACAATCAAATTTGAGTGTAATACCAACTCAACTAGTCTATATCAAAAATAACATCATATAAGAAAATAGGTAATAAAATCAAACTATACTCCTATCCTGGACTGATGCTAGAAATAACATGCAACCCTTCTTTCTCAATATATCTACTTTGACAGTATAAATCAAGCAACATAAAACATCTCTAGCTCCCTAAAATACATAACTTTTACTACCCAAAAAATAAAGCAACTCACTTCTTTAAGAAAATAATTTGAGCCTAATACCAACTCAACTAGTCTATATCTAACATAATATCATATAAGAAAATGGGTAATAAAACCAAAATTGATTTTGCACTCTTATCATAAATCTCAATATCATAGCAATAAAATTAACTAACTATCATACCATCTCCAATCGATAAGGTAATAGAAAGAGAAATAGGAAATACAACTAAAAATAAGTGCAGTAAATCGAAGAAATGCATATAAATAAATGAATGACTAGCTCTAAAATTAAATAAAATATAATATAAAAATACTCATAAATATAAATCATATATGTCATGACATCTAGATCATCATGAGCCTCCTACTAAGTCAAACTATATACCCGTGGTTGAATTGGAACTGGAGTAATATTACTACCAAACTCTCTCTAACTACCGCCAGTTGATCTACTTGCCATAAAATCAAATCCACTACCTCTACTAGCATAACTCTCAATAAATATACAAAGTGTAACTATCCTCAGTCCCCTGTCAGTCTAATAGAACTCTTAGATCTTAGTTCAAATCGTTAGTAAAATCCTGCTTGTGGACACTCAATCATCATATGTCTCATCTAACCATATTTGAAACACTAACAAATTGATTTATAGTACTGACTAAAGTGATATTTGTCATAATTGTGGCACTCAGATGACCCACTAATAGAATCAAAATTGATTATGGTGCCACTTCTATGGACTACTGCATATACTGATTATCCACCTCTCTTAGAATCTCTAAGTATAAATATACCCTTTTTCTTAAAAAAGTCACTAACACAAGTTTCTCTATTGAACCTCTTTCTATTAGTAGTCCATCATTGCTGAGTAGCCATCAGAGCATTCTCTATCAGATAATCTCTCTCCACAAGCTTGGAAAAATAAAAAATGTGAAATGGTATCACTAGTTATCATATATTATCTCGAAGTCCCCTGAGAAATCTACAGTACTTCTTCACAAAAGTGCTAACTAGGTGCAAAACATATATGGCCAAAGTAGTGAACTCTGTCTCATACTGCATAACTATCATGCTACCCTGATTTAGTCTCAAAAAAGTCTTATGCATCTATTATTATGTAGAAGGTGGTATAAACCAATCATTAAACACATCTAAGAACTCCACCCAGCTAGTTAGAGAATTGAATCTCCTATAAAGTCTCTCCTTTTACTGCCCCATCGACCAGCGCTCAACCTTCCCCATATAACAAAAAGATTATTATTGGTACCTTCCTCTCAGGTGGATGATATATACTTTTAAATATCTTTTCCAACCTCCTCAACTAGTCCTCTACTTTTATAAGCTCAACAGGACCCTCAAACTTTGGAGGCTTTAATCATTGAAATATCTATAGATGTTTGTCTATATCCTCATATCTCATAGTACGAACTCTACTCTAGCTCACCCATCATATGAATTATCAGTTTAGAAACTATAAAATTATATCAGAACTCATTATTGGAGCTATATTATATATAGGAGTTGCCTGACTACCACTCTACCCATCTATCATATATGTGTATGGTGGATCCATAATTATATAAAATATACAACTAAGCATGCATGCACATGAAAAAAAATTAATGAACACCCAGACAGACTCAAAACTACCCCATTAGACTTACAAATTAATTCTTATAGCTCTTTCTTATAAAAAAATTCCAAAATTATTGCTCTGATACCACAAAAGCTTATCACAACCAAACTCAAATAGGACAGGTCCTATCACGTTGAGCTTTGACAAGAAAATCTTAAAATTTAGTTTTGGAATACTTTAGATTCTTTTCCAATATTCATTTTAAATAAACTACAAATTACACAGCTACTTAAACATCTAAATACCGAAAATAAATTCATTAATAAGATTTATTTCATTTTATCAAAATATACCTACATTATAGTATATGACTACATATAGAAGCTATATAATGAATAATAAACTAGCCATGTTTGTATAAAAATCAAAATAATAAAATACTTATAAACTCTAATAAATCATGAACTACTAATCCACAACCTCCTTCCCTTTCCCAGAGTCAAAAAAATTAGAAGCAAAATCAAAGTGTGCAATAATAGGTCAACAAGCCACACAAATTGATCTAATTTTTTTAAAAAAATTATTAAATATTTTTAAATGTTTAAAATTAATTAAATATAATATACTAAATTACTATACTGAGAAATAAATACAAGCATAATAGTTATCTAATTAAAAAAATAATACTAAGCAAATGAATAAATTATAATTCATATCCTAGAGCTATTATATCACATTCCTTAGATCTAGATAGAATCTCAAAGGATTTTGGCCCCATATGACTCCCTTTTAAGCTTATAGCACTAGAACATGACTACAGGCACCAGAACATCGTGTATAGCCACCATAACATTTCTGTAGGCATCAGAACATGACTTATAGCCACACAAAAATTCCTTATAAGCACTAAAATATTCTTTAACACAGATATATCTCAAATAATTCTTTATGGCTCCAAACATATACCATTTAATCACATATACACATATATCATCACATTATAGTAGTTAAAGAGTAATTGAGCATGTGTCAAAATTGCATAATTTTTTATAACGGTTGGCAACATAAAAATCTACTAGACAAAAATATATATTTTCATAAAATAACCAAATTACTAAGGATTATGTATAATAATGTTTTAAGACTTTTATCGTACTATACCACTATTTTTCAATATCTAGATAATTTTTTATTCAATGAAAATTAGCGTTACAATATTTTTAGAAAATTTTCAAAATTTGCATAATCATAAGCTTTGTAACATATACAAAGTTACGTGATGAAATTTTTACCAGTGCAAAGTTATCCGTATTTTTTGCTAATAGAAATAGAAATTTGATTAAAATTTTTGATAAAAATTTTATATTTTTGAGAATTGAAATAAGCGTAATGTGACCTATATCGATCCAGACAACTTTCTAAACTGGGCCGAAGGATGAAAATGACCTAAAGCGACTAAAAAAATCATCTTTTTACTCCCTAAATCCTCTTCTTGCGACCTTTTACAATCAGGTCAGAATAGGTCAATCTAGATGCTGAACCTACATGTGTCACAGGGGGTGCCAATTTTTTGAGGATCATAGTTGGGTGATGGTGGTCTAGACCATAGCCTGTTACCCACAGATTATGGTTCTTCCATGAATCCAAAATGCAATGGTGTTCAAATGTCTTATTTTCCCTATTATTGTGAGTTAATTATCATTCTCTGGATTCTTAATTTATGTAATCCTTAAAAAAAAAAAAAAAAAAAAAAAAAAAAAAAAAAAAAAAAAAAAAAAAACCAAACATTAATTTTTAAATAATCCTCACTTTTTTAGAGTATGAGGAAGGGATGATTCTTGTATAACCTTCTCCATAATATCATTTTTTCAACTAGGCTGGGTCTTATAGTTTTGTTTTTTCCTTTCGATGGTCTAAGGACCATAGTTAATAGATAATGAGGTTAAGAGAATCATATTCAACAGGTGATAGAAGCCAAAAGGATCATAGCCGGTAGGTGATGGAGGTTAAAATATCTGTAGTTGAGCAATAAAGGTCAAACCACATAGTTGGGCTATATTAGTCTAAGTATCATAGTTGGTGGGTGAGGAATTTGGAAGGACCGTAGTCAACATATAATGGAGGCCAAAAGGATTGTAGTCATGTGATTGGGGTCGAAGGATTATTAATGGTGGGCAACAATGGTCGAAGGGCAATGGTTAGCCAACGATCAGGCTGCTGTCTACCAATGAAAGTTTGACTGTGGTTGGGTAGAGGTTGTGATGATGACTGGGCTGAGGAGGTTCCATAATGGTTGTTGATCAATGAAAGTCTTAACATTAATGATCAAACAGAGCGACTGCAAGGTAGTGGGGCTTGAGTGGAGCTCTAGGATTCATCAAGCCATAAAACTCTCTTCCTTATATAGCCAAGGGTCCACAAAGCTCTGCCAGTCAGCTGTCAATAGAAGCTAGAAGGATCATAGTCGGGTTGCTCAGGTCAAAGGATCGTAGTCATTGGACAATAAATGTTAGAAGGATATTTGTTCACTAGTGTTGAAATTCTGGAGGATCGTAGTCATGTAAATGAGGTCAAAATACTTTAGTCAGTGGGTGACAAAGGTCATAAGGATTATAGTGAGGCTATGATAGTTGAGGACTCAGACGGACGACAATGGCTAGAGGACTAGAATAGAGCGTCAGTGGTTTGAGGATTGTAATCAAGTGAAAGGTGGTCCGAGGATGAACTATAGTCAGGGGCGCCAATCTTCTAAGGATTGTAGTTGAGCGATGGTGGTCTAAAGATTATAGTCGGTAAGTGAGGAGGCCAGAAGGACCATAGTCTATTGCCCACTAACTATAGTTCTTCTATGAATCCAATATGAAATGGTGTTCCAAATGTCTGATTTCCTTATTGTTGTGAGTTAATTGTCAATCTATGGATATTTAATTTCTATAACCCTCCTTAGGGAATATTAGATATTTATTTTCAAATAATACTCTGTTCTTTAGCCTACAAGGAAGGGAAGATTATTATATCACCTACTATATAATGAATTTTTTCAACTAGGCTTGGCCTCATAGTTTTTTTCTTATAGGTGGTTTGAGGACCATAGTTGACTGATGATGATGTTAAAAGAACCATAGTCTATTGGTGACAGATGTCGAAAGGACCATAGTAGGCAAGGGTCATAATAAGTATAGTCGAGCAACCGAGGTCAAAGGATCATAGTTGGGTTACATCGGTCCGAGGATTGTAGTTGATGGGTGATGATGTTGGAAGGATGATAGTCGGCAAATAATGGAGGCTAGAAGGATCGTAGTCGAGTGACTATGGTCAAATGACCATTGATGGTGGGAGACAATGGTCTAAGAATAGTTGTTGGCAAGAAGTTATGCGGTTGTCTACTAGTGAAAGTTCGATAGTGGATCGGTAGAGATTCTGTGACAACGGTTGGGTTGAGGAGCTTTGACAATAGCGGTTGTTCGATGAATGTTTTGACGATAATGATCAGGTGGAGCGACTGCCAGGGAGTGGGGCTTGAGTGAAGCTATGGGATTCATCAAGCCACCAAGCTCTCTTCCTTCTATAGCCAAGGTCCAACTCCCCACCCACCTAAATAATATTTAAAACTTTCAAATACATTTTCTGCCCTTGATTAGGGCTCATTCAAGCTCAGATTGAATCATTTTTGGTGTTGTTAAGTTCGTCTTGTCAAAACCTTTTAATTCAAATTGAAGTTTGCTTGAATTAGATTATGGATGGCCTTGAATTTAATTTTGAAAGTTTTTAATTCAACCATGCTTTCAAATTTGTGACTTATCAAGGTGATTTTTGAGGACCCATTAATAACGGACGAATCGAGCTCCCTATCAAATATTGGTCGAGTTTCTTAACAAGCTTGCTCAAGAGCTATATATATCCAATAAGAATTAAGCTTCTTAATAAGCTTCATATAAGCTTTATATTGAGCTTATTCCTGAGCTTGAAATCATATTTCGTAAACATAAATTAATCAAATAAATAATTATATAATTTTATTACTTAATCATCAAATATTAAAAAATATTTAGCTTTATTTAATTCTTAATTAAACGCCAAAGCTATACTCGAGCTCAGGCACCAATAGATTTGTCAAACTCTCGGTTCATTTGTGGAGGTAGCGGGGGAGAGAGCTCACCAGCTTCTTTCGTGAGCTCTGCGGCGAAATGGCCGAGGATCGAAACGGATCTGTTCGAGAAGAAGAACTAGTGAGAGCGGACGAGGAAGAGCGTGGAAAGGAGCTGACGAGAAGAGAGCGCCGTCAGAAGGCGAAGAGGAGGAGAGAGGGAAGTACCGGCGTTAGTTCCGGCGATTCCGACAGTGAGAAAGCTCGAGGAAAGAAGAGGAAAAGCAAGGTGAGGAGGAGCAGAGGATCTCGTAGGAAGGATACATACAGTGAATCTGAGGATGAAAGCTCCTATTCCGATACGTATTCTGAAACAGACTCGGACTCGAAGGGGGATTCTGAGTCTGATTCAGGGTCGGAGTCCGGGAACGAGGAGTTGTTGAGGCGAAGGAAGCGGAAGGAGAGGAAAAAGAAGGAGAGGGAGCAAGAGAAGGAGAGGCGGAGGAGGAAGGAGAAGGAGAGGCGGAGGAGGAAGAAGGAGAAAGAGGAGAGGAGGAAGAGGAAGGAGAGAAAGAAAGAAAAGAAGAAAAAAGAAAAGGATAGGGGTACAAAAGGGGCCGTCACGAACTCATGGGGGAAGTATGGCGTCATCAAAGAAACCGACATGTGGTAACGTTTTTTTTTCCGTCGGCCACTCTTGCAAGTTTCCGGCACTGCTTTGAACTTGAACTGCAAATGTAGATCACCCTAGCTGTTGCCTAATTGTTACCTTTGTAAAATCACTCTTGAACGCTTCCTGAATATGCTTAGTTATCCTATAGAAGGCTTTTTCTTAATTGATAAAAAATTGCAAAGTTGGTTTCCGTGGTTCAGGGTCATCTTCTGCCCCTGTTTATTGTGGGTTCCGGTTAAGTTCATATCGATTAATAAAGAGGTTTTTTAGGTTACTGATATTGATCTGACGCTAAACCTTTGAGCTTCATATTGCTTTTGGAAACAGAGATTTCTTTTGACAAAGTGTCATAAGGATTGCAAATATGGATAGACAACTATTATATTGTGGGCTTTGTTGGACATGGAGTGTGATAAGTGTTTTTTTTTTTTTTTTTTTCTGCTCAATCTGCTGATGTCACTGTGTTAAGATTTTCTTATCGTTTTGTAGGAACAAACGACCGGAGTTTACAGCATGGTTAGCTGAAGTTAAACAGGTATGCATCTGCAAGTATTACTAGGTAACTCTTAGCCGTAGCAGCACACATTTTTTCCAGATGATTTATGTTGACTTGTTTCTTTGCGCCTATTTTGAGCCCCAAAACTCCCTTTTCTTTTGCTTAGTGTACAAGCTGTAAAAATTGCAATGAATTATTTTCATTGGCGCATTTTATTGCTATAATTTTTGGATCTCCTGTATGAATGATTTTAACGACTTTCTATTTGTTTGCATTTTGTTGGCCTGGGGTGATATATTTTGAGTTCGATCAAGTCAGGCTCAACGCAAACTCAAAATCAATTTCAGGTGCTTGGCTCGAACATTATAACTTAAATCCATGGTTTAAAATTGCGCAATATGAGGCTCGCCTTTGCGCAATTCCAGTAAAAAACGCCTCGATGATTACGCCTCGAGTTTTTGTTATGAGGCTTGCGCCTCAACTTGGTTGAGGCCCTCCTTAAGGCCCGCCTTGCCTCATTGGCATGAGGCTTATGCCTCACGCTATATATATATATATATTAAAACTTACATAAATCTTGAAGTAAATGCCCGACATTGGACTCTATAGGAGAGGAGGAAGAGGAGAGAGCAGTTCATCATAATGATGATTCAAATGAAGAACCCCTTAGTGATGACAGTGCTGATGATTTATGAGTTCTTATGTGATATGTCATTGCTATTTATTTTTAGAAATTGGAATTATATGTTAATGAAAAGAATATTGGGATTTGGGAAAGATAGAATTTTGAGTTGAATTATATTTCATGTTGTCTTATTATTGAGATATTTTGATTTCACTTCATATCTTATGCTTTTTTATGTTTTATATTATTCTTTCATTAGTATTTAAAAAATTTATCATTTTATGTTTACGCAATTTTTTGATTTTGAGGCTTACGCCTCAAAACGCCTTGAGACTTACGCCTCGCCTCACAAATATAAAATGCCTCAATACCCGAATACGCAATTTTAAACATTGCTTAAATCTAGTCAACTCAACTAAAATATTTATTGATTTCAAGTTAGCTTGAACCTGAATGTTAACTTAATTTATCAATTTTGAGCTACCTTGAAATCTTTTTGACAACAACAACAACAACAACATCAAGCCTTTGTCCCACTACATGGGGTTGGCTACATGAATCCTTTTTCGCCATTGTGTCCGGTTAAAAGTCAAATTCTCATTTAAATCTAATAAAGAAAGATCATATCTAATATTTTCTAACCAAATCTTTTTAGGTCTACATCTACCTTTCTTAACATAAGTAAAATCTAATACCTCAACTTTCCTAACCGGGTCATCGGAAGGCCTCCGTTTAATGTGACCAAACCATCTAAGGCAAACCTATCTAATCTTATATTCCACTGGAGCTACAACAACCTTTTCACGTATATGCTCATTTCGTATCCTATCTCTAAGGGTCAAGCCACTCATCCACCTAAGCATCCTCATCTATGCAACACTTAGTATTATGCTTCTCTTTTAATGGCCAACATTCGGCACCATAAAGTATTGTATGTCTCACCACCATCTTATAGAATTTTCCCTTAAGTTTGAGGGAGACTTTTCTATCGCACAATAAGCCCGATGCATTCCTCCACTTCAATCATCCAACTTGAATTTTGCTGATAATATCCCCATCAATTTCACCATCACTCTGAACAATAGATCCAAGATATCTAAAATGTGTACTCTTATTAATGAATAATGACTTGATCGCCCAAAGTTACAAACCCCTCATTAAGTCTAATGACTTGATCGCCCAAATTACACTCCATATATTCAGTTTCAGATCTACTCAAGCAAAAACCTTTAGACTCTAAAGTTCACCTCCATAATTCAAGTTTACTATCAACTCCCTCTCTAGTCTTATCAACGAGAAGAATATCATCAGCAAAAAGCATACACCAAGGTACATCCTCTTGCAAATGTCTAGTGAGAACATCCATGGCTAAAGCATTTAAAGTATGACACATTAACTTAATTCCTCTATAATTCACACACTCCTGTGCATAACCTTTATTCTTAAAAATAGGAATTAACACACTCATTCTCCATTGATCTGGCATCTTTTTAGTCTTCAAAATAATATTAAAAAATTTAGTAAGCTAATAAATTCTTTCATCTCCTAAGCATTTCCACATCTCTATTGGAATATCATCAGGTCCAATAGCTTTTCCACACTTCATTTTCTTTAAAGCCTCTCTAACTTCGGTTTTACTTATAGGCCGATAAAGACAAAAATCTTTATTTTCATTTAGGGTGATAAAGTCACTAAACTCAATCGTATTTTCACATTCTTCATTAAAAAGTTTAGCAAAATACCTCATCCACCTTTGTTGAATATCATCTTCTAGAAAAGTACTTTTTGATCTTCATCCTTAATACACTTCACTTGAACTAAATCTTTTTGAGTTGACTAAAAATTGAAATAACCCAAAATTAAGATATTGAATCATTGATACATAATTCATAAGATCAAATGGTCAATTAAAGTGATCAATGGAAGTTGTATATTACTCATTAGATGATGCACATAATACATTTTATAAAACTGTGAATTACAGTCACTTATGCGCATACATTAGAAATAGGAAAGAAAGAATGCATAAAAGATGCAAATCATTACTGCATTTGGGAAATCAGATGCTAGGGAACCATAAGCTGATTTTGAGATACTACATTCAAGATGCTAACAGAAATTCAGATACTAAACAATACTGCAAGCACTGAATGGAAGAAAGAGAATGCTGGATTACTTAATCTGGTAATCATGCTCAATTCTAGATGATAACAGAAACTTCCTGCTACTGCAAAAAGAATAATATAAAGTCAACCATAAAATTTCAAAATTCTACAAATATTACATGAACTTGCCTTTGGGAAAATTCGACTAGAAAAAAGAAATCATGAGAAATGTATTTCTATCAAATATTTACTTAGATGGAAGAACAAATTTGTAGGCTGATACATTTGCAAAAACTGCTCTTAGAGTCTTCTACAATCAATGAAAGAGATTGTCTTAAATATTTAGGATTTGGCCACACTCTTAAGATGAAGCATCAAACGTAACATTTGTTCAGCAAAGGTAACAAGACAACAACTGAAATTGTTGGATCAATAAATCAGCAAAACATCAAGATTGATCCGCTATTAACTATGCCAAGGGTCCAGCCACCTATATAGGATTTGATGACCATATCTGATTTGCCATGTCAAGGGTGAACCAAATTAGATGTAGCTAAGCATGAAGAAACTAAATAAATAGTAAAGAATAGCATTTGCTCAGCAAAGATAACGAAATGAAATACCCATTCAAAAAGGGTAAAAAGAAAAAAACGTAAACCTGTAAACTAAATAAATAGTCAAGCTGTCATCTATTCTGCAAATTTAACCAAATGTAGTAAGACTGTAAGATTAACAACTTAAACTAAATAAGTAGTCAAGCATAGCATCTGTTGAACAAAGATTAAAAAAATTGAGTTGTGACAGTTAGATCTTCATAAGGGGAATTTAAAGTTGAAAAAAAAGAAGAATACAACATTGATGTGAGTGATGCAGGTGCCAGGGGACAACAAAAGAGGAGGAGAGCAGCAATTATTGATGGAAAAAAAAGTTGAAGAGGAAGTTGTTATGTAGTAAACCAAACGGCAAAGAAATGGTTCCCTTAACACAGATTTACAATTATATTATAACTATAGACAAGTGATATATGTTTATGCATGCTTAATTAGATGTTTAACTAATGAACAGAAAGAAAGGCAGAATGACAATGTAAAATGGAAGAATGAATTTTGCTGATTTCATTGTCTACCATTAGTGAAAGATTGTGCCCTTAATGCAGATCTGGTTGTAGTGTGAGAGTCTTTCTCTCCGTGGCTATAAAGCTTCAAATATCATATTGTAAATTAAACATAGAAAAAGAAGATATCAGAAGCATTGCTTAACAATTAGCAGGTTCAACACAAGAAATACTATAAAAACTTAACCTTACAGAACCGGAAATTAAAAGTAGAGTTAAACTTCAGAAATATTTTATGGTCATTTATTCTTGTTAGGTTCTATACCACTGCAAAGTTACATCGCTGCAATATTATATTGTTTTACCACTAAAATGACAATCATATTAGGCCAAAGGTTTCAAGATTCAATGTTCTTCTCTATAAGATTTAATATTATTTACAATACTTTTCTATTGTTTATGCTTAAAGGATTAATTTGAGAAAAAAATGGAACGCTAACTTGATTCACTTCTTCTAATAAATCACGCTTGAGAAAGTTTTAGGAAGTGCCTAAAGTTCAAGTGGAGAAGCATGATTTTGAGTTGACTCAAAGTCTAGTCAGCCTACTCAATTTGTAATTATTTTTTTGAGTTTGAGTCGGACTATTGCTTGAGCTCAACTCAATGTCAACCCCAAATCTTTTGCAGAGGAGTTTGGATCTAATTAGAGGTTTGATACTATTTCTTGAACCATAAAAGAGGACTCATTTATTTCTAAGGATTTTGATGTGTCCTACACTATGATGCATATATATAGAACGTGCATGATACAAAACAGGTACAAGACATGGCTATTATTGAAAATATATGACAAATACACATTTGACATGATATTATAATATTATATTTCACAAATTAAAAAATGCTATAATAATTACATTAATTAAATAATTATAAAATGCATTCATTAATGATAAATTTATTTCAATTGTTCATAAAATACAAAATATATTTATATTTATTAAATATTTCAAACTAAATTGAAGAAGAAATAGCCAAATGATATTATAGATCATTGGCATAAAGTTGAGAAAAATAATTCTTTTGTAAAAAAATAAAAAAAAGATTGAAAATATAACAAAATAAAACATTTAAGATTAGTGCTAGGCTATTAAGTTATTTAAATATTATATTTTAAAATAAAAGAAATGAGATGATTTAACTTACGTTATTTATATAATATGTATTTAAAGTTAAAATTTATTATTCAAGACACTTGTGTGGAATGCATATGTTTGTTAATTTTTTAATTTCTTTTAGTAGGACACCAACTGTGTTTGAAATGTTTTAGTTGCGTGTAAATGTTCTATATTTGTTCGATACGATGTGTTTCGGTATCATAAAGCGTCAATTCATCATAGGTCCTAGACTATTTTATGATTATTTTAAGTCTAAGGTGATTTTTCTATGAATTTTGCAAATCCATCATGTTTTACATCATCTGATCAAATCCAACTTTATTTGTGAGAAGTAGAGAGGGCCTGGCAAGACCTCTTCTACAACATGCCTTGGTTATTGTTTTGGTCTACTATTGATGACAAGTTTATGAAAGCCTGTTGTAGTTTTGGTCTACTATCGATGATGAGTTCATGAAAGCCTGTGTTTTCAATTGCTTGTTTTATTTCACCATGTTTCGTCTTGCATATTTTAAATTCATTTTAATTTGTTCATGTTTATGTTCATTTTACCTTATGCGTTGTTGAATGTTTTCTATGGTACTTCATGCATCGAGCCCATATGTTGGGCAATGACCTATTCTTAAATTTCAATAGCGCATTGACATAATAACCACAAAGCATTAGTAAGTGTTAGTCACTAGCCAACCGATCGGCCCCACTTCACGAAATGACATGATCCCACTCATGTAACCATTCACCAAATGTCACATATAGTTATTCCTCAAAACTGCATGTAAGAGGAATGTGGAGGGATTCGACATCTATCTAACATATGAAAGAATCATCCCTGATGATCCATTCGACTAGTTCATGCATAAAGGAACCACAAACAGTGACCTACTCGCTCCCATCTCACTCTCATCTTCTCGGTGTCGCACGTAGGACTTTGGCCAAGCCTCTCGACTCGTGTTGCACACAGGAATATAACGCAACAACCCCGTACGACTCTCCCTCTCTCCCATCTGCACTGTGCCGCACGAAAGAACCGCAAGCTCGACTGCACCGTCCTGCACGAACCATAGCCACGAGATTCCTAGTCGATCTTCCCCGTCTTCCTTGTACGCACGCAAGGGTACGCACTCGACCTCGACCTCCCTCTATTGCACGTCACTCCAAATCCCGTTCGACCTAGTTGACTCTAGCCGGACTCCCGCACGACTGCAGGTCAACCCATGCGACCTATTTTCCCCTATCCCTGCTCGTGTACTGCACACATAGATACCTGTCTCTTGCGGCCAATCTCGTTCACTTTGTTGCACACAAGAAGACCCCCATCTGACTTCTCTCACACGCTCGTTGACTTGCTTTGACCCTACTCCCGCATGATTTATACTCCGATCTGAACCCGCACCAAGATTCTTACCCAACAGGCACTTGCTCTGACTCCTTCAAGTGAGCGTGCAGGGCGAATATGTGTAAAAAAAAAAAAAAAAGGTACTTTGACAGAGATCGCCGAAGACTCATACTGGGACTAGTCAACATCTCGAAGCCCTCGACCGTTGAATCCTATCCAACCGAGTGGATTTGAAGGGCAAGTGCCCGTGCCCTCCTAACATCCCTTCATAGGGAGAGGGCACCAAAAGGCTGCTGTATTTTCAAGGGAAATGGAAATGAACATTTTTAAATTAAGTCATATTTAATCAATAGGTACTGCAAGCAATTGAGGACTTAAAAGATCTATATTGGGACCAATCATCGTCATGAAGCCCTCAACCATTGTATTCTATGCGGCTGTGTGGATTTAAAAGGCTAGAGCCTCCCAATCTCTCTTCGCGGGGAGGGGATGCTGGGAGGTTGCCAAATTGAAACTAACAAGGGACCCTCACAATTAATTTGTTATTTTAAATAATAATAAAATAAATTATGTACAATTTTAATTGATAAAAAAAGAGAGAAGAACCACAGCCTGCGAAGTAGTTTCATAAAGCAAAATAAAAACTACAAGGATAGAGAAAAAGGACTATTCTAAACTCTTAAGGACCCTCCATTCTAGTATAACTTTGTAAATATTTTCATATAGCACTATACATGGAGAGGGATTTGATGGCCTCCACAATTTTTTGATGGAATTCAAGCTCACTTATCAACTTGTGCTTCCCATAGAGTCCTAGGAACAAGTGTGGTCCCTAGCAAAATGCAGTTGGAATAAGCATTTCAAATAAATTCATGCCATTGTAGTATTGAGGAATTGATCCTAAGGATGAAAACATTGCTCTCTTTTACTTTGCTAAAGATAACAATAAGTTATGAGAAGAGTTGCAGCAATCCATTGAATAAGATGGTAAAAAAAATGAATGATGATTTATCTCTCAAAAGAAAATTTGATGATGCTGAGCTTCTTACATTTACATCTAAAATAATAAACTACATGCTCTCTATGGTGGAATAAGTTATATCATCTATGGGGCATGGTCATAAATAAGAGGAAACATGGCTTACCTACTCGGGAGAAGAATTATGAATCCAATTTGGGTATTGAGTTTGTAGGTGAAGGTATATCTAAATTACCTCCACATCTCCCATGATAAAGTAAGGAGAACCAACCATGAGTCGGGAATTGCATTACATATCTTCTAAGTTTATAACCAATATGATAAGAAATACTTGAGTTTGCAAGTAACCCTAAGGTAATACTTGAGTTCGCAAGCAAACCTAATCGAAATTAGCCCAAAACCAGTGAGAAAGCTGCTGTCCCAGCAGAAAATCAGCCACCTTGCAGCAGGAATTGCACCAAAACAGTGGAAAATAGGGACAAAAAACAAAAGTTTTCACTAGAAGATGCAAGAAAACGAAGAAAGATACAATGTTCTTCGATTCGAGAGGAAGAACAACTCTCCACAAGTCTCTAGCAAATCCTAGAGCCCAAGCACACGATGATATCTCAAATTCAGATTTCAAATTCAAGATGAGATCCCAATTCCCTCCTACGCTCTTAATTAACCACAAAGGACAATTACAAACTTCCTAAAACAGCCCCCCACATTCAAATTTTCCCTCCTAAGATGAATTAAGACAAGCATGGCCAACCTAGGGATCCCGCTCCCCCCTTCTCTCTCTGTTTTCCGCTGCCCATGTGGGCCCGCCATGCATACACTTGGACCGGTCCAGTCGGCCCCTCCTGAGCCAGCGGCATATCAATACTCCTCTCCCAATGACTCACCTTGTCCTCAAGGTGGAAGGAAGGAAATTGATCCATCATTCTATCAATTGGTTCCCACGTGGCGTCGAAATCAGGGAGGCCTCTCCAGTTAATCAGTACTTCTTTATTGCCCTTTTTGTCTGATCGGACTCCTGCCAGCTCTAGTGGTTCTAAAACCACCTCTAAGTCCTCCGTCATGGTATCTGGTAGTTCTTCACTTGTTGTATGTTCCCCTATGACCTTTCTAAGCTGAGACACATGGAACACTGGATGTATAGTGGGTGATGGGGGTAACTTCAATCGGTACGCCACCGCACCAATCCTATTCAACACTTCATAGGGGCCAAAGTACCTGGGTGCTAGTTTCTGATTCCTTCTTCTAGCCACTGTCTGCTGCCGGTAGGGTCGTAGTTTCAGGAATACCTTCTCCCCCACTTCAAACTGCATGTCTCTCCTATGTGAATCCGTCTGCTTCTTCATGATCTATTGGGCCCTCATCTGATGTTTCTTTAATTCTTCCAACACCTTGCCTCTTTCTTCCAGATAATGCTCAACAGACGACACGGGTGTATTAACTCTCCCAAAGTGCACCAAGTGTGGAGGGTCCTTTCCATATAGCATTTTGAATGGGGTAATATGGGAGGCGGAATGGTACGAGGTATTGTACCAATATTCAGCCCAAGGCAGCCACTTTGCCCACATCCGCGGGGTCTCTGACACAAAACACCTCAAATAGGTCTCCAAACTTCGGTTCACCACCTTCGTCCACCCGTCTGTCTGTGGATGATAGACAGTGCTTCTCTTAAGGATAGTGCCTTGCAATCGGAACAGCTCCTTCCAAAACTGATTAAGGAACACCTTGTCTCGATCAGTCACTATCGATTCAGGAACCCCGTGCAATCTAACAACCTCCATGATAAATGCTGCTGCCACTGACACTGCGGTGTAGGGATGTCGCAAGAGGATGAAGTGTGCGTACTTACTAAGTCTGTCCACCACCACCATGATGACAGTGTATCCTTCTGATCGTGGTAATCCGTCGATGAAGTCCATGGACACTTCCTCCCAAACTTTGTTTGGAAGTGTCAATGGTTGTAGTAATCCTCCTGGAGCCATAACCATGTATTTGTTTCTCTGGCACAATTCACACCTCGCCACTAGCTCCTCCACATCTTTATGCATCCCCTTCCAATAGAGCTCTGCTGCTAGTCTCCTGTATATCTTCTGAACTCCTGAATGGCCTCCAACTGTGCTGCCGTGGAACTCCTGCAACAAGTGGGGAATATGTATGGAGGTTTGTGGCATCACAAATCTCCCTTGATACAATAGTCTCTCCCCCTTAATGTAGTAACCAAGATGGTTACTCTTGTCCTTCCTCAGATCCTGCCTGATCTTTCCCAATTCTTCATCTAACATGCTTTCTTCCTTGATGGCCCCCCAGTTGATCATCAAGGGTACAGACAGAACTAACTCCTGGAGCTCCCCCACACATTTGGATAGAGCGTCAGCTGCCTGTATTGGATCTTAAAATCGTAGCCCAAAAGTTTGGATAGCCACCACTGGTGCTCCTTAGTACCATCTTTTGCTCCAAGAGGTACTTTAGGCTCCTTTGATCAGTCAGGACAATGAAGTGTCGACCCAAAAGATAGGGGCGTCACTTCTGAATGGCCAATACAATCGCCATCAGCTCTCGTACACTGACTTCAATCTTGCCCTGATTGATAGCACTTGACACAGGCCTGTGGTTCTGTATCAACACTGCTCCCAACCCATATCCTGATGCATCGGTCTCTACAACAAAGGCTTGGCTGAAATCTGGAAGAGCTAGAACAGGAACAGTGGTCATGGCTTTCTTCAACCTCTCGAAGGCCTGGGTCTCTGCATCTCCCCAGGAAAAGTTGTCTTTCTTCAGCTGCTCAGTCAAAGGCCATGCAATGGTATCATACCCCTTCACGAACTTCCTGTAATAGCCAGTCAATCCTAAGAAACCCCTCAACTCTCTTATGTTCCTAGGTAGTGGCCATTTCTGCATTGCCTCAATTTTGGTTTGGTCTGCCGCCACTCCTTGGGATACCACATGTCCCAAGTATTCCACACTGGACTGAGCAAAACTGCATTTCTTCAGGTTGGCTCTCAGTTGATGCTCCTGCATTACTTCTAAGACCATCCTCAATTGCTCCAAGTGCTCTTCCCCAGTCTTGCTGTATACCAAAATGTCGTCAAAGAAGACCAGTCAAACTTCCTGAGGTACTGCTTGAACACCCTGTTTATCAAGAACTAAAACGTAGCAGGAGCGTTAGTCAACCCAAAGGGCATTACTATAAATTCATAATGCCCTTCATGTGTCCTGAACGTTGTCTTTGGAACGTCTGCCTCCCTCATTCTGATCTGGTGGTATCTAGATTTTAAGTCCAGCTTGGAAAACATCACTGCCCCATGTAGCTCATCCAGCAGCTCATCAATCACCGGAATTGGGAACTTGTCTAGTACAGTGCCTTTATTCAGAGCCCTATAATCTACATAGAATCTCCAACTCCCATCCTTCTTCTTGACCAGGAGAACTGAACTAGAAAAAGGGCTGTTGCTGGGTCTGATGATCCCCGCCTCCAGCATTTCTCGGATCAACTTTTCAATCTTCATCTTTCTGAATCTGTGGGTAACGGTAAGGGCAGACGCTGATCGGTGTATCCCCTTCTTTTTAAGTAATGGGATGCTCCAACTCCCTCTGAGGAGGTAAACCTTGGAGGTTGAAAGACCTCGCTGAACTGGTGTATGAGAGTCTGCACTGTAGATGAAATATTGCCTTCTTCCTCTAATCTGACCCCTTTCAGGTGGTGCAACTCCACTAAGTAGCCTCCTCCCTCCTCCTGAATGGTTCTAATTAGGGATTTGAGAGAAACCCCTGCCTTGGTCAGCCTGCATCACCTTGAATTATCCTCCTTCCCCCCACCACCAACTCCATCCTCAGTGTACCCTAATTGATCTTGGTCTCCCCCAATGTCTGCAGCCACTTCATCCCCAGGATGACGTTAGTGCTCCCTAATTCTAAGGGAAGGAAGTCATCCCTCACTTGGATCCCCTGAATCTTTAGCACCACCCCTCTACAAACTCCTCTATCCATTTCCACCTTTCCCGTGTCCATCATCACCCCATAACCTCCTATATCCACCAACTCCATCCCCAACAGCTCAATGATATGGTTGTAAATGAAATTGTGGGTTGCCCCACTGTCAATCAACACCATCACCTCATAGTCAGCTATCTCTCCTTTCACTTTCATAGTGTGACTCGGAGTGAATCACACTACAGAGATTTCTGTCACATCTAGGTACAGCTTCTCCTACTCCTATTCAGATCTGCTCCCACCTCCCTCCTCATCTTCCTCGTCTTCACAGACAAGGAGAACTTGAAGAATTCGGTCATTGCACTTATGCCCCGGCATGTACTTCTCATCACATCTGAAACACAACCCCTTTGCCCTCTTATCCTGCATCTCCTTCTCTGTCAACCTTTTGAATTGCCCCCCATTTCCCTCTCTAGTTTTCTCTTTTGGTGCTTCCTTCAGACCGCCTAGCGCTGCCCCTTTTGATGGTAAGAATGTGGTAGTCATCTTGTATGATCCTTCTGAATAGTTCCCTCGAACTCCTCTTTTTGATTTCTTCTGATCTTCCACCAACTACGCCAGCTCCATAGCTTTCCCTAGGTTCCTCGACTCCAGCACCCTGACTACTGTTCATATCTCAGGCTTAAGCCCCTTCATGAAGTTCCCTTCCAGGGCCGATTATTAAATGTGGTCCAATCTGCTAGCCAAGTACTCAAACTTGTCCTGGTAGTCTGTTATAGTCCCCTCCTGAGTCAAAGCAAAGAATTGCTTATAAAAGTCTCCTCCCCCATCGGCTCGGAAACGCTCCAATAAGCAATTTTTAAACTCTCTCCAGCTCTGGATGGTCTCCCTCCTGTCACGCCACTGATATCATGCCAAGGCTTTTCCTTCCAAACATAAACCTGCTGCTGTCAGTTTCTCATCCTCTATCAACCCGTTGACAGCAAAGTATCGCTCCACCTTGTAGATCCAGCCATGACAGTCTTCACCCTCAAAGACGGGCATCTTCAGCTTTCTCACTCGCAGGTCTCCCCCGTGTCCCCTGATTCCTCCATGACTCCCATTCCTCGAAGAGGAGGTGCTTCCCAACTATCACGATCTTCCCTCCGGCGATTATACTCGAACCCCTCATCATATTCCCCTCTTCTCCCTTCAAATTCAGGGCCCCTCCGGTCATTTTCCAAACTCATATCTTCTCTACAAAGTGGTTCTAGAGGTGGCATGTCGTCCTCTCCCTCAATGATCTCTCCTTCCGGATTTCTCCTCCCCCTAAACGTGTTCAGATTCCTTCCTACACCATGGCCTCAAGTGGTCTCTCTCGCTTCAAATGTCATAGGATTGGTCTTCAACTCCAACAGTCTCTTCATCATTTCTTCCATCACCATGAATTTCCCCTCTATCCTTTCGTTGTTGGAGGTGATTTGAGTTTGAAAGTAAAGTCAAAGAACTTTCCCTCCAAATATGATTTCAGTTGACCGATCTCGCCTTCCAAGGCCTCTACCTTCTTCCCGGTCATCTCTCTTCCCAAGAATCACGAAGATCTTCTCCCGGTAAAAAAAAAACCCCGCTGAAATTTCAGGATTTCAGCCCCCGACGGTCCCAAATCGATGCTCTGATACCAATTTGATAAAAAATACTTGAGTTCGCAAGTAACCCTAAGGTAATACTTGAGTTTGCAAGCAAACCTAATCAAAATTAGCCCAAAACCAGTGAGAATGCTGCTGTCGCAGCAGAAAATCAGCCACCTTGCAGCAGGATTTGCACCCAAACAGTGGAAAATAGGGAAATAAAACAAAGTTTTCACTAGAAGATGCAAGAAAACGAAGAAAGATACAATATCTTCGATTCGAGAGGAAGAACAACTCTTCAAAAGTATCTAGCAAACCCTAGAGCCCAAGCACACAATGAGATCTCAATAAGGCGAAGAAAGGCTGGAGGGAAACTTACTTCTAATAAAGGTTTCAACTCGAAATCTCTGCCTTCTTCACCGGTTAATCGAGATATTCTCTCAGATTTTCCGGTTATCAGCAGTACAGAGGATGCAATTAATGTGGATGTGGATTTGTTCTAAAGAAGAATGTTGGTCTTCCCGTGGTTGTTCCTGAAGTATTTTTAGCCAATTCTAATTCTGATGTGAAGTAAGGATGACAATGTGAAGGTTAATTTGGTTTGGAGTAAACGACCGAATGTGAGGGTAGACAATCTGGATCTAGGTTCTTTCTTGTCTGAAGATGGTAAAGTGGCTTTACTTCATGCTGATAAGGAATTGGAAAATGCTAAAAAATTAGAAAAAGCCATTGTTGTGAAGATCTTTGGTGACAATATTCCGTTTCATGTGATAAGCACATACTTGAGAAGACAGTGGGATAAATTTGGGAAATTCCACATCACAGGTTTGGGACTTGGCTGGTTTTTGTGCTCTTTTGAAGATTCGAAGGCTTTAGAAAGTATTCTTTCAGGTGGCCCTTGGTGGATTTTTTTAGGGGGCAGGTTGTTGGCTTGGACAAATGGTCGGCTACTTTCAATCCTACGTCTCTCAAGGGCATTACTTCTCTTGTATGGATTAGACTACCCAATTTACCTCTGCAGTGTTGGGATGAGGTAAACATTTGTAGAATTGCTTCTCTGGTTGGCAAGCCGTACCTTCTTGATGGGAATATGTTCCAGTGGAGTAGAAGGGAATTTGCTCGGGTTTGTGTTCGTATTCCTCTTGATTTGAAGCTGCCACAAGGTGTTTGGGTGAAGGGTTTAGCTGGAGAATTTTATCAAAAAGTAGAGTATGAAGGGGTTTCTAAGATCTGTTCTGAGTGTGGGAAAATTGGACATGCTTTAAAAGCATGTGCTGATTTGAAGAATAAGGTGGTAATAGAATCCAGCATTGCTCATCCTGCTGGTGTGGATGGTGGACAGATCTCTCAAATGTTTGCTGTAAAATCTGTTATTGAAGGTGGGAAGGCTGAAGGTAACTCCTGGACTCTACCTGGACTCAAGTGAATCATGGTAAAAAAAGGTTTAATAAGGTTGCTGCAAACAGGAGATTTTTTAACAAAAAATTTTCTGTCCCTATGAAGAAATTGTTTATTCCTAAAACTGGAGTTACTAATTTGAAAATGATGGGTAAGTTGGTAGAGGAGCAAGAAGCTAATAAGGATTTCCTTATTCCTGGAGCGGGTGTGAATGAAACTTCTATGGAAGATTGCCCTGCTGTGGAAGCTCAGATGGTGAAGGAAGCGAAACAGGGAGAGAATACAGGTGATAATTCTGGTGTGGAAATTCTTAACAAATTTGATGTTTTATATGGATTAGAAGAATTAAATGAGGTGAAAGCATTTGATTCTGATAATGTGAATGGTATAGAGGAAGGGAAATTTTTGATTCTAATAAAGACTTAGCCTTAAACGTCTTTGATAGAGGCGTAGAGCTGCAACCAGAGGCTTTTTAGAAGAAAGCTAAGGATTTGCCTTTTAATAACACTTCAATGGGTGGGAGTCATTCTTATGAGAAAAAGACTAAGCTTATTACAACAACAACAACAACAACAACAACATCAAGCCTTTATCCCACTACGTGGGGTCGGCTACATGAATTCTTTTTCTCCATTGTGTCCTATTAAAAGTCAAATTCTCGTTTAAATCTAATAAAGAAAGGTCATTTCTAATATTTTCTAACCAAGACTTTTTAGGACTACCCCTACCTCTTAACATAAGTCAAATCTAATACCTCTACTCTCCTAACCAGGTCATCGGAAGGCCGCCATTTTATGTGACCAAACCATCTAAGACGACTCTCTCTAATCTTATCTTCTACTGGAGCTACTCCAACCTTTTCACGTATATGCTCATTTCGTATCCTATCTGTAAGGGTAAAGCCACTCATCCACCTGAGCATCCTCATCTCTGCCACACTTAACTTAGTATTATGCTTCTCTTTTAATGGCCAACATTCGGCACCATAAAGCATTGCAGGCCTCACTACCATCTTATAGAATTTTCCCTTAAGTTTGAGGGGTACATTTCTATCACATAACAAGCCCGATGCATTCCTCCACTTCAACCATCCAACTTGTATTCTGCTGATAATATCCCCATCTATTTCACCATCACTCTGAACAATAGATCCAAGATATCTAAAACGTGTACTCTTATTAATAACTTGATCGCCCAAAGTCACAATCTCTGTTTAAAATTGCGCAATTAGAGGCGCGCCTTTGCGCAATTCTGCCCAAAAACGCCTCATAGCCTACGCAATTTTGGGCTTTCAAGAGGCGTACGCCTCACTGGGGCTGAGGCGCGCCTCAGAGGCGCAATTGCGCATTGTGAGGCGTACGCCTCTGGGTAGTCCACTCACTTAAGGTATTTTTCTCTCCTTTAACCCGCAGCATTGCGCAAGCTCCTCGCATTCCGAGAGGCGTACGCTCAAGGAGTACTCCACATTGGATTTTAGGTATTTTTATTAAGTTTAGGGATGTATTTTGCAAGTTTAAGAGAAACTAGGGTTTAGTTTTTTTTGATTTTTTTTAGTGTATTTGATTTTTTGCTTTAGTAGACATGGTTAGAGGTAAAGAAAAGACGAATACGTCATTGCGGAGGGACCCTTCTTGGAAGTATAGTGTACAAGTTGACATTGGCGGCGGAGAGAAGAGCTATGTATATTTGAAATGTAATTTTTGCGATAAAGTGGTGAAGGGAGGTGTTACCCGCATGAAGGAACATCTATCATGCTTGCACAAAAATGTAGCACCCTGTGCAAAAGTGCCGGACAATGTGAAGGAAGAAATAAGTGTTTACATGATAATGATCTTTTATCTTAATGAACATGGAAGAGAAAAGTGAGTCATGTTGAAGATGAAGATGACATGTCATTCATATATACAATTGGAGAAGAAGATTCACTTGAAGACCCATTTAGTGATGGGATATGATTTCATTTTATATGTTTTTTGTATTTTGGGAGTTTTGTTAAACTAATATTTTGTGATTTTGTACTTTGGGATATAATTTTATTGCATCTACTTTCTTATTTTCCACTATTGCTATTATTTTCCTGCTAAAATCCTTAATTTTTCATTTACGCAATTCTGTGTTCGTGAGGCTTACGCCTCAGACCGCCTCGAGGCTTACGCCTCGCCTCACGGACGAAAACCGCCTCGAGGCGCAGTTACGCAATTTTAAACCTTGGTCACAATCCCCTCACTAGGTCTATTACTACTAAAATTACACTCCATATATTCCGTTTTAGATCTACTCAAGCGAAAACCTTTAGACTCTAAGGTTGACCTCCATAATTCAAGTTTACCTTCATTTATCTCTCTAGTCTTATCAACAAGAAGAATATTATCAGCAAAAAGCATACACCAAGGTACATCCTCTTGCAAATGTCTAGTGAGAACATCCATGACTAAAGCAAAAAGATATGGGCTTAAGGCTGATCCTTGATGTAACCCAACCGAAATAGGGAAATACTTGGTCAATCCACCTTGTGTTTGAACACAAGTAATAGCTCCTGCATACATATCTTTAATGATTTGAATATAAGCATTATTGACTCCTTTCTTTTCAAGAACTCTCCATAGCACTTCTCTTGGAACTTTATCATATACTTTTTCTAAATCAATAAATATCATATGTAGATCATTTTATTTTCTCTATATTTCTCTATCAAACCTCTTAATAAATGTATGGCTTCCATAGTCGACCTACCCGGCATGAATCCAAATTGATTTTGAGAAACATTAGTATCACGCCGCAACCTATGCTCCATAACTCGCTCCCAAAGTTTTAAAGTATGACACATTAACTTAATACCTCTATAATTCGCACAATCTTGTGCATTACCTTTATTCTTAAAAATAGGAATTAACACACTCATTCTCCACTCATCTGACATCTTTTTAGTCTTCAAAATAGTATTAAAAAGTTTAGTAAGCCATGAAATTCCTTCTTCTCCTAAGCATTTCCACACCTCTATTGGAATATCATCAGGTCCAACTGCTTTTCCACCCTTCATTTTCTTTAAAGCCTCTCTAACTTCAGTTTTACTAATACGCCGATAAAAATAGAAATCTTTATTTTCAATTAGGGTGCTAAGGTCACTATAGTCAATCTTATTATCACAATCTTCATTAAAAAGTTTAGCAAAATATCTCATCCATCTTTGTTGAATATTATCTTCTAAGAAAAGTATTTTTTGATCTTCATCTTTAATACATTTCACTTGAACTAAATCCTTACTACTCCTATCTCTTTGTTTGGCTAACTTATACATGTATCTTTCTCCCTCTTTAGTATCTAATCTATTATATAAATCACTAAAAGCTAATGTTTTTGCATCGCAAATTGCTTTCTTAGCATTCTTACGAGCCACTTTATATATTTCCCAATTATCAGAATTTTTAAAATTAAACCAATTTTTATAACAAAGCTTCTTATTTTTAATCTTTTCTTGCACATTAGGATTCCACCACCAACTATTTTTACTATTAGGAGCTTTTCCCTTTGATACTCCAAGAACATCTTTTGCAATATTCTTAATATCACTAGCCACTTTTTTCCACATAATATTAGCATCCTCATGCACAGACAAAATCTTAAGATCTAAAATCTTATTTCCAAAAATATTTTTGTTAATATTCTTTAAATGCCCCCATCTAATCCTAGAAAATTGTTTTACTTTATTTTTTATTTTATGCCCATTTATATTAAAATCCAAAACTAATAATCGATGTTGGGTACATAAACTTTCACTCAGAATAACTTTACAATCTTTGCAATCTAAACGATTTAATTTTCTAATAAGAAAATAGTCAATCTAGGTTGTACTATTTCCATTTTTATAAGTGATGAGATGCTCATTCCTTTTCTTAAATAAGATATTAGCAATTGAAAAATCATAAGCTAAACAAAAATCCAATATGGTCTTGCCACCTTCATTTGTCGTTCCAAATCCATGGCCACCATGAATGCTTTTAAAATCATCTACCTCTCTACCAACATGTCCATTTAAATCTCCTCCAATAAAAACTCTTTCTTCAAGAGGTATATTTTGTATTAATTCTTTTAAGTCATTCCAAAAATTTAATTTAGAACTCATATCCAAACCTATTTGAGGAGCATAAACACTTATAATATTTACAATCTTATCATCAACAACAATCTTTAAAGCTATAATTCTATCTCCAATCCTATTAATTTTTATAATATTATCCTTTAAACTCTTATCTATAATAACACCTACACCATTTCTAGTACGACTCCTACCCGAATACCGAAGTTTAAATCATAAACTATCAATTTCCTTAGCCTTCTCTCCAACCCATTTAGTTTCCTGAATGCACAAAATATTTAACTTCCTATGAATCATAATGTCTATTAATTCCATTAATTTTCCTGTAAGGGAACCTATATTCTAAGTTCCTATCCTAATTTTAGTTTCATGGACTAGATTCTTTGCCCACATCCGTCCTTGATGTGGGAACCCTTGCCTATTTAACACTGCACCCGGGCGCCGGTGCAGCGGCCATTGCACACTTGTCACTGTATTCAGGCCATACAGCGCGTCGCTTCTAGGGGACGTCCTAGCATTAACACAATTTCTTAAAGGATTCATGCCATTATTGTTCGACAAGTTTTACGCTGGCTGTCGACTACCTAACGCAACCCTCCACTTTTGTCATCCAGGACTTGGAGACATGGCAACGCCAGTATTAAAAAGACTAAGCTTATTAAAGAGCTTAAATCCCTTGGGTCTGGCAACATTATTCCTCATAACAGGAAGATGGAAGGTGGAAAAGCTAAGAAGGTTGGGGGGCCTTCCCCCATCATTAAGCAATGACTTCGTTGTTGTTTTGGAATTTTAGAGGAGCCAAGAAGGTGGAGGTTGCTTTATATCTTAAGGAGGTGATCAAGGATCATAGGGTTTTCTTTGTAGGATTATTGGAAACAAAAATTAATTCTCAGGACAATAGCCACCTTATGAAATTTATGGGCACGAATTGGGACTCTTTTGTAGTTTCATCTGTTGGTTTGTCAGGTGGTCTAATGGTGATATGGAGGAATGTCTTAGTAGCTTTTTCTGTTATTGAAGCTTCTTCTCAGATGAGTTTGGGTAAACTGGAGGTTCACGGCAAAGGTAGCTGGATTGTTGCTTATGTGTATGGCAGTACAGATGCTCACGGAAGGAAGAAACTTTGGATTGATATTGAAAGGCATTGTTCAAATGATCTCCCTATGGTAGTGGGAGGGGATTTCAACTGTGTACTTTCCCAAACTGAGAAAAGAGGAGGGAAAAAGTTTTGCTTGACTCAAGGGGCAAAGGATTTTAATAACTTCATGATCATTAATGATCTTCATGAGGTCAGATCGATGGGACCAAGGTTCACTTGGTGTAACAATAAAATTGGTAATGCCCGGATATTGGAGAAGTTAGACAGGTGTTTGATTAATTCCTCTGCATTGAACAACATTCATCTTGCTATAGTTAAGCACTTATCCCGTATAGCATCGGATCATTGTTCGATACTGTTGGATATCTACAAACCTGTGGAGAGTTCTACCAGGGATATCCGTTATGAAGAGACTTGGGCGTCTTACCATGGTGCAACTGCATTGGTGAAGAAAATTTGGCTTAAAAATTGTTTGGGTGATCCACCGTCTGCTCTCAATTTAAAACTCAAGAGGACTCTAAGAGGTCTCTTTTACTGGAGTAAGGCAAAGTTCATGAATATGAATTTATTAAGGGATAAATTGAAAAATGAAATTCTGGAAATTCAGTTGGAGGAGGATGAAGGTTGGATCTCTTTTGATAGATTACAGCTTTTGAGGTTTAAAATTAATGAACTCAATGTTACTTTGGCTAGACTCAACACTTGGTGGAGACAAAGGGCTAAAGCAAGATGGATGGACGAAGGTGATTGTAATTCGTCTTTTTTTCATACTTTTGCCAATGCCAAAAGAAGTAACAACTAGATTAGTCATATAAAGACTAAGGATGGTATTATTTCGGAAGATGAAGCTGTGATCCAGAGGACTTTCTCAGATTTTTTCAAGTTGAAATGGCAACACAGAAAATGTTCATTAGATGGGTGGCCGAATCCATCTGCTGTCATTAGTAATGTTGACCAAATTATGCTTGATGCTAAGTTTACAAGGGAGGAATTATAGGTGGTTGTGGAGAATTCAGTGAGAAGCATTTCTCCTGGTTTGGACGGGATTACCTTCTCTTTTTTCAAGGACTTTTGGGACGTGGTTAAAGAAGACGTTTGGCTTCCGGTTAATCATTTCCTGAATTCAGGTGTTATGGATCGGTCTTGGAAAGAGACCTTGATTGTATTATTGATCCCGAAAATCAAAAGTCCTCAAGAGCCTGTTCACTTTCGTCCTATCAGTTTGTGTATGACTATCTATAAAATCATTGCGAAAATGTTACTGAATAGATTGGAAAGAGTCATACATAAGATCATTTTGTTGGACCAAACGGCTTTTGTAAGAGGCCGTTATCTGATCATGTGCTTTTGGCTCAGGAGGTGTTTAACAAATTCAGGTGGTCCAAGTCAAGAAGAGGGATGCTAGCCATTAAGCTTGACATGGAGCAAGCTTATGATAGTATGGGATGGCAGACGTTAAGGCAAGTACTCATTCGTTTCAAATTTCCTAATAAATTTTTGGAACTTTTATTGCAATGTGTACTTAATCCCAAGTATTGCATTTTGATCAATGGGAAGAATACTAAATGGATTGAAGGAAAGTGTGGATTTAGGCAAGGTAGCCCTTTATTCCCATTTTTATTCATTTTGTGCTCTCAAATTCTTTATGATGCTTTATTTTTAAGAAGAAATGGTTTGGGTATTTCAATTTCTCCGTTAGCTCCTAGAATATCCCACTTACTCTATGCGAATGACATTTTAATCTTTTCGGAGGCAAAGATTAAAGAGGTTAAGGAATTGAAGAAGATTATATCCAATTATTGTGGTTGGACGGGACAAAAAGTTAACACTTCTAAATCCATGATTCTTTTTGGAAAGAACACCAAGAGAAGTACTCAGGAAAAGATTGTTAAACAACTCAAATTCACGGTTGTGAAGGAAATTACCTATCTCGGTGTTAAAATGACTTTGAGAAGAATGGTGGCATCGGATTTCCAGGTATTATTGGAAGCTGCGGCTAGTAAATTGAATACATGGGGTAAGAAGTGCATTTCATTAGAAGATAAATTGGTATTAGCTAAATCAGCATTCCTTTCTCTTCCTCTGTTTTTATCTACTCTTTCGTTGGTTCCTTTGAGCATTCTTAAGGAGTTTGATAAGATGTGTAGAGGGTTCTTATGGAGTAAAAATAATGGTAAAGCTGGCCTCCATATGCATCTTGGGATTTACTTTGTAGATCGAAGAATGAGGGTGGTAGAGGCTTATTTTCAGCATTTTTGAAAGTTGGTTCGTTACGTGCCAAATTTGCTTGGAATTTTTACTCAAAGCCAAATACACTATTGAATCTTATTCTTAGAGCTAAATATGGAGGAGATGTGTGGTCGGGTACTGTGAAGAAAGGTTGTTCTTCGACTTGGAAGATTATCACTATGGGAGCTAATTTTCTTAAAAATATTGTTAGATGGGAGGTGTCCAATGGTAAATCAATCAATTGGCTGCAGGATTCTTGGATTTTAGACAGATGTATTGCTTCCTAGCCTACATTTGTCAATATTCAGGAAAATTCAGAGATCTTTCTTGGCTCTTTTATTTCCAATGGCCATTTGAATCTGGATAAATTGAAGGTTGTTTTTGGTGAACAGCTTTTAATCCTTATTAGTAAAATTCCTATAAGGAATGACAGGATTTCAGATGCTATTGAATTGAAGGGCAAATTTACTTGGAAATCAATTACAGCCTTGGCGTGTGAGGATGCTATGGTTCATAAAGATGAATTTGCTCATTGGAATTGGATGAAAAAACTTAAGTTGAAACCGAAAATTGAACTTTTTTGGTGGAGACATTGTAATGATGCCATTCCTTCTAATTCCTTTCTAGTGAAAAGGAGGTTAAGCAACTATTCTAGGTGTCCAAGGGGTTGTGGAGAAGATGAAAATAACAGCCACTTAGTAGGGAATTGTTCCAAGTTCAGGAAGGTAATTGCTTTACTGAATAGTTGGGGATTTATTGTTCTAGTTTTTAACAGTTTTGAAGATTGTTTGGAAAGTCTTCAGAGATACGTGGGGAAGAATTCTCTTTTAGCAAATATTTTTTGTACTACGATTTGTCTTGTTTGGAAGAGCAGGTGCAAGTTGGTTCATGGCAAAGATGAGGATTCAGATAACAACATAGCTGCAAATGTTATCTCTCTTGCTGTAAGAAGTAACTTTTTAAATCTCCAACCGGAAAACTGGAATGCTAACCAGCTTTTGCTATTTTCTCCTTGGCATCCTCCTCCTCCCGGGTGGATTAAAATAAATATAGATGCAACTCTTAAGAGGAATCATTTGGCTGGAATTGGCGGCGTTCCCAGAGATGAGAAGGGGAGATTTTTGGTTGATTTTGGAAATCAGTCCTTGCATTGGGACATATCGCAATTGGAGTTATTAGCAGAGTTATATTTGAAGAATATGGTTCAAAATTGGATGTTTGAGGCTCAAGGTGTGATCATCGAAGGGGACAACTTCAATATCATAGAAATGCTACAAAATTCGGTCAAAAATTGGAAGGTTAGTAGATTAATTGATGATAATTTGGCTTTCTTGCTTGAGTTTAAGCAAATTGTTTTTTCTCATTCAAATAGGAATGACAACAAATTAGCGGATATTTGTGCTAATTTGGCACTAGTTAGATCTTTTTTGTGGGAAGATCTTCATGATGCTTTGATTCCTCCTTCTTTCTTGTATTGCTTGAAGGAGGAATGTGATGCTTTAGGTTTGACTTGAATTGTTATTTTTTGGTTGTCTTTTAATGCATTTTAGCATTTCTTTCAAAAAAAAAAAAAAAAAAAAAAAAACTTTATGGGTAAAAAAAAAAATTTCAAGATGAGATCCCAATTCCCTCCTAGGCTCCTAATTAACCACAAAGGACAATTACAAACTTCCTAAAACAGCCCCCCACATTCAAATTTTCCCTCCTAAGATGAATTAAGCCAAGCATGGCCCACGTAAGGATCCCCCCTTCTCTCTCTGTTCTTCGCCGCCCATGTGGGCGCCGCCGTGTATACATTTGGATCGGTCCAGGTTGGGCCGGTCCAGTCGGCCTAGGAGGGGCCGACGACATATCACAATCTTGCAGGACCAAAATTCCTGCTTATTCTAACACTGGTGATATGTTAACAAATGAGTGGTACTCATTCGTTTTGAAGAATATTGAATATTGACATTGCGAAAGAGTTAGAGTAGCTCAACAATTGTTGTAATGAGTGCAGTGTTTAAGGGAAGGTATGAGAATGTTACTTCAACTAAAATGGGGGAAAAGATGAACCTTCTAATAGAAGAACATTTAACTTGAATGCTCTAGGTGTTTTAAGAGTAACAAGAAGATTTTATTTTTGTTCTTGGCCAATTGTTATGGTCACTACTAAATTTGTGACGTTATTGAAGATTTCTTTTATTTCAACGACTAGCATGTTGAAAGTTCTATATCCATCTGAAGCAGAGGCAAATGCTTTTATTGACAACAGATGGAGACAATTGGAATGATAAATTTGTTTAAAATCCATCACATTCTATCCCATAAAACCTTGTGGTGGATTCGGTGTTTCTTGTTGGTCTCTAGATAATTTTAGATTAAAATATGATATTCCATATATGCTCTAGTCCTTGCATCAAGCTTCTAAATGCAAGATCTGGGAATGCTCTGCAGATTTGCTAAAAGTGTTCAAAAACAACTAAAATAACTTTAATCTATATGCTGAAGTAAATCCCGCATGTACTTCGATAAATGTGCTAAAGTTGCGAACACAAACATATGTTAGTAGGCAGAAGTTTTGACAATGTTTAAATAACCAATCATTTAAGTAGCTCTGATGATGGCCTTGTTGATTACAAATCTCAATCGGAGGGGAATTTGTCTTTCAAAATACCCATGAATCCTAATGGAAATACAAATATTTAAAGTGACTTTGAACCACCTCGATGATGGCCATGTTGAATATAAATCTCAACCGGAAGAGATTTATCTTTCAAAATACCCATGAACCCTGTTGGAAATACAAATATATAAAGTGATTTTTAACCATCTCGATGATGACTATGTTGATAGAAAATTTCAACTGGATGAGATTGTGATGGGAACTAGAAAGATCTAAACCCAATGGAGAACACAAAAGAAAGTAGGACACGTCATAATCCAAAACTAGTAAGATGTTGACCTACACTCTACAACCAAGAGCAAGAAGACAAGAAAAGTATAAAGAAAATTTAAAATCATTACCTATCATGGAGCTTTGCCGCAAATCCTTCGCCAAAACTCGTGTGCCACAGTCGCCCATGCCCCGCGAACGGCACCGAAGCAATCCTCTCACGCGACAACACCTCGAGCACACCCATTCGCATTGATAAAACGAAAAGCAAGTCTTTGTTTTCTCCTACACATGCAAAATCCCTCCTCAGACCGAATCCAAACCCTAGTCTCCCTCATTCTTCCTCTACCAAACTTCCACTCTTGTTGCCTGGATCTCCTGCATACCCGACCTCCCCTGGCCTACCTCCCCCGGCCAACCTCTCCTGGCTGAACTCCTTGTGCCGAACTCTCAGTAGACCCGACTCCTCCCTTGCATCTAACAAACTCAATAACCCTCTCCATCTTCAGATCCCTGCTCGCCCCTTCAGTCCAGAGAAGCCGAGAGAGAGAGAAAGAGAGAGAGAGTGAGAGTTCTCTACTCACTAAACCTACAGCTGATTCATCTCATATGAAGCTGATCCACCTCAAGTCCTGTAGCCGATCAATCCTCTTCCTTCTCTAAATCCTTTAGACCGATCGAAGCTCTAGGCTGTCTGAACCGCGCCGTCGACCTAGCTTCATCCCACAAATCTCACGGCCAGACCTCCTACTCGTCTGATCTTAAGCCTTGTCCGAACTCCTGGCTGACCAAACTCTTCCCCATATAGCCGCCTCAGCCGTGCCTCTCTACCCGATCTCACATAGGTAGTAATTAGGTTATATATATATATTAACATAAGTTTTGATTGATAATATTATGATTTTTTTTTTAAATTTTAGTTAACATTAATAATATTATTATTAGTATTATTAGTTTTATTATTACTTTTATATATATATATATATATATATATATATATATATATATATATATATATATATATATATATATATATATATATATATATATATTTGTGTGTGTATTATTATTTAAAAAAAATTGAGAACAAACAAAAAGTTTCTAAACTCAAATCCCACTCTCGGCGTCGCCGGTCGCCAAGGTATAAGTTTCTAAACTCAAATCTCACTCACAACGTTTGTGTCGAGTCGACAAACCACCCATACACGTTTTTCTCTAGCGTGGTGGGAAGGGAACCCGGTGCGACACCTTTGGTGAGGCGGGTAGGCCCTATGCACGCTTTTCATAGCGTGTGGGGACAACTTTAAGTACCCGTACGCGACTCTGTACCTGCGGGGAAACAATTGTGCTTTTCTTGTAACAGATACCGAAGACCCATACACGCCTTTCTCTGGCATGGTGGGATTAAAGATTTCACGGCCGCGGTGTTCTTGTCCGAGGACACCTACTGTACACGCTTTTCTCTAGCATGGCAGGAGGCTCATTTTTATGTAGTTTTTCCCTAAATAGGGGATACGCTGGGAGGCTGCCGAATTTTCGGGTGAACATAAGACTGCACTTGGACTTAAATTTGAACCGACAGCGAACGAAAATGAACTTAATATTGGTTTAGATGAACATAAAAGATTTAATTTGAAACTTGCGAAGCGAACAATAACAAATTGAACCTAAATGAATTTGAATCCAAGCAGTGACAATGCCGCAAGGGACTATGATTGAACTTGGACTCGAACTGGAGCATAACTTGATTTGAACTGGACTTTAGAGAACTCAAACTTGGGTTTGATTTGGACAATAGGGAACATACTTCTGAACTCGAATGACTAATAGAAGCTTGAACCTAACAACAACAACAAGCCTTTATCCCACTACGTGGGGTCGGCTACATGAATCCTTTTTCTCCATTGTGTCCTATTAAAAGTCAAATTCTCGTTTAAATCTAATAAAATTAAAATGAGCTTGAACTTAAGTTTCATTCGATCCAAATGAACAAGACTATAATAATAGATGAGAACCTGAAAATTACCTTGAAACTTGAACGAAGACAAAGGAGCTTGAATGAGCATAAGGAGTTGGCTTGAACTTGGCATTAAACAAATAAAGGACAAGATGAACATTAACTTTGATTCAGACCACAGCGGACTGAACTAGAATTTGAACATTGAACTAATAACATGGGGCTCATCTTCGTTGCACATAAGCAATGGAAAATAAACTAAAATAACTCAGGATGTCTGATTAAATTAACAGTAGATGCGATGCATCTAGTGAATATAATCGATTCTCTACAAGTATAAATCAATGAATTTGTAGTGGGATTTTTTGTTCCTGATGTAAGAGACTCATTTCAATATGCCATTTGCAACTATAGAAGAAAGATATGCAAGTGAACACACATAACCTTCATAAGTCTTTTGTGAAGGGTAACAAAGGACACAACAGCTTGCCAACATACAAATGGACCCAAGAATCATGCAATGAACGCTACAACGCCCATGCAAGTGGATCCGATCAATTAGCAAATAAAGGCTATCACCCCCTCCTACATATGTTAAAAATTAATGTGCATTCAACATGAGAGGGATGCTACGAAAATGTTAGTGCCTTGCAGACAATATCGAAACACAAATAGACATGTTCGACTCTTCAAATAATAGGAAGGAATATATAACTTGTTTGCAAACCAACTGTACAAAGTTCCTAATTAGAGGCTACGTACAAACAAACGTAGAGGAGCAGTGACAAATACAACTATATCAAGGACTAATAGTAGTATGCGAACAAATGTGTCGGTCCCATATGAAATGAGCGAGCTGATGTGCAGCAAAAATACACATGAGCAGTGACGATAATCAACATTGGATAACTAATGCTACAACACATTTGCAGTCAATAATCAATCAGTAGTTGGGAAATACATTGACCCGCTGCAAGCAAAGATGGAATATATGTAGCAGATGTAGGCCTCTACGAGTTGTCATAGAAGATCCGTTGTACGCTCGATGTGGTGCTCACAAGCAAAATGATAAACGATTACAACAAATACAATACCCCCACAATCAAATGCCATTCAATGGTCAGCAAATATGTTAGCCTATTGCAAGTAAAGGAGTACGACATGCAACAAACAAAAATACCTACAAACTACCGTTAAAGACTCATCATGCCCACTAATGCTAATGGTCAACATTTGACAAATGTGTTGTCAAAGATTAGTGCATAGTTTGGTGACCTAAACTCACAGTTACAGATAGAAATATATATGCTATTCCAGTCATCCCAAAGACTATAACAATTATTTTAGGGATGGGTGCCTCCCACAATTATCTCAGAGATCTCGAAGTATCTTCAATTGTCGTGATGGTTAGTTCAAGACAGTGGCCATCAACTTTGAAGTACAAATCATCAGTAAGGATACATTCATCTAAGATCAAAATGATTGATTCTTCATTTAAGCCAACAAAAGAAGTTGATGATGATGGCATAATCAAGGAGTTTGTCCACTAATTCCTATAGGAGTACAGGGAAGAGAAAATCAGATCAAATTATTATGAAGTGAATGAATCTCAATTCAGCCAGGTCCTGAATGTTGAGTTTAATAAGATCATTGAGGCTTGCAAGTTTCTCGATGAATAGTGGTCGTGCATCCACCATACCATCCACAAGTAAATGCTGAAAAATCGACGATAAAATGAACCTCTACGAGCCACCATAGAAGACTCATCAAATATTTCAAAATACCCTCGCACATGCACTATAGTTTGTATAGGTACACTAAAAGGGGGTATGCAATTAAAAACTCTCATGGGCCCCGGCGAGCGTGTTATTGGTACACACGTGACGTCTAGGAATGCTGCACGGGTCAAAAAGTGAATTAAAGTTCGAACCCAATTCTTCTAAGCGGATAAATGGGAGTCGACAGGGTTCAAACTATCAAACAAATATACGATTGTGGCGACCGATATATTTGTTTTAATACATTCATATTAGGCCTTCAAGACTTATAACAATGAGAATTCACTAACAAAGGCATAAAGCCTACGAAACCTGATCTTCTGTCGACAGCTCGACCAAGTTGACAAGGTTCATCCTCAAAATATAAATATCTTCAAATGACAATAACCTAAAACACCCCGATGATGGCCGTGTTGAATGTTTATCTCAACTGGAGGGGTTCACAAACACTTTCAAATGCCTTCCAAGCTCTACCTAAATGCTCACCAAAATTCAAAATTCCAAAAATAATCAAAATCCAAAGATATTTAAAACTAAAATAAATCCATTATCACTTAAAGCAAAATTCATCTACCTTCCACAACAATTTGTCAGGGTGGACAAATTAAAATTTATTTCAGCTCACATAGAGCTAATGCCTGATCGAAATTATCACTAAGATCCATTCTCAAACAATCTCCTGCCAATAAGGACGTGATACGTGTCCTCTAACCGATAGTTTTGTCGTTAAATGACACCGCAGGATAAACGGTTATGACCCGGGGTCCTCTGAACCGAGTGGTTTTGCCACTAAATGGTACTACAGATAGCGGTTATGGCTAGAATTAATATGTTCTTTGGTGACATCAAATCATTGAGATATGAATTAATAGGATATAATCGATAGGGCACAAAACCCTCTGTTAGCTAAGGTGGATTCAAATTTGTCCCCTTAGACAAATATTCATCCCAGGTCTACAAGGTACTCTTAGACGAAGCAACCCATGGCTGCCAACAAGGATCCTTCTGTCATGTTGGGTCGACTACCTCCTCTGACTAAGTAGACCAGGGACCACGATGGACCGGGACGACGGAACCATGGGATCTTGATCGGGTCCATCATCCATTCCCCCATCATCCGCTTTAAGTGCAAGATGGTGAAATTTCCCATTTTAAATATCAAACCATTCAAATTTTCTAAGCCTAATGCTGCTACTATATGCCAGATAACATGTATCTCCTACGTATCTGATTGACGACTAGCCTTAATCGAAAGTTCTTTCTCGTTACCGAGAAGGGTAATTAATTATAGGGGCTTGCGCCTATAGGAAACAATAACTCAGATCATAAAGTTCTCGCAAAATGAGAGCGAAATCTCTGGGTAGTGTCTTATCTACAAACCCATATGTCTTCCAAAATTTACCTCGGAACTTAATCCGTTAAAACTCCCCCAAAAAGAAAAAGCAAAGCGGGCGGAGGCCGGGGTCGAATTTTCAGAGCCCACATAAGCAAATAACCAAATAAACATGAAACAAATCAACTTTTTTTTAGAAGAAAGAAAACTAAAAAAAAAAAGAAAATACACTCAGAACAACTAACTAGTAGTCACCTTACATGTAACGATAATTAGGTAAATAGAATGCTCAAGGACATGCAAACCAGTGGTCCACCACAATAACTTTGATCAAACATCTGCTACAACTCCTCTGACAAATATTAACAAAACTGACCAACCAACACCACTCACACTTTTAGAAGAAGGATACAATGAGGTGGAAATTTGTGGAGAGGCGAATTAGATAGAAGACTTGGAAGAAGAAGTAGAGAAGAAGCTAGTGAAGAAACCCTTAGATTTTATAATTCTTTTCGCCTCTAAAACTTTCTCCACAGCAGCCCAAAACACCTACTTAAATAAGATAGAAAAGGAGGCCAACAGTCAGCCACAGCCACCCATACGACCAACCCAAAAAGGAAAAAAAAATGCATTTAAGGCACGGCTGAAGCCCAAAGTCCGAACCACCACAGCCAGGAAAATCGGGAAAGCCAGGGAACAACAACATGATCCAAACAACCAGGTCAAGGGAATTGGGAAAGCCACAGAAACCGAATAGGCACCAAGCAGACAGTAGACCATCCCCCCCCCCCCAAAAAAAAAAAAAAATCAAATCCAAATATGCCCAAACACAAAGCACCCAAAGAAGCTATCACACCAAAGGAATAACATGTCCAAAGAGCACCCAAACCACACATGTTCATCGGTTTCCTTCCATCATTGGGTAAACAAGAATTAAACTAAAAAATTACAATAAAATAAAAGTATCTTAAACCATGAGCATGAAGTATTGAATGCATCAATTCCCCCCTAGTGGGAGAATCTCTTCTTCTGATGAGAATGCTTCACTAATGCGTTGATACATATTAGGACGACGAGATTGAAGTTCCACAGCTTCAACCCAAGTACAATCAGTCAACGGACATCCACTCCATTTTACTAGGAACCGCTTGTTCACTCCATGCCTGGTCCGAGTAGTCCTAATGTCCAAAACATCTTCAATATGATCATCTTTGGTGTGAACTGGACTGGTAACTAGTAAGGTCTCTAAATCCATAGAATCAGCTGGATTTCCTTCATATAAAGTAAGGTCAGCAACATTAAACACAGGTGAAGTTCCAACATAAAGTGAAAGATCTGGTAGGTAAGCATTTGTTCCCAATTTTTGAAGCATAAAAAAAGGCCCAAATTTTTTTTGGCTTAAATTGCCAAAAGTGTGATGCCCCAAGATCTAACTTGGAAAGAATGTCAATCAATTTCTCAAACAATTTACCAGAGTTATCTAAAACATTCAATTAAACAGTCTATCAACATCTATAAAATTTAAAACATCAATATACAAGTCGATTCATATCTCCAAAACATCATGTACAACACTCAGGAACTATACTACAATCACAAGTATAGAAATCTATCCTGTCCTGAGTACAAAAGAATCAAAATCATCAAAAGAACTAAAACCTGTAGATCCGGATCAATTTCTATCTCCTGCTCCCTTGCCCTGACCTGAAAATGTCAACCACATATAATGAGCTTTACAAAGCCCAGCAGGTCACCTAATACCTATAACTGAAATCAAAGCACGGCGATGCTATCAATATGCATGTCAGTCAATTAAATCCATTTCAGTCAATGGTCAATGAATCTGTGCAATCCGGAAATCAATAGTCAATAATACCAATCAATGCAGCAGCAGACAAATCAATAAACCAAGTTCAATCAATCCACGTCAATCTCGAAGAAATCCGTACACAGTAGAAAATCAATCGATCCGTCAAATCAGTCAATCCGTCCGTCAAATCAATCCGTCAAATCAATCAATCAAATCAAACCAAATCTAATCTATCAAGTCGATAAAATCAATCGGAAAAGCAATACGATAAATCTCAATCTATACTATCAATAAATCCAATATAGCAAGTCAAATCAGTACAATGCAGAATCAATCTATAGGCAATACCAATATCTATAGCATCAATGAATCTATACAATATCTATGTCCATTCTATCCATATCAATATCAATGATCAATACGTTGGTTTCAATAAAAAGATATCCATACGTTGGTTTCAATAAAAAGAGTCGTCACTCTATTGCCCGTCGGCCGCCCGTCGGCATATCTATAAACCCCTTATGACTCCCAATCGTTATATCAATAATCAATGGTTTAAAGAAAAGCCCGTCGGCCCACCATCCTGTACAGGTCAATCAATCTCCAACCAACGTTCAACCAGGTTCCACTTGTATTTCAGTATCAATAGTCAATTCAATAATCCATATTAAAGCAATCTAGAACAATCATATCAATAGTCATGCACATATCAATTCAATCTATCAATTTCAGACAAATCAGAAATCATAGGAAAATCGGGCAGAGTAACGGCAGTCTATCCAATTTACACAAAAATCCTGCAAAAAGCACAAATTCCAAATTTCTCCAAATTACAATAGAATATCCACAACATCAATACAAGACTATTATTCTATAGAATCCAAATCAAATCAAGTCCTGATATTTTTTTATTCAATTAAAATCGCGTAGAATCAATTCCGACCGGTAAAATCTTCGTAAAAAATACTCAAATAGTGTACAATAGTCATATCTATAACATACCAAAAGTTGTTCGGTGAAAGTTGTGTCAATACCAAATCAGGTCAAAAGTTCGACTACGAAAACATAAAACAGTGCACAACTCGATCAAAACTCAATATCTCTGAAAACAGAAACAGGATTCGGAGTCCTTACCACGAGATCTTCACTTTTCCCAACAGCAGCGTCGGACGAAAAGCGCTCCGCGGCCTCCAAAAACCAGCTTTTCCTCTTTTCCCTTTCTCTTTCTCTCTCCTCAAAATATTTGATTTTATAAAAATGATTTTTCTCTCTCCTCAAAACGAGCTGATTTGCTTAAATCATAATGCTGATCGGCCCGGCCGATCGCCAGATCGTCCTGGGACGATCAGACCAAAATCATCGGCCTGGACAGTTCCCAGAACTATGTTCAGGACGATATTTTGAACAGTACAGATCGGCCTGGACGATCTCAATATCGTCCCGGACGATCCTGTCCAGAAATCGTTCCAGAAAGCACTCCAGAAATCAACTGTTTTCAATGCACTGATCGGCCTGGACGATCTCAACATCGTCCTGGACGATCCTGGGAGGAAAATCCAAATCAAAGAGGAACAGTAAGGGAACGAGATCTCACAATCTCCCCACCTTAGAAAAATGTCGTCCCGACATTTTCCTACAGGTACGAAGTAAAAACAACACAAAACAAATCGATCCAAATCCAAATCCAAATCAAAACTCGTCGAAATCCATACAAAACATACAATGCGATCAATCAAATGTCAATATGCAATGTTCATATGTCAATGTCAATCGGTTAGTCAAATCAATCTTACCAGTAGAACCTTCTGGTCGTTGTTGATCCTCACGATGCTGTACACTCTGTAGACTGTAGATGCGTGGCACCACTGGAGGAAGTGCAGGAGGTCGTGGTGCAACTGTCTCTCTCTGATCTCTGACAGTCCTATCATCCATCCGGTTCCCTGATCTCTCACTGTAAGCCCTCGAGCCAATAGTCCTCTGCTGTCCTGTACCCGTATCAGTTCTTCTACCCAATCCTTTCTGAGGACAATCTACTGCTCTGTGCCCTTGCTGTCCACAGTGAAAGCACTGCCCCGTCAACAGGTAGCACCGACCTGCATGTCGTCTACCACAGTGAATGCACGCTCGAGAATTACCAGACGATACTATCGATGCAGATCGTGATGCAGATCCCAATGCAGATCCCTTCGAATCATCATACCTGCTTCTCTTCTCTCTATCTCTGTCTCTACCAGAATCATCTCGTCGTACCTCATCTCTCCTCCTGGTATACTCGTACCTCGATACCGGTGTCGCCAAGTCAATCTCTATCAATCGGGCCCGCTCCACCAGCTCAAAAAACTCATGGATCCGGAAGGGTACAAGTGGGTGTCTCAGCTCTCTGTTCAATCCGTGCAGAAATCTATAACACTTCTCTTCGGCAGTAGGAATCAAATGAGCAGCGTACCTCGCAAGTGCAGTAAACTCGGCCTCGTACTGCATCACTGACTTGCGGCCTTGCTCCAATCTCATGAAAGCTTCATGCATCTGTCGCTGAGCTGACGGTGGTACAAACCACATCCTGAACACTGCAGTGAACTCATCCCAGGTGATCTCATCATTAGTCTTCCCTTGGAATTTCTCTCTCTGCTGTCCGATCCACCATCTCTCCGCCTCACCCTCAAACAGGAACACAGCCAATGGTACCTTTCTATTCCCCGGACACTACATGCTGTCAAAAATCTTTTCCACCCTCATGATCCAATTCTCAGCAGCCTGGGGTCCCACAGCCCCTTTGAACAACGGAAGCTTCAGCTTGTGAAACATCTGCAAGTGTCTGTCTGCCTCTTCTTCTTTGCTACCACTCATTTTGCTCTGAGCATCCCCCATTACATGTGCAATCGCAGTAGCCAACTGCATCATACTCTCTGAATGTACTGGAGCTGCGCTGTGTTGCTCATTCGGTACACTTGATTCTGCCGGAGGATCCATATCTTTTCACCTGCACAATTCAGAACAATAATACACACATGCAATGATGTATGCCAATGAAGCTCTTAAAGCTACCCAACCTACCCAATTCTCAATCCAAACCTACAACTCTGGTAACAATCCATTCTTTCAATAACGCTGCTCTGATACCAATTTGTGATGCCCCAAGATCTAACTTGGAAAGAATGTCAATCAATTTCTCAAACAATTTACCAGAGTTATCTAAAACCTTCAATTAAACAGTCTATCAACATCTATAAAATTTAAAACATCAATATACAAGTCGATTCATATCTCCAAAACATCATGTACAATACTCAGGAACTATACTACAATCACAAGTATAGAAATCTAACCTGTCCTGAGTACAAAATAATCAAAATCATCAAAAGAACTAAAACCTGTAGATCCGGATCAATTTCTATCTCCTGCTCCCTTGCCCTGACCTGAAAATGTCAACCACATATAATGAGCTTTACAAAGCCCAGCAGGTCACCTAATACCTATAACTGAAATCAAAACACGGCGATGCTATCAATATGCATGTCAGTCAATTAAATCCATTTCAGTCAATGGTCAATGAATCTGTGCAATCCGGAAATCAATAGTCAATAATACCAGTCAATGCAGCAGCAGGCAAATCAATAAATCAAGTTCAATCAATCCACATCAATCTCAAAGAAATCCGTACACAGTAGAAAATCAATCGATCCGTCAAATCAGTCAATCCGTCCGTCAAATCAATCCGTCAAATCAATCAATTAAATCAAACCAAATCTAATCTATCAAGTCGATAAAATCAATCGGAAAAGCAATACGATAAATCTCAATCTATACTATCAATAAATCCAATGTAGCAAGTCAAATCAGTACAATGCAGAATCAATCTATAGGCAATACCAATATCTATAGCATCAATGAATCTATACAATATCTATGTCCATTCTATCCATATCAATATCAATGATTAATAATCAAGATTATCCATGCTCAAAGATCAATCAATGAAGTCTATAAATCCGTACAAAACAGTAAATCCGATCAAATCAATAAAGCAGAAATCTCGATAAAACACTAAATTCGTACGTCAATACAGTAAACATGCATTTCAATACTATAATACTGAACAAGTACAAACCACTGGCTATGTTGCTGTTGTAGAATCCATATTGCTGTTGTAGATATCCATACGTTGGTTTCAATAAAAAGAGTCGTCACTCTATTGCCCGTCGGCCGCCCATCGGCATATCTATAAACCCCTTATGACTCCTAATCGTTATATCAATAATCAATGGTTTAAAGGAAAGCCCGTCGGCCCACCATCCTGTACAGGTCAATCAATCTCCAACCAACGTTCAACCAGGTTCCACTTGTATTTCAGTATCAATAGTCAATTCAATAATCAATATTAAAGCAATCTAGAACAATCATATCAATAGTCATGCACATATCAATTCAATCTATCAATTTCAGACAAATCAGAAATCATACGAAAATCGGGTAGAGTAACGACAGTCTATCAAATTTACATAAAAATCCTGCAAAAAGCACAAATTCCAAATTTCTCCAAATTACAATAGAATATCCACGACATCAATACAAGACTATTATTCTATAGAATCCAAATCAAATCAAGTCCTCATATTTTTCTATTCAACTAAAATCGCGTAGAATCAATTCCGACCGGTAAAATCTTCGTAGAAAATACTCAAATCGTGTACAATAGTCATATCTATAACATACCAAAAGTTGTGCGGTGAAAGTTATGTCAATACCAAATCAGGTCAAAAGTTCGACTACGAAAACATAAAATATTGCACAACTCGATCAAAACTCAATATCTCTGAAAACAGAAACAGGATTCGGAGTCCTTACCACGAGATCTTCACTTTTCCCAACAGCAGCGTCGGCCTCCGAAAACCAGCTTTTCCTCTTTTCCCTTTCTCTTTCTCTCTCCTCAAAATATCTGATTTTATAAAAATGATTTTTCTCTCTCCTCAAAACGAGCTGATTTGCTTAAATCATAAAGCTGATCGGCCCGGCCGATCGCCAGATCGTCCTGGGACGATCAGACCAAAATCATCGGCCTGGACAGTTCCCAGAACTATGATCAGGACGATATTTTGAACAGTACAGATCGGCCTGGACGATCTCAATATCGTCCTGGACGATCCTGTCCAGAAATCGTTCCAGAAAGCACTCCAGAAATCAGCTGTTTTCAATGCACTGATCGGCCTGGACGATCTCAACATCGTCCTGGACGATCCTGGGAGGAAAATCCAAATCAGAGAGGAACAGTAGGGGAACGAGATCTCACAAAAAGTTCCAACAGGAAAGCACTGTCGTCGAAAATAAGCCATAACTAGATCACCCTCTTAAAAATAACACTCTTCGGTGTTTGTTAGCAACAATTTTGTATTTAGTATTTTCCATTCAAAGTTTTTCTAGGACCTGATGTTGGATCTATTTAATTTGATCATCAATTTCTGTAGCTTTAGCACTGATTTTATTAGGCCATGGGTAAACAAGTTCGGTCTAAAATACGAGGAATAGGCTGGTCATAAATGATTTCAAAAGGGGTATTTCCAGTGGATTAGTTAATAGAATTGTTGTAAGCATATTTGACTTAAGGTAAAATCAAATCTCATTGAGAAGGTTTCTCACCAGCAAGACATCTAAGCAAGTTTCCTAAACTTCTGTTGACAACTTCAGTTTGCCCATCTATTTGTGGGTGATATGCACTACTGAATTGGCGAGTAGTTCCTAACTTTGACCAAAGTGTTCTCCAAAAATGGCTTAAAAACCTTATATCCCTATTAGAGGTGAAAGTCCTAGGTATGCCATGGAGTCTCACAATTTCTTTAAAAAATAGACCAGCAACATGTGAAGCATCAGAGTTTTTTTTTACAAGGAATGAAATATGTCATTTTGCTAAATCGATCAACGACACTAAACACAGAGTCAAATTTTTGAGCAGTACCAAGCAGTCCTAAAATGAAGTCCATGGAGATATCCTCCCAAGGTTTATTCAAAATTGGGAGAGGAGTATAAACCAGTGTTTTGAGTTGTTCCCTTGAAAGATTGACAGATTTTATATTGTTTTATAAATTTGATGATTTGTTTTCTCATGCGAGGCCAATAATATTTTTCTTCAACTAAATCAATGATTTTTCCTTGGCCAAAATCTCCCCCTAATCCTCCATTGTGAAGTTCTTGAAAAAGTTGATCTCGTAGTGAGCCTTGGGTGATACAGAGTCTAGTTCCTTTAAACAAAAATCTTTGTTGAATGATAAATTGAGCAGAAAGATCAGTTCCTAAACTACGACATGATTCCCAAATATCTTTAAAATCTGGATCAATGGCATAATTTTCTTTTAAGGAATCTAATGAAGTTATGTTTGGGTAAAGGGTTACCAATAGATGAGCTCGTCTACTTAAAGCATCAACAACTTTATTCACCACTCTAGCCTTGTGTTTTAGATTAAAAGAGTATTGTTGCAGGAAATATGTTAATTTGACATGTCTTTTTTGAGATCTTAAAAATCAAAGTGCTTTGTGATCCGTGTTTAACACAAATTCCCTTTGAATAAGGTAACATCTCCAAAATTTTAGTGCCTGAACAATTGTAGAGAATTCCACATCATATGTTGAATATCGAGATCGAGAATCATTTAATTTTTCACTAAAGTAAGCAATGGGTCAACCTTCTTGATTTAGTACAACTTCTATGTCAATATGGGATGCATCGCAGTTCACCTCAAAGATTTTATCAAAGTCTGGTAAGCTAAGAATGGGTGCTTGGCTCATTTTCGTTTTTAATCAGTTGAAAGGCTTGTTCAGCTTCAGATGTCCATTTAAAAATTCCTTTTTTTAGACAATCAGTGATGCGCGCTATTAAAGTACTGAAATTTTTCATAAATGTACGATAAAAGGATGCTAAACCATAAAATCCTCAAACTTCACTGATATTTTTTGGGGTTAGTCAGCTTTGGATAACTTAAATTTTGACAGGATCTACCTTAATACCATCAGCAGAGATAATATATCCAAGAAAAGTTAAACTTTGCGTCATGCAAGAACACTTTTTAAATTGATGTACAAATTTTGCTTTCTTAAGGTTTGTAGGACTTGTTTCACATGTTCATGATGTTCATCAGGTTGTTTACTGTAAATCAGGATGTCGTCAAAATAGACTACCATGAATTTTCCAATCAAAGGTAGTAAAATATGATTCATAGTCATCATAAACGTGCTAGGGGCATTTGACAATCCAAAAGGCATGACTAACCATTCATACAGACTTTTTGTTTTGAAAGCTGTCTTCCACTCATCATCAGGTCGAATTCTTATTTGGTGATATTCACTTTGCAAATTAATTTTGGAAAAGATTTTTGCACCACTAAGCATGTCTAGCATGTCATCCAATATGGGATGTTAAACTTATATTTGATAGTTATCTTATTTATGGCTCGACTGTCTACACATCTACCAGGTTCCATCTTTTTTTGGGTGTAAGCAAGGCTGGGATAGCACATGGACTCATACTTTCCTTGATTAAACTTTTATCCGGAAGTTCAGTCACCTGTTTATGTAATTCCTCATGTTCAGTAGGACTCATCCGATAGTGAGGGAGATTGGGTAAAGTTGCTCCAGGAATTAGGTCGATGTGGTGTTGATTATCTCTCATGGGTGGCAATGATTTGGTAACTCATCAGGAGTTATATCAGAAAGTTCTTTAATCAATGGTTGTATTGCCATGGGAATTTCAGAAGTTTGCTCATATTCTTTTTTAACACCAAATAGACTATCTCATATATTTTTAGCTTATTTGTGTTGAGAAGTAATTCAGGAGTGGTTGTTTTTGTTGTCGATTGTGTAGTTTTGGCAGGAGGATCAGGAATATTCTTCGGGGGTACAAGGTGAATTCATTGTTGTTTTGAGTGAGGGTGTAAGTATTCTTTTCCCCATTGTGAATTGTCTTGTGATCAAATTGCCATGGACGACCAAGTAAGATATGACATACTTCGACACTACTTGATCTCTATAGGAGTTTCCAATTGAGAGGTTAACAGTGCATTGTTGTGTGACAGAGACTCTCCTCCTTTAAACCAGGATATATTGTAGGGTTTAGCAAGTGGTTTGGGTTTTAGCTTAATTTTGTCTACCATCAGTTGTGATACAAGGTTTCCTGAGCAACCACTATCAACCATAAGGGTACAAAGTTTTCCTTCAACATTGCAAGTGGTTCGGAAGATGTTTCGCCTAAGCCATTTGTCCCCGGTGTCAACTTTGGTAGTTAAGACCCTTTCAATAACTAAATATTGGCCCCCTTGGTCACCTTCAACATCAATCCGTTCTAACTTGATCTTATTTTCTGGTTCAAATTCAACTTCCTCCTCATTTCTAAGTCATCCTCTTTCTCAATATAATTGGTCCTAGTAGGGTTATTCTTTCTACAAGTTGTCGAAAGGAGTTCAAATAAGCCACATTTGTAACATTGTTCAATTGGCTTTGGTCCTATTACTTCCTTTCCTTTATTAATGGTTTGAGTTTCATTAGGTTTTGTTTGCATATTTGGATTTGAAGAAGATGCTCCAATGGAGGTTCATAAAGATTTGATTCTAAAACCCACTGAGTGTTGAAGCTTAGTTGATTCAATTACTTTATTATTGCCTCTTTGTTCTTGTTTTTCAATCTTAAGCGCCATTCGATAAGCTTCATCGAGTTTAATTACATGATGCAAGTTCAATTGATCTTGAATAGACCACTTTAATCCATTGATGTATCAAGTTATGGTTCGTTCTTTAGATTCATTCAAGTCATTTCTTGATTGTTGTTTGTAGAAGTTTTAAGTGTATTCTTCTATAAATTGATTCCCTTGACGAATATTATTGTAATCTTGAAACAGAGTTCGAGAATGGTCAGAAGGCAAGATTTTTTCCCACATTTTTTTTTCTTTCATTCTTTCCCTCTCTTTACCCTATTGTTTTGAAGGTTTTTCCACCACGTTAGAGCATGACCCGTCAGTTTTAAACTAGCAAATCTAACATTCTTGTTTTCAGGAATTTCTTTCCATTCAAAAAATTGATCCATTTTTTCTACCCATTCAAGAAATTGTTCAGGTTGTAGCTTACCTTCAAATTCGCTTACATCAATTTTAATTCCATGATCCCATCGTCTATTTTGCCTATTTTGATTTCTAGGACTTTCATCCTCACTTTCAGTGTTTTGTATATTGTTCACATTTAAGGTAGCCAAAGTGTTAGCCATAGCGTCCAATTGTTGTTTTAGGTTAGCTATTTGTTGCCAATCCCCTTGATTGTTTTGATTATTCATTTTATTTTTAAAAGGGAAAACTCAAACACTAACATAGGCTTTGATACCAAATTGATGAGAACTAAAAAGATCTAAACTCAATGGAGAACACAAAAGAAAGTAGGATACGTCTCAATCCAAAACATAGTAAGCAAATCACCAAATAAACATGAAACAAATTGAAATTATTTTTTTTAGAAGAAAGAAAACTAAAAATAAAAGAAAATACCCTCATAACAACCAACTAGTAGTCACCTCACATGTAACAATAATTAGGTAAATATAATGCTCAAGGATATGAAAACCAGTGGTCCACCACAATAACTTTGATCCAACGTCCGCCACAACTCTGGCAAATATCAACAAAACTGACCAACCAACACCACTCACACTTTTCGAAGAAGGATACAATGGGTGAAAACTTGTGGAGAGAAGAATTAGATAGAAGACTTGGAAGAAGAAGTAGCTCTTAAGCTTGTGAAGAAACCCTCTGGTTTTAGAATTCTTTTCACCTCCAAAACTATCTCCAGAGCAGCGCAAAACACCTCCTTAAATAAGAAAGAAAAGGAGGCTAACAGTCAGCCATAGCCGCCCATACAACCAACCAAGGAAAAAAGGTAGCATTTAAGGCACGACTGTAGCCCAGAATCCGAACCACCACAGCTAGGAAAATCGGGAAAGCTAGGGAAGAACAACAAGACTCTAACAGCCCCCCCGCCCAAATAAGCCCAAACACAAAGCACCCAAAGAAGCTAGCACACCAAAGGAATAACATGTACAAATATTTAAAGTGACTTTGAACCGTCACGATGATGGTTGTGTTGACAAAAAATTTCAACCAAAGGGGTTAATACTCAAAGCAGTTAAATTTTTAAAACCTAATAGAAATTTAAACATCTAAATATAAATTTAATCACGAAGACTTGAAACTAAAATCCATCTACACTTCGCAACAGTTTGACAAGGATGATGAATTGACGAATAAATTCAGCTCATAAAGAACGAATGTCTTGTAGAAGACTAGAGTCTAGGTGTTATTACAATTCATTCTCAGTTGATTTACTGCAAGCAGTGATGTGGCATGTGCCCTTTGACGGGTGGTTTTGTTGTAAAATGACACCATTATATTACAGTCGCGGCCAAAGCTTGGATGTTTCCTAATGGTTTAAAAACCCCTTGAATAATGAATTATAGGCTGAACTCTACAAGATATAAAGCTCTCTGTCATCTAAGGTTGACTTAAATTCACCACCTTAAACAAACATTCACCCCAGTTCTATAAAATGTATTCTTGGACGAAGCAAGTTATGATTGCCGACTAGATTCCTTCTATTAGATTGGGTCGACTACCTCCTCTGACTAAGTAGATTAGAGACCATGATTGGTCGGGACTACGGAATCATGAGATCTTGATTAGGCTCATCGTCATTCCCACCACCACTCGTTTTAAATTTATGGCTATAAATTTCAAATCTTAAAATCCCCCAAAAATCTAATTTTAAAATCCCTAAAGTTGTTGCTACTATACATTGGGTGTTTAGTGCCTATCTCACGACTTGTCTTAATTGAAAATTCTCTCTCATTATTGGGAGGGGTAATTAATTATAGGGCATGCATTTATAGGAAAACAAAACTCAGATCATAAAATCCTTGCAAAATGAGGGCAAAATCTCTAAGTAGTTTCTTATCCAAAATCCAATATGCCTTTTGAAAATTTACCCGAAATTTAAATCCGCTAAAACTCCCCCCATCAATAAAAGCAAGTGTGGAGAGGCTGGGCAGCAAGTTTTTGGAGCCCACAATAAGAAGTGTTCCAGTCCATCCCACCACACCGTGGAAGACTTTGCGTGGGGCATGAGACAACCACAACCTATTTGTTATGTCTATCTTATCCTTTGACTCAATGTATGTTGAATGAATTATAATAACTAGAAATAACCATACACATCATAGCTAATGTGACTTTATATTTACGTAAAAGTCTATCATCTTAAATTAAAACTTGAGATTCTTGAAGGCATTATGCTAAGCTTCTTAATTTATTTTATTTTATTTTAACAAAGTTAAGCTAGTAAAATCATTCACAGTTATTGCTTTATAGGTAAACCGTTTTCTATTCAATGACGTTGGAACATCCTTGAACACACATGAAAGTAAGGAACCATCAACTGTAGTGCCAAGGTGAGCATAATCGTTGCATGAGTCCCTTAGGATAAGTGCTTCTCTCCATCATGCCAAGAAATGCTTGTATCGGTGGCTCTATCAATTATAGCTATAGGAGGGCTGAGAGTCAACCACTATGAGATTACATTGATGCTGCCATGCATGATCAAAGATACCTTACAAGAGTAGCAAAATAAGAATGAAAATAGGTGCTAGAGGCTTCCTCAATGCAAAAACAGGATAGTTAGGCTTGAGTTTGTTATTTTTGATGTGCATAATATGATTTCAGAGCTTATTGTCTTCTTTGATGCTTTTCCTCTTATTCTTATTCTACCTTAGCACCACCCATATTTAAGGGAAAAGATGGATTGATTCACAGGTGAGCAGAGTTGCACGTATTGACATAGATAACTTCGTGTCCCTATGCTACGACTTCGTAAGCTCTGTTCAAATACAACTTTAATTTGGCTTGTCCCTTGAGATTTTGGGTGACACAAAAAATAATTTTGGCTTAGGTGATGGCTTTTTGGCCCACAACTACTCCTAAAGTTATCAATTTGGATGCCCCTTCATGATTGCAGATCAAATTGATTGACCCAAATTGTAGTGCGGGCATCACACTCACTTAAATCTATTGCCGAGACTAGCATTGGGCTAGGTTGATTCACAGGTGGGCGGAGCTGCACTTATTGACATAGATAACTTTTTCTTCCTGTACTACAACTTTGTAAGTTCTTTTTCAAATACAACTTTGATTTAGCTTTTCCCTTGAGATTTAGGGTGACACAAAAGAGAATTTTTGCATAGGCAACGGCTTGTTGGTCCACTATTAAATTTAGAAGCCTCTACAGGATTGTTGACTGGATTGATTGACTCAAATTGCAACTCGATCATGTGTCCAAGTTGGGCGAACATAGAGAGAGATTAACATGTGCATAACACATTTTGGCACAAACCAATGCTTCACCACTAAGATCCAGGAAGCTAACGCTGTCAGCCCATATAATTGAACACCACTCTCCCTAGTCCCTACAAATGTTTATGTCTATCCCCAAGGTTTAAAATTGCGCAATTGGGTATTGAGGTATTTTTCTTTCGTGAGACGAGGTGTAAGCCTCAAAATTCAAAAATTGCATAAAGTCAAAATGACAAATTTTTTGTATGCTAATCTAATAATATATTAAAATTTGACATAAGAAATAAGTTGTTATATATATAATATATAAAACATAAAAATCACAATATATGAAGTGTCAAATAATAAGTTGTTTGAAATTAAATTGAAATCCAAACATCACAATAATAATACAACATAAAATATAGTTCAACTCAAAATTCTATCTTTCCCAAATCCCAATATCCTATTCATTAACATGTAATTCAAAAAATAAATAGCAATGACATAACAACTCAGATGCAAATTCACATAACTTATAGTTCTTGGAAGCATTTAATTGCTCCTGAGCTATTCATTCGACAAGACTACTCCAACGTAGATGTCGTTAATAATCCAACATAATTTGGACAGATGCATTTTCTCCTGATCACCCACCTATTCTAATTCTGATAATACTTGATCATTTCCTTACAAGGTCAATAAAAAGCATATAAAGATATTTCCTTTGCTCAAGGTAAATTTCATTAATTTCTTAACTCAAAAAGTTTCTCTATCATCTTTGTAGTATAAGCAAATTGATCCCGTTGTATCAATGTGATTTTCCTAATCTTTATTCCATCATTCTTTCCATAACATTGGAGGAATCAAAAGCTCTATAGTTATCGCTATTGAAATATCCCTATAATAAATTATCTTCTTTGTTGTAATGTAGAAGTATATCTTGCATGAAAATGATTTAGTATATTTTTTCATACAAAAAATATGAGAAAAAGATAAGAAAGATACTTACAGAAAAAGGAGAGAAACTACCGCACAAAAGCCCTAAACTTTCCGAACTTCTGATCCAGAAGCTCCACTTACGAACATTCGAAGAAGAAGACATTGAAGGCTTTAGAACGTCATTGAAGAAGACAATGAAGCTTTAATATCACATCCTAAACCTAACTTGCGATGCTTAGGCAAAGTCGAAGAGGAGGAAGATGAAGAAGAGGAAGGCAACCGAACTCCAGGCGAAGTCGCAGAACACAAACGCAGGTAAAGTTAACGAGCACGAACGCACGTAGGCGAAGTTGAAGAGCGCAATGGTAGCTGAAATTTGAAGTGCCCAAGCGGAGTCGAGTAACTCGCAAAGTTGAATACGAAGGAAATAAGAATACAAATATTAGGTTTAGTTTTTTTTTTAATAATAGCTTTTTAAGAGGCGAACACCTAGTTGAAGTGAGGCGAGGCGCGCCTCTGTTTATTTGAGGCATACGCCTCGCATATGAAGTACAAGGCGTTCACGTTGATGCGCAAAAGGTCTGAATTGCGATAAAAGGTCTGAATTGCGATGCGTGCCTCTTGTTGCGCAATTTTAAACCATGTCTATCCCATAATGTGACTCATCCATAACAAGAGTTCTCTCATTGATGTCCAGTTTCATGAGTCCAACTTCATGATGAAAAATGCTGAATGATGCCACAAAACTTTGTACCTTTTATATCAATAAGTTAAGCTTGTTGCCACATACTTGGACTAGTTTGATTCACCAAAATGAACATGTCTATCCAACAATGCGATTGGTGAACCACATGCAGCTCTTAGCTATCACTGAGACAAAATACTGATATCTAAACGTTTAACATAAAATAAACTTGAAACATGATCTCGCATTTCATGCTCAGAATAACCACCTACCTGCCCTTTGCACTAAAACCTAATCCAAGGTGCAAATTCCAGCTTTATCCAGGCTCAAGAAAAACACACATTTCTACAAAAAAAAAACAGAATTTGTTATTATTCGAACTATCTGTCATTGCCAAATCTTAATGGTATAACTTTGGCTCCATTCCAAATATTGGCATACTTCTTGAATTCGTCCAGTTACTCCAACATATAATTATTTAGTAAATTAAATATGATTCACGGTAATATTTCCTTTAAAAAAACTAACATAACTATCATATGAGTGCTTCCAAACAAAGTACTTTGGTAGCCATGTTTATAAATTCCAAATTAAGCTACCATAACATGATAATGGACAAATTAGATCACTGAAAATCTTCTACACAAATCAATACTAAAATTACTTGAACATAGTAGCTAAGTGAGTGTCATTCCTCAATAAATGCATATTAATGATAATTACAAGAAATAAAAAAAATTTAATATTTTATAACATGAATTAAAATTGTCAGATGCCATGATTAAAGTAGGTATTCATAACTTTATTTGAACAACCTTACTCCATAACGTCTTTTTTTGTTCTGTTGAAGGATTCGTTCTCTTTTTTCTATTGAATCTTTCTTTAGCTTTTCCCAGTTTCATTCCTCTAAATCTTCTCTTTTAGACTCTCCCACACTTCTCTCTGTCACTCTGTCTCTCGTTATTGCTACAAGTATGTCTATGTACCTACCATTTAAGAATTTTTATTAAGTCTATTTGATCTCATTATTATTACTTAAACTAAGAAGCAACCATGTTGTTATCAAAACATTGTAATTACTTTCCATTCTGCATACAGGTTAATTTGGAGACCTTGCCAAACTGGGAGGAGAAACAGATGTATAAACAGTAAGTTATTCAACCATCGATTTGCTTTGGGATGGCCTCAACTGTGCTTCGCCTATTCTACTAATGTGTTGGGCAAAACATGAAGGGCTTGCAGTTCTTTGTGAATCGCTCTTCTTTATCACATTATAATTTCTGCTTTATATTATTTTCATGAGCAGATTCATGGAGGATCATAATACAGCCACATTTCCATCGAAGAAGTAAGGCTTTGCATGAAACTTAAATTGTTTGTTCCATGCTTTATATGCTTCTTATGTTAGCTATGCGGTTGTGCGATTATGTTAGGGTAATGAATACTAACTCTGTAGTTGAATATCATTGCAACTTCAATGGGAAGTATCTAAATCAAAAAGTTCTTCCATAAGCTAGTGCATATCTCTGAGGTTGTGAGGCCTGATTCTAGTGGTGACATTTGATATGCTCACATTTTTCCATATAGCGGTAGCATGTCACCAGTATGTTGTTGTTTAAGCTATTTAGTCCTTTTTTGCAAATAAATGGTTTGTATCTTTGATTCTGAAGAATTGTAAATGTTAATCTAGCTTCAAAATTTTAGGAATAATTGAACAACCACCTTTTAATTTCCTACATTCTATAGAGACAATTCACAATAAAAAAAATTTCACTCTAGTACCATGCTAAAAAAATTATTTATTTTTTGTCATTCATCCCTTTAAATTTATCCTATATATAATGTTTTCTTTTGTAATATTCTAGTTTCTAAGTTGGAAATTTTTACACTATGATTCACATAGAAACACTCAACACAACTAACATATTTCAAAAGTCCCAGCTGATGGAGAAGACACAACTGTTAGTCTAAGTGGAATCTGATTGTGTTGATCAATTAGATTGTACTATTGCCTCAGATCTCAAGTCAATTTTTCGTGCTTGCGGGGGGGGGGGGGGGGGGGGGGGGGGGGGGGGGGGCGGGAGTCCTCCCCTTGCTTGGGTTCGGCTGCTTTGCACCCTAAGTTTTTTTTCCTCTTACAACACCCTAACATTGTGTACCTGAGTGCTCTGGCGCTGCAAAAGTTTGCTGAAAGAAAAGACAGTGGAGTGCTGAAAGAAAATACATAGTGGAGTGTTGAAACACTCTAAATTCAGCGTCGCAGTGCTGTCAGGCGGATTGGAGACAGGGCGTTGAACGCCACAACGCTTCTAATTGGCGCCACAACACTTTGATTCGGATTGGACATTTTTTCCTTCTTTTTTTTTTCAAAACTATAGCATCCCTTGGTGGTATATGTAGGTTTTTCTTTTTTGTTTAGTGTGTTAGAACGCTCTAAGTTAGAAGGATAGAGTGAGAGTGAAGAGAGATTTGTACTTTTTTCTCTCAATTTTTATAGTGGATTTCTTGCTATGTGTGGTTCTATGGTGTTTTTCCCAATTTCAGACTTTTTCATGTTAAATCTTGTTGTCCTTTACTTTCTGCTGCATTCCATTTTTTCTTTTTGTTTTGTTGTGTGGTTTATTTCCACCCTAAACAACAACTTTTCTTTATTATCAATGGTCCAACCACACATCCATATGTCAGTCACTAGAAGCCAGGAGTGCACCAGTAACATTTTTCAAATGCAGCTCCGACAGTGTGAAACCCTTAAATTTTCAATTTATGTTTGAAATTTTTTTTTGTGCTGTTAGTACGGGACGAACCGTCTGGACGAACTGAAGAAATGTTGAAAATCTGTATTGTTAGTACGGACGAACTGCTAGTGCGAACAAAGAAAATATGCATGTTCGTCTGGACGAACCTGGGTTCGCCGGGACAAATCGTCGGGACGAACTGAACAGAGAGCATCGTCAAGGGGCGAAGCAAATTGGAATTAATTTTCGTCTGAACGATTGGAGTCCAGAGGAGATCGTCCCGGGACGATCGCGACATCGTCCCGGACGATCCTATTTGATAAATATCCGAATAGTGTCAATTTTGAAGGGAACGCAAGCCGAGGAGAGAGAAAACCATGGAAAGAGGAAGAAAAGTGGATTTTTGAGCGACTTCGGCCCGTTTTCATCCGTCTCCGTAGTTGGAAAAGTTGACCGACTCGAGGTAAGGCATATTATGCATTTCTCAATTTTCAGAAATATGATTTTCTGTTTCAAATTCATTTTTCGTTAGCGAAAAACTGGTATAACTTTGCACTGGTAAAATTTTTACCGCATAACTTTTGGTATGTTTCTGAGATGATGTTTTTGCACGTTTTGAGTATTTTCTGGAAGATTACCGGGTATTTTGAATTTTGTTGTGTTTTAATCGAATTACGAATTATCTAAACGTTGAAAAATGTTGCTTCAGTATAATGAAAGTCTTACAATGATGTTTTATACTATCTGTGATAATTTGGTAAAATTCTGAATTTGTGAATTTTGTGGAAATTCCGTATACTGTCGTTATGCCGTTGACGAATTTTCTGAAGTATTCGATTTTTCTGATTTGAATGTTTTGATGTGCTGTGATATCAGAAGGGAGTTATAAGGGGCCGTAATCCTTTGTGATTCCGTTGTCTGGGTCTGGGAAATTTGAAAACAAGTTCTGTTCTGAAAATTCTGTATATCTGTTCTATTCTGGTGCTTTAAGCACAAAGGGAGACATAAGGGGCCAGAATCCGTTGAGATTCTGTCAGTGTCAAGGAAGGGAGGCATAAGGGGCCAGAATCCGTTGAGATTCTGTCAGGGTCCTGGAATCTGATATCTGTTATGTGAAATGTGCTTTTATGATTTGAATTCTGTTATGTGCGATTCCGTTTGTTTTGTATGATTCTGTTTGTTCTGTACGATTTTGTTGGTTCTGCGAAATCTGACTTGAATATTCTGCTATTCGAAATAAATTCAGTTCTTCTGTATCAGCTGTTTGATTCTAATCAAGTATCTGAATTTTGTATTTCATTTGATTATATACGATTTCTGTGATTATCTGAATTCTGTACGGTTACTCTTCTGATGTATTTTCTGACGTGAATTTCTGGAGATTCTTATTGGTTGGTGTAGTCTTGTTGAGCTGTTAGCTCATTCTTGTTATCTGCGTGGTTTTCAGGTTCTAGGAAAGGAAAGGAGGTCTTGAACTAGCCGTTCTGTGTCTGATCTGAGATTAGGTATTTTGTATTTTTGATTTTTGTACAGTCATTTTCTGTTCTGTTCTTTCTGTCTGTAGCCATGCACTGTATTGTACATGATTCTTTTGATGAAAGCAGAAAATATGGATGAACTATTCTGTATATTTGGATGTTTATAGTAGCTCTGTGTTTTATGTATGTTTGCTATTTGGAAGAAAGTATGAAGGAAATTTCAAAGCTAGATCCTGGATTTTAAATTTTTTGTCGCGGCCCGACGCGAAGGGATTCGTTCCGGTCGGGTTGGGTCGTGACAGACAGTATGTGAACTCACAAACCAGTAGGACACACATCCCTTCACTGTTTTGGGCGGGTGATCTCCCTTTTGGAATAAGTCTAGTTTTTGAAACTATGACTTAAGCTTTGCTATGAAGTAATACAGGATCACTAAGTGCAATCTACTGCTCAATGAATCTTAGTTGATGAAGAAAGTACAATCAAAGCCTTATATAGAATGTTCTAGTCGCACATAGATTGGTTCACTCGCAAAGGCATTGACCTTGTCCGCATGTGCAGGGCCAAGCTATGCCTGTAATTGACATGGAGCACCATGGGATGCCTCCCCATTACATCTTGTGTTTCTCATCCTCTCTAGGTATAAAACCATGTGATTCAATTGACTTGAACTGTGATGCCAATTTAGTTAGTACCAATTACTGCAACCAACTGCTCCAAAACATGAGATGAAGCGGAAGTTGTAATCAAGACATTAAAGCTTATGATCTAATTATATTGTTATTGGTGCATTTCAAGAACCTATGATTTAATTATAAACTTTGGCTGGATACTGATTTGGCCTAAGTTTTTTGATCACGAAGAGAACTGAGGGGGCATCTAATTCTTCGTACATTTAAGAAGATGTGCTCCAATACTAAATTGATGTTAGACAGGCATTATAATAGAAAAATCTTAAAAATAAATTAAAAGCTATCTTAAGAGGGGTTAGGGGAGATAGAGAGCAATAAGTTCGCACAGTTCTTCAATGAATTCTCAAGCTATTTTCTGTTGAATCCTTATAGTACTTTAATTATTGAATCATCAAAGTTGGTTATGCTCAATTCACAAAACACATGATGTGGAGGCTGAAAATTACACTATCTTAATATGCAATTTTTTAGTTTATCAAAATCTATTTACAAATTGCCATAAGATGATCCTTTTGTAGAATTATATAAAAAACACGACTTGTCCTTGAGTACGTGGCAACCATAAAATGATAACCTTAATTAAAAATGCAAGTTAAAGTTAAAAAGGTCTTTTGATAGTGGTTGAAATTGTTGGTAGAAGCTAAACAACAATTTTCCAAGAAGAACTCGTGGATGCTTTTGATAGTGTGCACAAATTCTCTTGGGGCACAAAGAATTGTCTTTCAAAGGGTAATGGTAGCGATGTCTCTCAAAAAGATCAGAATGGCGATAATACACAGAAAATCATGGAACCATAGATTCGTATTTAATATATGCATCTAATTAGAGTATTCATAGTATAATCGGATGCTACCAGTGGAAGAAAAGTGGTAGTAAAACACATCATGATTAACTCCACTAATATAAACAATAACAATGACTATTAAAGGCTCTAATGTGCCTTGATCAAATAACATAATTGCATCTTAAAAAATTTGACAATATTAATGCTGGAAGGGAAATTATGTACATGCACACTAAAAAAAGTACATGCACGCTAGGTTGTAACAATCTACAAAAAATAAAAATGCATCAATAATTTTGTGGAAGAGATGGAGTGGAGAAAGAGTGCAAAAGATATACAAAATAGGTAATAAACATTAAAAAAAAAACACTGAACATTTTAATGAGCTTACATGACAATTACTCATAGTTGCAACAAGTAATAGTGCATTATGCCGTAAGGGTTTTCTGGAGATATAATGCATGGTGCACTGTGTGCCATTTGAAAAAATACAATAATCACAAAAATAAAAAGAATACTAAGAGTTCAAGACATAGGATAAATACTGCCATAACTAAAAAATTAATATAATCATCATTGATTTTTTTTTTAATATAACTCATTGAAATACATGATCGAATTTGAGGAATTGTTATTGAAATAATGGAAATCTTGAAACAATGTTTTTTAGATTTAGATTTGTATTAAGACCTAACATAAAAAGAGGGATGAAAACACTTCTCATTTCCTCTTTGAGCATGCTTTTAAACCTGCATAAGGTTTTGAGCAAATATTACAATTTCTTGCACCAGAAAGAGTTAATATTTGTACTGAAAATGCATATTTTCATCAAAATAATCAAAACTCAAACTGTCGCACCTAATGCATCTAAAGGAGATGGCACTAGTAATCAGCAACAGATTAGTGAAAAATCTAGTTTTATTGCATTTAGTTTTAAAAAAACTTATCCTTCATTAAATGTATTAACCAAGATTTAAATAAGAATATCTCATAATTTCACGCACTTTGATTTTATTTTTTTAATAAAATTAATTTATTAAAATTGTGAAATAGATTAATGGGGCTTTAACATAGGATTTTATTATAAATTCAAATACTTAAGCAATGAAATTCGATTATTATGGTGCAATTGTAAACATGCAGTAGTTGTTGATGCTAAAGATAGTTTTCTTTTTTTTGAGTCATTTTTTTTTTAAAGTTTCCAGGCAAAACTTTTAGTTATTTGCTCATCATTTTTTCTTAATGAAGAAATTATAAGTAATTATACTTGTAATGTTGTTTAGAATTATTAATGTTTTGTTTTCTGATCCTTGACTTTGGTGTCTGATGGTTGAACAGATGATTTAATTACTTAACTAGGTTAATGTTTCTCTCATTTTAAACTATGGGCTTGCCAGCCCAAGCTTGTCAAACCGATTAATTACATGCCATTATGATTTGAGGTGATGATTCTAGCAATTTTGAGGTGGAGGCTCATTAGGAGTAACCTGCAGGCAATCATGGTGGCAATTCCATCAATATTGGGTTACCAGAAAACGTGAATTAGGCCCATAACTTGTCTCTTTATGGAGCATACAAGTTGCATGAAGATCCACCGGGAGATTACTCCTGTCTTGTGCTTTGTAGCATAGTTCATAGTTGAGTTGGGTATCTTTATGCACCTATTGGATGTATCCCTTGCTACTTTGTATCTAGTTAGCTCTTCATTTTTCCATATATATTTTTGTGATGAAGTTTGTTCTTATTAGCCGCTCTTCAAAACCAGCAAAAATGGGACTCTTATGCTCGGGTTATATCATATATGCTTTTTTTCCCCTTTTATATGCTATTTATCATTCTGAATGAATTATTCTTCCTGTAATGAAATTTGCGTATTTCTTCATAGGATTTTGGCCATAATTTTGATGAAATTATAGGCACTTATGTTCTATTTTAACAAAAGGTTCTACATTATTTGTTCTTACGATATTATTGAAGTTACACATTCTTATTTTCTATACCCTTTGCTATAAAGGCTTAATATTTCATAAAACTTTCTGTTGATTGCAGGTACTATAATTTAGATGCTTATCATCGGCACAAAATGGTTAATGAGCAAAAGAAGAGCCTTAAGCAGGTCCTTGTAACAGAACGTACAAATTTTAACGATGAAGAACAACGCCGGTATGCAGTTATCAGCTATGCTATTCATCTAATGATAATGTCCTCCTTTTTGTCCTATGGTCATCTTATTAGACCTTTCAGGGCTAAAAAGTTTGACCATTTTACTGTAACTAGATTTTGTTTGGCAATTTTATAGAATTTCTTGACAAAGAAACTTCTGCTTGTTCTTGTTCATGTGACTTTTGGTCTGTTTCATTTGAACTAACACATAATGATTGGCTATTTACAATTGATGAGAAGTTTTTAGATTTATTTTATTGGAATGCTATGTACTGCAGTGAAAATGTTAGTAAGGTTAGTATAAAGTGCGCTCAAACTCTAATCAGCTGCAAAAAGGTAAAAAGCTCTCAAGCCACTCCGCCACAGCTCTAACTGTATTTTTAGTGGTGATTTGAATTTGGGCATAGATGTTGGACAAACCTTGTGAGTAGATTCTTATGGTTTTGGATTTTTTTGATATTTTGTGCAATTTTCAAATGGTAATTAAAATTGTTAATGGAAAATAAACCCTTGTATAATTAAATACTGATATAAAATTGTTATATTGAGCCGTTGTTTTGTGAACTCTGTTATTTTAAAACAACATATTATTTCTAGCCCCTTTAAATTTTACCCCAATATATATTACCGTTCATACTAGTGAGGTGATAGACATTTGACATTCTTATAAATCTTTCTAGGTTCTTGATGCTAAAACTGATGACAGTTTCTTTTCATTCTATTTAATATTTAGATTTAGAATCTCGAATTGTATATGGTAGCATTTGGTTTTTCAATTACTGGAACATTGGTGCATCATATTGTGTTGTGTTTTTGCAGACGAGAGTTATTGGTGGAGCGCGAAAAGATGAAGGAAGAAAAAGTGGAGGAATTGAAACGCTCCATGCAGAGTGGAATGGTAGGAAACTTTACTGTTTTTTGCATGGATGTAAGCTCTCAGGGATAGTTTCTTTGAAACTGTTGGAAGTGATTAAATTTCATTTTTGAAACTTAGATCAAGTTTTCAAGCATTTATTAGGTGGAAATTAGACGAAAATGTGTTATAATACCACTTTCAAAAAAAAAAAAAAAAAAAAAAGAAAAAAGAAAGAAAGAGTTATACCGCTTCCAACCGACCAGATGGTTCTTAGCTTTCCCAAACTTGATTTATTACTTCCTTTGCATCTCCCTTTTCTAGTATGATGGTGTACTTAATTTGTTACGCATCATAATTCCCTGAAATGTTGCAGTTCACTAAAGTTTAATAAAAAGATCTTGTTATATAGTACTTTCATTTAAAATTTTTCATTGAAATTTTGAATTATTATTTTCTTAAAAGGCACAAGCGATGAAGGAACAAACTCGTCTGAGGGAAGAGATGGCATATCAATATAAACTGGGAAATTTTGAGGTAAATATGTGCTGCTTCTAGCGACTCTGTGCTTGATTCACCTAACCTGAACTTTCTCCTTCTCAGGCTGCAGCTGCTATCCAGAAACGATTAGATCCAGATGTTGCAATGTAGCATATTAAGTTACGACTGGTTATAAAGAATTATGTTTCTGATGTAATCAATCTTTCTATGAACAGTTCTTGAAATTATTACCATGAAAACATCAGAAAATGATCAGTCTTGTTTTGGTTCATTCTCTTCAATTTTGTTATTAGATCAGCCCTGTTTCTGGATAATTCTCTTCATGTTTCTTTTTGTTTTTCGGGATAATTATCTTCTCTGGCTGTCTCAACTTTTTTCATCCAATTCATTGCTTCTCCTTTTAGTCTGGTCTCGGTGGTCTCTTGTTGCTCTTGTTTTATTGATCTGATCGTTGGATTGATATGTAAGATATGTTATGTGAGAATGAATTATTTTGGAGAGTTTTGTATTTGACACGGCAGAGACTTGGCCAGTTTTATGTGGCAGTATGTATAGTTCCACAAAGTGAAGGCATCAATGCACTACTTGACCTTGGTACTTTTTTTTACCTCTACTGATTGGAATTTGGATATATATATATATATATATATATATATATATATATATATATATATATATATATATATATATATATATATTCACATTTGAAAAATTTGTAGGTCGTGGGAGAGTTTCATATGTTTAATGTTTATCAAAATGCAATTTATTTTGGTCTGTTGATTGGGAATTTTAATTATCAATATGTAATGTGTGTATGAATGTCTTAATTGACCTAAATATCCTCCCCTAAAAAAAAATTAAAGTTTTGCACACATAAAGTAGTTGTAAACAGTTTACATGAGATGAGATTTTTGTATTAAAAATCTTATAACAACATTAACCTTTATTCTCTATGTTAGTTTGGTTATATGATTATTTTTTTAGTCAATTTTTCATTTAAATTTAATAAAGAAAAATTATTTATAATATATTCTAATAAAATCTTTTTATGTTTATCACTACCTTTCTTAATATAAGCCAAATTATATATATATATATATATAATTAGGTCATTAGAAGGCTGTCGTTTTATGTAATCAAGCCATCTAAGAGAACTCAATCTAATCTTAGCTTCTATAGGAGTTACTCCAACCTTTTCATGTATATGTTCATTTTGTATCCTATCTCTAAGAGTAAAATCACTCATTCACTTAAACATTACCTTCTTTGCAAAACTTAATATTATGCTTCTCTTTTAATGACCAACATCTGCATCATAAAGCATTGCAGGTATCACCATAATTTTATAGAAATTTTCTTTAAGTTTGAGGGAGGCTTTTCGTCATATTAAAAATCTTAAAAAGGGCAAAATAGTGAGGCTTATTCTAGTTGAGGTATAGATGCTTGATGCTATGTTTGACCATTCACTTTATAAAAGAGAAAAAAAAAAAAAATCATGATGGCTATCATTAGTCTTGATAGTGATGCTATGTGTTAATGATCATGGTGATGCCAAGCATCTGTATTGGTGATGATGATCGGTGTTAGCCTTGTTGGCAATGATATGAATTGACATTGATGTTAATGGGTGTCCATGTTGTTGGAGATGATAGGTGTCAGTGTTTTTGGCAATAATGGACATCAATATTATGCTTGACGATGTGCATTGACATCATTGTTGATGGTGGGCATTAGTGTCGTTATTGATAGTTGGCATAATCCTTACAAGTGACATCATACTATTTGTTTGAAAAAAAGCTTTGCTTTACTTTAGAAATAGACAAATTAAATTGGAATTAACTTTTTTTAAGGAAAATTTAATTTCTAGAATTTCAATTTTTAAATCAAACACATCATTATGAGTGATATATCACCTCAGGCGGCGAGAATATCATTCCCTAATGGATTCAGACAACAAAACTATAAAATTTCATCATGATTATGATTAGATTCAAGAAAGTACTACATATGATCCTTAAGGGTCAAAATGATGTTCGTTCGAATAATTTGACCATAATAATCCAGATGAAGTATTATTAATTTCATATTTAAAGATTTGTTAATAAATGATATATGTCTCTAGGGAAAGGAAATATCACTTATTATCATGGTTTGAATATGACGATAATGATCGTCAATGATTTTGATTTTTCCAAAGAGAATTAATTGAATTTTAAAAATTGATCTTGGGTCTTTAAATCTCCTATGAGTCAAAGCCCTCATAATTAATTACATTATAAGAAACCTGAGTTTTTTATGAAGACTCTTGATTAAAATAATGATAAAAATTTTATTTTGAATTATCAAGGAGTGATATCGATAGGAGTAAGGCTATAATTTTCAATCAAGATTAGTTCAAATTTGTGCACTTATTATTGGAAAGACAAAGGATTAAAGGTAGGATATGTTTTGAGATTCTAAAACATTTTAGAAACACTCTTATTTATCCTGTGTTGGGATTTAAATCTTAGTTTGAAGAGACATTCTAGTTTATAATTTATTGGACACGAAATTCTACGAGATGAGAATTCAGTCTTATGATTTTGGATCTTCCCTGAATCCTAGATCTATTTTGAGCACTAAACTATAGCGGCCCGGACCTAGGTAATGTAGTGCAAAATAAACTTATCCTGACCTAGATTTGGGAGCATGCTAACCATATAGGTGATTTAAAATCATGTGTTTGATCTTTTATGAAAGATTGATGACCTATTATTTAAGTTTTGAGAAATTGAGGCTGATGTCTAGAGCATGTCCAAATTGGCCCCTTGACTTATGTAGGGTAATTATGCCATGAAATGCAGTTAAATTTTTTGACTCTTTGATTGGTTTCTATTACAATGCATGCAGATTAATCTTGAATGCATAAATAATATGAAATAATTTTAAAAGGCTTAAAAATAGATTTTTTTTCATAGAGATTGCACAACATCCCCTTGACAAAACTGCACCCTAATAGGCTAGGTGATTTGCCATAACTTGCAAGCGGGGAGGTACTGAACAAGAAAGAGAAAGTTTATATGAATGCATGCAAACTCCTGGGTCATTTTCGGGCTTAGTCTTAAAATCGATTAAGTTTCTTTGTGAGACTAAAAGTTTTTAATTAGTTTTTGAGTAGAAAAAGTTTTTAAGGTTCTTTCATGAGCCTCCGAGGATTTTTAGGCTAAATCAAAATCATCATTTAAGTAAATAACCTAGAAAAATATGTAATTTTTAAGGCACAAATAATATAAATAATTAGTAAATTATGAAATAAATTTAAAGTACATGTAGCAAGTGTCACTTAATTACAGCCAAGGGTCTACAAAAATTAAAAGTTGTCGGGTACCACTGACAACAACCCAGATTCTAATCCTAGAAATGACGCAAGTAATTTTGAGAGTGGGATATTCTTTATGTCTTCACTTCTCCATCTTCTTTCTATCTGTGAGCTCCTTGGAGCTGTTGGGTTCAATCATCTGAATGAAAAGAACTCCTTCAATGGTTATTTTTTCTCTCTTTAAATTTTCAAATCATCATATCTTGAATCTCCAAATGAAAGAGAACTCTCCCTTAGGCGATGTTTCCCTTCTCTTTGGACTTCAAGTTGGATGATTAACATCCCATCTTATAAATCTACTTTCACAACACTTAACTCAATCAATTCACATATAGAAAATTAAAGAAAACTCTAAAACAACCTCGATGGTTATCCTAGGCAATTATAATAAATAATATTCAAAGAAGTTATATATTTGCTCAAATTAAATTCACAACCACACTTGGCCATGCTCTTTTAATTTCAAGAAGGACTTAACATTTTTGCACATATAGAAAATATGTCAGTTTAAATTTTGATTTGACCCATTGATTTAGCCCTATATGAGCATAACCATCTACAAAAAAATCTATGAGCATCTAGATCATTCTTAGCCTAGGAATAATCTAATGCCCATCGCATTAATCCATATATTGCATAAAATTAATATGTAAATAAATAATCACATTAATAAATTAATTGCAACCATCATACAGTGAAAATCACGAAAAGTAAATACTGGCCTAACATAAAATTAGAGTCAGTTGTCCTAGCAAACCATCTAAAGTATGTGCATCAGAATGTGTGATTTGGTTATATCCTATGCTGGGTAATTGTTAAAGTTGTATAATATTTCAATTTGTTGAGAGTCAAAGGGGATTTTAATTTGAATTTAAGTATTGATTTTAGATATATTTTAAGTGTTGGATGATTACTATTTTTATTTACACAAAGGCCATAAAATTTATTTGACCTTCCTTGATGCTTAGTTAATAGCCTTATAGGCCCGTGTTACATAGTAGTAACTAGTATCGATTAATTAATTTAATTAGTTAGAAGTTAAGGGTTGATAATTTTTAATTAAATTAATTGGTTACTTGTTTTACGCATGGAGTTGATGTTTTATGAAATTTAAATTAATTATTGAATTTTCTTGAATTATTTAATGCATTAAATTAAGGGGTTAAAATTTAGTTTTTTCAATTAAAGTTGAAATATAGAGTTTTGATATTTTTCCTAAATACTACACCCTAACATGAGTAATTAGACACTAAATTTGCTAGATTTGGAAATTTTTAGATTAAGTTATGAATTTTGTAGTTTGGGTTGAAATTTGAACTACGTTTGATTAAAAAGTTGACTATTTGATTTTAACTTAATTATATAGGTTTGACATTTTTATAAATACTAGACCCTTAATGGAGTCTAATACCATTGAGTTTGTTAAATTTAGAATTTTTGGAATTAATTATGAATTTATAAAGTTTGAGTAATTAATAAAATTTTTAAATTGCTTAATTAAGAGGATCTTTATTGATTTTGCTCCAAACTCATCTCAAACTTCATGAAGTCACTACCGATAGCCAAGGATGACCTATGGGAGTGTTCTTAAGTGTTTGAAATTTATTTGAAATTTTTAATTATTTTTAAATATTTAATTTAACTAAATATTAATTTTTCCTTTAAAATTAAATTATGGTCAAATTAATGGTCCACTAATGGGACTTTTAATTTTCTTGGGTTGATGGATTAATTCTAGAATATTTGATATATTATTTATATTTTTATGAATTTAAATTGAGCTAATCATGATTTGATTAGTTTTTAGGTCAATTTTCATGGTCAATCTTAGGTTACCTAAATAGTGGGCCAAATGGATTCAAATTTTGGTGAAACCTGGGATATTAGTTCACTAGATCTCAAGGCCTAAACCCATAGAATTTAGGTTATGGAGGACGCTCTATGGTGGTTAACCAAACCACCTAAGATAACCACATCGTCACCTTGAAGGTCTTAATCTAGGCTACCTAAATCAAGGAGGGGATAAAATCAGTGGCTATATACTCCCTAGTCTAGGCATGAATAACACACAATAAATCACATCCAATGCCCATCTGATAAAAGATTAAGCGATTGAGATTAAACACACCTTGAGACTATGGGATTTAATTAGAACCATTAATTGAAATCAATGGCCTTGATTATATCTTAAACTTGCTATGATACTCCGTGATCATAAGGCTTTTCTTATATGATCTAAGAGATCTCATTGGCAAACATCCACCAGATTTTATAGGGAGGATCAGGAGAATACAAATCGTCAATCCAACGGTCAGATTCATGTGGTTTGATGTTTTGCTTCACACTTGACCACTACTACCTAACTTGTAGTTTGGAACTAAGTTTTTACCATAGGGATAGCTCCAACTCGTAGGCTTTTGTATCAGGTAGCTTGAGGATATGAAGAACACTTCTCCTTTATACTTCATGATCGAAGGATCACCAAAAGTAGTACTTCGAGTGAAGGGCAGAGAGATTTCACTAAAATTCACTCGAACTAATGGTTGGAAAGGGATGCAGAGTGGGGAGAAGCAAGTAGAATGCTTAGAGAGCTCTAGGGAAGGGTTTTAAAATACTTCAGGCAAGTGAATAGGTCTGGATCAAAGTGCACTATTCAAGCTTCGTCTATGGCTATGGACATTTTTAATGGATTAGGTGGGCCATTGGATGTTTGCTAGCTGGAGTGGGATAGCTCGAGGATGCTTTTTGAGCTCGAAGGAGGCGAGTTCAATTCTTGGGTTAGGATTTTGTTAGAGCTCATGAAGGGGTGGGCCACCAGAGCTCTTTCTCATTGCTCAAGATGCCATTGGCCAATGCTCGGGTCAGAATGAGGTGGAAAGCTATTTGGGAATGGGGTGAGTTTAACCGTGAGATCAGTTGGGTATAATGAAGCCCAATTATAGGAATTAGCTTGGGTTGACCCAAAACTAATCTTTTTGGTTTGATTTGGGTGTAACCTAGGTCAAGCCAAGTAGTATGCTTGATATAAAAGATACATTAGGTCAAGGGCCATCCATTGCAGTAGGCAGTTCAGCTTGATTTGGTCTGTGGTGAGAATTAGCTTAAATTAAAGTGGTTTTTGACTATTTTAGGCTAGCTTAAGCTTTAACCCAAGTCAAACCAGGGGTTGGGTTGATTGAGGTAGGTGTATTAGACCTAGAGACACCCAATGCAAGGGTTGATTTAGCTTGGTGAGGCCATGGTTGAGAAATGGCTCAGCCCTTAGTGGTTTTTGGGCACTTTGGGCTAGCTTAATTCCTAACCTGAGTTAACCTAAGGGCTGGGCAAGTTAGTGTTGTTGTGTTGGGTCATGGGGGACCCAATGCAAGTGTTAGTTTAATTTAGTTTGGCTTAGGGTACGATTTGGCTCATGGTAAGCCTTCTTTGAACATTTTCGCCAAGCCATATGGGTAACCCAAGTGGGCCCAAGGGTTAGACCTTCAATAGGACCCTCTCAGGGGCCTAATGGGTCACCCCAAGGGTTTGGATTGACTTGAAAAGGCCTTGATCAAATGAATTGAACTGGATTGAAGTGTATGTAAGCTTAGTCAAACTTGGTCATTTCTACTAGATTGAAGTGTATGTAAGGTCTATTGGGTTTGGATTGATGATTTGAGTTCATTGGGAATTGTCTTAAGTGATGGGAAGGCCATTTGGATTGAAATACATATTTAAATAATTAAAGGATACTTCAGTCAACCATGGTTGACTTGATCAACCAGGTCAACCAAAGCTTGGTTTTGAGTCCAATGCATTCCTAATGATGTTTAGGATGAACTAAAAGAAAATTCAAGCTTTGATGTGATTGATCTATGTTAGGATTTGGAGAAAAGTTTAATTCTCCCCTACACCATGGTTGATTTAGTCAACTTGGTCAAACAAAAACCTGGACTGGGGTTCAATGCATTCCTAATGATGTTTAGGATGCATTGGAAGGGGTTGCATTGCTTTGTTTTATTAGGCCATGTTAAAGGTTAGATGGAACTTCAACTTTGCCCTTAAATGACATTTTGGTCATTTGGACTCTTGGTCAACTATGGGTTCAAGAAAGTGTAGTTTTGTCTTCAATATGTCATAAGAAGGGTTATTGACATGGTCAAGGGTTTTGGGAAAGGTCAGAAGGTCAAATTCCATAAGGTGGAAGGTCCAGTGGCATAGACTATAAATATTTGGATGTTTTGCAACATTTGGATTTCAATTGTGTTTATGAGGTTAGAGGTATCAAATTGAACTCAAATTTGGAGTGTTTACCCTAGGGACATTCCAAATCAAAATGCAATTGATAAATCATGAATTGGGGTCATTTGACTGGGATTTAAAGTTATTGAAAAATTACTCAAAAAGGGTTATAACACAAGGACCCCTTAACCTTGAATTTTGGTCTAGAAATCTTGATTTAAATGCAATTTTGGATTTTACTGATTGAGTTTGATTTATCCACCTCAATCACAATCAAATGAATGATTGTTAATGATTAAAAATGCTAGAAGCTTGGTTGAAGATTGATTGAAGATTGATTGAAGGCTGTATTGAACTCTGAATTGAAATTTGATTGAAGTTTGATTAAAATTTGATTGAGGGTTAGATTAAATTTTGATTGAGCCCAAGATGATTAAAAATTGGATGATTATCAACCATCAGGTCAACAAGGAGTCTAGATGGATCTTGATGACCCCATACAGAAATGAGGTCAACACATATATTGGCATTAGTGTGTATAACATGTATTAGACTTGTTATCAATGGTAAGTATTATCTTTATTGGTGACAACTGATTCAACTTGTTGGTGATGACATGCACTCATATTGATGTCAAAATGAGTATTTGGCCTTATGGACGACAACATTGGTGTCAACGATGGATGCCAACCTTATTAACGATGATAGATTTTTGTTTTGGTGTTGTCAGCATTATTGACAATGATCAACCTTGAAGTTGATGGAAAGCCATGGGATGACATTGAGCTTTATTAGCTAGTGAGTGTCGACCTTATTGGTCAAAGTTTTCTTTCAACTAGAAATTTGCTCAAAATTTATTTAAGATGATCTTATAATTAATCATGTAAATTATTTATTTAAATATTTAGATGTTTTAACTTATAATATTTTGTAATAGGATCTATGCTTGATCATAGAAATTTTACTTGTACATTCCCAAATAGGTCTTTCACATGTATCTATCATGTTTGAATAGAACTCGACCAAATTGGTTCTAACAAAAAGAGGTTTCCTGGATGCTAAAGCAGTCACATCGCCCTGCACAAGCACTCGCTAGCTATGGAATGTGACTAGCTTAGGTCGATGAAGTCAAAGAGTCATCCTTTATAGGAGCTACAAGTAACATTTACATATTCATCCAAAATCGCAAGGACTTTTCTTCTTGGCTAGAGTACCTACCCAAAGCTACTCGTCATCGCTCAAATTGGGAAACCACCACTAATACTCGAATAAAGCTATAGGGAGTGTGCATCTTAAGAGGTTAAGGGCCTGATCCTTTGGACTTTGCCAATTCTTAACTCATGGTTCTTGTGAATTAAAGGGACTTACCTTCACACTTAATGGCCCAATGAATACATCTGGAAACTTGACAGAATGCCCATAGAGCTTGCCATATCAACTCGCCAACCTGCTTATAGGGCTCACCATACTAACTTTCCTAAGAGACTTGCCTTAAAATCAAAGACCATGTTGATAACATAGAGCCATGTGGACATCCATCAAGGCATGACATGTGTCATATACAATATATAATGGGCACAATTAATGATGTATTTTTTTTTAACTTTACTTATTGCCTTCCTTTTAACACTGAAATTTTTATAAATAAATGATGAAGATGCTTGCTTGAGACATTTTTTAGGAGTATTGTTAATATATTAGAGTATTATTGAGATATTGATCTTCTTAGTTTTCATAAATCTTCTCCTTTAGTTTTTATTCACAAAAGTTCTTAGGTTCTTGACTTAGGGGATGCTTACTATTAAGGTCAGATGTTATCGGCTGACACCTTTAGATCTAATATTCTAAAGGGTACTGTGAGCATTGATTGATGCATTTGAATAAAAGGCAAACACATCTCTAATAATTATAGACTGTATATAAACTACTCATCATTGTCTCGTGGAGATAAATAAGAGATTTATGAAAATAATCTAGGATGATTTTTGAGGATTATCAAGGCATTCATCAAGGGAAAGTATGCCAAAGAGGTCCTCTGATCTCTTTATTCATCTTATAAAAGTAGAGTCCCTGACACTTGGTTTGACACCCAATATGGATTCTACTCACACCACCACCAATGATGAGGACCTTAGTGAGTGAAGATAGTGAAGCCCAAACTGACTAATGCTTTCTCTAGAGAGATAGTAGAGATGAGGCTAACTTAGAGTCCTACCAGGAAAGAACTAATCCTCTTGACCACACTACTATATTTAAATCAATCATGTCGCCACTCGATGTCAATGATGCCATGAAATGTTGGATGTTCTTTACCATCATTAAAGAGTCAGCTTTTTGATGGTTCATTTGCATACCTATAAGGGTGATCAATTTATTTGTGAAGTTCAAAATGTTTTCATAACATAATTTTTGAGTGCTCAAAAGCCCCAAAAGTACTAACAAGCCCTTTATAAGACGTGTTAGGAGCCAAGCCGAGCTAGTTGCTTCATAGCTTCATCGTGAGATTCTAAAGGGAGATTCTTAAGGTAAAGAATTTATAATATGTTATTTCATATGATAATCTAAAAGAATTATGAGAAGGTTCATTCTACTATGCACTAGGGCTATAATAGCTAAAGGAGAAGTTGAATTGAGTGGTTGATCCCTCCTTATTCACTTGACTTAGAGGGTTTGCTACCAGGAATGATCATCGCTCCCTCCCTAATGGATGGGAATGCAAGAGAAGTTGCTTAATGACTCATAGGATTTACATAAGGCTACCAGAGTGCGTGATCGACATCATCCAAACCACCAAATGCACACTTACAAGTGTGGCTACTTAGATTAGCTGGGTCATCAATTCCATAAGTGGAAAAAGCGCAACACACCACTTGCCCTCTTCATAAAGAAAGTACACACCTTGATCCTAGCAATCCTACAATCACTTCCTTATAGGTATAAGTGACCAAACTCGTAGAGGCCATCTATAACAAAAATTCTTTAAGCTCCCTCTACTTGTAATGATGAATGTGCACATATGGGATACTAAGGGGTGTCAACACCTTTGTTGAATTATCGAGGACCTCATCAAATTAAAAGAATAATTGAGTAAGTTCATACTCCCCAACTTTGGTTAGTGCTTGAGAAAGCCTCCCATGGAGAATAATGGGACGAGCCCATTCATGCTCGCTTAATTCACATTATAAGAGTGGTAACTGACATCCTAGGAAGAGAAAAAGTTAATTCCTCTGTGCCAGCTAGAATCAAAAGGCTGTGAACAAGTAAAGTTTTTATCTGCCACCATCTCGTGGGTACTAGTAGTTGATGTTTCCCTAATCAACTTCTACAAAGAAGAAAACCCTATAGTGGGAATCCCTTCAACCATGTTATGGTTGTTAGTTATCTACAAAATCAATAACATCTTGATTGATACAAGGAGATCTATTAATATTATATTTAAGTCTATTTTTGAAAAAAAATAATTCTTCTTTCTTGCCAGCTTACCTCCACTTTAGGTTCTCTCTAAGGTTTCTTTAGTTTGCGTAGGGACACTAACGACGTGATTTCCCTACTCATCATTTGGGGTGAGGGTTACACTGCCGAGATAGATTTTAGAATCAAAGACACACCAACCACATATTATGCCATATTCAATTGACTTCTTTTGAATACATTCAAGGTGTTCCCTATAGGTGGTAATATAAGTGGAGGTTGAGCAAGGGATGGCAATCAGTGGCGTAATGGAAAAGGTTCAAGTTACTAAATATGACACAAAAATGAGACTATGGATTAGCTCATTATTTAAACTAAAACATCAATACAAGCTTATCCAATCTCTCAAGGATGACCTTGATGTCTTTGCATGAATGATAATGAAGATGTGGGCAATTTATGAAGAAGTTATCTTTAAACCCATGAATACCCATGTAGGTATCCATTCACAGGTGTATTGTAGGTTATATTTAGGTTAAAAAAAAAAGAGGATGAACTGTACTCTTAGGACTACTTGCTTGAGGGACTCACTCATAAGCTAGAACTGAAATTCTCATGCTCGACATATCCACATGCTACCAACATACATTGTCCCTCTTGAAGACTTATCTCTCACGTATGATGGAAGACCATACTCAGATGCTACTCAACCTTTCACCTCAGTAGGGTGATCAGATCACTCCATCACCATCCTTTTGCAATAACTGGATAACACTCAACCCCCCTTATTCAGTGGGGCAACCATTGATTATCGTCTAACCTCACACAACTTGACTTATCCAATTGCCAACCATATTGGCACCTATACCCTACTATTATAGATTGATGGGATAACTATATACCAAGACTTAATTTTTGCTTCCCTCTGAACTCTACAAAAGGGGGAGGAGGGAAGGAAGAAAAACATTTTTTGGGAGGTTTGGTGGAACATTAAAGCTTTCCTTAAGAGAAGATTATACATCATAATACAGGGAGAAATAGGGAAAATAAAGATAAATATTTGTGATCTCTTAAAAAATACCCCCAAAGTATTATATTATTCCTATTATATAACTCAAAATCCATTGTTCAGAGCTCATATTTTCTTCAATTTTGTACTTCTGGCTTGGATTATAAAGATTTTGTTAAAAGTTTACAAATCTCTCAAACTCATCTTCCTTTTCTTCCTCTTATACTTGAAATTCATTACATTCTCCAATGCCTCTTAGCTCTCATTTAAAAAAAAAAAATGTCCCATAATCATCCACCAACTAAAATAAGATTCAACATCCTCTTAGGTGTGGTGTGCATGGATCAATATCGAAGGCAAGATTTTGGTCATGTGCCAGCCAGCCTGAAGCTCCCTAGAATATAATAAATTCCAAGTATACAACTCACAATGAGTTATACGCTATGGAAGAGAGCCTCTTAAAGTCCATTTAAGATGTTCTTGTTGATGCTAAACATCTGTTGTGAGTTCTTAGCATTCTCGAATGATTGTCCAATCTCGATGCTCACTAGGAGCCATTTGATGATTTAGATATAGTTACTAATCCCACTCTCCTTCAGTTGAGAGATAAGAGCTCTAGTCTGACAGCCAAATAAACTAAAGAAATTAAACCATCTAAGCAACACCTTCTCTAGACCAATATTTGAAGCAAGAGTGCCCCCCTAAATTCAAGGTACCTCACCTTGATCATGTGAAAAAAATTGAGTCCATGACCTCGCTTCATGACATTGATGATGCCCTTCCATGTTACATTTTCTTCACCATTCTTAAGGATAAACCTTGAGGTGGTTCACTTGCCTACCCAATGGGGTGATAAGATCCTTCTCTGAGTCCAAACGAATGTTCTTTGGATAATTTGTTAGTGCATAGAAACCTCCTAAAAGCTCACAGATCTTGCTAAAGAAGAGAAAAGAACAAAGAGAGTTATTGAGAAGCTCATATTATGATTCTAGAAGGAAATGCTTGATGTGAAATACCTTGAGCCCATAGTCACTCAAGAAGCCCTGACTCAAGGGCTCAAAGAAGGTCCTTTTCGATACAAATTGGGCCTTCAGTAGACACATATGTTGGCAAAACTATTGGAGCTCACCAAGAACCTTATCAACATGGAGGAATATAGCATGCTGTCTTTACTCATCATACTGTTTCATGCCATGATCTCTCATAAGGAGAAATCCTCCTCCAAGGAGGGCCAAGGATAGAATCCGACTGTAAAGGAAGAGGAATCATGGGACAGGTCTTATGCATTACAAAAAGCATACTAATCCTTATTATGCTCCTCTCAGTCTGACATTCCTAGAAGCTAGAGCAATACACTTAGAGCAAAAAAGATACACAGAGAGGTTGCTTATGAACATCAAGAATATCTTACTTGTACTCCACTAAGGTATCCATGTCCGAGCTTAATAAGGCCATCCAGAATAAGGAGTTCTTTAGGTGTGTATTACATAAGGATTACTGGCACCACATCAAGGAATGCTGACGTCTACAAAACCTAGTCAAAGAACAAACCAAGAAAGTAAAGCTCAAAAAATTCATGCTCGCTAATTTAGAGCAATGACCAAGAAAGGATCCACTTGAATAAGCTACTAATGAGCTAAGTTTGACTTGATCTATTCACAATGCAGGGGTAGTTCCCATAATCATGGGAGGCAACTGAAGAAGAGCCCTTACACCACCAAATAAGCCATGAACCAATGAAGTTAACACCATTTAATATCCACTAATGATTCATTAGTCACATTCAATAGTAGAGATAAGAAAACTAGGGGAAACTTCCTCAATGAAGCTAAATTGTTATCACCTTAATCGCCAACTATCATATTGATAACATCCTGATAGATAACGGGAGTTACATAAACATTGTTAAGAGAGTTGCTATTTGCATGTTTTACATTCTTTCAACTTTTATAGTTTTGATGATTTCAAAAAATATTATTTTATGTATAGTTATCTCCTAACACTTTTTGGAAGAGTTGTTTTTGCTCTTGTGTGTACTAACATTTCAGAAAAATCAAACTCAAGACTACAAAGACTTCAAATCAAATTCAGCATGAGATTCTTTGTGTATTTAAAACTTGTATTTTTTTTCTTTGAATTAAGTTTTGAAAGGGAGTGATTGTAATTGAGTGAAAACACACACACTTAAGGAGATCTTGAGAAATTTGTACTGATCGTACGGGATGAACATAGTTCATACGGGACGATCAAGTCATTTATCTTCTCATAAGAGCAATGGAACGAGCAGGAGTAGAAGGAAATTTTTCTAAGTCTTAATCGTCCAGGATGAAGTGTATCCGTCCCATGATGAAATGTTCTCTGGAAAATATTCATTTAAAAACGAAGTGTATTCATTTTAAAACGAGTTGCTCTCTGGATTGCAATCGTCCAGGACGAAGTGTATTCGTCCTAGGACGATTTGCTCTTAGTAAAACTTTCATCAGGATAAACCTTAACTTCGTACCAGGACAAAGTGAATCGACTCTGAAAATTAAGTGTCGTTCTGCAGTTTTTGGGAACCGACCTATGGAATAACCGTTCGTATCGGATGAACCTAGTTCGTACAAGATGATGTGGGTATACGAAGTCGTTTCGTACCCATATACATTAGGTTCATTTCCAACGCACTTAAATAAAATCATCCAGGATGATCCATGATCATACGGGATGATCCAATACGTATTGACTTGAAAATTTGTAATTTTTGGACGATTTTTTGTGTCTTTCCTATAAACAGTCCAAACTAAACTGCCACATAATCTTTTTGCCTACTGATCTTTGTGCCTATTGAAAGAAGAGTCAACGAGAGAGTGTGAGAGAGTGTTTGAAGGAGATTTCTTGCCATTGGAGCGTGAAGGTTTCACTTGGTACTCAAAGGTAAGTTTGTGATTACTTCACTCTTTTCTCTTTTCCTTCTAGATTTATTGTGAGAAGATCTGTCAAAGAGATCCGGTTCTCTGCCGACACTTGGAGAGTGTGAACAGCCGAAGGGTTCTCTACCCACACGTGGAGAGAGTGAACATCCAAAGGGTTCTCTGCCCATACATGGAGAGTGTGAACAGCCGAAGGGTTCTCTGCCTACACTAGGAGAGTGTGAAAGGTTGAAGGGTTCTCTGCCCACACTTGGAGAGTGTAAAAGGATGAAGAGTTCTCTGCTCATACTTGGAGAGTGTGAAAGGACGAAGGGTTCTCTTCCCACATTAGGAGAGTGTGAAAGGACGAAGGTTCTCTGCCAGCACTGGGGATAGTGTAAAAGGATGACAGTTCTCTGCCGCACTGAGAAGTGGTGAAAAGAGTGTTTGTAAAGGCTTCTCTGCCTTGCTGTGGGTGCAAAAAGAGAGTCACTTTTGATATTAGTGCAATACTCAGAGGGTGACTCCGGTGAGTAGATGTAGGTCTGGTTTTGACCGAACCACTATAAACCTCGTGTCTTTATTTTTTCGCTGCCTTTTATTTTTGTGTTTTTTAATTTTAAAACTGTGGTTGAAAAACGTTTTCTACAAAACTCATTAAAGTTTATTTTTCGGTTTAAAAATTAAAAAGAGGGATTTTTTTTTAAATTACCAATTCACCCCCTCTTGGTTAGTTGTGGGACATAAGCTTAGGTCTAACAACCTAATTCATAGAAATCAAGTTTGAACAAACATATCTTTAAATCATCTTCCATAAGATGTGCTTGCTCGCTTCATGACTCATTTTTACTATAGGACCCTTTTATAGATTCTTGGGAGAAGAGAGGGAGACTGAAGTCATAATCAGCCTATCAGTCACTTGTGGTAAAGTAGATTGCCAATACATTACCATGGCAGAATATTATTGTTGATGCTCCAACCACTTATAATGATATATTTGGTAGGCCATTGCTAAATAATTTTCAAGTTATGGTATCCACTTAGTACTTCACAGCTAGTTTCCAGTAGAAGGAAATTGAATCACCATAAGAGGTGATCTAATGTAGTAGCACTCTTATTACCTATAAGGCATAGGATTAGCCATCAATTTCAAAGAAATCCTACAACTAGATGCAGAATAAGGCCCGAGATTTGAAATAAATGAAGCAATTGAAGAAGTACTTGCAATGAAAGATAAACTAAGAAGACCCTTCAAGAAAAAGCACCTTTTTCAACAAAGAGCATCAAGAAAAGATAATACAAGATCTTCATGACAACTTTGAAGAATTTACATAGTTAGCCATAGAAAATGCCAGATATTTATAAAGAACTTGCACCATAAAATAAATGACCAGAAAGACTACCACTTTACTCATCAAGCTCATCAAAGAGGAAGTATAAAACTACTTATCTCTCAATTCATCAAGGAAGTCTAGTAACCAGAGTGGATCTTTAATGTAGTAATTGTTTAAAAATCTTTGGGCAAGCGGATAATATGCATAAATTTCACTAATCTAAACTTGACATCTCCCAAGGACGATTACCCACTCCCATGGTTGATGCCTAAATCAACTCCACAATGGAATTTCCTATCATTAGTTTTTTAGATTCCTTTTAGGCTACCACTAGATGAAGATCCATCCCAAAGAATATGAAAAGATTGCATTCATCACTACAAAGGGCTTATATTGCTACAAGTTTATGCCATTTAGCCTGAAAAATGTTGGGGAAACCTATTAAAAATGATGGATAAAGTATTAAAGGAGCAAAGGGGAAGAAATATCAAGGTTTATATAGATGGCCTCTTCATCAAAAGAAAATATCCCGATCATCATATCAAGGACTTGCAAGAGGCCTTGCATATTCTCTAAGAATATAACATGAGGCCGAATCCTCTGAAGTGTACCTTTGGTGCAGGGGGTAAAAAATTCATAGGATTCATTCTTACACCAAAATAAATCAAAGTCAATCCTGATAAAGTGCAATCCACACTTGACATAAAGACACCAAGAATTTCTAAAGAAGTCTTACAATTTACTAGTCAGATCATCAAACTTAATTGATTCATCTCTTGATTTGGAGAGTGATGCGTCCCCTTCTTCAAAACTTTCAATAGTGCTAAGAAATTCTCTGGGGGGGATGATTGTGAAGTCACCTTCCGGTAACTCAAAAGTATCCTCACTTTACTTCTAATCCTTTAGAGCCATCGACTAGGCAAAAATCTATTATTATACCTCAGAGTTGGTAAAGGCACTTTCAGTTTTGTACTCATCCACGAAGAAGGAAGGAAATAATGAACAATATATTATGTTATCTGCATGCTATGAGGTGCAAAATAAATGTACCCAATCATAGAAAATCTCTTATGGTCTTTAGTCATATAAACCAAAAACCTGTGACCCTACTTCCAAGCTCACTCTTTCCAACTAGTGATAGACCACCCACTATAAGTCATTATCATAGAGCTTGATCATTCGAGCTAAATACTTAAATGGATAGTGGAACTTCATAAATTTTCAATCATATATACATCAAGGATAGTCATAAAAGGGCAAGCGCTCACTAGCTTTCTTATTGACTACGCCCATTAAAGCATGAATCCTGAAACTACCTTGCCTCTATGGATGATGTACATGGATGGCGCATTAAGCGAGCAAAAATTTGGTGTAGGTAATCTACAAAAGAGTCTCACTAGAGTAATCATTATGCAAACTATGAAGTTTGAATTCCTGATCATCAACAATCAAGCTTAGTATAAAGCCTTACACCCAGGACTATAATTTGCCTCCAAATTAGATATTACTCGCCTTACAGTCTACTTAGAGTCCAGACTCATGGTGAACTAGACTAACAATGAATATGAAGTCAGATATGAGATACTCTCTAAGTATATACTCAAAGACAAAGCTAGAATTAACAAGCTTAAAAATTTCAAAATCACTCAAATCCCCTATGATCAGAATCAGCTAGTCGACCGCCTTTCCAAGCAAGCAAGTATTGAAGAATAATAGACAAACAAGTCTTCATATCTGCCATCATCGAAGAGAAATTAGCACAAATAAAACCAAACTCCCCAGACCCATGCTTCATGAGTTGGATGGATCTTTAGATTAACTATCTCAGAAGTGGATCAATCGATCCTAAGGTTAGCAATAAAAAACAATTTAATGCTAAGGCAATGCACTACCTAAAGATAGGAACCACCTATTTAGAAGAACTGCCTCCTTACTCAAACTCAAATGCATTTGAGAAGACTTAAAAGAAGAGTTATTGATTGAAATCCACTTCAACGTACACTCTAGCCTATCAAATCCTTATGTAGGGATACTTTTTCCTACTCTAAGATAAGATGCCAAAGAATTCTCTAACGAATGCATACATAAAGTCTTTTCACTATCATCATAGATAATGGACCATATTTCTTTAACAAGAGTCTAAGGCATCCTCCTTAAGTCTGCATCTGTTCATCACCATCAAACCAACAGACAAGTTGAAGCTACCAATAAACTCATACTTAACCTACTCAAGAAAAAAATCAAAGATGCCAACGGGAAGTGGGCCAAACTACTTCCTTCAATAATATGGGCTCTTACAATGACTCCTTTAACAACAACCAGTCATACTCCTTTATTTCTCTTGCATGGTGTAGAAGCTGTACTTCCAGTAGAGCTTGAATTACTAAATTAAATGGTACTTTCCATAACCCAAACAACAAATGAAGAAGAGGAAGCATAAAACCAAGAAGGCTTGCAAATGACCATTGACATGCCAGAAGAACTCCAGGCACATGCTGTCCTGTAATAAGAGGAGATCAAATGAAGAACTGTTAGGTGTTATAACCTCCACATCAAAGATAAGATCTTTCAACTAGGAGACATAGTTCTAAAGAAAGAAGATGTAGTGGTTCGTCACATAACATTAAAACAACTAGCCAACACATGGGAAGGTCCCTACATCATCATAATACAAGTTAGTCCAAGAGCCTATCAACTTCAAACTCAAAATTATTATTATTAAAGGTTGATGCGACCTACTTATTGGTTACACACACACCATTGCTTCCTTCCTCACTATCATTCTAAGGAAACTCTTGGAAGAAGTAGAGGGGTCGCTAAACCTTGAATAAAATTTTCCCTTCTACATTAGCTTCTTAATATGATCATGATCCTATCAAGGTAATTGTCTTCCAATATTTCCTCAATTTCTTTTCCATTAACACCTCAAGGCACCTCATGCAATGTAGCAGTTAAAGCAGACACCACAACCTTAACCAGCTCCTTATCCTCAAACTCAATAACTACTATGTGTTAACAGTATCCACCTCTACTCGATCCTCAGCCCCACAATCAACATAGATTTAACCCTGGCCAACTCCAATTCAAATTGATGTCATTCTCGTATCTTATCCATCTCATGGTCTAGCCTCTTCACCTTGTCCACAGTCTTATGCTCGAACATCCTCTCCTCAGAGAAAGAAAATTTGATGTGCCACATTATTTTCTCTACTCTCCCAAACTTGGCATTCAATAATTTAAAGTACCCACAGTCTCATGTGACCATTATAAAAAAACAACTAAACTTAGGCTTTGCAACTTGGTCTTCTTTCATAGACTTATCTCTAGATGGAGAGTAGACTTTAGAACCCTCAAGGGCTCATCTACCTTCAGCCAACTCTTCTCCAAGGGACACCACCATAGCAGTGGACTCACCCACATGTGCATGAGAGTCAATAATCAACATGTTATCCCTGGAGGGTCTAATAATCTCCTTACCCTTAATAAGTGAAGAAGGACTACTCTACCTCTCAGACATTTGTATTCTCTTCAACATTAATATCATAGAACTCAGACCAACTCCACTACTACCATCTACCTCTTAGGAAGGACTTCTTACTTAGTGGCTAGAGAGAATCTCTCTTCCAACCTCAAAGTCACCTCTGTCACACCTAGCAATGGTACTAAGCTCATTAGAAATACACAAACAATTATGCTCTCTATAAAGAAACTAGTAAGAAACCAGAAGACACTCAATATATCATGATAAACAATTCAGTCACCATAGAAGTTATTGACAATATTTTGATAATCCACATGGTGAAGGACCACTAGTGGTTCATTCTTCAACTCAACTAACTCCACCTCCTCTTCAGTGTTTTATTCCAGAATGAATAGCTATTCCTTCTATAATAGGGTAGAAGTGGTTAGTGCCCTCCAACTAGAAGTGCAACTAACAACCACAAACCTTTCTTTCCAATCTCTTAACTTTTTTGCTAGGCTACTCATCCTACCCATTGAATGCAAAAAAAAAAAAAAAAAGTAATCTAGGGAAGCCGTAACTATGACCATGTAAAGTGCCACTCCCACAATAAAGAAGCAAAAGAAACCACTACTAACATTGAATTTGGAAACAATTGAGTACCCGTAAAGTTCAATTCCTCCTTAATCTACAGACATAAGGGGAACCTCATCCCCAATTTCAGATGATCAAGGGGAACCACCAGTTCATTTTTCAATGCAGAGCTGAACATCTCATCATTAGTTTCCTCTCTGATGATAAAATTGTCATGAGAAAAGCATAATAACTTAAACACTTAGATGACACTCTCTTCAGTCAACTGATACTTGACCAATTTCTTTTTGAAAAGAAATTCACTTGCACACATACTCAAACCAGTCATCTTGATGCCCAAAGAATAAAACAATCAGAAGAAATAGGATAAAGCAAAGTAAGAGATCCACCCACTAAGCCTTACTACTTTTTTTATAGCCAAAAACGTAACTCATAAGATTCTAGAAGATATAAATTAACATTAATGTGGGAAGATTTCCCTTCCCTTTAATCATTATGGGATCCACATGGATGCATCATACCTCTTCCCAGTAACCACTCTTAATATGATACAGATTGCCTTGCCACTCCACTTGACATTGAATAATATTTAAAAATCTAGAATTTTATTTACATATAGATCAACACATTCAAGCCCACAGACAAATATAGTTTAAAAAAGAAATAAAAAGAAAGAAAAATAAATCACCTGATATGGTGACCACACCGAGCATGCTCTAATATGGTATCCTTCTCCATGCTCTATGTTATTCCATACATTTGATTAAAGCACTCTATAATGTACTAAGCACCTCAATAAAAATCTTCCTACAGAGCCTAACAAAATAATGCTAGCAACACAACCTTTAATGAGTCCACGTGAATTCATACAACCATCACTTATCCTCTCACAGAGGTGATGTATTCTCTTGCATTGACATCAATCACAATAGTAACAATTCCTTCAGTTAGACTATGCTCCTCAACACCCATTTTATTGACTCTTAACTCTAGAGTCATCAGCATCATAACAACTGCCACCACAAGAATATCATTGATTATCGGCGGTCTAGACCGACAGTTATCCTGTCACCCGTAATAACGGGTGTTTAACCAGCAGTCTGATCGATGGTTATTATTGGTGGCCCAATCAACCATTATGCAAGCTTAGGCTGCTAGAAATAGCGGCGGTCCAGAAACTGCTAGTTAAACGGCCGGCATTAAAACTTACCGGCGCATTATCGGCGGCTAAAACCGTCGGTGTTAAGTAATTTTGGTACCGGCGGTTTGAACCGGCATTCACTGCCCTAAAATTAACCATCCCGAGCCTCCCATTTCATTCCATCTCGCCCTCTCACACAATTAAGTTGGTTTAAGCCACAGATGAGGTCCCTCTGGCCACAGACGAGGTCCCTCAGCCTGTCGATGAGCTCCCCACTGTAAGGCTGAAGGCTCTCACATCTCCCGTGCATGACGCATGCCTCCGAGGGTTTGCATTTTTAATTTTTTTTAATGTTTTTTGTTGTTCCGATTTGATTACATCAAGGAATTGCTCTAAGCCCATATTGTTTTGCTTTAGTCATGGATGTTCTCATTACACATTTGTAAGAGGATTTACCTAGCTTGTTGTATGCTTTTTGTTGATGATATTCTACTATAGATGTTTGTGATTTGGGTTAGATTACATCAAGGATCAGTCCTAAATCAATATCTTTTTGCTTTAGTCTTGAATGTTCTCACTAAATATTTGCGAGAGGATGTACCATGTTGTATGCTTTTTGTTGATGATATTCTACTTGTTGATAAAACTAGATTACATCAAGGATCACTCTTAAGCCAAAATCTTTTTGCTTTAATCATGGATTTTCTCACTAGAGATTTGCGAGAGGATTTACTATGTTGTATGCTTTTTGTTGATGATATTGTACTTGTTTATAAAACTAGATTACTGCAAAAATTGCCGTTAATGAGTGATTTTCCTATAGTATTCATCTAATAAAATTTTCCCAAGGGGAAGGATGAGACCAATAAATATGATGCACGAGAAGGAGGTTAATGATTGCTCAGGTTTTTATCAATAACTCGCTTTTCAAGCACCTCTAAATTAACTCTTTCACCAGATATAACACTCCCCTCAGTGATTATGTCCTTCTTAGGCATACTCTTTCCTTGCCATGGAAATTCATTTAGGTACTTTGCATGCTCTCAGGTTGATAAGGATGACTCCCTTCATCCTCCAGACCTTCAAATTATTCAGTCATATCTCTTTCCATGGGGACAACAAGAATATTCACCTCCTCCATTCTCACACCACAACCAGTAAATGATAATCCTCAATCAACTCCCTATTATTAACTCACATTCTCTTCAATAAAGAATTAATGGTTAGATACATCGAGACATTGGGATCACATCCTTCTTCTCCATGAAGAAGCCTACCTAGTTTGGCTCTGTCCTTGCTTACATCTTCTAAGGCTGCTTTGCTTTCTTATAAGAAACCTTTCATGTTGCCCGATGCATAGAAGAATCCATTCCATCAAAATTGAGAAAGGCTTACAAGTTTGAAGGAAATGTCACATTTACATGTAACTCAAAGCCAATATTTATAAAGAATCTAGACCATAAGATCTCCCTACCTATGGGAGAATATGCACCTCAAAATTCATGAAAAATTCTAGGTAACAAATTTTTATTTACCAATGTTCTCATTTATCATTTTCTTTCATGTGTTCAACATTTTTTCATTTGATATTCAAAGGATTACATAAATTGGGGAACTAAATATGCACTTGTAAATACATGTATAGTGAAATTACTAAGTGACAAGAGGGGGGGGGGGGGGGGGGGTGAATTGTGAAAATCTTTTTCTTAATAAAAATAACCCTAAACAAGAGTACTAATCTTTTTGTTATTTTTGAAATTTTATAACAAAATTTTAAGCAAGTTTTCTTCCACAAATTCCACCATGCAATAGTTATGAAAAATTAAAAGTAAGTAAAACGTAAATGACGATAAGGAAAAAACACACCAAGAATTTTTATAGTGGTTCGGTCAAAATATGACCTATGTCCACTCCCCGGAGTCCTCCGCTCTGGGATTTTCACTATCAAAATAGTTCTCCTTTTACCCCCCTCGGCAAGGCGGAGAAGCCTTTACAAACCTCCCTTTCACCAACCCGGCGTGGCGGAGTGCCAAACTCTGTTTTCGCCCTCTTGGCGATGACAGAGAACCTTCTCGTTTTTCTCCCTCCTGGAGAAGGAAGAGAACCTCGAGGTAACATATGTATACTAGCCTTTCCCTTGGAGATCCTCCCTCAAATCCTTCTAGGGCCACAGGAGGAGCAAGATGCATCAAGCTCGGAGCAATCGTGTGATCTCCCTCACACCTCTTCTCCCTCACAACGCTCACCTTCTCCTTCCTCTCTCAACCCTAAAGAACTTCTCTAGAGCTCTCTCCCTTGGAATCCCTCTCTAATCACGTTCACCCTCTCTGTAAAATCTTACTGAAAAAGGACAAGATTAACATCTAAAACGGGCTCCAAAAACCTCTGATTTCAAAAGTAGCCGTTACTGTTCGTACAGTACGATTCAACATCGTACAGTACGATCTTCATAAATAGACTTCATCCTGGTACAAAGATGTACGAACAGTTTAAAAACAATTTGTACTGTACGATATAATATCGTACGGTACGATCCATAAAATACTATTCATACAGGACGATGGTCTGGACAACCAGATGTCATCTCTGTTCATCGTATGGTACGATCACTATCGTACAGTATGATGTTCAAAATATAATTAGGCCTGGATTACATGCACTAATCACGGATTAATTTAAGTAAGTATTTAAAATAGATCGTACAGTACGATCTGGTTCGTACAGTACGAACGGCGCAAAATCACTTACTTAAACTAAACTACGGCTAGGCTTTGGATCTGAACATATCGTACAGTATGAAGATATTTGTACAGTACGATCTATTCACAGAATCGTCCACATAGCTTGGATCGTATGGTATGAATTACAATCGTACAGTACGATCTACAGAGAAGAAATTTAATTATATTTTGCAGTTAAAAAAATAAACTCTCCCCCTGTGTGTGTGCATGGTTGCTCTTGCTCTTATACATTTTGTGGCCAGACTCAATAAAGTAAAAATAAAATAAATAGAAAAGTACAATGTCTAACTCATACTCCTAATCTACCCGGTCTTGAGTCTTCCTTTCGTCCTGAGTCACTTGTGATCTTCCTGAAATGTTAGTACTCAAGGACAATAGCAAATAAAATAATATTAAATGAAAAGTTGTTCCAAAACACTCATTATTTGGCATCATCAAAATCTCAAACTCGGGGTCATGGGTTGCAACATATAGTTCTCGAACTATAGGTTCTTACATGTTACAATCAAGTTGAGCAAAAGGAGGACTCCACTTTTAGGCCTGCTAGCTTGAGGGACTCGCTCAATAGATGGAAGGATCTTCACACTGGACCTTAGTGGATTTGTATCAGTCACAAACTCTGAGTAGTCACCTCCCCTAGGGGAGGATGGTCTTAAAAGTTCCTTTCTTAGCTAAATAATTCTTTATTTGTCTAAGCCATGACCAAGGTTCTCATGTTTAACACATCTAGGAGATACTAATATATATTGTCCCTTCTGAAGAGTTCCTTCTCACAAATGATAAAATACCATAATTAGATGTTACTCACCCTTCCACTTAAATAGGGAAATCAAATCACTCCTTCACCCCCATCTGCAATAGATGGATAAAACTTGCTCCCCTCTGTCTCAGTAAGGTGACTGCTGATAATCATCTAGCCACTGCAAGCTCTCCTTCTTTATTCATTGACCAATTCAACACCTACACTCTACTAATACAAATTGATGGGATAGCTATGTATCAAGAATTTACTCTTGCTTCCCTCTAAACCCTATAAAAGGTGGAGGAGGAAAGGAAGAAAAAAGATTTTTTGGGAGGCTGACAGAACTCTAAACCTTTTCTTAAGAGAAGATTATACATTAGAATATAGATATAATGAAGGAAAAAAAGATAGATATCTATAATCTATGATGAAATACATCCAAAGTATTATGTTATTCCTCTTGTATAACTCGAGCTCCATAATTTAGTGCTCATATTTTCTCTGTTCTAGTACATTCTCTATGACGGCTCACAACTCTTATGTAATGATAACTACGGTCTAATCTCATCCATTGAACATAATGGGATTCAACATCATCCTCAATATATTAAATACTAAATTATAGTCCAGACTAATAAAATAAAGAAATATTTTCCATATGTGCTAGGCTAATAATGTAACAAGTGAAGCTACTCAATGCTAACTTCATCGGGGAAGTGCAATACCAAGAATCACATGGTGCAAAAGGCTATTTTCAATTGGAGAATGTGTGTCGACTTAAATTTAATTGTCTACAAATTAACTCACTAATTGGCTAGACAATTAAATTCTCAGTGCTGAGTTACATGATACTTTTTTAGGATACCGTCAAATCAAAATGCACTTAAATCATTGAGAAAAGATTTCCTTTATCATTGGAGAAGATTTATACTATTATAAGTTCATGCCATTTGGACTCAAGATCAAGGGGGAACGTTATTAAAGTATGTTGGATTAGGTTTTCAAAGACCACAATGAAAAAATATTGAAATATATTGGGATTACCTATTGGAAATGTTGAAGTCGCCCTAATAATACACTTATGACATGAAAGGAAACATTCACCATGATTGAAAGGTGTAATATGCAACTAAATCCTTTAAAATGTACCTTAGGTGTAGGTTTAAACAAATTCCTCAGGTTGTTCTTTACACTCAAGAGTAGTATAGTCAAGTAAGAAAAAAATTAAGATGATTATGGTGATGCCATCACTAAGGACTTCCATGGACATGTGGGGACACACTAAGAGAGTAATACAAATCAATATACTCATCTCTTTGTTAGATTAATGATACTTACATTTCTTTTAAGTATTAAGGAGCATAAAAAAGGTTCACCTGGCATGAGGAGTGTGAATCCATCATCTAACACCTAATGTTTCTCTTCTCACAATAGCTAGTTTAAAACTAAAAAATAGGGGAAGATTTGTTATTATACCTTGAAGTTGGAAAAGATATGATAAACTCAATACTCATTACACGGAAGGGAGTAAATACTAGGCAATCTACTATATTAGCAATACGTTATGAGGTACCAAGCAATGACATACTATCATGGACAAACTTTATGGGATTTTGTAGCATCTACTTGATGACCATGTATTGACGTCACATTTGTATGAGGTCATTGTGACCTTTTCCTGGACTCTAGACCTTAGGACTTCCTAAACACTAGATTCCTTCTAGACACTAGATCTAAGGATCTTTCTAGTCTCTATACCCTAGGATTAATTTAGATCATAGACAAATCTAGACCAAAATCCAAGGCTAAGGGGCCTAGGTCTTGAAAGCCTTTCCAAGTGTTTTTTCAAACACTTCAAAACCCAGTCAATTGACCCCTGATTCAGAGTCTATCAATTACAGATTGATAAGACATATCTATGAGATCAACCCTCAAAGTTCAATCTTAATCTGATGTCTCTAGCCTCAGAAATTAGATCCATTTCCAAAGGTTACAAAACCTTCAAATATTTAAGGCCTATGCCACTAGACCTGTCACATAAGGAAATTTGAGCTTGGAGCTCCCTCCAAACCCTTTGATCACATTCAGGACTTTAATACTAATATATTAAACATCATTTTACTTTTTTTTGGACTCAATTTAACTTAGAATTGACTAGAGGTCAAAATGACCAAATTGCCCTTTTAGGAGATTTTTGGACTTTTGACCAAAATTTTAATGTGGTTCAATATCACCAACCTTTGAGACATTTTCTAATTAATTTCAAAAAACCCTTGGGACCTGTCAAACCCAATCCCAGACTCTGGGTCAACCTGGGTTGACCTAAAAGCTCTTAAGGGTCAAAATAGTCATTTTGACTGAAATGACCAACCCATGCCTTAGGACTACTCCCAACAAATTCAAAATGTCATTGCAAATCTATTGGTCTCATATATAGCCCATAAGTTAACCTAGGTTTACCTAATGACCCATTAAGAGCTCAAACAGGTCATTTTTGAAACTATAGCCATTAGGCTCCAAATATCCAAACAAATTCATTTGATAAAACTAAGTCTTGGGTCAACATGGTTGACCAAGTCAACCTAGGTTGATCCATTAAACCTTAAGGGGTTTAAATAGGTTAACCTAACCTATTTGGGCTCTCTAACCCTTATCACCACTTTAAATCAATTCATAATCACAACCCAAGCATGACTTATCACTTGGTCAACCCTACCCAACTTGAGTTGACCAAGCCAACTCTCAATTCTTTGTCAAACTTCTATGGCATGTGCTCCCACTCACCTTAACTTTGAGCTTGACACTTGAACCTTGCCCAAGCTATCCAAAATAGCTCCTTACACCCTCCAAGTGCCACATCACCAGCCTTGACCCTATTGATTGTTCAAAGCAAGTAAACAAGGCATTCACTTAAAGTGGTAGACTCCCCCCTTTTGACCCTAAAAGGAATTCACCCTAGGCTTGGGGTTCACCAAACCTGCTGCTCACCCTCCCATGCCACCTCAGCCTCCCTTGATTGGTTGACTGCTCAAACGGGTCAACCCATGCTTAAAACCCTTCTAGATGGTCAATCCCTTAATCCTCTTCTACCACCTCTTGTCCTAGCTGCTATAGGTATTCCTCTCAAGCCCTAATGTCCTCCTTAATCTCCCCAAATTGATCTTAGGGCTTGGTTTAGCTCTAAATGGTATTGGTCACCCCCACTCATCCCAAGGCCATCCAATGGGAGCAAGTCCACTCCAGTATTTAGGGCAGTCTTCCAATGACCTGGGACACTTGTCCCACATTAGGGAAAGGTATCTGATGCATCGAGACCCTCCAATCTCCTCCAGGTCATTTGAATAGGGTAAAATCCCATTTTAGAGGGAGATTCTAATCCTCATATTCTTTCACTCCCTCCAGCCTCCTAGATCTTTATCTCATTTCGTTTCAGCTCCACATACCTTGCTCTACCTTCCTACTATACAATCCAAGTGGTTGTAAGCTACTAGCGATGACTTTTCTAGTGAACCAACCACTTATTTTGTTCCAGCTTATAGCCCTCAATCTAGAAGTTCTTGGATGCAAATGTTTTCTAGATATCTATACATGGACAGTCTACAAGCTCAACTATATAGAGACTTTGAAGACTAACAGTATAATCTCCTAAAACCCTTAGATATAGGTCATAATAGTTAGATTTATTTAACTTCACTTTAAGCATGTTTTAGGACATATGAATATATCCCCATGATTTCTATTCATAATATTAATTTATGCTTAAAATCTCATGTGTTTTGGTCTACCGGGTTGAGACAACGAGATGAAAATCGATTTCTAGGGCAATTTCATAGTCTAGCCTAGGGGTACAAAATGTCAGTCATTTATCTTATGATCAATTGCTTAGATTTCATCATAATACGCTCCACTTCTATCGTGTATCCTACGATATGCTGAGAAGTTCGTCTGGCTTGATGTGGGCCCTCCATTTTAAATAGCGGAGATGGGATATACACAATCTGATCTCATTCGATCGAGATCAAACTACGGGATTAGATCTTCACCATTTGATTAAACCACAGAAGATCCTTTGGTTATTGATTGATACTGACTCGGATAAGTAGCAATGCTCTCGCGGCACCGCGTCCCCCCATTAATGGCCAATAATTGACGTAGTGTAATGATTGGTCATAAATGCTTCTCTTTAATGCAGATTTGATCATGCGATCAGGATTACATCACATCACATCTACAATCCCGCTGTATCGATCTGACACTCAAGATTCCGTTGTGTGGCTCGCCATTAGCCTTGCTGCCATTTAACGTATTTAAAATTTTAAATTAATTAAAAAAAACTAATTTAAATGTTTTTTATTACATAAAATTATAATAAATTAAATATCAATCTAAAATTAAAATATTTTACATTAATATTCTTAAAAAAATCAATACTTTAATTTAAGACTATTATTAATTTAAAATGTTAAATATATATTTTAAATTATTTTAAATATTAAATTTTAGGTATTTTGAAAACTAAATTTAATTAAAATGATTAAAATATGTTAAAAAAATTTTAATTTTATTTTGAAATTAATTTTAAAGTTTTAAATAGATATTCTAAGTATTTCCTTATTTTAAATTTAAATTTTGATTCAAATAATTTAGTATAACTTAATTACTTTATGTTATTTAGTTTATTAACTAATGAATTAGTATTTAATTAAATAATTACTTAATATTTAAAAAATTTATAAATTTATTTTAATTAATTTTCTTATAATTAAATAATTATTTAAAAAAATTTAATTTGAAATCTAATTAACGTAGAATATATTTTAAAATTCTCTTAATTAATTAAGTTCTTAGATATTAATTGATTTTTAATTAAATTTAATTCCAAATAAATTTAAAATTCAAATAAAATTATTTTAAATAATATGAAAATTTTTAAAAACATTCCAAATTAATATAATTTAATTTAAGAATTATTTTAATTTTTAATGAATTTGTTTTTTAAAATTTTTATTTCATTTATTTGTTTTAAGACTTTAAAATTCAATTTTAATTCAATTAAATTCACAAAAATATTTATACTATATAAATTTTTTTTGAAATTCAAAATACTTTAACAACAACAACAACAACAACAAGCCTTTATTCCACTACGTGGGGTCGGCTACATGAATCCTTTTTCTCCATTGTGTCCTATTAAAAGTCAAATTCTCGTTTAAATCTAATAAAGAAAGGTCATTCCTAATATTCTCTAACCAAGTCTTTTTAGGTCTACCCCTACCTATCTTTAACCTAAAATTAATTTTCAAGTTTAAATAATAATTTATTAGAATTATTTGAATACCTTTAACATCTAATTAATATTTAGTTAAAAATTATATAAATTATTTTTAAAAACTAAAAATTAAAATTTAAAATTAAAAAATAAAGTGAATCTCTCAAAGCATTTTAAATTATTTTATATGATAGTGTTATTTATTTATTTAATTTTAAACATATATATATATATACATAGGTAGATATGTATGTATTTGTAGATTTTAAAATTGTTTTAAAAATTTTATGTATTTAAATCTTTAAACTTTGAGAGATTAATTTTCTTTAGTACTTGCATGCTTAGGGTACACACACCACTTAGCCTAGGATCTCTTATATTTAAGGACTTGAATGTGCTATGTTTGTACATTTGTATATGCGATCTACAAGGGTTAGAAACATCAGTTTGATGCTACATAACTTTGTGACACCATCAAAGAAAATAATTTTGGATTTGTGTAGAGAACTTAAAATATTATAATAATTTGGTTGCATATCCCCTTGACTTGAGACTTTGTAAAAATAAACATAATGACATGACCCTTTAATAGAAATTATTCCACTCATTTTAGAGATCATTAAGCCTCTTAATTAATCTACTTAGTATTAAGCCTTTAATTAACATCCCAAACTTTTTAAAAAAATTCAAATAAATCAAGATTTTTTGCAAATCTAAATTCATGTGTTGCAAATCTATTTTTCAGAGAATATAATTTTGATGATAGCAAACACTTCTATTTCTCTATGATTGCCTTGCCTACTAACATTTCAGGTCCACAAGATCAAACTACAATTTGAACCAGCTCAAGATTGGGTAGACTAGGTCAGAGTCAATTTGTAAACTTTTCTCTTTCTTGAGTCTATTGTAAATGATGTGGTTCTTAATGCTAAGTAACCTTGCACACACATACACATGGGAGAAAATTTCTATCTGATTTTAGAGTTCTCTATTTTTGGTCATATCGTCCGAGATGATTCACAAATTGGCTTGGATAATCAGTTAAAAATAAAAACCCTACTTTGGGCATCCTGGTTAAGGTAGACATCATTAAGCACATCGTCCTAGACGATATTAATTTTGGCCGGGACGATAGGCTCAAATCATAAAGAATTAACTATCAGATTAATTTAGGTATTTTTTATTTTTTGTCATCATACAGGACATCATCCTAGATGATGAAACACAATTATATCTAAATTAATCTGGTTATTAAGAAAAGTAATTAAGGTTTGATTGCTCGATCAAATCATCCTGGATGATTGTAGGATCAACCGAGATAATCAGTTTAAAAAACCTTAATTGTTCCTGAATGATCAACATCGTCCACTTTCTATTCAGGTCGATTCTGGATAATTTTCATGGATTTGAACTAATCGTCCGGGATGATCGTGAGATCAGCCTGGACAATCCAGCTATTTTTTCTATCATCCAGACATTCATTCAGTGCGATTGTTTGGATGATGTTTAATGACTTATACTAATAGTACATGATGATATCTTATCATCTTGGATGATATGAACAAAAACCTTCTGATTGTCCCAAACCGTCTGGGTTGATTGTGAGAAATTTACGCTGATCGGCCAGGACAATATTTATATCATCCTAGATGATAAAGTCAATTTGTTTAAATTAAGAGCTATTCTGAAACTCTTATATTTAAGACATCTTGTTCTACCCAAGAGATCATCTTTTGCTGCTGTCTTGACCTGAGAGAGGCTAGAGGAGAGGGAGAGAAAGGGAGAGAGAGAGAGGATCTTGTGAGGGGGAGTTTGTGAGGGGTTTAATAAAGGTTGCTCCAAGCAAGGATCTAAGTCATATTCTCTGATCGTCATCCCTTATTCTTGGAGGTTCGGGAGAGGTCCACTTCAGCAATCGATCAAGGTTCTCTGCCTACTTCAGGAGGATGAAAAAGGAGTTGGGTTCCTTGCCTCACCGGTGTTAGTGGAAAGGAGGTTTTTTTATAGGCTTCTCTTTCTTGCCGTGGGAGCAAAAGGAGAGTCACTGAGTTTAATGCAATACTCGGAGGGTGCCTCTGGGGAGTGGATGTAGGTCGAGTTAACCGAACTACTATAAATTTCTGTGTTCTTTACTACTGCTTTTTCTATATTTAATTTCCACTCGTTAAATTTCTTTGTGGTGAATTTTGGTTTGGTTGAGTTTTTGTTTTTGATTGAAAGATTTTTTAAAATACCAATTCACCCCCCCTCTTGGTTAGCTTGGGCTAATTCATAAGGGCTTAATATCCCTAACAAACTTTCATCATAGATTATAATTTTGATGATAACAAACATTTTTGACATATCTATTTTTATACTAACAATTTAGGTCCATAAGATCAATTATAAATAAAGCCAGCTCAAGATTGGGTAGATTCAGACTGAGTTAGTATGTAAGTGTATTTCAAGTGTTTTTATGTTTTCTTGAGTCAAATGTAATAAAGTGAGTCATGATACTAAGTAACCTTGCACACACACACTCAAGGGGGAAAATTCTATATGTTTTAGAGTTTTTTATTTTTGATCATATTGTCCGGGATGATCCAAAGTCATCATAAACAATCAGTTAAGAATAGAAACCCTAATTAGGGTATCCTAGTTAAGGCAATTGAATTAGGAAAATCTTCCTGAATGATATTAGAATCGTCTGGGATGATATACCCAAATCTGAAAGAATCAGCCACCAACTCTTTTAGACATATTATTATTTTAAGACATCATATATGTAATCATCTTGGACGATGCATTATAATTATGCCTAAATTAGTTAGATGATTAAGGAAAGAAGTTAAGATTTGATTTATCAATCATTTCTTCCAAGATGATTGTAGGATCATCCTTGACGATAAGTTAAACAAACCTTAGTTTCTTTCTAAATCATCCTGGATGAACATAATGATGTGCTAAATGATATGTATTATTTTAAACTAATTGTACAAGATGATCCAATAATTATCCTGAAGGATAAGTTATTTTTTTATCATTCAAACATGAAAATTTTGGCTGAACAAAGTAATGGTCCAGATGATATTTGATGTTTTGAACTAATCGTATAGGATGATCCATGAATCATTCTAGACAATAAGTTATTTTTTTCATCATCCAAATATAAACATTCAAGCTGAACTGTGCGATGGTCTGGATGATATACCCATCATCCTAGATGATCAGAACAATTTTTTTTTAATCATTTAGCCTCCGCCAGATCGTCTTAATTGATTGAGATGAACTTGTACTAATCATATAAGATGTTCTATTGATTGTCCTGGATGGTCTTTGTCGATTAGTTGCAATTTAGGGAAAATTTGAAGCCCTTCTATATAAGATCTCTTGTTTACTCAAGATTATATCTTTTGCTACTATCTTTACCTGAGAGAGCCAAGAGAAGGAGAGGGAGAGCTTGGGAGAGAGAAAGAGAGGGGATCTTATGATGGAGAGTTTGTGAGGGATTTATAAAGGTTGCTTCAAGCAAGGATCTGAGTCAACTTCTCTAGTCATCATCCCAGGTTCCTTGGATATTTTAGAGAGGTCTACTTCAGTGATCAATCAAGGTTATCTACCTGCTTTTGGAGGAAGCAAAAGGAGGATAAGGTGCTCTATCTACTTTAGGAGGAAGTGAAAAGAGGTTGAGGTTCTCTACCTACTTCATGAGGAAGGAAAAGGAAGTTGAGTTCTTTGGCTCATCAGAGTCAGTGGAAAGGAGTTCTCCACCTTGCTTTGGGTGCAAAAGGAGAGTCACAGAGTTTAGTGCAATACTCGCAGGAGAAGCTCTGGTGAGTGGATGTAGGTTCAGTTGATCAAATCAATATAAAATATGGTGTGTTCTTTCTTATTATATTTATGCTTTTAATTTTTGTACAAAATTTTATATGGGTGATTATTTATGTTAGATTGTGATTTTTGTTTGAGTATTTTTAAATCACCAATTCACCACCTCTTAGTTAGCCTCGGGTATGTTTATAAGGGTTTAACTTTCCTAACAAACTTTCAAGTTATATTTAAACAGGATTCATAAAATATAGTCTTTGATAACTTTTAAATTTTGATCAATTACTAACTTTGATAATAGGAACATCGCGGAAGGTTATTCAATTACTATACTACCTTTGTTTGATAAAATACCTTTTAATTTTTAAAAAACTTGTATGTCCACATTTTTACAATCTATTAGCTATCGCATGTGGATGCTTGTTAAGGATGGATATTCACCACAATTAAGTGAAATTAATGGCATAAAAACTGAACTTCTATTTACTTAATAAACGTTTGATGATATGATTTAACACAACTTAATGCAAAATGTTTCAACTATTTTTTTTGTGCTTTGAAATCAAAAGATTACATGTGTGTTTCAACTTGTGCTACTGGTAAGGAAATATGTGATAGAATATTTATCACCTATGAAGACACAAGTGAAGTTAAACAATCTAGGTTAAATATCTTACTTTATGACTATAAACTATTTTGCATGAAACCTAGTGAGTCAATATATGAGATGTATACTAAATTTATATAAATTATCACCTCCCTGTATGCCTTAGGAAGAGAATTCACTAACTATGAAAAAAGTTAAAAAAATTTTGAGATGTTTTCCTTCTTCCTATGATGCTAAGATAAATACAATAGCTGAATCCAAAGATTTGAATACTTATTCTATTGATAACTTACTTGGATCATGCATTTCTTACAAGCAAGGAATGAACTAAAGACAACTTGATACATGTGAGAAAAAGAAGGAGAAAATTGTGATGCTAAAGGCTAATGATACTAATATTGATTCTTCCATGTCTGAAAGTGATGATGTTGCCTTAATCACTAGACAATTCAAAAGCTTTCTAAGGAAAAAACAAAAGCACCATTAGAAATGGAACAAAGGTAAGGGTAAAAAAAATTTAAAAGTTCTTCTGATATGGTTTATTTTGAATGCAGGAAGATGGGACATGTGAAAGCTGATTGTCCTATACTTAAGGCTCACCCAAGCTAGGAGAAGGGTGAAACCCAAGTTTAAGAAGGACAAGAAGTAGTTTTAAAAAGAATTATGGGCAGATTCTTCATTTGACTCTTCTGAGACTGAAGCTTAGGTGACAAAAAACTTGTGTTTGATGATGGATGATCATCTTGGTCAGTCTTACCAATAAGAGATATGTGAACTAACCTATAATCAATTACTTGAAGTTCTAGAGAAAATTTATACATCAAGTAGGAAACTTAAGAAATTTCATGCTAGCATAAAAATAGAATTTTTAAATTTGTAAAAAGAGCATGAAGTTTTACTTAAAGATCACTCTATACTTAATAGTAATCACATGTTATTACTTGATGAGTTTGATAAGTTAAGTAAAAAATATTATGAGGTTGTCATTAAGCATGATTCATTGAAAGCATCCCACACTACACTTGAAAATAATTTTAAAATATATATTGATGAATCTGAGAGTATAGAGTACTATTTAAAAGTTGATAATGCTATTTTAAAAAGTGCTAACTCATTATTTAAAGCTGAATTAAAGCACTTGAGAAAAATAGGACTCCACCCACACCTGAATAATTTTTTAATCTAAATATGAAGCCAAAATTTTTGAAACCTAGGAAGAGGCACTATAACCCGAATAAACTAGTAAACCCTTTTTTTGGTGTTAGATATTTTTCATGTGGCATGCTAGGACACATCTCATATACTTGCATTATTCACCATAGTATACAATGGCTATGGAGACTTAAATTATATGATTCACAACATAACACACATGCATTGCATTCTTCTTTTCATAAGAAGGAACCCAAACTTATTTGGGTTCCTAAATCTGACATTTGATCATTTTGTAGGTGTGCTCTCACACAAGACCTCATGAGAGCATGTGGTATCTGGACAGCAGATGCTCATGACACATGACTGGAGATGCCAATATATTCATTTCACTGGAAGCCAGGGCTAAAGTAAAGGTCACTCTTAGAGATAACACTACTAAGAAAGTGGTGGATGCATGTATAATCAGAAACTCCAAGAACTTTTTGATTGAAAATGTTTTGCGTGTAGATGGACTGAAACACAACCTGCTTAACATCAGTCAATTTTGCGATAAGGGATTTATTATAAATTTTTTGTCAAACACATGAATCATTAGTTTGAATAACAACATTATTTTGCATGGAAAAAAGATTAATGATATTTACATGCTTAATTTAAATAACATTGAATGTTCTATTTCATTTTGCTTAAAAACTACTAATGATGAGTCTTAGTTGTGACATAGGAGGTTATGTCATGCCAGCATGGAAACCCTTAAGAGACCCAAAAGGACCTATTTAGAGGTGTCCCCAAATTTAAGTTCACTAAGGACCACCTGGTGTCCCCAAGACGTCTTGACTTGCTTCCCCAAATTAGATGTGTTTAACAAGAGGTCTTTGGCAGTGGAGGAAACTACGCATGTAGTGTTTGATGAATCTAATCCTAAGAAGTCTAGAGTTAAGGATGAAGATGAAGTTGGAAAGATTACCCAAGGAGTAGAAAATCTGGAGAAAAGGGTAGAGCCTCAAAACACTGATGGAGTATGTGAGATTACCTAAGGAATACAAAATATAAATCTGGAGGAAACGGTAGAATCTAAACACACTTTGCCTAGAGATTGGAGATATTCTTCTAGTCATCCTAAAGAACTAATCTTAGGAGACCCTTCTAAAGGTGTTAGTGCTAGGTATAGACTTAAGAAGTGAACCACTCAGTCTTTATCTCAATGACTAAACCCACCAACATCAATCAAGCCCTTTTAGATAAATTCTGGATCTTAGCTATACAAGAAGAACTTAACCAATTTGTGAGGTATGATGTTTAGGAGTTGGTAGAAAGACATAAGAATCAAAGTGTGGTAGAAACAAAATGGATCTTTAAGAATAAAATAAATAATTCTAGTGTGGTGGTTAGGAATAAGGTATAATTGGTAGCTAAGGGGTACAACCAAATAGAAGGGATTAATTTTAAGGAGACCTTTATCCCTGTAGCTAGATTGGAAGCCATTAGAGTGCTACTAGCCTTTGCCTGTTATAAGGGATTTAAGCTTTTCCAAATGGACATCAAGAGTACCTTTTTAAATAAGGTGATAAAAGAAAATATGTTTGTAAAACAACCCATAGGTTTTGAGAGTTCCCAATTTCTAAATCATGTTTACAAATTAAAAAAGGCCTTATATGGATTAAAATAGACACCCAAAGCTTGGTATGAGTGTCTTAGCATATTCTTACTAGATAGGGAGTTTGTTAAGGGGAGTGTAGATACCACTCTATTTCTAAGGAAAATAGGAAATGAGTTACTCATTGTTTAGATTTATGTTGATGATATACTTTTTGGATCTTCTAATAAAAAGTTATGTGATGATTTTTCTAAAATGACACTTAAGGAATTTGAGATGAGTATGATGGGAAAGTTGTCGTATTTTTTGGGCTTTAGTATAAGACAATTGGATGTTGAAACCTTTCTAAATCGAACAAAGTACATTAAGGATATTTTGAAGAAATATGAAATGGATAAAGCCAAGCACTTGTGTTCAGTTGGATAACGACTCAAATGGAAAATTTGTTGATCAAAACAAGTATAGAGGAATGATTGGATCATTACTTTACTTGACTGCTAGTTGACATGATATAGTATTTAGTATTTGTCTCTGTACTAGATTTCAAGCTAATCTTAAAAAATCTCACCTGATAACATAATCTTTAGATATCTCTTAGGGACCCAAAACTTAAGAATATGGTATCCTAGGCGCAACACTTTTTTTGAGATTATTAGATATTCTGATTCTAATTTTGTAGGATGTAGGGTGGATAGAAAGAGCACTTCTAATACTTTCCAATTTATAGGGTAGACTTTAGTCTCATTGACTTATAAAAAACAAAATTCTATTGCACTTTCCCTTGCTAAAGCTGAGTACATTGCCTTAGGAAGTTGTGTGGCCCAAGTCCTTTGGTTGAAGCAACAAATTTTGAATTTAGGATTACCTGTAGGCACAAATTCAATCATATGTGACAACACTAGTACCATCTGAATCTATGAGAATCTTTTCCAATATTCAAGGACCAAAAACATTGACATAAGGCATAACTTTATTAGAGACCATGTTACAAAAGAGGACATTGAGTTACACCATGTGGCAACTGGGAATCAGTTAGCTGACATATTTACTAAACCATTGACCTTTGACACATTCAACATCTTAAGGACTAGATTGAGTGTGATTAACATAAATGTGTGAACTTGATGCTTATTGAATTTTATGTTTTCTGATTTGTTATTTGTTGTTATTTTTTGTTCTTTCTTTTATTTCTCTCTTTTCTTTTGTTTTTTGTTTTTAGTTATTAAATTTTAGTTGCTTTTATTCTTTTGTGTTTTTATTTTTGATGTTTAGTTTTTTTTTCTTTGGGTCACGACTGAAATGATAATTTATGCCTTATTTTTGTTTTTGAAAATTTGTTGTCAATGATTGACATTCCTAAATCAGTTAAAGGGAAAAACACCATTGATTGTTTCCCTTCCTCTAACTCCTTTTACCAGTGTAACTTTTTTTTAAACAAAAGTCTATCTGAAATTAATAACTGGACTTTGTAATTGAGATATTTTCTAACTTGTTACAGTAATTTATCTTATATTAATAATATTCAAAGTCATTAAATCACTTTCAAGCTTTTGTAATCTTGTAGTTGTATTTATCATATGAATTTATTTCTGCTTTGTGGTTTACTCTTCCTTATATTAGAGAGTGAGTTTTTCTTCTCTAATATCTGGAAGATATTCTCACAACTGAAAGTATTTAAAAGTTTTATAAGAGAGCTAGCTTGCAAAAATGACAAGAGGCATAGAATGAGCCCAAAAAGAAAAAAAATTGAAAAGATGCATAATGATCATCAGAAAAATTAAAAAATATACAAAGTGTATCAAAAATCAAAATATGCACAAAATGCTCTAACCAATTGACAATAGGCACAAAATGAACCCACAAGAAATCAAGCTTTCTTTCTCTTTCAAACCCTTAAATCTTAGAATAATTAATATGTCACTTAATATTTTCAAGGACTTGGTTTCGAAATTCATGATTGTGCCTAATTACCTTGCTATATTATTCAATAAGATATTTTTCTGAAATGAAGTTTTGAATGGATCACTTTTTCCTATTTAATTGATTTTTTTGAGTTGGATATTTGTTTTCAAAAGATGGTTTGCCCTATAAGAAGTTCAAGCTAGGGTTAACAGGATTAGTTGTTCAACCATTTTCTGAATTTTGACGATGTTAACTCAAATTTTTTTAAATTTTAATTCAATCACATGGAAAATTTGTTATATTCATGCTTTGATAAAAGAATGTGTGTTTTTTGTTCTTTTGTTCATCTTTATAGTATTTCTATTGTTTTTGTTTTATTTTTTACTAGTTTTTTGAGTTGTAGGGCCATCTCTGATCAGCTCCATCCATCCATAAAATCTTCAATTTTTGATCACATCATCCTAGACGATATTCCTATCATTCTAGATGATATCATTACACCACCCTTCATCTTCCATTTATTGTTGATCTGAGTCAACTCTTTGAAATCATCCTGGATGATCCTCATTATCCTGGATGATCAGATTAAATTATACTCAATTATCTATGATTGTCTTAGACGATCCACATCATCTCGAATAATTTGATCAAATCCTGCTCAATTATCTATGATCGTCTTAGATAATCTACATCATCTAAGACATCTAATCAAATTTTACTTTAATTTTTTATGATCTTCTTGAATGATCCACTTGTTTGTCTTAGACGAACCACATGGCAAAAATGGTTACACATTTTAAATTTGGCCGATATAATCCATTATTGTCAATCTTCTAGGATAATCTACCTAATATTACTGGACGATATAGTTTTTTAAGGTCATCCAGCATGAATCCTCAGGATGATCACCTGAATTTAATCATCCTGGATGATGTCTTATCATCCTGGATGATTAGACTGCCTTTTTGGCTAATAGTCCTAGATGTCATAATTTTGCCTGTTCGTCTTAGATGATTCTGTGATCTTCCTGGATGATGTGATAGTTTCATTATAAATAGCCATTTTGAACCTTTTTATTCACACCTTCCTTCTTCAATCCTTGATAATCCTTTCTTCCTCTCCCTCATTTATTCAATGGTGGGTGGCAAGCGCTCTAGAATGTTTGCTGAAAGTTCTTTGAGGGCCACCATTGACCCTTGATTCATTGAGGTGGCTGACCAAGCTGTCTATCTTCGTTACATGACAATAGATATCACTCTATCAAGGACTATCAATCCTCGTAATCTCTCTTACCTGATACTAGATCTTTTCACTCACTCCTTTATGAGTTCTTCATGAGCCTTAGAATTAATGCTGCCTACACTTCCCAACAATCTTATATCCATAGATGTCTCATAGAAATTAATAACAAGATTTCCAGGAACTCCTTTAACTTTTTACTACTGGAGATAAGCTTCATATCTTGTCTTCAGATCCTAATTTTGACTAGGGTCCTGTCAATCATTTACTGAGGAACACAATTGTTTCGTACCATGTTGGGCCCTCTAGCACCATAGTCAAAGATGCTAGAATAATCCAACATATCCTTCACACCTTAATAATTCCCAAGGCTAGTGATCACATTCACATCACTCCTTTACTATCAATTACCCCCTTTATATCATGACCCATAGAGATTTCAATGCCTCGGACCTTTTTTTTCACTACATCGAGCACCTAACTAGCATTAGGGATCTAGGACACAAACAAAAACCTAACCTTGCTTTAGGATGCCTCATTGCCTTTATCTTGGAAACCAAATATAATCTCCAATATCCTACCCCACTAGACATTCAGCCTGCTTTCTACACCAACAGTTCCTTCCACTTTTTTCATAGTACTTGTGTCCACCCAAAGCACGAGGAGGCTGAGGAGGAAGCTGCTCCTACACCTATTCCTACACCTATTTCGATTTGCCAGCGCTTATAGATAGATCAGCTGGTGGAGTAGTTTGAGTAGTGGGAGGCTAGGTTCGAATCTTACGTTACTGCACAGGAGCAATAACATGCGAAGGAAGTCATTAGATTTGATGCATATGTGGCACACCAGTAGTAGAAGCACGACCAAGATATGACCTTGTTTGGGGAGCCATTTGTTGCCACTTCCAGTTTCTTTCAGCCACTACCACCACCTCCTTCTGATGATTAGGGCCCTTTATACTTGTAGATTATTTTCTTATGATGTGTTTTTTGTTGTTGTTTGTTTTTATTTAATAATTTATATTATATTTTATTTATGTTTCCTCCTCTTTTTTGTGATGTCAAAAGGAGGAATAGTGGTAGTGTTAGTATATTTTTATTATTTTGTTGTTTCTTTATTATTGTTTAGTATTTGTACCATATGTTTATTTTAGTTAAATTTGCATTCTTGGTTCATATTATTTTCCTTTATGTTATGTTTCAATTAACTGCTTAAGTTGAATTTCCTACCAAATATTTGCCATCTTCAAAATGGGGGAGATTGTTATAAATCTAGATTCATGGATTATAATTTTGATGATAGCAAATATTTTTGATTTATCTATTTTTCTACTATTTCCTAGCCTACTAATGTTTCAGGTCCACAAGATCAATTGCAAATCAAGCCAGCTCAAGATTGGGTAGATTAGGACTGAGTCAGTCTGTAAGTGTACTTCAAGTTTTTTTACCTTTTCTTGAGTCAAATGTAACAAAGTGGGTCCTGTTGCTAAGTAACCTTGCACACACACACTCGTGGGAAAAAAACTCTATATATTTTAGAGTTGTTTGTTTTTATCATGTCATTCAGGTTGATCCAAAATTATCCTAGACGATTAATTAAGAATAAAAAACTTAATTAGGGCATCCTAGTTAAGGAAACCAAATTAAGTAAATTGTCTTGGACAATATTAGCATTGTTCGGGATGATAGACTTATATTAGAAAGAACAAGCCATCAACTCTTTTAGGCATGTTATTATTTTAAGACATCATACAGGATATTTTCTAGGATGATGCATTACAATTATGCCTAAATTAGTCTGATGATTAAGGAAAGAAATTAAGGTTTGATTGATCGATTATATTGTCCTGGATGATTGCAGGATTTCATGGATGATCAATTAAACAAACCTTAGTTTCTTCTAGAATCATCCTATATGAACAAAACTATGTGTTGGACGATATGTTTTATTTTGAACTAATTATACAGGATGATCCAATAATCATCCTGGATGATAAGTTATTTTTTCATCATCTAAACATGAAAAGTCTAGACAATATTTGATGTTTTGAACTAATCGTATAGGATGATCCAAGAATTATCCTGGATGATAAGTTATTTTTTTTCATCATCCAAACATGAAAAGTCTGGTCGAACAGAGAGATAATCTAGAAGATATTTGACATTTTAAATAAATCATACAGGATGATATACCCATCATCCTAAATAATCAGAACAAATAAATCTTCTAATCATTAGCCTCCCCTAGATCATCCTAGCTAATTGAGCTAAATTTGTACTAATTGTACAAGACGATCGATCATCTTGGATGATCTTTGTCGATTAGTTATGATTTAGGAAAAAATTGAAGTCCTTCTATATAAGATCTCTTGTTGACTCAAGACTGTATCTGTTGCTGCTGTTTTGATCTGAGAGAGCTAAGAGAAAGAGAGGGAGAGCTTGTGAGAGAGAGCATCTTGTGAGGGGGAGTTTATGGGGGCTTCATAAAGGTTGCACCAAGCAAGGATCCGAGTCGTTTCTCTAGTTTTCGTCCCTGGTTCCTTAGAGGTTCTAGAGAGGTCTACTTTAATGATCGATTGAGGTTCTCTGCCTGCTTTTGGAGGAAGCAAAGGGAGTTCGAGGTTCTATGCCTTCTTTAAGAGAAAGTGAAAGAAGGTTGAAGTTCTCTGCCAGCTTCTGGAGGAAGTGAAAGGAGGTCGGGTTCTCTGCCTCATCGAAGTCAGTGGAAAGGAGTTTTGTAAAGGCTTCTCCGCCTTACTGTGGGGAAAAAAAAAGGGGAGTCACTGAGTTTAGTGCAATACCCAGAGGAGAGGCTCCTGGGAGTGAATATAGGTCAAGTTGACCGGACCACTATAAAATATAGTGTGTTCTTTCTTATTACATTTTGCATTTATTTTCCATACTTCATTTTATGTGGATGATTGTTTGTATTAGATCATGATTTTTGTTTGAGTATTTTTAAAACACCAATTCACCCCCTCTTAGTTAGCCTCAGGCTAGTTCATAAGGGCTTAATATCTCTAATAAACTTTCAATATTAACTTCAAAAGATATACATAATACCTCTTTTTTTTTTGAAGAAAGCACCAAAATGCTATATTAGAAAACAAAGGATAGTTACAGCCGAATACTATCTGATTCCTTCATTAGAAATTTAATGAAGGAATCCAGAATATTACAACTAATCAAGTCCTTCCAAACGAAGGAACTAAAACAAGCATAGTTAGCACTGAGATCGGCTAACTTATTACTTTCTCTATTAACAAAACTAAAAACAACAAAATTAAAATCCTTAAGGAAAGAAAGATCAATATCAACAGTACCTCCTTTGTCCACCTTATTTTTGATGAAATTTATAACATTCTTGTTGTCTCCTTCAATAATCAACCCTTTATACTCCTTCATCCAATCACTGATATAATATTTCAAAGATAAAATAGAAAGAAGCTCCATAGCTCCGGAACCCCAATGAACAGATTGTTTGCCGAAAGCCATCAGAAATCTCCCTCTATGATCTCTACATACACCTCCTACTCCGGTTTTGTAAGAGTTGTGAACAGCTGCATCAATATTCAATTTGATCCAATCAGGCGGAGGAGGATACCAATTAATGAGCAACCTAGAAGGTTGGTTGATACCCTCAATGCCTGAGAAACTGCAGAAAGAATTCTTGTTCATAGCAGTAAAACATATTGCATTTGACGCTATATACAAAGGGATAAAAGCTTTCCCTTCATGAACCAAAAGATTTCTGGCTTTCCAGGAATGAAACACAACATTGCAATAAAGACTTTTAACCCAAGAGTTTTGAGCTTTAAGCCAATTTAAGCAATCTGCCAGAGAAATAAAAGCGGTATACCGAAGCTTTAAGCAAATATACATAATACCTCTAACTGATTATAATTACCTTGTTAATTAGTGAAAATTGTGTTTGAATAGTTGCTATTTGAATGATTTATATTTGTGCAACTTATGTAGTTTTGATGATTCCAAACATTATTGTTCAAATGTATAGTTATCTCGTAACAATTTCAGAAGATTTGCACTTGCTCTTGTGTGTACTAACATTTCAGGAAAATCAGACTCCAGACTACGAAAACTTCAAATCAAATTCAACATGAGATATTTCGTTTATTTGAAGTTTGTCTTTTCTTTGAATTAATTTTGAAAGGGAGTGATTGTAATTGAGTGAATAAAATCTCACACACAAATAAGGAGATCTTGAAATTCTATACTGATCGTACAGAACGATATTTATCGTACTGGACGATCTGTCAGTTATCTCCTACAGAGCACTTGGAACGAATAGGAACTTGCTTGAAAAAATTTTTCTAAGTCCTATTCGTCCAGGACGAATTTTATTATCGTCCCAGACGATGGGTTCTCTGTAAAATTTTCGTCCAGACGAATTTTATCATCGTACGAGGCGACCAGTCCTCTGGAAAATTTTCGTCCCGACGAAAATAAATATCGTACAGGACGATCAGCTCTCTGGAAAATTGTCGTCCAGACGAAAACAAATTATCGTCCGCGGCGATTGGTTCTCTGGAAAATTTTCGTCCAGACGAAATAAATAATCGTCCAGGACGATCGGCTCTCTGGAAAATTTTCGTCCAGACGAACATATTTTCGTCCAAATGATAAATCGACTTAGAACAGTTTTCAGCAGTTTCTAGAACCGACCTTGTAATAACCGTTCGTACTGGACGAACCTAGTTCGTACAGGACGATTAGCTGTACGAAGTCATTTCGTACACATATACAAATTGGGTCGTTTCAGATCGTTTAAGTAAAATCGTCCAGGACGATCCAGGATCGTACGGGACGATCCACTGCGTACAGAATTGGAAATTTGCAGTTTTTGGGTGGTTTCTCTTGTCTTTTATATAAATAGTCCAAATTAGACTGCCACCCAATCTTTTTGTCATTTAATCTTCGTGCCTCTTGAGAGAATAGCCAAGGAGAGAGTGGAAGAGAGCATTCAAAGGAGGATTCCTACCACTAGAGCGAGAAGGCTTCACTTGGATTGCTAAGGTAAGAGTCTCTACTTATGAAATTGGATTTCTTCACTCTTTTCCTTCTTCCTTCTAGATTCTTGTGAGAAGATCATTCAAGGAGATCCGGTTCTCTGCCGACACTTGGAGAGTGTGAACAGACGAGGGTTCTCTGCCCACACTAGGAGAGTGTAAAAGGACTAAGGTTCTCTGCCTACACTTGAAGAGTGTGAACAGCCGTAGGGTTCTCTGCCCACACTAGGAGAGTGTAAAAGGATGACGGTTCTCTGCCAGCACTGTGGATTGTGTAAAAGGACGACGGTTCTCTGCCGCACCGGGTAGTGGTGAAAAGAGTGTTTTGTACAGGCTTCTCCGCCTTGCTGTGGGTGCTAAAGGAGAGTCACTTTGTGGTATTAGTGCAATACTCAGAGGGTGCCTCTGAGGAGTGGATGTAGGTCTGGTTATAGACCGAACCACTATAAATCTGGTGTCATTTACTTTATTGCTTTTACGTTTCCGCATTTTAAATTTCAGTTTTAACAACTCTGTGGTTGAAAAACATTTTTCTACTAACTTTAAAAGAAAATTTTATTTCGGTTCAACTTTATCATTAAGAGGGTTTAAAATTTTTAAAACTACCAATTCACCCCCCTCTTGGTAGCCGTGGGACATTTACTTAGGCTTAACAACCTAATTACTGGACTCAACAAGTGGTATCAGAGCATTGTTTCAAAATCATAAGTTTGAACTTCTTTTTTATTAACGTAGATGGCTACATTTGGAAACCGAAACACACCTGAGGGTTACTCTATCACTAGACCTCCACTGTTTGACAATATTCCTTTTGATTTCTGGAAAACACGCATGTCTACTTTCTTACAGTCACTTGATTATCGCATGTGGATGCTAGTCCAGGAAGGTTACACAAAACCAACTAGATTAGTTGATGGAATTAGGATAGAAACACCTTATGCAGATTAGACTATAGAAGAACGTGACTTAGCACAATTAAATGCGAAATGTTTAAATAGTTTCTTTTGTGCTTTAAAATCTGAAGATTACATGCGAGTTTCCACTTGTAAAAGCGGAAAAGACATATGGGATAGACTTTGTATTACTTATGAAGGGACAAATGAGGTTAAGCAATCAAGACTCAATATCTTGTTACATGACTACGAATTATTTCGCATGAAACCTAATGAATCTATATCTGACATGTACACAAGATTCACTCAAATTGTCACCTCTTTGCATGCACTTGGTAGGGAATTAACTAATGCTGAAATGGTTAATAAGATTCTTCGTTGTTTACCTACTGCATACGATGCTAAAATTACTGCAATTACAGAGTCAAAAGATCTGAACATTTATTCTATTGACAATCTTCTTGGTTCACTCATTGCTTACGAGCAAGGAGTAAGTCAAAGAAAGATTGATGCAGGTGAACCAAGAAAGGACAAGAATATTGCACTAAATGTGGAAGAGTCAGAAAGTGAATACTCACAACCTGAGGATGAAGACGATATAGCACTGATGACTAGACAATTCAGGAGCTTTTTAAAGAGGAAGCAGAAGAGACGCCAGCAATGGAATAGAGGTAAGTACAACAGAAATGACAAGGTTTCTAATGAAGTGATTTGTTATGAATGCAGGAAACCAGGTCATATAAAGACTGATTGTCCAAAACTCAAAGCCACTCCTAGCAAGGAGAAGGTAGAGGAGAAACCAATGGTAATGAAGGGCAAGAAGAAGTTTCAAAAGGCTTTTTGGGCGGACTCATCTTCAGACTCATCTGAGACTGAAAAAGAAGAAGAAGTCACCAACCTTTGCTTGATGGCAGATAAATCTGAATAATCAGATCAAGAAGAGGTATGTGATTTAACTTATAATGAATTGTTTGAAGTTTCTTAACACATGCATGATGCATATAGGAAAACGAAAAAGATGCATGCTAGTTTAGTTTTAGAATTGGAAGAGCTTAATAAGGAATACGAAATCCTTAGGAAAGATCATACTTTAATTGATAGCAACCACATGAAACTACTTGATGAATATGATGACTTGAATAAAAAGTTTGAGAATTTAAAATCATCCTATGCTGAACTTGAAAAAGAATTTAAGAAATTTAAGGATGAATCTGAGCACAAGACATATAGAATCAATTATACAAATCGAATCTTGGAGGATATGAATTCATTTTACAAACTTACTATAAGAGCTCTCGAGGATAATAGGAACCCCCCTAAACTTGAAGATTTTACAAATCCTAAATATTATCCTAAATTCATGAAATCCCTTAGAAGACAATCATATGAAAGAAAACATAGGAATATTTTTCCTAATGTTAAATGTAACAATTGTGGATTTTTAGGACATATATCTCACACCTGCACTTTAAAGATGAAACCTAATTTGGTGTGGAGAACTAAGATGCATAAACCTAGACATATCACACATGCATCTGATTATAAATTTCATAAAGGTGAACCCAAACTAGTTTGGGTTCCCAGGTTTAACATTTGAGAATTTTGCAGGTATACTCTCACACAAGACCTCGTGAGAGTATATGGTACCTGTATAGCGGATGTTCTAAGCACATGACTGGAGATACTGCTCAATTCATAACGCTGGAAGCCAGGAGTGGAGGCAAGGTTACACTTGGAGATAATACCACAAAGAAAGTGGTTGGATCAGGTATGTTTGGAAATTTGAAAAACTTTTTTATAGACAATGTTTTATTAGTTGAAGGCTTAAAACATAATTTACTTAGCATAAGTCAGCTATGTGATAAGGGCTATAATGTAAAATTTTTACCTACTAGCTGCATAATTAGCCTAAATGGGAAAATTGTTTTAAATGGAAAAAGGGTGAACAATGTCTACATGCTAGATTTAAATTGTATTCAATCTCCTACTGCTTTTTGTTTGAAAACTGTTTCTGATGAATCATGGCTTTGGCATAGGAGAGTTTGTCATTCTAGTATGAAAAATCTTAGAAAAATTACCCAAAAGAATTTGGTGAGAGGAATACCTAAACTAGACTTTACTAAGGACCATCTATGTGATGCATGTCAACTAGGAAGACAAGTGAAGTCCTCTTTTAAGTCCAATAAAGATCTTAGGACCAGTAAACCATTAGAAATTCTTCACATGGATCTTTTTGGACCTGTTAGCACGGTAAGTCTAGGAGGAAAGGTATATGGATTTGTTATAGTAGATGATTTTTCAAGATTCACCTGGGTTAAATTTCTTTTTCATAAGAGTGAATCATTTGAGGAATTCAGAAATTTTTCAACTTGGATACAAAGAAAACTAGGATGTGAAATAATTTCTATACAAAGTGATCATGGAGGAGAATTTGAAAATGAAAGAGTTGAAGATTTCTGTAAAGAAAAGGGGATTGATCACAATTTTTCTGCACCTAGAACTCCTCAACAAAATGGAGTAGTTGAAAGAAAGAACAGAACATTAATAGAAGCCGCCCGAGCAATGTTAGCAGAATACTCGCTTCCTAGATATTTTTGGGCTGAGGCGGTTAGCACTGCATGCTATGTTCTGAATAGGGTGAATATAAGATCAAATTTGAATAAAACACCCTATGAGTTGCTAAAAGGTAGAACACCAAATTTGTCTCATTTGCATGTATTTGGTTGCAAGGTGTTCATACATAATAATGGAAAATCTGCCTTAGGAAAATTTGATCCAAAATCAGATGAAGGAATTTTTGTTGGATACTCAAGTGTTGGAAAATCTTATAGAGTATTCAACAAAAGAACTTTAGTCATTGAAGAAACCACACATGTTGTTTTTGATGAAAATGGAAACATGGATGAGCCAAAAGTTGTTGAAGAAGAAATTGAAGAAAACTCCCAAAAGATTGATAGATTAAATTTGGAAGAAAACGTGGAAGAAAATTTAGAAAGAGAAGACCCTTTGCCTAGAGATTTGAGATTTTCTAAAAACCATCCAAAGGAATTGATTATAGGTGAACCTAGTGAGGGTGTTAGAACTAGGCGTGGATTAAACAAGGAAGTCAATCATTCAGCCTTTATTTCAACTATTGAACCCACTAACATTGATCAAGCACTTTCAGATGAATTTTGGATATTGGCCATGCAAGAAGAGCTGAATCAATTTGTAAGAAATAAAGTTTGGGAACAAACTACAAGGCCAAAAGATCAAAGTGTTGTTGGAACCAAGTGGGTATTCAAAAATAAAATGAATGACTCAGGAGTAGTCATTAGAAATAAGGCTAGATTAGTAGCTAAAGGGTATAATCAAATTGAAGGAATTAATTTTGAGGAAACTTTTGCCCCTGTAGCTAGACTTGAAGCAATTAGGGTTTTACTAGCCTTTGCCTGTTTTAAAGGTTTTAAATTGTTTCAAATGGATGTCAAAAGTGCCTTTTTAAATGGAGTAATTGAAGAAGATGTTTTTGTAGAACAACCTCCAGGTTTTGAAAATTCTAAATTTCCAAATCATGTTTTCAAATTAAAAAAGGCATTATATGGATTGAAACAGGCACCCAGGGCTTGGTATGAGAGGTTAAGCACCTTCCTACTTGAAAGATCTTTTGAAAAAGGAAGTGTGGATACAACTCTCTTTTTAAGGAAAATTGGAAAGGATATACTTATTGTTCAAATTTATGTGGATGACATCATCTTTGGATCTTCAAATAAACATCTTTGTGATGATTTTTCTAAAACAATGAGTAGTGAATTCGAAATGAGTCTAATGGGAGATTTAAATTACTTTCTAGGGTTTAGCATTAAGCAACTTGAGGAAGGTACTTTTCTTAGTCAAACCAAATATATTAAGGACATCCTCAAAAAATATGAAATGGACAATGCTAAACCTGTTAGTACACCAATGAGTTCTTCAGTTCAGTTGGATAAGGACCTTAAGGGAAAATCTGTTGATCAAAAGAAATTTAGAGGGATAATTGTATCTTTACTTTACTTGACTGCTAGCCGACCAGATATTATGTTTAGTATTTGCTTATGTGCTAGATTTCAATCAGATCCAAAAGAATCACATTTGACAGCAGTAAAAAGGATTTTAAGATATCTACTAAGAACTTAAAACTTAGGAATTTGGTATCCTAAATTTAGCTCTTCATTTGAAATTATTGGTTACTCAGATTCTGACTTTGCAGGCTGTAGAGTGGATAGGAAAAGCACTTCTGGAACATGTCAATTCATTGGAAATTCATTAGTTTCATGGTCTAGTAGAAAACAAAATTCAGTGGCACTATCTACTGCAGAAGCAGAATACATTGCATTAGGAAGTTGTGTGGCACAAGTACTTTGGTTAAAAAAACAGTTGATTGATTTAGGATTAACTATAGGCACTATTCCAATTTATTGTGACAATACTAGTGCTATTTGCATTTCAAAAAATCCTATTCAACATTCCAGAACCAAACACATTGATATAAGGCATCATTTCATAAGGGATCATGTATCCAAAGGAGAAATTGAACTCATACATGTTTCAACTGAAAATCAACTTGCAGACATTTTTACAAAACCTTTAGCCTTTGATACCTTCAGTACTTTAAGAACAAGGCTTGGTGTTATTGATTTGAATGCTTAACTAAAATGTCTTTGCAACATTGATACTTGTTGTGTTTTGTTTTTGTAATTTTGTAAATTTTGTGTGTTTTTAATGAATTGTTTTTGGATTTATGATTTTGTTTTATGTTTTCTGTGTTTTTGATTATTTTTGTTGATTTTGTTAATTTAAAAAATTCAAAATTAAAATTTTTTTTTGGAGGAAATCGTTCAGGACGAAATGTTTTCGTACGGGACGATGTGTAAAGGAACAGTTTGCGCGAATTTAAATCGTTTTGAGAGCAGTTTTTTTATTGGATCGTCTGTACGATCTGTGATCGTCCAGGACGAATTTTTTTTTTCTCTCAAACGTCGGGACGATTGAATGCAACGGTTGAGTGGATAAGACAGTTTTTAATACGAACTTCGTCTGTACGAAATTTTTGTTCGTCCAGACGAACATGTGTCGGTTCATTGTAGGGGACGGTTTTCAAGAGTCATTAAAACGAAACACTTTTCGATCGTCTGTACGAAATTTTTTTGTCTGTACGATCGGTCAAGTCAAAAAGCCTGTACGAAGGGACGCATCGTAAGTTGTGTTGAATACGAAAAGCCGTTACATTTTGGACGAATTGGATCGTCTGTACGAAATTACTTCGTCCAGACGAACGATAATTTTTCGTCCAGGACGAATATTTTCGTCCAGGACGAACGTATCGTTTTTCTTTAAATATGAAGGCTTTCAAACTTGACAATTACACTTTCAAACTTCTTTTTCAATCCCTTTCTACATCAAATCAACTATGGCCTCCTCTAGCAAAAGACAAAAAGTTTTGGTGAAGAAACCTAACAGGAATGCCCCAGACAACTTTCTTTCCAAGGCAAATGAGGAATCTTTTCCTCGTTTTGCATCTGCAAAAATCACTCCGTCTCGCATTCTTATCCAAACAGAGTTGAAATTTCGGGTATTGCACCTCTTCGCCTCAACCCAATTTCAGTTCATTCTTTCTCTCGCCCACTTCTACAATAAGCAAACCTACCATTACTTTCTAGCCAACATGAGTTTCAATTCTGACCACTCTATCATTAGTTCTTTTGTTTTTAAGAAAAAAGTTGAGATCACCAAGCACGACCTTGGTGCATTTTTAAACTTAAGAACTGAAGGATATAGAGCCCACACCCTAATGTCAGAAACCTCCTTCAAATGGTTTCAAATCAATAGGGTAATTAGAGAAAATGCGATTGACAATCATGTTGCTAGAGTCTCCGGTATGACCCAAGATGCCCGAATCATCCTAGCATATCCTTAGATCCTCAATTATTCCTAAAGCTGGTGATAGGATTAACATTACTCCTCTCCTTTCTTGTCTAACTTTTTTAATCATGCAAAGACATCCTATTGATGAAGCCCAACTCATCATAGATCATATCTATGGGCTTTCAGAAATAGGACATGCTGATCAGAAGAGGAATAAGAACATTTCATTAGGGCACTTAATTACTTATATTTTGGAGAAGAAGTATAATATAGTGCATCCTGATGAAGAATATGAAGAGCCAGTTTACTATAACGATGCATCTTTCAGATTGCTCTTCAAGGAGGAGAAAGAAAAAGCACATGCTAGTGCTTCAGAAGAAGAAGAAGAAGAAGGAGTGCAAGGTTCTGCTTCTCAATCAGATTACCAGAATCTGATTGAGAGATTTGATAGACTAGAGACTCACATTGATCAAAGGTTTGATCAATTTGATGCTCAACTTACGCAACAGCAACATGACATTGGTAATATTAGAGATGAAGTTCATGAAATAAATACCAATGTAATGTTGATGGCCTCCTACTTCAACCTCTTTGGCGGCATTCCTCCTCCTCCTCCTCCAGAACAGTAAAAATTGTTTTTATGTCTGTGTCTGTTTTTTTTTTTTTTTTTTTTTTTTTTTGTTTTGTTTTTATCTTATCTGTTTTATTGTAATGTGTTTGTTTTTATGTTTTAAAGTTCAATGTATTTTCTTTAATATCAATGAAAGTTTGTTTCTATTAGATTTGTTTTGAAATGTGGTTAATGTTTGTGAATTTCATTAGTATTATTTAATCTATATAGTGCTTAAATTCGATTGTAATTTGAGATTATCTATATTAGAAAATCTAGACTTTCTTAATTTATAAGTTGTATATAACTTGTTGTAATTAGAACTTTTAAATTCATGTCTATTCATTTAGACTACATAAAAATAATATTACTATTGCAATTTAGATGTTTTCTTATTTTATATATCTATGCTCAAGAGATATTTATGTACCTAGAAATATTTGAAATTTTAGATTATAGATTTTGGAAAGAATTGGTCAAATTACTCTTGAACATTGTACAAATGTACAAAAATCAAAAGGAATTCGCAAAAATTTGCAAAGTGAAAAAGAGGCACAAAATAAGCCCAACCAAAGAAAAATGCACAAAAATGTGCTCCAAAACTTTGAAAAGATGCGCAAAGCGCCACATGAGGTAATTCTCTTCTTTCCAAATTCATTCAATCTCTTAATTCAAATTGATCTTATGTTCATTTATATTCTATTGAACTTTGAAATATAGAATTTTTTATACATCTCTCTTGTAATGATTTTCAATAGTCAAATGTCTAAATTGAATCATGTCTTTGATAAATTCTTCTTACTTAAAATGTTATATCCCTTCTTAAATTTTATGAATTTCTATGATTGATCTAATATCCTTAGTTTAAAATTGCATACCCTATGTCAAATCACAATTTATATTAAATTTTAAAAATGAATTTCATATTATTATTTACATTTCTTGTCTTTTTCTTCTTCACTTTTTGTTGCTGTCAAAAAGGGGGAGAAATTATTATGTTTGTATTTTTTTGTGGTTTGTGTTTTCTATTTTTAATTATTCTGTTTGCAAGTTTTTTATTTGTTTGTGTTAAAAATTTTTGAAAAACAAAAATATTATTCTTTAAATATTGTTCTTTAATGCCTCCTTATTTTAATGTACTCATAAAATCAGGGGGAGTTTAGGAGATAAGAGATTTGTTTTAACTTGAAACCATACTAATAATAATTGTTTTGCCATCATCAAAAAGGGGGAGATTGTTTGAATAGTTGCTATTTGAATGATTTATATTTGTGCAACTTATGTAGTTTTGATGATTCCAAACATTATTGTTCAAATGTATAGTTATCTCCTAACAATTTCAGAAGATTTGCACTTGCTCTTGTGTGTACTAACATTTCAGGAAAATCAGACTCCAGACTACAAAAACTTTAAATCAAATTCAACATGAGATATTTCATTTATTTGAAGTTTGTCTTTTCTTTGAATTAATTTTGAAAGGGAGTGATTGTAATTGAGTGAATAAAATCTCACACACACAAATAAGGAGATCTTGAAATTATATACTGATCGTACAGGACGATATTTATCGTACTGGACGATCTGTTAGTTATCTCCTACAGAGCACTTGGAACGAATAGGAACTTGCTTGAAAAAATTTTTCTAAGTCCTATTCGTCCAGGACGAATTTTATTATCGTCCCGGACGATGGGTTCTCTGTAAAATTTTCGTCCAGACGAATTTTATCATCGTACGAGGCGACCAGTCCTCTGGAAAATTTTCGTCCCGACGAAAATAAATATCGTACAGGACGATCAGCTCTCTGGAAAATTGTCGTCCACACGAAAACAAATTATCGTCCGCGGCGATTGGTTCTCTGGAAAATTTTCGTCCAGACGAAATAAATAATCGTCCAGGACGATCGGCTCTCTGGAAAATTTTCGTCCAGACGAACATATTTTCGTCCAAATGATAAACCGACTTAGAACAGTTTTGAGCAGTTTCTAGAACCAACCTTGTAATAACCGTTCATACTGGACGAACCTAGTTCGTACAGGACGATCAGCTGTACGAAGTCATTTCGTACACATATATAAATTGGGTCGTTTCAGATCATTTAAGTAAAATAGTCCAGGACGATCCAGGATCGTACAGGACGATCCAGGATCGTACGGGACGATCCACTGCGTACAGAATTGGAAATTTGCAGTTTTTGGGTGGTTTTTCTTGTCTTTTATATAAATAGTCCAAATTAGACTGCCACCCAATCTTTTTATCATTTGATCTTCGTGCCTCTTGAGAGAATAGCCAAGGAGAGAGTGGAAGAGAGCATTCAAAGGAGGATTCCTACCACTGGAGCGAGAAGGCTTCACTTGGATTGCTAAGGTAAGAGTTTCTACTTGTGAAATTGGATTTCTTCACTCTTTTCCTTCTTCCTTCTAGATTCTTGTGAGAAGATCATTCAAGGAGATCTGGTTCTCTGCCGACACTTGGAGAGTGTGAACAGACGAGGGTTCTCTGCCCACACTAGGAGAGTGTAAAAGGACTAAGGTTCTCTGCCTACACTTGAAGAGTGTGAACAGCCGTAGGGTTCTCTGCCCACACTAGGAGAGTGTAAAAGAACGACGGTTCTCTGCCAGCACTGTGGATTGTGTAAAAGGACGACGGTTCTCTGCCGCACCGGGTAGTGGTGAAAAGAGTGTTTTGTACAGGCTTCTCCGCCTTGCTGTGGGTGCTAAAGGAGAGTCACTTTGTGGTATTAGTGCAATACTCAGAGGGTGCCTCTGAGGAGTGGATGTAGGTCTGGTTATAGACCAAACCACTATAAATCTGGTGTCATTTACTTTATTGCTTTTACGTTTCCGCATTTTAAATTTCAGTTTTAACAACTCTGTGGTTGAAAAACATTTTTCTACTAACTTTAAAAGAAAATTTTATTTCGGTTCAACTTTATCATTAAGAGGGTTTAAAATTTTTAAAACTACCAATTCACCCCCCTCTTGGTAGACGTGGGACATTTACTTAGGCTTAACAACCTAATTACTGGACTCAATAAATTGAATTTATTTTATTGATTCCTTAGATCATTTCTAATCTTTGGAGTTGAATTCAAGGAGTTTAGGACTTGTTTGGATTCAAATCATTAAAAGGACCTTTAAGAGAAATGAATAAAAAAAATTCAATAAATACCCAAATTATGTAAAATCATAACTAATTCTAGAAAATTCCAAATCAATCAAACTTAAAGGAATATGATTCAAAATAAAATCCAATATTTTATACAAATATCAAACTTCCAAAATCTGGACAAAGTTAAAAAGTCATCAATTTGGTCAAACTCAGGTCAAAATCAAGCCAAAACTTTGGCAATTCATAACTTTTCTTAGAAAACTCCAAATTAAGCGTGCTAATAGTTTAATTTATTCATCATAAGATCTAATATTTATTAAAAATTAAACCTTCAAAATTCACTTTAATTTGAAATGTCAGCTTTTAACCCCTTAATTAATGCTTTATAATAATTCCAATAATTCACTAAAATTTTAGAATTTTCTAATTTGAATAATAAAACACTCAACCAACCTCTCAAAATTAGTAACCAACAAAAGTATTTAATATTAATCCACCTTTAATATTTAACCAGCCTAAATTAACTTAATTAATCTCGATGGCTACTAGGTAACCCAGGCCTATGAGGCTATTAATTTAGCCCCAAGAAAGGTGAAATCAACTTCACGTCCTCGGTGTAAAATAAAGGTAGCAATAACTTAATAATTAAAAGATACTTAAATTAATTTTTAATACATTAATACCTAAACTCTAACATAAAACCTCCCTTCAGCCTTAAAAAATTCAAATTCTAGACAACTTCATCTATCTACCCAACCACACAACCTTCTACACACACTTTAGATTATTTGCTAGGACAACTGACTCTAAATCTAAGCTGTGTGCCTGATTTTTGAGATTTTACTGCATGTTTTTGATGAAATTGTCTGGTGTGTTTGCTTACTTTACTATAATATATAGATGATTAATGTGTTTGGCGATTAGATTACCCTTAGGATAAAAATGATCTGGATGTTCACTGAGTTTTCTGTAGGTAGACACACTCATGCAGGGTAATAAAAAGGGGGCTAAAATAAAAAAAAAATCAATAATAAATATGCTTGCTACATGTGCTTTAACTGCTAAGCCCTCAAATAAAAAAAGAGCATGGCCAGTGTGTTTTCTTTTTTGCATATATATAACTTCTTAGGAATATGTTTTGATATATTAAATACTTAGGATAGCTGTGTGGGGTAGTCTAGAATTTATATTTTTGTATGTAATTCATTTGAGATGTTAAGAGTTGTGAAAGCTGAACTTTGAGTTGGGATACATAGGTCCAAAGGTTGGGTTTTGAAGGAAAAAAAATACCCCTTCGGGACAGTCCTTTCCTATTCAGAAGTCCAAATTTGGACTACTTTTTTTACAACCAAATTAGAAAGAGTAACCTTCCCTAAAGGGAAGAGTTCTCTTTTCCATTTGGGTAGCCTAATACGAAAGATCCAAGGAGCTTGAAGGAAAGAAAGATTAAAGAATTGAAGATGAAGAGTATCCCATTCAAAGTCACTTGCATCTTTATTAGGACTAGAATCTGGGTTGTTGTTAGTGGTGCCCTACCACTTTACTTTCTATAGATCCTAGGTTGTAATAAGAAAGGTAGTTTATCTATAAATATTAATTAATTAATTTAATTATATATAATATGTTAATGTGATTGTATATATGATTACTTGCTTTTTTAATTTTTTTGGCATTTGTGCCACTTTTTGTTTTATCCTTGACACATGAGGCTTGTGAGGGTATAAAAAGTTTTCTACTCGTAATCAAATTTTAAAATTTTAGAAATTAAATAACATATAAAGATAATGAATCTAAAAAATTAGTCAGGGATCGCCTCTTGGGTCTTATGCATATTACTGCACTTCTTCTTTCCTTAGTTTTGACACTTCCCCGCCTATAGGTAGATTCTGGATGATCTGACCTATGAGGATGAAGTGTAAAAGCTGGGAAAGTCAAGTCTTCTAAAAAAACTATTTTTTATCCTTTTGTAAATTTAAAGCATACATGATTTATGTATTTGATCAGCACACATTGCATTAGAAACATATTTAAAATAGTCTAAAATTTAATTGCATTAGTATTTAACATTTTAATCCATCTTAAGTCAAAGGGGCCACTTAGGGCAATCTAAAAATATCGCCCCCAATTCTCCAAAACTTTAATAAAAATGTCCCTACCACTCTTCTTAAAATTATCAGACCCATGTACTTAAACTTGACTAGGTAGCCAGTTGGCTCCCCAATCTAGGTTGGGGTAAGTCTAGATCTAGCATTGCATTTGTTAGGTTCAGGTTATCACTATATGGTGCCTAATTTAGATTTAGGATCAAGGGAAGATCATGGATCATAAGATCCTAACCTCTGGGAATATAATCCCAAATTTCTAATAAAACATTCAATTTTAAATAAATCTTCTTTCAATCCAAATTATAAAGCCCAACACTTAGATTAAGCTGGGACAATTCTGGATGGTTTTGGAATCTCAAGATTTCCTCAACTCTTCTTCCCTTATCTATGCTAATAAGTGTTCAAACTTGATCCATTCCCCTATAAAATTCCAAAATTTACCTCCTTTTGTATCACTCTTAGAAAATCTGTTAACAAAATTTTTTCACTATTCTAATCGAGAGTTTTTGTAAGAGACTTTATCTTCCTACGATGTAATTAACTACAAGAGCTTGCGCTCGTAGGAGATTTAGAACCATACACACACCTAATTTTCAAAACTTAGTTGATACTTCTTTTGGGAAATCAAATTCAAACTGATTGTTATTGTCATCGCTATATAATTTCTAATAGTTGATATTGTCTTTTTTCAAAGAGATTTATTATGTGTTGACATCAATTCAAATATGAAACTAATGATCATTTTATCTAGATTATCGTGGTCTAATTTTTATATTGAACCCCATATTAATACTCCCTAGGTCATATGTGGTTCTCCCTTAAATCAAACTATGATTTTTAAGAGAAAATTTATATTTCTGGATCTGAACCCGTTAGGATATTTTATTTTCGCCTTTTGAGGCAGTATATCATCTCTATTGGTTTGTTCAATTTCAAAATTGAAATCTAGAATTAGTCTCAAATTTTCCAAGAGAAAATTTCAAAGATCAAATTAGTATTCTTTCAAAAAATTTAACCAATGACAATCGTTATCGTCATGCTCGAATAATTACTAAACAATGATATCTTCTTTAGCGGGGAGATATATCATTTGTTCATAAAGTTTTGGGTGTAAATTCAATGGCGACTCACCTAGAATATCATGGTTAGAAATTAGATCGAACTCCATTTTGACATTCTAAGGTCATATATGGTTCTCTCTTAAATCTAATCATGATATTCGAGGTAAGACTTGCAATCTTAGATTTAAACCCTATTTTGAAGGCTTATTTTCACTTCATGAAGTGGTATGACTCTCCTAATGGAATGTTTGGTCTCAAAATTTAAATATAAGTTCAATTATAAATTTATAAAGAAAACTAATATTTTCAAAATTATTTTAAAAAATTCCACCAACAAAAAAATGGCATGCCCGATGGGACTATATCTCTCTCTCTCCATCTCTAATAATGGAAAACTTTTGTTTCAACCTAGTCTTAACTACCTTTTCTTTCGATGGTCCCTCTACCCATTTCTCCCTTGCATAAGTGCAGCCAACATCTAAAAGAAAAGATATGTTATAAAAGAGAGGTGAGACCTTTGTAAAAAATATTATTATTTCATTCTGATTTTGATTCTATCATAAAGTCTTGAAATTATAAGGGGTTCTGAAGTTCTTTCTCTTAAGATCTCAATATATAAATATTTCAACTCTAACCTCCCACTTTCTTCTTTGACTTATAGAAGTGGAGAGAGTTGGGTGGCCAATTCTCGTTGAATTTTCTCATTATTCCATAAGCCTTCGGGTAAGACGAAACTCTTGCCCATTGCATTTCAGAAATTGGGAGAAGTTTGCTTTTAATTTCAAAATCAAAATCCTCTAAAAATCCTTTTCAATCTCAATTTGAAATCCATACCATCATATGCTACCCCATAACATCCTCTTGTGGGGTAGCATATGATGTTAAGAGTTCAGTTCTCCTTGAATTCATAATTAATCTTTGTATCCTATTATTATATGTCGGGCAGTAGTTCATACAACTTGGCATATATCATAGAATTAGGATTTTCTTATGATTTTCAATTCTCTAAAATAAAAATTTCTTTCAAAAATATCTAATTCCAATCTTCTTCTTTGATTCCAGAAACTCAAATCAAATAATAATGGTTGGAAAGTTTATCTTCTCCTTTGATAGAGAGTTGAGGTATGAAGTGATTGATATGGGAAATAACATACTTTTTGGAATAGGTTTCAACACTCTCGTGTTGTCGATGGATGGCCATAAAATAATTAACTTGGAGCCAGTAAGGAAGTCCCCCCTTAGTGGAGTTCATTGTGGGGATAGGACCTATTCTACCTGTGGCTAGTGATAAAGAGAAATAGCCTGAGTTGACTGTTTAGGCTCCTACTGAAGTTAAGTCTATTTTTGAGGAAGGGTCAAGTTCTGGGTTCACTTTCACTAGTAAGAACTAGAGGAAGACCTATTTGAGAAGAATGAGAAAGAAGATTGCTAAGGTAAGGAAAGTCATTCCAATTACGACCTTAGGTTAGGTAGAACCCGAGGCTGTCGAGTAGCTACCTATTCATGCTTCCTCTCCCTTTATAAAATGGAGTCATTTTTACCCCCTGGCCGCTGCTTAAGGGGAGGAGAGGATAGCTAGGATAGCCCATTACCCACCATGATCGGTCGACTACTCGACCAAGAGCACCGCTAAGGAGAGGCACCTCTAAAGGATAAGAATATTAAGGAATATTGTCCACTCTTGTACTGCCCAATTTGGATTAACAAAGGAAGAATATATAAAAAATTGGAAGGGAATCATCGCCAACCATTACCAGAAAGAAGTCCTGAAAGAGGAGACATCTGAAGCTAAGGACTTAACTCCTCAGCTTGTTAGAAGAATAAGAAGTTTGTTTGACAGTCCGCTACTTCCGTACTAGTTAATGGGTACCACTGAGTGCCACGTCCTTTATTTCCTACAACAGAGGGTATCATACTTACTAGGTCTAAGAGAGGCCACTATCTTACTAGTAGACCCCCGATCCCCTCTCCACAATTCTAGAAGTTGGCCTCAGCAGTAGTCAAGTCTAAAGTAGTTCTTGAAGCTCAGAGAATGATGGATGTTAAGGGAAAGATGCCCAAGTCTCCTAAAAAGAGATTTGTTCCAATAAAAAAAGAAAACTAAGCTAGAGATTCTTCCATCGACCTCTAGAACACCTAAGTTCACCCTCTAGTTGAAACAAATTCCAGCTAGTGCTCCAACAGTTCCAGTTGGTTCAGTGGATGTCCGTACTAATATTCCAGTTACTATAGTGGATAGTGTTCCCATTGCTAGTTTAGTTGATACTTTGATTACTAACACTATTAATGTTCTGGATAGTATTTCTTAAAGTCTATATTTCATTCGTGAGCTCCCTACTCAGGGGTTCAAGGACCTTACCTTAGCCAATGTGGGAGCTATTATCCTACAATCTCCCGTATCACCTCCTAAGGTATGTGTCTTTCACTTAGTTGAGGATGCCATCCCTCTGACTACCAATTATGGGATAGTTAATAGAGAGGGAATAAACTTAGACCAAGAGTTGATTGGCAAGCTAATATGAGAACCTTAATTAGATGACAACCCCAAACTTCAAGCCATTATTTCCAAGCTAGAGTTAGATGAGTTTTTTGAGATGGTAGATTACAAAGGGTCCTTATCTCTCGACCCTGAATAAATTAGGGGCATACTGATCAATGAGGTTATATAAGAGATAAGAGATATCCTATAGAAGAGTGAAAGGAAAGTGACCTTCGACCCTGATTTGGATGACTTGTTAGGAGAAAAGGATGACCCTACTAGTAGTATTTGTATGGTTGAGACCAAAGGATCTAATAAAGAGATTGAACTAAACAAATGTTGCCCTGAAAAGGAAGAGGATTCAGCTGCAGTTGAGTCAGATTCTCATGAGTCAGTAAGGGCTAGAGATTAGCAACATATAAAGAACTTGTAGACATAGTTCACAAACATGATGTCACAAGTTTGAGAAATGCAAGAATGACTATAAACATCATAAGAAGCCTCCCTCAAACTATAACAATCTGCTCGAGAGATATCTGAAAGGGATAAGAAGGTAGAATCTAATTCTAAAATTGTTGAGTCAGTGCTAGTAGTTCATTCCTGCCTGTTAAAGGAACCTCTAGTTCAGCCTACAGTCATTATAATTCTTCCAACACTACCTCAGAAGGACCTTAAGCAACTTATTGATGATTAGGTAAGGGAGGCCTTAGCCTTTTCGCAAGGGACATCATCTATTCCAAAGGGTATACCCTACCCCAAAGAATATGATTCAACTCCTTATCCTAAAGGCTTTTGCCACTGTCTTTTAAGATTTTCACTTGAATTAAAAACCCAAGATAGCACTGGCCCACTTCCGAGCAAGTTATTACAATGCAGGAGGGTCAGATGCTCTACTATTTTGCTAATTTGTTAGTAGTCTTTTAGTCATTGCTTTTAAATGATATGCTGATTTTCCCAACGGTTCAATGAGAACCATTAATGAATTAGAAAATTTATTTTTAAAGAGTTTTTCTAGAGTGTAGTAGTACACTATGGTGGGCAATCTCATCATTAAAAAGCAAAAGCTAGGAGAGTCTTTAGTTGAATACATCTTAAGGTGGTGAAACCTCTCAATGAATTGTGAACCTCAGTTGCAAGAGTAACATGCCATAGAAATTCTTCTAAAGAATATCCACAGCTCGATAGCTTCTCCAAAAGGGTTTCACGATCAAAACCATTAAAAAACTTCAAATTAAGGCTAGAAATTTGCAGGAAGAGGCTCCTAGGATGCCATTCTTATGAGAGCAATTTGTAGAAAAGAAGGGTAAAGAGCTAGTGAAATCATTTGAGAAGAAGACCATAGTCTCAGTAGTTGATAAGGGAAAGAGACCAGTTGTCAGCCAGTCTACTGTTCCACCGCCACCATAGATTTAAGAGCAATCATTTAGATTGCTCCCTACCTCCTAACGAGTCTTATTTAACATTTGTAAAAGTGGTTGGCTAGACCATACCCATTTAAAATAAAGTCAATAAAGGAGATCTTTAGGAAACCTAAAAAAAACTAGATTTCTAGTTGCCAGAAGCAAGAAGGCCAAAGGATGAGAATAAGAAAGATGATCCTAAGTACTATCCTTACCACCGTATACTGAGTCACTCAATTGAAGATTATAATGTTTTTAAGGACTAGGTGGAGAAGAACTTCAAGCAAGGTAATATCATCATCCCTAAGGAATATTTGGTAGATCTAAAATAAGCTTCAATCAAAATTATCTCAGGTAACACTTCACTTCCCATTGAAGATGGTTTGGATATTGCTTTATTTTGAGCATTTAAAAAGTTAATTAATAAATCTTTTTGACTTTCTCAACTGCTAACTATGATAGCCCAGAGTCCAGTTTAAGAGGTTGACTTGGATGCTTTGCAGAAGGATGTTGAGATGCTTCCCTCTCTAGTAGTCATAAGAACTACTATAATACATGAAAAAGAAAAAAATGAAGAGATGTTTTTGTAGAGAGGAAGTGTATGGATGGGAGATATATCCGAGTGTAGGATGGTGGTGTAAAAACCCTTTCCTCTCTCATATTATCTAACTTTTACTTTGCCCCATCAAAGGTAAAGGGAAAAAGAGTAATAAAAAACATTCTTCTACCTCTATTTTGATGATTAACTATGAGTCTAATATGCAAATTGATGATTCTTCAGCTTTAAATAAAAAATCTATTGATATCAATGTGAATGTTAAACAATCCAACCTTCCTGAATTGACCTTATAAGGAGATATCAAATTTGAACCCTTATCAGAAAGTGACTTCCCCTAAATTAATTTTCAGGTGAGTCCTATCATGATAGAATTTTTAGATTCTGACTCCCTTTTAGGAAAAGATGATCTAATGACTATGGTGAGCATAAACACCACATTAGTTTTTTAGCTTGAGGACATCGAGTAGGTGTAGCTTCATGGTGGTAAAGTCCTACCCACTAGGCTTCTCCCTCAGGATAAAAGCAAACAAGCTATTTTTGAAGATCATGATCCAAATTCTCCTCAATGACCTGACTATCCTTTAATTTCATCAGGTTTTGAGTATATTGTTCCTAAGATTGATTACAATATTCTAGCCCATCTTAGGAAGCAGCCAATCAAATTGAGCATCTATGACACCCTTCTTCTTTCCAAAGAAATGACGAAATCTTTAATCAATGCACTTCTCAATCTTGAGATTTGCTTAGCTCAATTTTCTTCAACTTCAAAAGATGAGGCACTCTACTTCAAAGAAATCCCCGGGGTGACTTTTTCAAATGAAGATATACTTCTGAGAACTACCAAACATAATCGCCCGCTCTACATTACTATAGATATGGGTAACTTCAAGTTATCAAAAGTCTTTGTTGATCTAGGTACATCAGTCAATATAATGAATATAAAGACCCTCGCATACCTCAAAGTTGATACTAGCAAGCTCTCAACTGACAAGTTGGTGCTTTGTGGGTTTAATGAAAAGGGTGAGAGGGATTTAGGTTTGATTACCCTTCTTTTAGAGATATACGAACTAAAAATTGAAGCTAAGTTTCATATAATTGATTTGGTGACATCTTTTAATGTGCTCTTAGGAAGACCTTGTATTCATGAATACTAAAAGATTCCATCTACCCTACACTAATGCATCAAGTATCAATGAGATGGCATTGAACATGTGATTAAGGGTAATTTGCAACCATTCTAAATTCAAGAAGTTGGGATATATGAGAATGATGTATATTTCATACCAAAAAGGTCCTCATCATGTTCTATAGTTGAGATGAAAATTTAGGAGAAAGTGGTTGAACAAGCTTCCAATCAAAGTGAAAAAGAAAAAGAAAGAGAGGATGAAAATCAAGTAATAATAGAATCATGTAATGAAGATGACATTGATATCATTGTCCTTAGACCTGCAAACATGTTGCCTCAAAGAGGTGGGAGGATGGCTCTAAGGGCACGGGGTCAAGGCCATACTTCACTAGAAAGAAGAACAACCCCCATATATATTGATCCAGAATCAAGTTTTGATGATGAGTTAAAAATATGGGGTGTTGCAATCCCTTTTGATGACCAAACTATAAATACTCCTCTGAAGTTTGATCTCACTTTAGATCAGGATAGTGACCATGAGGATGATGTTCCAAGACTTAAAAGTGACAATCCTAAATTTACTATGTATGAAAAGCTCAGTAGAAGGATTGAGGCCATTTCCTTAGCCACACTATTAGCTGGCAGGATTATAGGGTTATAAGTTAAAGTGGCCCCCCAACCTAAGCAGTGAAATGAAGAAAATCCTGAAATTTTTCTTGGCTCCTCCTCCTCAAGGGTTGAAGGTGATGTAACCCTTTGAGGAGATAGATTTTAATGAGTTAATGGAATTATCTTTTGGCTACTTCCCTATATGTATAAAGAATTCTTTCTCTAAAGGCCCCATACTGTATCGATGGACTAAGGGTCAAGCTAGATACCACGAGAATATTTGGCAAACTAAAATGAAGAAAAATCCAACAAGTGTTATTGGCTTTGGTACCATTAATTTATTTGATGATGACAATTTTTGTTTAATGATAACTTATAACCTTGAATCTCAAAATGTCCCTATTCATGCAATCAGTCCCCTCGATGGACTTTGTTTGGAGACTTTAGATGATCCCGATGAACTTCAGGTTTGGGATGCACCCCTTGAATTTGAGGAGGAAATTAAGACGACAGTTGTTGTGTTAAGGGAAATTAACTTGGAAACCGATGATAACCCTCACCCCAATTTCATTAGCACCCTGTTGAGTGAGGATTAGTCCCAGGATCTAATTTAGCTTCTTTTTGAGCTTAGGGATTGGTTCGCCTAGATATATGATGAAATGTCGGGTCTGTCCACCTATATAGCAGTCCATAAACTTGGAATCTAACATGATGCCATTCCTGTTAAACAAGCTCCTCGACTCATGCTCTTAGAGATTAAGCAACAAGTCATTTCCAAAATTAAGTAGTTGGCTGAGGTCGGATTTATTCGAGAGGAACAATATCCTTCTTGGATGGCTAATGTCATGCGAGTTCAAAAGAAAAATGGTCAGATTCAGATTTGTGTTGAATATAAGGATCTGAATAAGGCATGTTCCAAGCATGAATTTCCTTTGCCTACACCTGAACTTATAATGAACATTGCTTCTTAGCATGCCATTCTTTCCTTTATGGATGGTTCTTCCAATTATAATTAAATTAAAATGGCCCCAAAAGATGAAAGAACCACTGCATTCAAAACTCCCATAGGAATATTTTGTTATAAGGTAATTCCCTTTGGACTTAAAAATATCGGTGCAACCTACCAGCGGGCCATGACTCATATCTTTGATGACTTAATTCACAATCAAGTCGAATGATACATCGATGATATAGTTTTAAAGAGCAAAGTCAAAGAGTCCCACCTATATGACTTAAGGGTTATTTTTGAGCGGTTATGCCGCTATAATTTAAAAATGAATCATTTTAAGTGTGCCTACGATGTCACTATAGGGAAATTCTTAGGATTCATAGTGAGACATCATGGAATTGAAATTGATCCTGCCAAAATCAAAGCTATCCTAGATATGCCACCTCCTAGGAGCCTTACCTAGTTAAGATCAGTTCAAGGCAGGTTGGCATATATTAGGAGGTTTATCTCCAACCTTTTGGGAGAAGTCAACCTTTCTCTATCCTAGCCAAAAAGGACACTAATTCATATGAGATGAGAAGTTTCAGAATGCCTTCGATAACATCAAGTAAACACTTTGATGATAGCAAACACTTTGACTGCCTTTCTCTTATGACGTTTCAGGACCAAAAGATCAGACGACAAACAGAGCTAGCCCAAGATTGGGTAGACTAGGTCCGAGTCAGTCTGTATTTTTCTTTTTCCCTTTCTTGAGTCAATTGTAATATGGTGAAGTCTCTAATGTTAAGTAACCCTACACACACACTTGAAAAATTTAGAATTTCTATTTTTACTCACATCGTCCTTGACGATATTTATATCGGCCTGGATGATCGAGTTCAAAACAGAAGTTCTAATCATGATTTCTTAGTTAAGGCATCTGTAATACGATACATTTATCGTACATGACAATATGCTCAAAATAGAAAGAAATTGTCGCCATAATTAATTTAGGTATTCTGTATTTTTTGAAATTGGCTAGGATGATCGTGAGATCGGCCTGGACGATATTACATAATTATGCCTAAATTGATCCAAGAATCAAGAGGTAATTAAGGATGATTAATATGATCACATCATCCTGGACAATCTCCAGATCGGCCAGGACAATCTATTCAAAAATCCTCAGTTGCTCCTGGATGATAAATATTGGCCAGCACAAATTCAGGCCGATGTTCTGGACGATTTGGATCGGACAGTTCGAATTCAGGGCGATGCTCTGGACGATTTTTTTCTAATTTGAACTAATCGTCCGGGACGATTGTGAGATCGGCCTGGATGATCAAGCCAATTTTTAATCGTCCAGATCATCTTCAGGGCGATGTTCTGGCCGATCTTTTGTGATTTGAACTGATCGTACATGACGATATGATTATCTTTCTAGATGATAAAGTCGGCAACTTACAATTATTGAGCTCCTTTGAAGCTCTTCTATTTAAGAGCTATTGATCAACATTTTTTAACATCTTTGGCTGCTGTCTTGACCTGAGAAAACCTAAAGGAGAGAGAGAGGGAGAGAGAGAGAGGATCTTGTGAGGGGAGCTTGTGAGGGAGTTCACAAGGGTTTCTCCAAGCATTATTATACTTATTCTTCCCTAGAGTCTCTTATCCTTGGAGGGGTTAGGAGAGGTAAGCTTCAGTGAAAGATCGAGGTTCTCTGCCCGCTTCAGGAGGAAGCAAAATGAGTGGGGTTCTCTGTCTTGCCGGGGGGGGGGGTGTCAAAAAGGAGGTATTTTTGTAAGGGCTTCTCAGCCTAGCTGTGGGGGCTAAAGGAGAGTTACATTAGTAGTGCAATACTCGGAGGGCGCCTCCAGGGAGTGGACGTAGGTCAAGTTGACCGAACCACTATAAACCCTTGTGTACTTTTTACTGCTTCTGCACTTTAATTTTCTGCACTTGTTTTTCTGTAGTGAATTTGGTTTGAGTTAATTGTTCTTTTTTGTTTAAAGATTTTTAAAATACTAATTCACCCCCCTCTTGGTTAACCTTGGGACTAGTTCATAGGGCCTAACATCCCTAACGAACAATCAAATGGTATTAGAGCACTATCAAATGGTATCAGAGTGGGATTCATAAAAACTAAGTTTGAAAACTTTTGAATTTGATCTATGGCTAACTTTGGGAATCGTAATACAACTGAAGGATATTTTATTATATGACCTCCTTTGTTTGACAACCTTCCTTTTGAATTTTGGAAAACTCAGAAGTCTACTTTTCTACAATCAACTGATTATCGCATTTTGATGCTTATTAAACATCAAAGAAGGATATTCTCCACCTTCTCATGAAATTAATGGAATTAAAACTGAAGTTGCTTTTACTGAATGGACTTTCGATGAAAGAGATTTAGCTCAATTGAATGCGAAGTGTTTGAACTATTTTTTCTGTGCTTTAAAGTCTGAGGATTACATGCATGCTTCTACTTACTCTACTAGAAAAGAGATTTGAGATAGGTTGTGCTTTACTTATGTAGGAACCAATGAAGTGAAATAATCTCGTTTGAATATTCTCTTGCATTACTACGAACTTTTTCGTATGAAAGCTTCTGAAATAATTTCTGATATGTATACAAGGTTCACTCAAATTGTTACTTCTTTGCATTCCTTAGGAAGAGAACTTCCAAATTATGAAAAAAAAAAATAAGATTTTAAGATGCTTGCCTTCATCTTTTGATGTTAAAATCATTACAATAATTGAATCTAAGGATTTGAACACATATTCGATTGATAACTTACTTGGCTCACTCATTGCTTACGAGCAAGGGGTGAATCAAATAAATCTTGATGCAGGTGAGAAAAAGAAGGAGAAAACAGTGGCACTGAAAGCCCACAAATTGTACTATGACTCTTCCGGTCTGAAAGTGATGACTTTGCCTTAATCACAAGGCAATTTAAAAGCTTTTTAAGGAAGAAGCAAAAGCATCATCAAAATTGGAGAAAAGGTAAGGATAACAAATATTCTAAAGGATCGTCTGATGTGGTTTGTTATGAATACAAGAAGCCCAGACACGTGAAAGTTGATTGCCCTACACTTAATACACACACAAGCAAGGAAAAGAGTGAGGAGAAATCCAAGTTTAGAAAAGATAAAAAGAGACTTCAGAAGGTGTTTTGGGCAGATTCTGCATCAGATTCATCGGAGATGGAACCAGAAGTTGAGATAACAAACTTGTGCTTAATGGAAGACAACCATCTTGATCAAGAAGAGGTATGTAAACTTTTCAACGATCAACTCCTTGAAGTTTCTGAAAAAATTCATGCATCATTTTGAAAACTTAAGAAAACTCATGCTAGTTTGAAGTTAGAACTTTTAAATATACAAAAAGAGCATGAAATCATTCTCAAAGATCACTCAACAATTGATTCAAATCATATGGCCTTACTTGATGACTTTGATGAGTTAAATAAAAAGCATTGTGAATTAATTGAAGAGCATGATTCACTAAAAACTTCACACACCTCACTTGAATTTAATTTTAAGAAATCTAAAGAGATAGAGAAGAATTTATAGATTGTGAATGAGGTCTTAAAAAGTAATAACTTGAGGATTCAAAAAAATTGGATACATATAAGAAAACTCGTATGACACCCACACTTGATCAAAAGCCAAAACCTAGGAAGAGGCATTATAACCATTTATGAAATTCTTTTCCTAGAGTTAAATATTTTTCATGTGGCATGCTAGAACACATCTTGAAAGTTTGATGGGGATGTTAAGCCTTATGAACTTAGTCCCAAACTAACCAAGAGGGGGGGGGGGGGTGAATTGGTATTTTAAAAACTTCTTTTTAAATAAAGAAATAAAATCACATAAACCAAATCACACCACAAAAAGTGCGGAATTTAAAAGTGCGGAAGCAAGAAAAGGAACACATAAATTTATAGTGGTTCGGTCTACTCGACCTACGCCCACTCCTTGGAGGCTCCCTCCAAGTATTGCACTACAAAAAAGTGACTCTCCTTTAGCCCCCACGGCTAGGTGGAGAAACCCTCACAAGAACCTCCTTTTTGCCACCCCGGCAAGGCAGAGAACCTATCTCCTTTTGCTTCCTCCTGAAGCTGGAAGAGAACCAGAACCAAAAGCAAAACTCCTTACCTCTACCGACCATTCCACGGACGAGAAACTCTAGACGAAGACGACGCAGAGAGATCCTTGAAGCAACCCTTGTGAAACCCCTCACAAGCTCCCCCTCACAAGATCCTCCCTCTCTCCTCTCTCTCTCTTTCTCTCCTCAAGGTCTTCTCAGGTCAAGGCAGCAGCCAAAGGTTTTTAAAAACGTTGAACAAGAGCTCTTAAATAGAAGAGCTTCAAAAGAGCTCATTAATTGCAAGTTGCCGACAATATCGTCCAGGCCGATATGGACATCGGCCTGGCCGATCAGTACAAATCAATGAAGATCGGCCAGAGCATAGCCCTGAATGCAAAACTGGACGATTGAAAATTAGCTTGATCGTCCAGGCCGATCTCACGATCGTCCTGGCCGATCAGTTCAAATCAGAGGAAAATTGTCCTGACAATAGCCCTGGATACGGGCTGGCCGATATTGATCGTCCTGAAGTAACTTAAGGTTTTTGACTAGATCGGCCTGGCCGATCTTGCGATCGTCCAGGACGATCTGATCGTATCAATCATCCTTAATTACTCCCTTGATTTCCTGAACAATTATGGCATAATTTGTGAATATCGTCCAGGCCGATCCGAGGATTGTCCTGGCCAATAAGTTAAAGATACAGTATACCATACTTGTCTATGGCGGCTACTTCTTTCTGTTTTGAGCTTATCGTCATGGCCGATACACGTATCGTCCAGAACGATCTGTTAATGTCGGCTGCCTTAATTAAGAATCCTTAATTAGACTTTCTTTTTTAAGCTGATCGTCCAGGCCGATCAAAGAAATCGTCCTGGCCGATATGAGTAAAAACTGAAATTCTAAGTCTCTCAAGTGTGTGTGTGTGAAGGGTTACAAAGCATCAGTCTCTTTGACTATTACAAGTGGACTCAAAAGGTAAAAAACAAAAGTACAGACTGACTCAACCCTAAACCTACGCATTCCTGAACTTGGCTCCTTTTTGATTGTCCGATCTTCGATTCCTGAAAAGTTAGAAGCAATAAGCTGTCTAAGAGAAACCATGTTTGTCAATCATCAAAACATAAGGCATGAAAAATAGATTTGCAACAATCTCCCCCTTTTTGATGATGGCAAAATACTACAAAAAGATTTAAAAGTTAACAATTCAGGATTGATAAAAAAAGAACCTCATAAACTTCTCCCCCTTTTGACATATCAAAAAGAAGGGTACAAGAAAGCACAGCAAAAGAGATTCCCGGTTTTTTTTGTTTTTTGTTTTTTTTTTGTTTTTTTTTTTTTAAATCAAGGCACATCAATGATATAGTATTCCATGTGATTGATTTAAAAACCTGTGAGTTAACGAGTTACCAATCTCATTTAATCCATAGAATAGGAGAATATCCGTTCATGGTTTACCCTTAGCCAAAAAATGTTTTCTTAGGGTAGAATCGTCTTTTGAAATCAATGACCTAACTCAAATAATTAATTGGATATGAGAAAATGATTCTACCCACCACTTGTCATAAGGAAAAATATCTCTATAAAACAATGAGGTAGATTTGTCATAATCGAACGATAATCGAGATCAAGCCTTTGAGAATCAAAACTTCTAAGTTCTAAAAGATATAAAAAGAGAGAGTAGCTTGCTTTTGAGTGGGCTCATTTTATGCCTCTTGTCAATGTTGTGGCGCTTTGCGCATCTTTTTATAGATTTTCCAATTTTTGGCGTCTTTGCGCTTCGTTTGTTGGCATCATTGGCCAATATTTTTTTTATTTTTGCAAGCTAGATTCCCTTTTAGACTCTTCAAAAAAAAACTTAGTTGTGAATATATCTTCTCAGATATTAGAGAATAGGAGCTCTCTCTCTAACATAGGGAAGAATTACCACAAGCAGGATTAATAATCGAAGACAAGAGTAACGAGGGATCGTGATGTGACAAAAAAACTTTTAATCATTGTAAATACAAGATAGATTTGCTTAAGCAAGCTTTAGAAAGGATCTTAGTTTCATAAACAATCTTTTATTTTGAGATAAACTTTTGATTAGAAAAGAAAACTATGCCACTAATACTAAGTTAGGGAAAGAGACACAATCACAAAATATTCATACTATCTAAGTGATTAAGTAGATGAAAACATATTAACTACAAATTGTTAAAGACAAGAACAAGAAATATAATATCATATCAGTGATGATCTAAAAATAAAGCACACGAAAAGGTAAAAAGAAAGCAGAAAAAATAAAAGAAAATTTAGCTAAAAAGATTTCATGCATTTATGTCAATCACACCCAATCTGGTCCTTAAAGAACTGAAAGTGTCGAAGGCCAGTGGTTTAGTAAAGATGTCTGCCAGTTAGTTTTCAGTTGTCACATGGTGTAACTCAATGTCTCCCTTAGTCACATGATCTCTAATAAAGTGATGCCTAATGTCAATGTGTTTAGTTCTTGAATGTTGGATAGGATTTTTAGAGATGCATATGGCACTAGTGTTGTCACAAAAAATTGAGATGGTGTTTACATGTAATCCTAGATCCAATACCTGTTGTTTCAACCAAAGAACTTGGGCCACACAACTTCCAAGAGCAATGTATTCAGCTTCAGCAGTGGAAAGTGCAACAGAATTTTGCTTTATACTAGACCAAGAGACCAAGGATTGTCCAATGAATTGACAAGTTCCAGAGGTGCTCTTTCTATCCACCTTACATCCTGCAAAATCAGAGTCAGAAAAACCAATAATCTCAAAAGAAGTGCTATGTCTAAGGTACCAAATCCCTAATCCTTGTGTCCCCAAAAGAAATCTAAAAATCCTTTTAATAGCAGTCATGTGGGATTCCTTAGGGTCAGCTTGAAACCTAGCACAAAGGCAAACACTAAACATAATGTCAGGTCAGCTTGCAGTCAAGTAAAGTAAAGATCCAATCATGCCTCTATACTTCTTCTGATCAACAGACTTACCACTTGGGTCCTTATCCAACGGAGCACTAGAAGTCATGGGGGTGTTAATTGGCTTGGCTTTGTCCATCTCATATTTCTTCAAAATGTCTTTTATGCATTTTGTTTGATTTAGAAAAGTTCCATCTTCCAATTGTTTTATGTTAAACCCCAAAAAGTAAGACAATTCTCCCATTAAACTCATCTCAAACTCTCTACTCATTGTTTTAGAAAAATCATCACACAAATTTTTATTAGAAGATCCAAAGAGTATATCATCAACATAAATCTGAACAATGAGTAAATCATCTCCAACTTTTTTAAGAAAAAGGGTGGTGTCTACGCTCCCCTTGACAAACTCCCTCTCTAGTAAGAATGTGCTAAGCCTCTCATACCAAGCTCTAGGTGCCTGCTTTAAACCATACAAAGCCTTTTTTAATTTAAACACATGATTTGGAAATTGAGAACTCTCAAAACCTGGAGGTTGTTCTACAAACACATCTTCTTTTATCTCCCCATTTAAAAAGGCACTCTTGACATCCATTTGAAAAAGCTTAAATCCTTTATAACAAGCAAAGGCTAATAGCACTCTAATGGCTTCCAATCTAGCTACAGGGGCAAAAGTCTCTTCAAAGTCTATCCCTTCTATTTGATTGTACCCCTTAGCCACCAATCTTGCTTTATTCCTCACCACCACTCCTGAGTCATTCACTTTGTTCTTAAATACCCACTTTGTCCCAACTACACTTTGTCCCTTAGGTCTTTCCACAAGTTCCCAAACATCATTCCTAACAAATTGATTCAACTCTTCTTGCATTGCTAACATCCAAAACTCATCAGAGAGGGCTTGGTTAATGGTGGTGGGTTCCATCATAGAGATAAAGACAGAGTGGTTCACCTCCTTCCTAAGTCCATGTCTAGTCTTAACTCCACTAGAAAGGTCTCCTAAGATCAAATCCTTGGGGTGACTAGTAGAGTATCTCCATTCTCTAGGCAAAGTGTGTGAAGTTTCTCCCCTTTCATCAAAAATTTCTATTCCTTGGGTGACTCCTTCTACTCCTCCATTACTTAGGTGCTCACTCCCCTTCCCCAAATTTTCTACTCCACTTGTAATTTCTCCAACATCATCATCATCTACTCCATGTTTCTTATGATCAGACTCATCAAAAACTACATGGGTTGTCTCTTCCACCATCAAGGTTCTCTTGTTAAACACTCTAAAAGATTTCCCAACACTAGAATATCCCAAGAATACTCCTTCAACAGATTTAGGATCAAATTTTTCCAAGTGAGACTTTCCATTATTGTGAATGAAAACCTTACAACCAAAGACATGAAGGTGGGAAAGATTGGGTGTCTTACCCTTAAGGATCTCATAGGGTGTCTTTTCTAATTTGACTCTAACATTCACCCTATTCAACACATAACATGCTGTGTTAACCGCTTCAGCCCAAAAGTATTTTGGAAGTGAATACTCAGCAAGCATGGCTCTAGCGGCTTCCACCAAGGTCCAGTTCTTCCTTTCAGCTACTCCATTCTGCTGAGGAGTCCTAGGGGCTGAAAAATTGTGGCTAATCCCCTTTTCCTCACAAAAATCTCCAAATCTTTCATTTTCAAACTCTCCCCCATGATCACTATGAATGGTCAAAATCTCACACCCTAGCTTCTTCTGAATCCAAGTAGAAAAAGTTTTAAACTCCTCAAAAGACTCATTTTTATGAGAAAGAAATCTAGTCCAAGTGAACCTCGAGTAGTCATCAACAATCACAAAACCATAGACTTTCCCTCCCAAACTTGCTATGCTAATGGGTCCAAACAAATCCATGTGAAGGACTTCTAAAGGTCTAGAGGTGCTAATGTCCTTTATGGGATGAAAAGAGGAGTGAATTTGCTTTCCTAGTTGACAGGCATCACAAAGGTGGTCTTTTGTAAACTTAAGTTTGGGGACACCTCTAACTAGGTCCTTTTGGGTCACTTTCCTAAGGGTTTTCATACTTGCATGACAAAGCCTCCTGTGCCACAACCAAGAATCATCAATGACAGTTTTTAAGCAAAACGAAGCAGCACATTCAATGCTATTTAAATCAAGCATATAGACGTTGTTTACCCTCTTTCCCTGCAAAATAGTGCTGTTACTTAAACTTACAATGCATGAATTCGTGAAGAATTGTACGATGAAGCCTTTGTCATAGAATTGACTGATGCTGAGCAAGTTGTGCTTCAATCCATCTACAAGTAAAACATTTTCAATCATAAGGTTCTTGGAATTACCGATTATACCTGCTCCTACCACCTTCCTGGTGGTGTTGTCTCCAAGAGTAACCTTGCCTCCAGTCATGGATTCTAGTACAACAAACTGGCTAGCATCACCAGTCATATGTCGAGAGCATCCACTGTCCAGGTACCACATACTCTCACGAGGTCTTTTGTGAGAGATTTCCTGCAAAATTATCAAATGTTAGTTTTAGGAACCCAAGCAGGTTTGGGTTCCTTATTATGAAGAGAGGAATGCAATGCATGTGTGGTATGCTGTGGATCATGCACCTTAGGTCTCCACACCCAATGTGAACTATGGTGAATTGTGCAAGTGTGTGAGATATGTCCTAGCATGCCACAAGAAAAACATCTAACTCCAGGAAAGGGATTTCTTAAGTGATTTGAGTTATAATGCCTCTCTCTAGGTTTTGACAATTGATTAAAAGTAGAAGTCATCCTAGATTTCTTACATGCTTCTAAATCATTTTGAACCTTCAAGTTTGAGTTTTCTAAAACTTCATTTTCAATCCTCAATTTTTTTTCTATTTCTTTTGACTTCTTAAAATCAGATTCAAGAGATGTGTGTGATATTTTCAATGCATCATGCTCTTCAACTAACTTACCATGATTTTTATTTAACTCATCAAATTCATCAAGTAAAGTCATGTGATTTGAATCAATTGTTTGATGGTCTTTAATCAAAATTTCATGCTCTTTTTGTAGATTTAAGAATTCTAATTTCAAGCTAGCATGAGTTTTCTTTAATTTCCTATATGATGCATGGATTTTTTTTGAAACTTCAAGAAGTTGATCGTATGAAAGTTCACATACCTCTTCTTGATCAATTTGATCTTTTCCCATGAAACACAAGTTTGTAGTTTCTTCCTCTGGTTCAGTCTCAGAAGAATCAGTACCAGATTCTGCCCAAAAGCTCCTTTGTTTTTTCTTGTCCTTCTTAGACTTTGCTTTCTCATCATTTTTTTCTTTGCTTGATTGATCTCTAAGCTTAGGGCAATCAGTTCTCACATGTCCAGGCTTTCTGCATTCAAAATAAACAACATCAGAAGATCCTTTAATATGTTTATGATCCTTACCTTTTCTCCAACTTTGATGATGCTTTTGTTTCTTCTTTAGAAAGCTTTTGAATTGCCTTGTGATGAAGGCAACTCCATCGCTTTCAGACCCGGAAGATTCAGAATTCGATTTGTGTGCCTTCAATGCAATTGTTTTCTCCTTTTTCTTCTCACCTGTATCAAGATTTCTTTGATTCACCCCTTGCTCGTAAGCAATGAGTGAGCCAAGCAAGTTATCAATAGAATAGGTGTTCAAATCTTTAGATTCAGTGATTGCAGTAATTTTTACATCATAAGACGAAGGCAAGCATCTCAAAATCTTGTTGACTTTTTCATAGTTCGAAAGTTCTTTTCCTAGTGCATGCAATGAAGTAGCAATCTGAGTAAACCTAGTGTACATGTCAGAAATCGATTCATGAGGTTTCATACGAAAAAGTTCGTAGTCATGCAAGAGAATGTTTAAACGGGATTGTTTAACTTCATTAGTGCCTTCATAAGTAATGCACAATTTATCCCAAATTTCTTTACCAGTTTTGCAAGTTGAAACACGCATGTAATCCTCAGATTTTAAAGCACAGAAAAAACAATTCAAACATTTCGCATTTAATTGAGCTAAATCTCGTTCATCAAAAGTCCATTCGGTAAAAGCAACTTCAGTTTTAAAACCGTTAATTTCACGAGAAGGTGGAGAATAACCTTCTTGAATAAGCATCCACATGCGATAATAAGTAGATTGTAAAAAAGTTGACATGCGAGTTTTCCAAAAATCAAAAGGTAGGTTATCGAACAGAGGAGGTCGGGTAATAGAATACCCTTCCGTAGTATTGCGATTCCCAAAGTTAGACATGGATCAAATTCAAAAAGTTTTCAAACTTTAATTTTCGAATCAAGCTCTGATACCACTTGAAAGTTCGATGGGGATGTTAAGCCCTATGAACTTAGTCCCAAACTAACCAAGAGGGGGGGGGGGTGAATTGGTATTTTAAAAACTTCTTTTTAAATAAAGAAATAAAATCACATAAACCAAATCACACCACAAAAAGTGCGGAATTTAAAAGTGCGGAAGCAAGAAAAGGAACACATAAATTTATAGTGGTTCGGTCGACTCGACCTACGTCCACTCCTTGGAGGCACCCTCTAAGTATTGCACTACAAAAAAGTGACTCTCCTTTAGCCCCCACGGCTAGGTGGAGAAACCCTCACAAGAACCTCCTTTTTGCCACCCCGGCAAGGCAGAGAACCTATCTCCTTTTGCTTCCTCCTGAAGCTGGCAGAGAACCAGAACCAAAAGCAAAACTCCTTACCTCTACCGACCCTTCCACGGACGAGAAACTCTAGATGAAGACGACGCAGAGAGATCCTTGAAGCAACCCTTGTGAAACCCCTCACAAGCTCCCCCTCACAAGATCCTCTCTCTCTCCTCTCTCTCTCTTTCTCTCCTCAAGGTCTTCTCAGGTCAAGGCAGCAGCCAAAGGTTTTTAAAAACGTTGAACAAGAGCTCTTAAATAGAAGAGCTTCAAAAGAGCTCATTAATTGCAAGTTGCCGACAATATCGTCCAGGCCGATATGGACTTCGGCCTGGCCGATCCGTACAAATCAATGAAGATCGGCCAGAGCATAGCAATAAATGCAAAACTAGACGATTGAAAATTAGCTTGATCGTCCAGGCCGATCTCACGATCGTCCTGGCCGATCAGTTCAAATCAGAGGAAAATCGTCCTGACAATAGCCCTGGATACGGGCTGGCCGATATTGATCGTCCTGAAGTAACTTAAGGTTTTTGACTAGATTGGCCTGGCCGATCTTGCGATCGTACAGGACGATCTGATCGTATCAATCATCCTTAATTACTCCCTTGATTTCCTGAACAATTATGGCATAATTTGTGAATATCGTCCAGGCCGATCCGAGGATCGTCCTGGCCGATAAGTTAAAGATACAATATACCATACTTGTCTATGGTGGCTACTTCTTTCTGTTTTGAGCTTATCATCCTGGCCGATACACGTATCGTCCAGGATGATCTGTTAATGTCGGCTGCCTTAATTAAGAATCCTTAATTAGACTTTCTGTTTTAAGCTGATCGTCCAGGCCGATCAAAGAAATTGTCCTGGACGATATGAGTAAAAACAGAAATTCTAAGTCTCTCAAGTGTGTGTGTGAAGGGTTACAAAGCATCAGTCTCTTTGACTATTACAAGTGGACTCAAAAGGTAAAAAACAAAAGTATAGACTGACTCAACCCTAAACCTACGCATTCCTGAACTTGGCTCCTTTTTGATTGTCCGATCTTCTATTCCTAAAAAGTTAGAAGCAACAAGCTGTCCAAGAGAAACCATGTTTGTCAATCATCAAAACATAAGACATGAAAAATAGATTTGCAACACATCTCACAAACTTGCATAGTTCACCATAGTACACATTGGGTGTGGAGACCTAAGGTGCATGATCCACAGTATACCACACATCCATTGCATTCTACTTTTCATAAGAAGGGACCCAAACCTGTTTGGGTTCCTGTATCTGACATTTAATGATCTTGTAGGTGGGATCTCACAAAAGGCCTCGTGAGAGTATTTGGTACCTGGACAGCGGATGCTCTCGACATATGACTGGTGATGCCAATCAATTTATTTTTCTGGAGTCCATGACTGGAGGCAAGGTTACTCTTGGAGACAACACCACCAGAAATGTGGTAGGCTCAGGTATAATTGGTAATTTCAAGAACCTTATGATTGAAAATGTTTTGCTTGTAGATGGATTAAAGCACAATCTGCTCAGCATCAGTCAACTGTGTGATAAGGGATTCATCATATAATTATTTGCAAATTCATGCATTGTAAGTTTAAGTAACAACACTATTTTGCAGGGAAAGAGGATCAACAACGTGTACATACTTGATTTAAATAACATTGAATGCGCTGCATCTTTTTGCTTAAAAACTGCTATTGACGATTCATGGTTGTGTCATAGAAGATTATGTCATGAAAGTATGAAAACCCTTAGGAATGTGACCCAAAAAGACCTAGTTAGAGGTGTCCCCAAACTCACATTTTCAAAAGACCACCTTTGTGATGCCTGCCAACTAGGAAAGCAAGTCCACTCCACCTTTCACCCCACTAAGAACATTAGCACCTCTAGACCTTTAGAAGTCCTTCACATGGATTTGTTTGGACCCATTAGCACTGCCAACTTGGGAGGGAAAGTCTATGGTTTTATGATTGTTGATGACTATCAAGGTTCACTTAGACAAGATTTTTTTCACATAAAATGAGTCTTTTGAGGAGTTCAGAACATTTTCTACTTGGATTCAGAAAAAGCTAGGTTATGAGATCTTGACCATCCATAGTGACCATGGGGGAGAGTTTGAGAATGAAAGATTTGGAGATTTTTGTGAGGACAATGGGATTAGCCACAACTTCTCAGCTACTAGGACCCCTCAGCAGAACTGGGTAGCTGAAAGGAATAACCGGACCTTGGTGGAAGCTGCTAGAGCCATGCTTGCTGAGTATTCACTTCCAAAATACTTTTGGGCTGAAGCGGTTAACACAGCTTGTTATGTGTTGAATAGGGTTAATGTTAGAGCCATACTAGATAAGACACCTTATGAGATCCTTAAGGGTAGGACACCCAATCTTTCCCACCTTCATGTCTTTGGTTGTAAGGTTTTTATTCACAATAATGGGAAGTCTTACTTGGGCAAATTTGATCCTAAATCTGATGAAGGAGTGTTCTTGGGATATTCTAGTGTTGGGAAGTCTTTTAGGGTGTTTAACAAGAGGACTTTGATGGTGGAAGACACTACACATGTGGTATTTGATGAGTTTGATCTTAAAAAGCCTGGAGTTGAGGATGATGATGATGATGTTGGAGAGATTACCACTGAAGCAGAAAATTTGGAGAAGGGATTAGGTCACCAAAACATTGAAAGAGTAGGAGATATCACTCAAGGAGTAGAAAAGGTTGGACCTTCTCATAGCTTGCCTAGAGATTGGAGATACTCTACAAGTTACCCTAAGGATTTGATCTTAGGAGACCCTTCTAATGGAGTTAAGACTAGACATGGACTTAGGAAGGAGGTGAACCATTCTTCCTTTATCTCAATGATTGAACCCACCAACATAAACCAAGCCCTTAATAATGAGTTTTGGATTTAATCCATGTAGGAGGAATTAAACCAATTTGTTAGGAATGATGTATGGGAAGTTGTAGAAAGACCTATGGGATAAAGTGTAGTTGGAACAAAGTGGGTCTTTAAGAACAAGGTGAATGATCTGGAGTGGTGGTTAGGAATAAAGTAAGATTAGTGGCTAAGTGGTATAATCAAATAGAAGGGATAGACTTTGAGGAGACATTTGCCCCTATAGAAAGATTGGAAGCCATTAGAGTGCTATTAGCCTTTGCCTGTTATAAAAGATTTAAGCTTTTTCAAATGGATGTTAAGAGTGCCTTTTTAAATGGGGAAATAAAAGAGGATGTGTTTGTCGAACAACCCCCAGGTTTTGAGAGTTCACAATTTCCAAATCATATTTTTAAATTAAAAAAGGCTTTGTATGGATTAAAGCAGGCACCAAGAGCTTGGTATGAGAGGCTTAGTACATTATTACTAAAAAGGGAGTTTGTTAAGGGGAGCAAAGACCCCACCCTTTTTCTTAGGAAAGTTGGAGATGATTTTCTCATTATTCAGATTTATGTGGATGACATACTTTTTGGATCTTCTGATAAGAAACTTTGTGATGAGTTCTCTAAAATAATGAGTAGAGAGTTTGAGATGAATTTGATGAGAGAGTTATCCTACTTTTTGGGATTTAGCATAAAATAATTGGATGATGGAACCTTTCTAAATAAAAAAAAATACATAAATGACATTTTAAAGAAGTATGAGATGGATAAAGCTAAGCCAATTAATACTCCATGACTTCTAGTGTTCCGTTGGATATGGACCCAAGTGGTAAGTTTGTTGATTAGAAGAAGTACAGAGGGATGATTGAATCCTTATTTTACCTGACTGCTAGCAGACCTTAAATAATGTTTAGTGTTTGCCTTTGTGTTAGATTTCAAGCGACCCCAAGGAATCCCACCTGACTGCAGTTAAGAGAATATTTAGATACCTTTTTGGGACCCAAAGCTTAGGGATTTTGTATCCGAGGCACATCACTTCTTTTGAGATTATTGGATTTTCTGACTCTGATTTTGCAGGATGAAAGGTGGATAGAAAAATAACTTCATGAACTTGTCAATTCATAGGATAATCTTTGGTCTCATGGTCTAGTAGAAAGCAAAACTCTATTGCACTTTCCACTACTAAAGCTGAGTACATTGCTCTTGGAAGTTGTATGGCCCAAGTCCTTTGGTTAAAACAACAGGTATTGAATTTAGGATTGCGTGTAGGCACCATCTCAATCTTTTATGACAATACTAGTGCCATATACATCTCTAAGAATCCTATCTAACATTCAAGGACTAAACACATTGACATTAGGCATCACTTTATTAGAGATCATGTGACTAAGGGAGACATTGAGTTACATCATGTGACAACTGAAAATCAACTGGCTAACATCTTTACTAAACCACTGGCCTTTGACACTTTCAGCTATTTAAGGACCATATTGGGTGTGATTGACATAAATGCATGAACTTGATCTTTTACTTGCTTTCCTTTTATTTTGTTCTTTTTCTTTCATTTGTTTTCCTTTTTGCTCCTTATTTTCTTTTCTTCTTTCTGCTTTACGTTTAGTTTTTGTTTGGTTTGTTTTACTTAGTTTTTCAAAATCATCGTTGAAATGATATCGTATGCCTTACCCTTGCTTTTGAAAAATTGTAGTCAATGTTTTACATCTCTTAATCTATTAGATGGTAAAAATATACTGTTGAATGTGTCTCTTTCTCTAACCTATTTTAGTAGCATAGTTTTCATTTCTAATCAAAAATTAATTTCAAATTAATAATTGTGTATGAAATTAAGATCTTTTCTAACCTTGCTAAAGCAAATCTATCTTATATTTATAATGATTAAAGTCTTTTTATAACATCAAGATTCCTAGTTGCTCTTGTCATTGGTTATTGATTCCGCTTTATGGATAGTTCTTCTCTATGTTAGAGAGAGAGCTTTTATTCTCTAATATCTAGAAGATATGCTCATAACTAAGAATTCTTTTTAAGAGATTGTAAAAGAGAATGGAGCTTGCAAAAAAAATTAGCCAATGATGTCAATAAAAGATGCGCAATGATGCCAAATTAAAAAAAAATAATAATACACAAAGTATATCAAAAATCAAAAGATGCACAAGGCGCCAATCAATTGACTAGAGGCATAAAATGAGCCCACTAAAAGTAAGCTCTCCTCTCCTTTCAAAACTTTTAAAACTTAGAAGATTTCATGTATCAAAGGCTTGATATCGATTATTTTCGATTGTGACAAATATACTTTGGTACATTATTCTATAAGATATTTTTTCTAAAAAAGAGTAATGAATGGATCCTTCTTTCTCATATCCAATTGAATTTTTGAGTTAGGTCATTGATTTCCAAAGGAAATTCTATCCTAAAAGAAAGTCTGAGCTAAGGGTAACCATGATCGGATATTATACCATTTTGTGGATTTTTTTATGTTGATTCATTAGCACAAATTTTTTAAAATCAATCACATGGAATACTACATCATGTTCATGCCTTAGTTTGAAAAAAAAAGGGGTTTGTTTACTTTGTTTCTTGCTTTCCTCCTCCTTTTTGAGATGTCAAAAGGGGGAGTAGTAGGGTTGCATGTTAGTAGGGTTGTATGTTTGAACTTTTACTATGAATTTTTAGAATTCTTGAATTACACTGCTATAATCATCAAAGTTTTTGCCATCATAAAAAGGGGGAGATTGTTGCAAACTTAGTTTCATGGATTTTGATTTTTATGTTAGTAAACACTTTGACTGCCTTTCTCTACTAATGTTTCAGGACCAAACGATTAGACAACAAATGGAGCCAGCCCAAGATTGGGTAGACTAGGTCTGAGTAAGTCTGTATTTTTCTTTTTCTCTTTCTTGAGTCAATTGAAATATGGTGAAGTGTCTAATGATAAGTAACCCTACAGACACACACTTGAGAGATTTAGAATTTCTATTTTTACTCACATCATCCCGGACGATATTTATATCGGCCTAAACGATCGAGTTCAAAATAGAAGTTCTAATCAGGATTTTTTAGTTAAGTCAGCCGTAATTAATTGATCATCCTGGATGATACATTTATTGTATAGGACGATATGCTCAAAACAGAAAGAAATAGCATACATAATCAATTTAGGTATTCTATATTTTTGGAAATCAGCCAGGACGATTGTGAGATCGGCCTGGACGATATTACACAATTATGCCTAAATTGATCCAGAAATCAAGGAAGTAATTATGGATGATTGATATGATCACATTGTCCTGGACGATCTCCAGATCGGCCAGGACGATCTATTCAAAAACCCTTAATTGCTCCTGGACGATAAATATCGACCAGCACAAATTCAGGGCGATGTTCTGGCCAATTTGGATCGAACAGTTTGAATTTGGGCGATGCTCTGGATGATTTTTATCTGATTTGAACTGATCATCTGGGAGAATCGTGAGATCGGCCTGGACGATCAAGCCAATTTTCAATCGTCTAGATCATCTTCTGGGCGATGTTCTGGCCGATCTTCTATGATTTGAACTGATCGTACAGGACGATATGATTATCATCCTGGATGATAAAGTCGGCAACTTGCAATTATTGAGCTCTTTTGAAGCTCTTCTGTTGCGGATCTATGGTTTATGATTTTGATGATAGAAAACATTCCTTATTTCTCTACGATTGCCTTATGTGCTAACGTTTCAGGTTCCCACGATCGGACTGCAATTTGGAATCAGCTCAAGATTGGGTAGACTAGGTCTGAGTCAGTTTGTAATCTTTTTCCTTTCTTGAGTCTGTTGTATTTGGTGTGGGACCAGTTGGATTGTAATTTAGAAGATCTCCTATTGTTCCCTATAAGATTTCTATTTTTGGTAATATCGGCCGGGACGATATTTATATCGTCTTGGAAGATATGTCCAAAATCAGAAACCCTCATTAGGGCATCCTTATTAAGGCAGCCGTCAACTGATCGGCCTGGACGATACTTGTATCGGCTAGGACGATAATCTAAATTTAGAAAGAACCAGCCGCCATAATCAGTTTAGGAATTCTTTGTTTTAGGAAATCGGCCAGGACGATATTATTATCGTCCAGGACGATCTAACTCAATCATGCCTAAATTGATCTGGTATCTTTGGAAAGCATTAATGATTGATTGATATGATCACATCGTTCGGGACGATCTAATGATCGGCCAGGATGATGTCCTAGACGATCTACATCGGACAGCTTGTATTCAGGGTTATGATCAGGACGATTGAAATCGATTTTAAACTAATCGGCCAGGACGATCGTGAGATCGGCCTGGACGATGAAACTAATTTTCTTCTGATCGTCTCAAATCATCCCGGGCTAATGAGCTTAATTTGTACTGATCGGCCAGGAGGATAGGCCTATCGGCCTGGACGATAATGTCGGCAACTTGCATTAATGAGCTTGTTTTGAGAGCTTCTATTTAAGCTTTGGCATGACACTTTGTAAGTGTCTTTGGCAGCCATTGTAGCTTCATTCTTGTGGGGGGGAAACGTGAAGAGAGAGCTTGAAATGGAGAGAGGAAAGGGTGGAGTTTGAGAGAGGGAGAAGATCTTGTGAGGGGGAACTCAAGGGAGTGTGGAGGGGGTTCCACACGGTTGCTCCGTCGAACTCGCACCTTAGTACCATCAGATTCAAGGCTTGTCTTGAGGTAAGTTCACCAAAGAAGAAGTCTCTTTGGTGTCAAAGGACCCGGTGACTCCGCCGCACCGGGAGAGGTGGAAGTGATTTTGTAAGGGCTTCTCCACCTAGCTGTGGGGGCTAAAGGAGAGTCACGATTTAGTGCAATACTTGGAGGGTGCCTCCAAGGAGTGGACGCAGGTCAAGGTTTGACCGAACCACTATAAATCCGGTGTGTTCTTTTTTGAAAATGAGCTCTATCAGAATGCATAGTGAGAACACTTTCCTAAATACTAACCTATGATGGATCTTGTATTAGCAATTATATTGGAACCTATGTAAGTGAATATATAGGACGTTGTATAAAACTAGTTGATATCACTGGTGATTTAGTAGGGGAAGGTTTAGAAGTCTTTCTAGGTATATAATACTCTATGTCTCCATAAATAGAAACCTCGTGCACAAAAAAGGGCTGGGTATCTTAAGGAATGGAATACTCGATATCATTCATTATATATTTCATACATTTGTGCAAGATAGAGGGCACCATTCCATACTCATGGAGCCAAGGCCTTCCTATAAGAGTCTTGTACGAAGTATCAGCCTCAATTACATGAAACTTTGCCTCAATTAGGAAATTTCCAAACTTTAGAGGCAGGGTAATAGACCCTAGAGCACGCTGTCCTTGGTCATTAAAGCCTTTCAACATAATTTTGTTGAAAGTGAGCCTCAAGTATCGAAGATCCCCTTTAAAGTTTCATAAGTAAGGATATTTACTGAAGCCCCTTGGTCGATGAGGATCCTATTCAACTTATAACCATTGATTTCAGCAGTGATATACAAGGGACGGTTGTGCTCAGAAGTTCCTAAAAAAAGTTCACAACATAAAAAGGTAATGCATGTCATATCTCTCAAGTGGCATGCATCCCTAATAAAATCGGAAGCAAAGAATACTTGATAGGACTCTGGTTCGAGTAAGGCTTTCACCAGTGTCTCTCTCAAGTCAGGGGACATCATTACAGCATCATAAAAATTGAGAAGAGAAATTTTTTGCTTAAATGATCCAACATATTATATTCAACATCTAATTGAGGGCCCTTCCCATTCTCCTTAGATTGCCCTTAGGAGGAAGGGGTACAATCATCCTGTTGGGTAATGATATTTTTATCTTTTCTTTAGTATTTTTAGCCATCCAAGGTGGAAGGACCTTACCTAAATGCAAGTGAACTTCTTATATCAAGTCATCCTCGATAGGAGATTCACTTGGCTCTGGGGTGCTGGATTGTGCTGGCTCTAAGTAGAGTGCCTGAAGCGGGTTCTCAGATTTATTTTCTGAATCCATTTAATAACCACCTTTTGGTAAAGACTGGTTCATCTTCATACTTAGACTCATCTTCACATATAGGATCATTTAAATTATAAGAAGAATATAAAATATAAAAAGAGAGAGTACTAGAAGAAGTACAAGTAAAAGTAGTAGGAGAAAACAACCAAAGTTGGCATAATCACCTTCTTCTATTATTTCATCATCAATCAAAAGGCGAACAAAGTTCTTTAGCATATGCACTGGAAGGAACCCAGTCTTTCCTTTTGAAGTTATAACAAGCTTTTCTTTCTCATACATTTTTTAGTACATGTAAAAGAAGTAGAAGAATATATACTAAGTAGAAATTACAATAAAAGAAGAAGGAGAAAAAGGTGTTAGCATAGAAACTGAAGTAATAACTATCGACTCAGCATGGGGAGGCCTCCTCTCAATTACCTCTGAACTCTAAACTGTATGGTCAATAATCTTCTTTATGTTTTGAGAGAGTGCTAGCTGCCACTCTCCCTCATAACCTTCATGTGATTGGTTACTACTGCCCTGACTATCACTACGACTGGCACTGTGGCTATCACTATGGCTAGAACTGGAAATCATCTTAATCGTCTGAGTGGTCTTGCCCTAAGGCTACACTAGGTCACTATCCTGCAGATGTATCTTCCCACTATCCATAAGCCTCACAACCTTATTCTTGAATACATAGCAGTCCTCTAACGCATGTCCGATATGTCTGTGATAAGGATAATATAGTGGGTGGTATATCTGTCCCTCCACTTAATTTTTATCTAAAAATGTTAGGATATTTTTTTTAATAAGGAACTTGAAGATCTTTCTCACACTTTCTTTTTTAAAAGGATCTTTCTAACTAAGCTTTCATGTAGGTACTGCTAGCCCTCTAGAGTCCTACGAAAAGGCCTGGAGTAGGTTGCTCACTAACTGGGAGAGTATGCCTACTGTGGATGGGCTGAACTAACTGTACGTCTCTTTCCCTTATCTGGTGTCCCATGAGTATTGTGTACCTCTCCTCTTCTAGGAGGAGGTGCCCCTGAAGACTCTTTCCATTGAGGTCTATGTGAAAGACAACTCTCAATCTTAGGAGGGATTGCATCAGATATGCTATCATACATACTAATAACCTTCATCAGCAACTTCTAGAAGGTTCTAATTCTAAAACTCTTAAGGTACGGTGATATGGGACCATCGATATTCTTTAACAGTATCTCCACTACATGTTGCTCCTATAATTAAGGCTCACACTACAGGCTAAGGTTCCTTCATATGACTATATAATCTGGGAAACTCTCTTCAGGATGCTGTTTAGTCATAACTAACTCCCCAATTATGACACGGTGCTCTACACTGTCAAACCTCTGAATAAAAATCTACTTCAACTCTATAAAGGTGTGAACTGAGTCATTACGGAGGCTGACACACCAAGCAAAGGCCACCCCCACTTGGCTGCTAATAAAGAGTCTTAACATCAAAGCATTATTCACCCCTATATTGCAACATACGGCCCAATAATGAGCCACATGCTCCCTCGAGTTGTCAAACCCATCAAAAACTCTAAAACATGGGGGAATGAAGCCAAGGGGGTAGGGCTCCATCTCATGATCAAATGAGTAGGGTCTCCCCCTACTAATAACCTCTCCAGACTTCTTAGAGGAAATCACCTACTCAACATTCTTTGCTATTAAGTCATGTATATATCCCACTGACAACTATGCTGACTGACTCGGAATTGGGGTAGTAGCTACTATAGGTGGACCCAGGGCTAGTGGTGGTACTATGGGCTCATTCCTGTATGTAATAGGAGTGGTTATGCCTATCATCTGAGGCATCGCCCCTAATGTTGTCAACAGTACGATCACCACCACCTTGGCTCTGGCCATATCTACCATTTGAGTCTAAAAATATAAAATGGTAGCTTCTATATTAACTAACCTTGGAGACCCACCCACCTCAAGCTCTCCCTGCTCCTCATCATTCTTGGGCCCTCTCTGTTCATCCGAGTGACCTTGACAAGTAACTACCTAGTCTCTATGTACTGATAAGTCCTCATTTAACTCATCCTCAAGTACATCCTCCTTGAAGAAGGTCTGATGAAGTGCCTCTATGTGTGGACCTGGTGAACCATCGGGAGAAAGTACAACATCTGTATTGCAAACCATCAGGACCACATTAGAATCAAAAGGGACAATTGACTCCAACTACTCAACTACCTCTGCTGGCTAATCTACCTTGACAGGTGTGATCGCCTGTCATTATCTCTAAACCCACCTACTGCGGTGGGACATAGAAGGGGTAATCGACTGCTGAGTGTCCATAACTATTGAATGTATCTGAGCTCCAGTAGGCTCCAACCACTATCTCAGTCTCTAATAATGTGGGGGTCATCCAAATCTAGGAGCAACTATATATGGTCGGACTGCCGGAACTGAAGTAACTAGCTTCCTAGGTGGCTGTCCTCTCTACCACCTGTACCTCTATCTCAAGGGCTATCTCTGTAACTAAACGGATGCATGAGAGATCAGGTGGAGTAACCTCTCCCTATTGATAGGCCCTCGACCTCATGTTAGGCAGATAATTCTCTAAATCCTCTAACAGAGGCAGCATCATCCCTGGGGGGAACTAGCTTGGGGTAAAGTGGTGGTAACAATTGGGGTTGCTATAATGCGAGCAATATTCTTCTCATCATCACTATGTATTAGTGGAGAGAAGAATCTTCCATAGTCTGCTTCTATCTCAGGTGCTACTATAATGGCTGGGGTAGGCAAAACTAAAATTGGACATGGCTCCCACTACATAGGGACCACTCTCCTCTGAATAAGCTCCTAATGAGCCATTGCCTCTACCATCCTCAATATATTTTCCTCATATATAGCCAACCACAATCTTCTATTTCCATTTCTTTGGGCTCTTTTTTAAAGGCCGGAGGTAGAGGAGGAAGGTGTTGCAGATCTGTTTTCATTATTTATGATTTTGATGATAACAAACACTCTTATTTCTCAACGATTGTTTTATCTACTGACATTTCAGGTCCACACGATTGGACTACAATTTGGAATCAGCTCAAAATTGGGTAGACTGGGTCTGAGTCAATTTGTACTCTTTTTCCTTTCTTGAGTCTGTTGTATTTGGTGAGGCACCGGATGATTTGTAACTTGGAAGATTCTCTGTTGGATTTCTGTTTTTGGTAACATCATCCTGGATGATATTTATATTGGCCGAGATGATCTGTTCAAAAGTAAAAACCCTAATTAGGGAACCTCATTAAGGCAGATGTCATTAGCAGATCGACTTGGACGATACCTGTATCGGCCAGATTGATAGTCTCAATTCAGAAAGAATTAGCCGCCATAATCAGTTTAGGAATTCTTTGTTTTAGGAAATAAGCCAGGACGATATTCATATCGTCCAGGCCGATTTAACTCAATTATACCTAAATTGATATGGTATCTTTAGAAAGCATTAATGGTTGATTGATATGATCACATCGTCCAGGATGATCGTCGGATCGGCCGGGAAGATGTCCTGGACGATCTACATCAGACAACTCGAATTCAGGGTTATGATCAAGATGATTGAAATACGTTTTAAACTAATCGGCCTGGACAATCGTGATATCGGCCAGGACGATGTAACCAATTTTCTTCTGATCGTCCCAAATCGTCCCGGGCTGATGAGCTAAATTTGTAGTGATTGGCCAGGACGATATACCTATCATCCTGGATGATAGTGTTGGCAACTTGTATTATTGAGCTCATTTTGAGCTTTTCTATTTAAGCTTGGCAAGACACTTTGTAAGTGTCATTGGTAGCCATTGTAGCTTCGTTCTTATGGGGGAGACTTGAAGAGAAAGCTTGAAAGGGAGTGAGGAACGGGTGAAGTCTGAGAGGGAGAAGATCCTGTGAGGGGGGACTCAAGAGAGTGTGGAGGGGATTCCACACAGTTGCTTCGGCAGGCTTGCATCTTAATACCATCGGATTCAAGACTTGTCTCGAGGGAAGTTCACCAAAGAAGAAGATCTCTTTGGTTTCAAATGACCCGGCGATACTGCCACACCGGGGAAGGTGGAAGTGATTTTATAAGGGCCTCTCTTCCTAGCTGTGGGGGCTAAAGGAGAGAAACTTAGTTTAGTGCAATACTTTGAGGGTGCCTCCAAGGAGTGGACGTAGGTCAAGGTTTGACCGAACCACTATAAATTCGGTGTGTTCTTTCTTATTATTTGCTTCCGCATTTAATTTCCGCATTTATTTTATTTGTGGTGATTTTGGTTTGTACTTTGCTTAAAGTTTCTTCTTTTCCAATTCACCTCTCTCTCTTAATTAGGTTTTGGGCTAGTTCTATAGGGCTTAACATCCCTAACAAACTTTCTAGTGCCATCAGAGCACTTTCAAGTGGTATCAGAGGTGTATTCATAAAATCTAGTTTTTAAAAGCTTTTGAATTTTGATCCATGGCAAATTTTTCAAATCATTCTGTTGCGGAAGGTTATTCAATCATGAGACCACCTTTATTTAAAAATATTCCTTTTGATTTTTAGAAAATTCGCATGACTACTTTCTTGCAATCGATTGATTTTCACATGTGGCATATGATTTTAACTTGTTATTCATCACCATCACATATTGTTAATGGAGTTAAAACTGGTATTTCTTTTAATCAATGGAATAGGGAAGAACAAGTAAATGCTTAATTGACTGCCAAATCTTTAAATTGCTTTTTCTGTGCGTTAAATTCTAAAGATTTTATGTTAGTATACAAATGCACTATTGGTAAGGAAGTTTGAGATAAATTACTTACCATATACGAAGGAACGAATGAAATCAAGCAATCCAAGTTGAATTTGTTAATGCATGATTTTGAATTATTTTTCATGAAACCTTTTGAAACTATCCTAGACATGTATACTAGATTTATTCAAATTTTGTCATTGTATGCTTTAGGAAAAAATATTTCAAATTTTGAAAAAGCTAACAAAATTCTTTGTTGTTTACTGGATAAGTTCAATGCTAAAGTAGTTGCTATTTGTGAATTAAAAGATTTGAATGAATATTTTATTGATAATTTGATTGGCTCACTCATTTCCTACGAGCAAGGTTTGGGTCAAAGACTTTTGGATGTAGGTGAAATGATTGTTCTAAAAGCTGAAGATACAGAAAGAGATAGCTTAGTTGGTGACGAATGCAATGACTTGTCAAGTAAATCACAACGCTCACCAAAGCTTAAGCAAAAGTGGAAAAATGTAAAAATATTAAGGATGTTCATATTCCTTCTTACGTTATTTGCTTTCGATTTAAGCCTGGACATATGAAAAATCAGTGTCCGAATTTAAAAATTCTTCCTACAAAAGAAAAGGGCAAGGCGAAGCAAAATTTAAACTGGGAAATAATGAAAGGCAAAAAGTCTCATGGGCAGATCTGGTTTCTGAAGCATCGGACTATGAGAGAGATAATGGTTAAAAGCCTTTTGTGTTTTTGTGTTGTGTTTTTGTTTTTATGTTTTTCTTCTTTATTTTGTGTTTTTGCTTTGTTTATTATTTGAAATTTTTATTTTTGTGAAAGTTTTTTCTCTGATCAACACACACATCCAATTTTCTAAAAATGAAAAATCTACTTTTTGTTTTTTTCTAAAATCTTTGGTAAGTTGTGTTTGACTTCTCTAAAAACAATCAAAGCAAGGAAACTTGTGTTTTTTACTCTCAATCTTTATTTCCTAAAAGAGGTTATTCTACTTTTTATTTAAAATATTTTTCATCTTTTAAATTGGTTTTTGAAACTAAATTTTTTATTACATAGGAATCTTTCGCAAGTAGTTGAATCTAACTCATAATTTTCTTAATCAAGAAGTTCGCTTTGTTAATAGGTTTGTTTACTTTTTTTTAAAGATTTAAGAAAGGTAGCATATTTAAAAAAAATTGGTCAATGATGCCAAAAATAAAAGATGCGCAAAGACGCCAAATTGAAAAAATAGAATATACAAAGTGTATCAAAAGATGCGCAGTGCACCAACCAATTTTTAAAAGGCATAAAATGAGCCCACAAAGTTTAATGCTTACCATTCTTGTACTTCTTAATAGCTTAAGAAAACCCTTGATACTTTCGATACTTGAGTTTGAAAATCTTGATTCTTGATTCAACAATTCGTGCATTTATCTTCTATTAGATATATTTTATGGAAGGAGTTTCTGAAAAATGATTATTTCTTTCTCTAATTAATTACATGATTTAGATTTTGAATTAAAAAAATTTTTAGCCTTTTTAAAGAACTTGAGTTTGGATTATCAAATTCTGAATTTCTAACCTTTTCTGGGCTATACGTTATCAATCCAATTCTACTAAGTTTTTGATTAAAACCAAGAGGTAACTTTCTCATTTTAAGAATATTGTTTTCACTAGATCAAGGAACATTTTTGTCTTTTGTTAGTTTTGATTTTTGTTTGTGCCTCCTCTCTTTTTGATAATGTCAAAGGGGGAGAACGTATTGTTGAATTTTTGTACTATTGTCGTATTTGTATCTTTTGTTCAAAAATTTAAAAAACAACAAAAATATTTTTATCTCCCCTATTTTTTAAAGTGTTATTCTAGTGAGGTGGAGATTAGGAGAAAATGATCCTTTTTGCAAAATTCAAATTTAAATGTTTGTCATCATCAAAAAGGGGGAGATTGTTGCGGATCTGTTTTCATGGTTTATGATTTTGATGATAGCAAACACTCTTATTTCTCTTCGACTGTCTTATCTACTGACATTTCAGGTCCACACGATCGAACTATAATTTGGAATCAGCTCAAGATTAGGTAGACTAGGTCTGAGTCAGTTTGTACTCTTTTTCCTTTCTTGAGTCTGTTGTATTTAGTGAGGCACCAGATGATTTGTAACTTGGAAGATTCTTTGTTGAATTTTTATTTTTGGTAACATCGTCCTGGATGATATTTATATCGGCCGGGACGATCTGTTCAAAATCAGAAACCCTAATTAGGACAGCCTTATTAAGGTAGTCATCATTAGCGGATTGGCCTGGACGATAGTCTCAATTCAGAAAGATTCAGCCGCCATAATTAGTTTAGGAATTCTTTGTTTTAGGATATCGGCTAGGACGATATTCATATCGTCCAGGCCGATCTAACTCAATTATGCCTAAATTGATCTGGTATATTTGGAAAGCATTAATGGTTGATTGATACGATCACATCGTTCGGGATGATCGCCGGATCAGCCGGGATGATGTCTTGGATGATCTACATCGGACAGCTCAAATTCAGGGCGATGATCAGGATGATTGAAATTAGTTTTAATCTAATCGGCCTGGATGATCGTGATATCGTCCATGACGATGTAACAAATTTTCTTCTGATCATCCCAAATCGTCCTGGGCTGATGAGCTAATTTTGTACTGATCAGCCAGGACGATATACCTATCATCCTGGACGATAATGTCATAAACTTGCATTAATGAGCTCATTTTGAGCTTTTCTATTTAAGCTTGGCATGACACTTTATAAGTGTCTTTGGCAGCCATTGTAGCTTCGTTCTTGTGGGGGAGACTTGAAAGAAAGCTTGAAAGGGAGTGAGGAACGGGTGAAGTCTGAGAGGGAGAAGATCCTTTGAGGGGGGACTCAAGGGAGTATGGAGGGGATTCCACACGGTTTCTCCGGCAAGCTTGCATTTTAATACCGTCGGACTCAAGGCTTGTCTCGAGAGAAGTTCACCAAAGAAGAAGATCTCTTTGGTGTTAAAGGACCCGGCGACTCCGCCGCATCGGGGAAGGTGGAAGTGATTTTGTAAGGGCTTCTCTGCCTAGCTGTGGGGGCTAAAGGAGAGACACTTAGTTTAGTGCAATACTTGGTGGGTGCCTCTAAGGAGTGGATGTAGGACAAGGTTTGTCCGAACCACTATAAATTCAGTGTGTTCTTTCTTATTATTTGCTTTTGCATTTAATTTCCTCATTTGTTTTATTTGTGGTGATTTTGGTTTGTACTTTTTTAAAGTTTCTTATTTTCTAATTCACCTCTCTTTCTCTTAATTAGCTTTTGGGCCAGTTCTATAGGGCTTAACATCCCTAACAAACTTTCTAGTGCCATCAGAGCACTTTCAAGTGGTATTAGAGCTGTATTCATAAAATTTAGTTTTTAAAAGCTTTTGAATTTTGTTCCATGGCTAATTTTTTAAATCGTACTGTTGTGGAAGGTTATTCAATCACGAGACCACCTTTATTTGAAAATATTCCTTTTGATTTTTGGAAAATTTGCATGACTACTTTCTTGCAATCGATTGATTTTTGCAAGTGGCATATGATTTTAACTGGTTATTCATCACTATAACGTATTATTAATGTAGTTAAAACTGATATTCCTTTTAATCAATGGAATAGGGAAGAACAAGTAAATGCTCAATTGAATGCAAAATCTTTAAATTGCTTTTTCTGTGCTTTAAATTCTGAAGATTTTATGTTAGTATCCACATGCACTACTGGTAAGGAAGTTTGGGTTAAATTACATACCATATACGAAGGCACAAATGAAATCAAACAATCCAAGTTGAATTTGTTAATGCATGATTTTGAATTGTTTTCCATGAAACCTTTTGAAACTCTCCTAGACATGAATACTAGAATTATTCAAATTGTGATATCAGTGCATGATTTAGGAAAATTTTTTTCAAATTTTGAAAAAGCTAACAAAATTCTTCGTTGTCTATTGGATAAGTTCAATTCTAAAGTAGTTTCTATTTATGAATCAAAAGATTTGAATGAATATTATATTTATAATTTGATTGGCTCACTCATTGCCTATGAGCAAGGTTTGGGTCAAAGACTTTTGGATGTAGGTGAAACGATTATTCTAAAAGCTGAAGATATAGAAAGAGATAGCTTAGTTGGTGACGAATGCAATGACTTGTCAAGTAAATCACAAAGCTCACCAAAGCATAAGCAAAAGTGGAAAAAAGATAAAAATGATAAGGATGTTCATATTCCTTCTAACGTTATTTGCTTTTGATGTAGGAAGCCTGGACATATGAAAAATCAGTGCCCTAATTTAAAATTTCTTCCTACAAAAGAAAAGGGCAAGGTGAACCAAATTTAAACTGGGAAATAATGAAAGGCAAAAAATCTCATGAGCAGATCTGGTTTCTGAAGCATGGGACCAGGAGAGAGATAATGGTTAAAAGCCTTACGTGTTTTTGTGTTGTGTTTTTGTTTTTATGTTTTTCTTCTTTATTTTGTGTTTTTGTTTTGTTTATTCTTTGAAATTTTTGTTTTCGTGAAAGTTTTTTCTCTGATCAACACACACATTCACTTTTCTAAAAATGAAAAATCTACTTCCTGTTTTTTTCTTAAAATCTTTGGTAAGTTGTGTTTGACTTCTCTAAAAATAGTCAAATGAATGAAACTCATGTTTTTGACTCTCAATCTTTATTTCCTAAAATAGGTTATTCTACTTTTGATTTAAAATCTTTTTCGTCTTTTAAATTGATTTTTGAAACTAAATTTTTTATCTCCTTACATTTTATTTATCGCATAGGAAATCTTTTGCAAGTTTTTGAATATAAATTATTATTTTCTTAATCAAGACATTCGCTTTGTCAATAGGATGGTTTACTTTTGTTTTTTAAGATTTAAGAAAGGTAGTATATTTAAAAAAAAAATTGGCCAATGATGCAAAAAATAAAAGATGCGCAAAGACGCCAAATTGAAAAATAGAATACACAAAGTGTATCAAAAGATGCGCAGTGCGCCAACCAATTGTCAAGAGGCATAAAATGAGCCCACAAAATTTAATGCTTACCATTCTTGTACTTCTTAATAGCTTAAGAAAACCCTTCATACTTTCGATACTTGAATTTGAAAATCTTAATTCTTGATTAAACAATTAGTGCATTATTCTTTTATTATGTATATTTTATGGAAGGAGTTTTTGAAAAATGATTATTTCTTTCTCTAATTTATTCCTTGATTTAGATATTGAATTAAAAAGTTTTTGAGCCTTTTTAAATAACTTGAGTTACGATTATCAAATTCTAAATTTCTAACCTTTTCTGGGCTATGCGTTGTCAATCCAATTCTACTAAGTTTTTGATTAAAACCAGGAGTTAACTTTCTCATTTTAAGAATATTTGTTTTTTTTTTTTCACTAGATCAGGGAACAATTTTGTCTTTTTTTAGTTTTGGTTTTTGTTTGTGCCTCCTCTCTTTTTGATAATGTCAAAGGGGGAGAACGTATTGTTGAATTTTTGTACTATTGTCGTATTTGTATCTTTCGTTCAAAAATTTAAAAAATAATAAAAATATTTTTAACTCCCCTATTTTTTAAAGTGTTATTCTAGTTAGGGGGAGATTAGGAGAAAATGATCCTTTTTGCAAATTCAAATTGAAATGTTTGCCATCATCAAAAAGGGGGAGATTATTGCGGATCTGTTTTCATGGTTTATGATTTTGATGATAGAAAACACTCTTATTTATCTACGACTGTCTTATCTACTGACATTTCAGGTAGACACGATCGGACTACAATTTGGAATCAGCTCAAGATTGGGTAGATTAGGTCTGAATCAGTTTGTACTTTTTTTCCTTTCTTGAGTCTGTTGTATTTGGTGTGGCACCGGGTGATTTGTAACTTGGAAGATTCTCTGTTGGATTTCTATTTTTGGTAACATCGTCCTGGATGATATTTATATCGGTCGGGATGATCTGTTCAAAAGCAGAAACCCTAATTAGGGCATCCTCATTAACGTAGCCGTCATTAGCGGATCTGCCTGGACGATACCTGTATCGGCCAGAACAATAGTCTCAATTTAGAAAGAATCAGTCGCCATAATCAGTTTAGGATTCATTATTTTAGGAAATCGGTTAGGACGATATTCATATCATCCAGGCCGATCTAACTCAATTATGCCTAAATTGATCTGGTATCTTTGGAAAGCATTAATGGTTGATTGGTACGATCACATCGTCTGGGACAATCAACAGCTCGAATTCAGGACGATGATCAGGACGATTGAAATCGGTTTTAAACTACTCAGCCTGGACAATCGTGACATCGGCTAGGACGTTGTAACCAATTTTCTTCTGATCGTCCCAAATCATCTTGGGCTGATGAGCTAAATTTGTACTAATCGGCCATGATGATGTACCTATCATCCTGGACGATAATGTCGCCAACTTGCATTAATGAGCTTGTTTTGAGCTTTTCTATTTAAGCTTGGCATGACACTTTGTAAGTGTCTTTGGTAGCCATTGTAGCTTCGTTCTTGTGGGGGAGACTTAAAGAGAAAGCTTGAAAGGGAGTGAGGAACGGGTGAAGTCTGAGAGGGAGAAGATCCTGTGAGGGGGGACTCATGGGAGTCTGGAGGGGATTCCACACGGTTGCTCTGGTAGGCTTGCATCTTAATACTATTGGATTCAAGGCTTGTCTCGTGGGAAGTTCACCAAAGAAGAAGATTGCTTTAGTGTCAAAGGACCCGGCGACTCCGCCGCACCGTGGAAGGTGGAAGTGATTTTGTAAGGGCTTCTCCTCCTAGCTGTGGGGGCTAAAGGAGAGACACTTAGTTTAGTGTAATACTTGGAGGGTGCCTCCAAGGAGTGGACGTAGGTCAAGGTTTGACCAAAGCACTATGAATTCGGTGTGTTCTTTCTTATTATTTGCTTCCGCATTTAATTTCCGCATTTGTTTTATTTGTGGTGTTTTAGGTTTGTACTTTGCTTAAAGTTTCTTCTTTTCCAATTCACCTCTCTATCTTAATTAGCTTTTGGGCCAGTTCTATAGGGCTTAACATCCCTAACAAACTTTTTAGTAACATCAGAGCACTTTCAGAAGGGACCCACTACCTAAGGAATTGGGGACTATGAACTACAAGAAGTGCCGGGGTCTGCTCAACGGTCTCAGGGTGAATGAGTTGAGTGAACATAGAAGCCTTAGAAGCAGAGGGCAAAGGAGCCTTAGTCTTGGCACCCCTCTTCCTAAAGAATGGAGGGGGAACCCAAACTTTGAGCTGCCCCCGTCGAAACAACATGAGGAGCAACAACTAGATGCCGGTGTTAAGGGCCGAAGTTGTATGCATAGTAGGTGTAGTAAGTATGGGTCTCATAATAACTGGAGAAGTAGGAGGAGCTGGGAGTGGTCTTGGCACTAGCTACTTAACCACAGGTTGCACTGGCTACGGAGGAAGGGGTACAGGATGAGTAGGTTCCCGGGCTATCTGCCGAGCCACTAGTCTCCGGAAAGGGCGCATGGTTGTGCATTCTCTCCTCTGTGGAGGAGAGAATCCAGCAGCCTCAGCTGAGGTAGGCCCGCCAAGAGTGACGAAAGCGGAGTCTGTGAAGGAACCAAAAGTGATCCCTCTAACAGGTGGACTAGTCAGCAGAGGTAAAGGGAGAGACACATACATGTCCAAGCCAAAGTAGAAAGTCACAAAAGAAGCCCATGAATCCATGGTACTGCTGCCAAAATAATAGAGAATTTGAAAGGATTTGTAATCGTGGAAACCATGATAGAAGAAGATAATTTATAGGGTATAGATAAACTAGAAGGCCGAAAGGAAATGGACCATAGCTAGGGGAAAAAAGTTCCATCGTGGTTGCTAGAAACCTATGGATTATCAAAAGGATATCGTCGGCTACATAATGTAGAGGGTATACGTCTACACCACCTCGAGGGATAAAAACAATCGCAGGCCCCAACATTTTTCGTAAGCAGGTCAATTGAAGGGTAGATTAGATAATATATATGACTAACCATTGAGGATAGCAGATCTCACCAGCACACCCTGATGGGTAGTAATATATATGACTTGATCAAAATAATAGGTTTCTTCCACCCAATACATCAGCTCAAGAGGGGTTTATTTATTGTGGAATTTTGTTTCCCATGAGTGCAAGCCTCCGTGGTTAATTACATCTCAGGCTGGAGCTCGAGAATACTCTAAATTAAGGATCAAATATTATTTTTCCCGAAAAGCAGATTGGTACACAAATGGGGACAAAGAAGTTCCTGCTCAAAGGGAAAGAAGGGCTCAAGTGTCTTAGTCAATATGCACGGTCCATTTCAGCATCCCGTGGGACTAAGGTAACGAGAAAAGACTGGAGAAAGGAAATAAATTACTCAAAGAATCTAGAGAGAAAGGATATATATGACATCATCTATATGGTGTACATATGTTGGATTTATAGCTCCCAAAGAGAACGAACTTACCAACTATTTAAGCATACTACGAGAAACCCATTGTAGTAGCCTCGAACTCTAAATCTAAGGTGTATTTAGTGTTCTACCCAACACTAACACCCGTGTTATAACTAATACACCTAGGCTTATATCTTTCATGAAAAGGAATGATAGCTAATGAAATAACTATATGGACAAGAGGGGGGGTGAATTGTGAAAACTTTATTGCAATAAATAAAACCTAAACATGAGTTCTAATATTTTTGATATTTTTGAAAGGTTTTAACATGAAAATTTAAAACAACTTATAAGGCAACGCGCAATAATAAAATCTTTTTCTTTCACAATTTTTCCAAGAAAATATTATGAAATAAAAATGCAAGCAAGAATAAAAACAATAAGGAAAAAGCACACAGAGATTTTTGTAGTGGTTCGGTCAAACCATGACCTATGTCCACTCCCCGGAGTCCTCCGCTCCGGGAATTTCACTACCAACAAATAGCTCTCCTTTTACCCAACAAGGCGAAGAAGCCCTTATAATACTCCCTTTCACCAACCCAGCGTGGCAGAGTGCCAAGCGCTGTTTTCACCCTCCTGGTTATGGTAGAGAACGTTCTCATTTTTCGCCCTCCTGGAGAAGGCAGAGTACAAGTTCTTCCCGGGCCACAGGAGGAGCAAGTTGCAGCAATATCGGAGCAATCGTGTGATCTCCCTCACACCTCTTCTCCCTCACCAAGCTCACCTTCTCCTTCCTCTCTGAACCCCTCAAACTCCTCAAGAGCTCTCTCTAGGATTTCCTCTCTACTCACATTTTTTTCTTCTGTCTCTCTCTAAAAATATGACAAGTTTTACATATAAAAATGGGCTCTAAAATCCCTGAGATTTCAAAAGTAGTCATTATAATCGTACAGTACGATTCTTGGTCGTATAGTACGATATGTATAACTAGCTTCGTCCTGGTACGAAGTTGTACGAATAGTTCAAAAATGAATCGTATAGTATGATAATATATCGTACGGTACGATTCATAACACACTACTCGTACAGGATGATAGCCGGGAGAATCAAAAGTCATCTCTGTTCATTGTATGGTATGATCTACATCATACCATACAAACAGTGAAAATCAAGGCATCATACAGAATGAATTCCGAGACGATCAAATATCATCTCTATTCATCATATGGTACGATCGTAATCGTACAGTACGAAGAGACAAAAAACCCAGGATCGTCTAGGACGATCTCCAGGACAATCAAAATTCATCTCTGTTCATCGTATTGTACGAATGTCTTCGTACAGTACGATTTTCAATTTGTAATTAAGCCTTGATTTCTTGCACTAATCATGGGTTAAATTAAGTACGTATTTAAAATAGATCATACCGTATGAACATAGTCGTATAGTACGAACGACGCAAAATATCATACTTAACTTATCATGACGGCTAGGGTTTTTGGATTTGAAATAGATCGTACTGTACGATAGTATTCGTACAGTATGATGTGTTCACAGAACACGTGTTATAATAGTAGATTTTACAGTACGATTACCAGAGAATGAAAAACTATATTTCTTACTTTTAAAAACCCTCTCCCCCTGTGTGTGTGCATGATTGCTCAGACATACCTGCAGTTTGTGGCCAGACTCAAGAAAATAAAATATAAAATACATTGTCTGACTCATACTACTAATCCAATTAGTCTTAGGTCTTCCCGTTGTCCAGAGTGGCTTGTGATCTTCCTGAAATGTTAGTATTCACGGACAATAGCAAACATTAAATGATATTCAATAAAAAGTAGTTTAGGCAACATTATTTGGCATCGTCAAAATCGTAACCTCGGGGTCATGGGTCGCAATAATCTCCCCCTTTTTGATGATGTCAAATAATTTTTGTTGTTAGCAAGTTCGAAGGGCATTTTATTTTTTTCATTTTTTTTATTTTGACATAAAAACAAGAAAAATACTAAAGAGAAAATGAACAAGAAAAGCACTAAAGAGAAAATGCAATACGAAAGGAAATGCAAATGCATTATATTTAACACAAATAAACTACAACATAAAGAAAACTACAACAAACTTCTCCTTTTTTTGACAGCACCAAAAAAAGGAGTAAACACTAAAGAAAGAAAAGAAAGCTACACTACAAAGATAATTTAAAATGGAGGATCTTGATCAGTTGGTGGTGGAGGTGGGTTTGGTTGGAAGTACTGAAGGAGAGCGTCAAAGCGGTGATCAATAGAAGTAAGGCATTCCCCAAACCATTGCATGTCAGTCTTGTGTTGCTGATGTTGCTCTTGAATGTGCGTGTCAAGATGAGTATGAAGTTGGTCAAAATGTTTGACCAGATTGTCGTGAGGGTAAGCTGGTGCAGGTGCTCGGGGTGGTGTATGTTGTCGTGGACGTGCTTGAGCTGCTGCCAGGGCATCTTCTCCTTCTTCTTCATCAAAGACGGGTTCTTCAGGCCCATGTCCCTGATGGAAAAGAATACGGAGGGCATATGGAGAATGTAGTCAATAATTAAATCGGCATCATCAAATTTGGTGTTGGTCATAATAAGATATGTAGTGATAGATAGAGTCGGGGTCATGTTAACACGGTCGCCAGCTTTGGGTATAATGGAGGTTCTAAGGACGTGTTGAATGATTCTGGAGTTTCGAGTGAGTGATTGTACGAGAGGTTGGTGTTGATAAAATGTGGCGTTCCTAAGGACTTGATTAACCTCACTCTAGTCAAAGTCATTCATGAGAAATGAACGAACCATAGGCCCTTCAGTAGATAGCCCAATGTTTTGGGTGATATAGGCTTTTGTAATTTTGACATTTTGACGACAAACAAAGGAGTGAAAAGTGTGGTTGTTGACTGTGTAAGTTAGGTTTGCAAGGAATTCTAAAAGGAGTTTAAAGTTGTATGGGAAGGCTAGGGTGAGAAGAAATTGGAGGGTGGTGGAAGCAAAGAGGTTCAGTACCTCGAAGTTCAGAGCCTCCTGATTTAGCAGTCTGGATGGTGTGATTTTGCAGGCTTTGAACTTGTGGTATGCATCCTCATTTTCAGCATTCACGAACCGAGTGTTGTGGCAGTGAGAGGAAGACGAGCTTCCAACTACCATACGACCTCTCTTGCTTGAACTAGACATCGTGTAGAGGCTGAGTGAAACGTAAGAAGGAACAAGTGGAGGTGAGTGAAGTGAGTTCTACCTTGCCAGCCAATTTATAGAGTTTTTTCCAAAATTGTACAGTACGATAGGTTATCATATAGTACGATATGGCATTAACTGTTCTAATGAATTATATCAGGAAAAGGTGGTCAAAGCATACAGTATGATGTGTTTCATATAGTACGATCAGAGGAATATCGATCATCCCGAGGGCGTCAGTATGACTTTTGACCAGAAGTATCGTACTATACGAACAGGTGTATCGTACAGTACGAATGCCATTAATATCGTACCAAACTCCTTTATATTGTCCTTATCCGTTTGCTAAGGTGGATCGTACAGTACGAAGTGGATCTAGCGTACAGTATGAAAACCAATAATAACGTACCAGCAAGCGTAAATTCATCCCAATCCATTGATGATGTGGTTCGTACAGTACGAATAGGAGGTATCGTACCGTACGATGAGCAATAATGTATCATACAGTACGACGTAGGTCGTACAATACGATCAATAGAGATGAAATTTAGCTATTTGTTTATTTTGTGCAGATTAAGCATATCATACAGAACGATGATACAAGGTCAAATTTAGTGATTTTTGTGTAGAGAGTGTGTGATGATCAGGAGCACCCTTAGAAGATTTTTTTTTTAATTTTTTATTTTTATTTTTATTTTTTAATTTTTTTGTTTTTTTGTTTTATACAGTTATGTCTATGATACCTAATCTAGTCCTCAAGGTGCTAAAGGTGTCGAATGCTAGAGGTTTTGTGAATATGTCAGCCAATTGATCTCCTATAGCAATGTGATGCAATTCTATATCTCCCTTAGTAACATGATCTCTAATGAAATGATGTCTAATGTATATGTGTTTTGTTTGGGAGTGCTGAATTGGGTTCTTAGAGATGCAAATTGCGCTTGTGTTGTCACACATAATTTAAATGGTTCCTACAGGTAGGCCAAGATCAAGAATTTGTTGTTTTAATCATAGTACTTATGCAACACAACTTCCTACTATAATATATTTTACCTCAGCAGTGGAAAGTGCTACTGAGTTTTGCTTTCTACTAGACCAAGAAACTAATGATTGTCTGATGAATTGGTAGGTACCAGAGGTGCTTTTTCTATCTATCCTACATCCTGTAAAATAAGAATCTGAGTACCCTAAGATTTCAAAGGAAGTGTTGTGCCTAGGATACCAAATTCCTAAGTTTGGGGTGACTAGTAGATATCTAAGAGTTCTCTTGATAGTAGTTAAGTGAGTCTCTTCAGGATCAGCTTGAAAACGGGCACATAGGCACACACTAAACATTATGTCCGGTCTACTGGCAGTCAGGTAAAGAAGGTACCCAATCATTCCTCTATATTTTTTTTTTCTGATCTACTGATTTTCCACTAGGATCTTTGTCTAATTAAATTGTTGAGCTCATAGGAGTGTTCATGGGTTTAGCACTATCCATTTTGTATTTTTTTTAAAATATCCTTAATATACTTTGTTTGGCTAAGAAAAGTTTTGTTATCCATTTATTTTACACTAAAGCCAAGAAAGTAGTTAAGCTCTCCCATCATGCTCATTTCAAACTCATTACTCATTATTTTTAAAATTCATCACATAAAATTTTATTTGAAGATCCAAATAGAATGTCATCCACGTAAATCTGAACAATGAGAATTTCATCTTTGACCTTTTATAAAAAGAGTGTGGTATCTACACTTCCCTTTTCAAATCCTCTATCCAATAGAAATGATCTAAGTCTTTCATACCATGCTCAAGGTGCTTGCTTTAATCCACAAAGTGCCTTCTTTAATTTGAATACATGGTTTGGAAATTGTAAACTTTCAAATTCGGGGGGTTGCTCAATATAGACATCTTCCTTAATCACCCCATTCAGAAATGCACTCTTTACATCCATTTGATATAACTTAAAGTTCTTGAAGCAAGCAAAAGCTAAGAGCACTCTTATGGCTTCTAGTCTAGCAATAGGGGCAAAGGTTTCTTCAAAGTCTATTCCCTCAATTTAGTTGTACCCCTTAGCTACTAGTCTGGCTTTATTCCTTATTATTATTCCTGAATCATTCACCTTATTCTTGAGGACCCATTTTATCCCAACAACACTTTGTTCTTTAGGCCTCTTAAATAACTCCCAAACATCATTCCTGGTGAATTGGTTCAGCTCTTCTTGTATTACTAGAATCCAACATTCATCTCCTAAGGCTTGATCTATACTTGTGGGTTATATCATGGAGATGAATGCTAAATGGCTAACCATCTTCCTAAGTCCATGCTTAGTTCTTACACCTTCTAAAGGGTCTCCTAAAATCAGATCTTTAGGATGACTAGAAGAATATCTCCATTCTCTATGCAAATCTTCCTAAAATTCTACCCTATATCCTAAGATCATAGTCTCTACTCCTTGAATTGTCTCTATTTCATCATCTTCAATTTTATATTCAGAGTGCTTGTCTGATTCATCAAATACTATCTACTATAAGGGTTCTCTTATTAAAGATTCTATAGGCCTTATTTACAGATGAATAGCCTAAGTAGACACCCTCATCAGACTTGGGATCAAATTTTCCTTGGTGATATTTATCATTATTCAAGATGAAGCACTTAAACCCAAAGACATGTAAGTATGAAAGGTTTGGTGTCCTCCCCTTAAGAAGTTCATAAGGAGTCTTGATCAGCTTAGATCTAATGTTCACCCTATTTAAGACATAGCACGCTGTGTTGACTACTTCTGCCCAAAAGTATCTAGGAAGGGTATACTCTACTAACATTGCCCTAGCAGCTTCTACCAAGGTTCTATTCTTCCTTTCTTCTATACCATTTTGCTGAGGTGTTCTAGGGGCTGAGAAATTATGTTCTATTCCTAGCTCTTGACAGAATGACTCAAATCTATCATTTTGAAATTCTCCACCATGATCGTTATGAATTGTTGAGATTTCACAACCTAATTTATGTTGAATCCATGTGGAGAAAACCTTAAATTCCTCAAAAGACTCATTTTTATGTGCTAAGAATCTTATCCAAGTGAATCTAGTGAAGTCATCTACTATCACAAAACCATAATTTTTCCCACCTAGGCTGGCTGTATTGACGGGTCCAAATAAGTCCATGTGTAGGATTTCTAGTGGCCTAGCGGTGATCACATCTCTAACTGAATTAAAATATGATTTGACTTATTTTCCTAGTTGGCAAGCATCACATAAATGATCCTTTATGAAATCTAACTTAGGTACGCCTCTAACTAGGTTTTTCTGAGTGATGTTTCTAAGAGTTTTCATACTAGCATGGCATAGTCTCCTATGTCATAGACATGAGTCATCAACTATTGTTTTCAAACACAATAAATTTGAACTATCAATGCAATCAAGGTCTAACATGTAAATATTGTTCATTCATTTTCCTTCTAAAACTAGTTTATCATTTAAACTAATCAGGTATTTATCATATAGAAATTTAATAATAAAACCTTTGTCACACAGTTGACTAATGCTAAGTAAGTTATGCTTCAAACTATCAACTAATACAACATTTTTAATTAAAAAATTTTTAGCATTACCAACAATACCTGAGCCTATCACTTTCCTGGTAGTGTTATCTCCCAATGTTACTTTGCCTCCAGTTTTGGTCTCCAGTAGGATGAACTTCTTCATATCTCCAGTCATGTGTTGCGAGCATCCACTATCCAGGTATCACATGCTCTCACTAGGACTTTTGTGAGAACATCCCTATAATTTTATTCAAAGATTAGATTTGGGAACCCAAGTGAGTTTGGGTTCCTCCTTATGCTTGCATGAATGAGATGTATATATGTTATACTATGATGGATGCAACTTAGGTTGTTGCAACTCGGGCTTTCGAGTTTATGATTTTGATGATAACAAATAATATTTATTATTCTTTTATTTCTCCTAGTATTTGCAGTGCATATTTCTTTCTATGTTAACTAATATTTCAGGTACATCATGCACCGTTCTGTGAAGATTCAAGGCTCAAGATTACGTAGAATTGGTCGTATTAAATGAGTCTGTAATTTTCATTTATTGAGTCAAGTCTTATAATGATGTATGATAGTTTGTTGATCATGCACACACACAGAGGGAGCAAAAAATGATTATAAATATTTTAACTTTTCTGTTCATCGTACTGTACGAATTTATTTCGTACTGTACGATCTGGTGTAACAGAAATAAATTAAAATATTTATTTTTCCTAAAAAAAATTAATTTTGAATATAACTAATCGTACTGTACGATCACGACATCGTATTATACGATCTGTTATAATTAGAAAGACCGCCGTCCATTAAATTAGGCAAAAATTTGAATTTGAACAGTTGTATAATCGTACTGTACGATCATAATCGTACTGTACGATGTTTGAAATATTGCCTAAGTTAATCCTGAGATTATGCAATCAAAACGGCTGAAATTTGTCATTTGGATCGTACTGTACGAACTGGATCGTACTGTACGAACTGGATCGTACTGTACTAACTGGATCGTACAGTACTAACAGGTCAATTTCTGCACATCGTACTGGACGATCTTGAGATCGTACTGTACGATATTTGACGCTGAATTGAGTATTTTTAGGGTTTTTTGAGCCCTCTATTTAAGCACTCTCATAAGACTTTGTAAGAGTCTTTTGGCAGCCATTGTGGCTTCGTTTTTCTAGAGAAAACTTGAAGAGAGGACTTGAAAGGGAGAGAGGAAAGGGTGGAGTTTGAAAGAGGGAGAAGAACCTTGGAGGGGGTTTCAAGGGAGTGTGAAGGGAGTTCACACGGTTGCTCCGGCGAGCTTGCACCTCAGTACCATCGGATTCAAGGTTCGTCTTGAAGGAAGTTTTGGGAAGAAGAAGATCTCATTGGTGTCAAAGGACCCGGCTCCTCCGCCGCACCGGGGAAGGTGGAAGTGATTGTGTAAGGGCTTCTCCGCCTAGCTGTGGGGGCTAAAGGAGAATCACTAAAGGTTTAGTGTAATACTCGGAGGGTGCCTCCGGGGAGTGGACGTAGGTCATGGTTTGACCGAACCACTATAAATTGGTGTGTTCTTTCCTTTATTTATTCTGCACTTTATTTCCGCATTTATTTTTATTGCGATTAATTGCGTGGATGAAATTGATTATCTATCTTTTTATTGTGAATGAAATTCGCTTCCGCATAAAGTCATAAAAAGATATTTCTTTTCATTAAAGAAGTTTTTAATCATCCAATTCACCCCCCTCTTGGCGCATCTAGTAATTTCAATTGGCATCTAGTAATTTCATAGGTCTCCATACTAAGTGTGTCCTACGATGGATTGTGAATGTGCGGGCTATGTGACCTTACATGCCATAAGAGAAGCACCTAACACCAGGAAATGGGTTCACTAACCTATTTGGGTGGTGATGCCTCTTCCTAAGGTTGTGTGATGCATGCTTTGTTGGTGGTTTTCTAGGTTGGCCTAATGTGAGTGATGCAATTTCATTTTCTATTTCTTTGATTCTTTCACTGAAAGTTTTATTTTGAGCTGTCAAACCATCAATTTCCACTAATAGCAAGTGCTGACTATAATCTACTTCTAATGCAAGTTTGTTTAGTCTATCAAAAGCTTCTTTTAGTTCAACATGAGTGGTTTTCAAGATTTCATGCACTTCAGTTAGTTCAATATTCTTCTTATTTAATGCATCATACTCATCAAGAATTATCATATGATCTCTATTTAAATCAATATTTTCTTTAAACAACTTAGCATGCTCGATTTGTAAAGAACTAAATTCAATATTAAGCTTGACATGAATCTTTTTCAATTTCCTATACGAGTCATGGATATTTTTAGAAATAAGCAATAATTCTTCATATGAAAGTTGAAATACCACATCTTGATCCAATTGATCAAGGTTATCATTAGCCATAAAACACAAAATTGTTACCTCCTCCTCTGCTTCTTCTTCTGACAATTCTGAGGCAGAGTCAGCCCAAAAAGCTTTTTGTGTTTTCATCTTTCCTTTCTTGTATTTGGCTTTATCTTCACCTTTCTCCTTAGCTGGTTGGCTCTTTAGATTAGGGAAATTGGCTCGAAGGTGACCTGGCTTCCTGCACTCAAAACAGATTGTCTCAGATGAAGCTTTATTAACCTTAGTGATTTTACCTTTATTTCAGCTGTTCTGATCACGCTTCTGTTTTCTCTTCAGGAAGTTCTTTAACTGTCGGGTCATCAGTGCTATCTCATCCTCTTCCTCCCTTGCATAGCTTTCACTTTCAGAGTTGTTTGCTTTTAACGCTACCGTTTTCTCCTTTTTCTTTTCACTTGCATCACTTTGTCTCTGACTCACTAACATCCACATACGGTAAAAAGGTTGACATTTTAATTTTCCAGAAATCAAACAGAATGTTATAAAAAAGTGGTGGACGGGTTATTGAATAACCCTCCGCGGTGTTACAATTACCAAAATGTGACATGATTATTTTTTCAAGGTTTTCTAAAACACTATTTTTGAAAACAGACTCTGATACCAATTGAAATCACTAGATGGACAAGAGGGGGGGGGGGGGTGAATTGTAAAAACATTATTGCAATAAATAAAACCTAAACATGAGTTCTAATATTTTTGATATTTTTGAAAGGTTTTCACATGAAAATTTAAAACAACTTCTAAGGAAACGCACAACAATAAAATCTTTTCTTTCAAAATTTTTCCAAGCAAATATTATGAAATAAAAATGCACTCAAGAATAAAAACAATAAGGAGAAAAGCACACCGAGATTTTTATAGTGGTTCGGTCAAAGCTGAAATTTCGTTAGGGATGTTAAGCCCTATGAACTGGCCCAAGCTAACCAAGAGGGGGGTGAATTGGTAAAAAAGATTCTTTAACAAAGAAATAAAATCACAAACCAAATCACCACAAAGAAAACCAAAGTGCAGAAATTAAATTCAGAAGCTATAATAAGAAAAGAACACACTGGATTTATAGTGGTTCGGTCAAACCTTGACCTACATCCACTCCTTGGAGGCACCCTCCAAGTATTGCACTAAAACAAGTGTCTCTCCTTTAGCCCCCACAGCTAGGCGGAGAAGCCCTTACAAAATCACTTCCACCTTCCCCGATGCGGCGGAGTCGCTGGGTCCTTTGACACCAAAGAGATCTTCTTCTTTGGTGAACTTACCTCGAGACAAGCCTTGAATCCGATGATACTAAGGTGCGAGTTCACCGGAGCAATCGTGTGGATCCCCCACCACACTCCCTTGAGTTCCTTCCCCTCACAGGATCTTCTCCCTCTCAAATTCCACCTTTTCCTCTCTCCCTTTCAAGCTCTCTCTCTAACTTTCCCCCACAAGAATGAAGCTACAATGGCTGCCAAAGACTTTAACAAAAGTTTCCATGCCATAGATTAAATAGAAGCTCTCAAAACGAGCTCATTAATGCAAGTTGCCGACATTATCATCCAGGACGATAGGCATATCATCCTGACCGATTAGTTCAAATTCAGCTCAACGGCCTGGGATGATTTGGGACGATGTGAAGAAAATTGGTTATATCGTCCTGGCCGACCTCACAATCATCCCAGCCGATTAGTTTAAAACCGATTTTAATCGTCCTGATCATTGCTCTGATTTGGTGCTGGCCGAAGTCAATCGTCCAGGCCATCGTCCTGGCCGATCATAAGATCGTCCCGAACGATGTGATCGTATCAATCAACCATTAATGCTTTCTAAAGATACCAGATCAATTTAGGCATAATTGAGTTAGATCGGCCTGTACTATATAAATATCGTCCTGGCTGATTTCCTAAAATAAAGAATTCCTAAACTGATTATGGCGGTTGATTTTTTCTGAATTAAGACTATCGTCCTGGCCGATACATATATCATCCAGGCCGATCTCAATGATGGCTGCCTTAATGAGGATGCCCTAATTAGAGTTTTTGATTTTGGACATATCATCCAAATTGCAATCTGATCGTGTGGACCTGAAACGTTAGCACATAAGGCAATCGTAGAGAAATAAGGAATGTTTGCTATCATCAAAATTATAAACCATAGATTCGCAACAAAACCATGACCTACGTCCACACCCCAGAGTCCTCCGCTCCAGGAATTTAACTACCAATAAATAGCTCTCCTTTTTCCCCCTGGGCAAGACGGATAAGCCCTTACAATACTCCTTTTCACCCACCCGGCATGGCGGAGTGCCAAGCGCTATTTTCACCCTCCTGGTGACGGTAGAGAACCTTCTCCTTTTTCTTCCTCCTGGAGAAGGCAGAGTACCTTCAAGGTCAATGGACGTAGACGAGTCTCCCACTTAGAAAGCCTCCCACAAGTTCTTTCTGGGCCACAAGAGGAGCAAGTTGCAGCAAGCTCGGAGCAATCGTGTGATCTCCCTCACACCTCTTCTCCCTCACCAAGCTCTCCCTCTCCTTCCCCTCTCAAACCCTTAAACTTCTCAAGAGCTCTCTCTAGGACTTTCTCTCTACTCACATTTTTTTCTTATGTCTCTCTCTCTCAAAATATGACAAGTTTTACATATAAAAACGGGCTCCAAAATCCATGAGATTTCAAAAGTAGCTGTTACAATCATATAGTACGATTCTTGGTCGTACAGTACGATATGTACAAACTAGCTTTATCCTGGTACGAAGTTGTATGAATAGTTTAAAAATAAATCGTACAGTATGATAATATATCATACAGTACGATTCACAACACACTACTCATACAGGACGATGGTCGAGATGATCAAAAGTCGTCTCTATTCATCATATGGTACGATCTACATTATACCGTATGAATAGTTAAAATCAAGGCATTGTCTAGGATGAATTTTGGGACAATCAAATATCATCTCATTTCATCGTATGGTACGATTGTAATCGTACAGTACGATGAGACAAAAAACACAGGATCGTCCAGGACAATCAGAATTCATCTCTGTTCATCGTATTGTACGAATATGTTCATACAGTACGATTTTCAATTTGTAATTAAGTCTTGATTTCTTGCACTAATCACGAGTTAAATTATATTTGTATTTAAAATAAATCTATGGTTTATGATTTTGATGATAGCAAACATTCCTTATTTCTCTATGATTGCCTTATGTGCTAACGTTTCAGGTTCCCACGATCGGACTGTAATTTGGAATCAGCTCAAGATTGGGTAGACTAGGTCTGAGTCAGTTTGTAATCTTTTTCCTTTCTTGAGTCTGTTGTATTTGGTGTGGGACCAGTTGGATTGTAATTTAGAAGATCTCCTGTTGTTCCCTATAAGATTTCTATTTTTGGTAATATCGGCAGGGACGATATTTATATCGTCCTAGACGATATGTCCAAAATCAAAAACTCTCATTAGGGCATCCTCATTAAGCCAGCCATCAACTGATCGGCCTTGACGATACTTGTATCGGCCAGGACGATAATCTCAATTCAGAAAGAATCAACCGCCATAATCAGTTTAGGAATTCTTTGTTTTAGGAAATCGGCCATGACGATATTATTATCGTCCAGGACGATCTAACTCAATCATGCCTAAATTGATCTGGTATCTTTGGAAAGTATTAATGGTTGATTAATATGATCACATCGTCCAGGATGATCACATGATCGGCCAGGATGATGACCTGGACAATCTACATCGGACAGCTTGTATTCAGGGCGATGATCAGGACGATTGAAATCGGTTTTAAACTAATCGGCCAGGACGATCGTTCCATCGGCCTGGATGATGTAACCAATTTTCTTCTGATCGTCTCAAATCGTCCCGGGCTAATGAGCTTAATTTGTATTGATCGGCCAGGACGATATGCCTATCGTCCTGGACGATAATATCGGCAACTTGTATTAATGAACTCGTTTTTAGCTCTTCTATTTAAGCTATGACAAGGCACTTTGTAAGTGTCTTTGGCATCCATTGTAGCTTCGTTCTTGTGGGGGAAACTTGAAGAGAGAGCTTGAAAGGGAGAGAGGAAAGGGTGGAGTTTGAGAGAGGGAGAAGATCCTGTGAGGGGGAACTCAAGGGAGTGTGGAGGGGGTTCCACACGGTTGCTCAGACGAACTCACACCTTAGTACCATCAGATTCAAGGCTTGTCTCGAGGTAAGTTCACCAAAGAAGAAGTCTCTTTGGTGTCAAAGGACCCGACAACTCCGTCGCACCGGGAGAGGTGGAAGTGATTTTGTAAGGGCTTCTCCGCCTAGGTGTGGGGGCTAAAGGAGAGACACTTGTGTTAGTGCAATACTTGGAGGGTGCCTCCAAGAAGTGGACGTAGGTCAAGGTTTGACCGAACCACTATAAATTCTGTGTGTTCTTTCTTTATTACTTCCGCACTTTAATTTCCGCATCGTTGGTTTTCTATGTGGTGATATTGGTTTTAGTTTTATCTTTGGTTTTAAAGTTTTCCAATTCACCTCTCTCTTTTAAATTAGCTTTGGGCCACTTCTATAGGGCTTAACATCCCTAGCAAACTTTCAAGTGGTATCAGAGCGGTTTTCATAATATAAGTTTTTAAAAACTTTTGAATTTCGATCCATGGCTAATATTTCTAATCATATTATTGCGGAAGGATATTCAATCACTAGACCACCATTGTTTGAAAACATTACATTTGATTTTTGGAAAATTCGCATGTCTACTTTTTTGCAATCAATTGATTTTCGCATGTGGCATATGATTTTAACTGGTTATTCATCACCATCACGTATTGTTAATGGAATTAAAACTGATATTCCTTTTAATCAATGGAATAGGGATGAACGAATGGATGCTCAATTAAATGCAAAATCTTTAAATTGTTTTTTCTGTGCTTTAAATTCTGATGATTTTTTGTTAATTTCCACGTGCACTACTGGTAAGGAATTTTGGGATAAATTGCACACCATATACGCAGGCTCTAATAAAATCAAGCAATCAAAGTTGAATTTATTAATGCATGATTTTGAATTATTTTCCATGAAATCTTTTGAAACGATCTTAGACATGTATACCAGATTCATTCAAATTGTAAACTCATTACATGCTTTAGGAAAAGATTTTTCAAATTTTGAAAAGGTTAACAAAATTCTTTGATGTCTATTGGATAAATTTGATTCTAAAGTTGTTGCTATTTGTGAATCTAAAGATTTGAATATATATTCTATTGATAATTTGATTGGCTCACTCATTGCCTACGAGCAAGGTTTGGGTCAAAGACTTTTGGATGCAGGCGAAATGATTATTCTAAAAGCTGAAGATATGGAAAGAGGAAGCTTAGTTGGTGACGATAGAAAGGGCTTGTCAAGCAAATCACAAAGCTCACCAAAGCATAAGCAAAAGTGGAAAAAAGGTAAAATTGGTAAGGATGTTAATATTTCCTCTGACGTTATTTGTTTTAGATGCAGGAAACCTAGACATATGAAAAATGAGTGCCCTAATTTAAGAATTCTCCCTGCAAAAGAAAAGGGTAAGGCGAAGTTAAATTTAAATTGGGGAAATAATGAAAAACAAAAAATCTCATGGGCAGATTTGGTTTCTGAAACATCAGATTAAGAAAGAGATAATGGATAAAAGCCTTATTTAAGTTTTTCTTTGTTAATTTTTTTTCATTTTGTTTTTATTTTTTTATTTTTATTGTTTATTAGATTTTAAATTTTACCTATTTTTGTTTCGTATTTTGTTTTCTGATAAACACACACATCCACTTTTCTAAAATGAAAAATTTACTTCCTAATTTTTCTTGAAATCTTTAGTAAGTTGTGATTGACTTCTCTAAAAATAATCAAAGGAAGGAAACTCATGTTTTTGACTTTCAATCTCTGTTTTCTAAAAGAGGTTTTTCTACTTTTTGATTTAAAATATTTTTCATCTTTTAAATTGGTTTTTGAAACTAAATTTTTTATCTTCCTATATTTTATTTATCGCATAGGAATCTTTTGCAAGTTGTTGAATCTAATTTAAAATTTTCTTAATCAAGAAATTCGCTTTATCAATAGTATGGGTTTACTTTTGGTATTTAAGATTTCAGAAAGGTAGCATAATCAAAAAAAAAATTTGACCAATGATGCCAAAAATAAAAGAAGCGCAAAGCGCCAAAATTGAAAAATATAGAATGCACAAAGTGTATCAAAAGATGCGCAGTGTGCCAACCAATTGTCAAGAGGCATAAAATGAGCCCACTAAATTTTAATGCTTACCATTCTTATACTTCTTAAAGCTTAAGAAAACCCTTGATTTTTCGATGCTTGAGTTTGAAAATCTTGATTCAGGATCCAACAAATCGTGCATTAATCTTCTATTAGATATATTTTATGAAAGGAGTTTTGAAAAATTACTGTTTCTTTCTCTAATTTATTCCTTGATTTAGATATTGAATTAAAAAGTTTTTGAGCCTTTTTAAAGAACTTGAGTTTGGATTATCAATTCTTAATTTTCTAACCTTTACTAGGCTATGTGTTGTCAATCCAATTCTACTAAGTTTTTTATTAAAACCCAGAGGTAACTTTCTCATTTTAAGAACATTTGTTTTTCACTTGATCAGGGAATGTTTTTTTGTCTTTTGGTCGTTTTATTTTTTTTTGTGCCTCCTCTCTTTTTAATAATGTCAAAGGGGGAGAACGTATTGTTGAATTTTTGCAACTGTTATCGTATTTGTATCTTGTTTTCTAAAAATTAAAAACAACAAAAATATTTTCATCTCCCCTATTTTTAAAATGTTATTCTAGTGAGGGGGAGATGAGGGGGAGATTAGGAGAAATTGTTTTCTTTTGAAAATTCAAATTGAAATGTTTTACCATCATCAAAAAGGGGGAGATTGTAGCGGATCTATGGTTTATGATTTTGATGATAGCAAACATTCCTTATTTCTCTACGATTGCCTTATGTGCTAACGTTTCAGGTTCCCACAATCGAACTGCAATTTGGAATCAGCTCAAGATTGGGTAGACTAGGTCTGAGTCAGTTTGTAATCTTTTTTCCTTTCTTGAGTCTATTGTATTTAGAGTGGGACCAGTTGGATTGTAATTTAGAAGATCTCCTGTTGTTCCCTATAATATTTCTATTTTTGGTAATATCGGCCGGGATGATATTTATATCGTCCTAGACGATATGTCCAAAATCAGAAACCCTCATTAGGGCATCCTCATTAAGCCAGCCGTCAACTGATCGGCCTGGACGATACTTGTATCGGCCAGGACGATAATCTCAATTCAGAAAGAATCAACCGCCATAATGAGTTTAGGAATTCTTTGTTTTAGGAAATCGGCCAGGACGATATTATTATCGTCCAGGACGATCTAACTCAATCATGCCTAAATTGATCTGGTATCTTTGGAAAGTATTAATGGTTGATTAATACGATCACATCATCCGGGATGATCACATGATCGGCCAGGACGATGACCTGGACGATCTAAATTGGACAGCTTGTATTCAGGGCGATGATCAGGATGATTGAAATCGGTTTTAAACTAATCGGCCAGGACGATCGTGCGATCGGCTTGGACGATATAACCAATTTTCTTCTGATTGTCTCAAATCGTTCCGGGCTAATGAGCTTAATTTGTACTGATCGGCCAGGACGATATGTCTATCATCCTGGACGATAATGTCGGCAACTTGCATTAATGATCTCGTTTTTAGCTCTTCTATTTAAGCTATGACAAGGCACTTTGTAAGTGTCTTTGGCAGCCATTGTAGCTTCGTTCTTGTGGGGGAAACTTGAAGAGAGAGCTTAAAAGGGAGAGAGGAAAGGGTGGAGTTTGAGAGAGGGAGAAGATCCTGTGAGGGGGAACTCAAGGGAGTGTGGAGGGGGTTCCACACGGTTGCTCCAGCGAACTTGCACCTTAGTACCATCGGATTCAAGGCTTGTGTCGAGGTAAGTTCACCAAAGAAGAAGTCTCTTTGGTGTCAAAGGACCCGGCAACTCCGCCGCACCGGGAGAGGTGGAAGTGATTTTGTAAGAGCTTCTCCGCCTAGCTGTGGGGGCTAAAGGAGAGACACTTCTGTTAGTGCAATAATTGGAGGGTGCCTCCAAGGAGTGGACGTAGGTCAAGGTTTGACCGAACCACTATAAATCCGGTGTGTTCTTTCTTTTTTACTTCCGCACTTTAATTTCCGCATCGTTGGTTTTCTATGTGGTGATATTGGTTTTAGTTTTATCTTTGGTTTTAAAGTTTTCCAATTAACCTCTCTCTTTTAAATTAGCTTTGGGCTTAACATCCCTAGTGAACTTTCACATTTATCGTGAGTTCAACAGTCTGGTTTGTTCCTTAATGGACTTAAGACCTAACCCGAGACCGTAAATAATATTTTATCTCATACTCACGATTGGCTTAACCAAATTGAATAAAATTTTAACCATGGATTCCATAAGTGAAGAGGATGGGGATGTAATTTTGCATTTTAAAATGCACTATACACAGAGCTAATTAGATCTAGGTGTTCTACACTAGGGTTAGGGATATCACCTTGGTTATTGGATGGTCTGACCCATTTAAAGGCTCTCAGAATCCGTAGTTTGTCCATGAATAAGTTTGTAGAAATATCCTCAAGCTCCAAACACGTAAATTGATCACCAAATATCGGGGATATTATTTAGCCTCGGTTCAGTTGAGATCTCACCGCCAACGGGCTTTGGCCAATGGATTTGGTCTTGTAGAAAGTAGGAGGGAGTTAGGACAGCTCACACAAGAGAGGGATCGGCTTGTGGGAGCTAGAATAAAGAGAATTTTAAAAAAAGGTCCCTCTCATGAACCCTAAAAAGGGTATTTAAAAGATTATACCCATAATGGACAGCCAAGAAAGGATTTAGGTTCAATTAGGAGGGAATAATGCTTGATTATCACAGGATTTGAATGAGGGAACCATTAGGTAAGTTTTAAATGCAATAAATAGGCTCAATTTGACTAAATTAGGTTAATTTTAACTAGGGAAGATTTGGGTTGACCAAGTCAATGGTTGACCTGGTCAACCTAGTCAAATTGATCCAAGGGAGTGGGTTGAGTCCATGAATGGGTTTGAAATTGATTTGAATTAAAATTGAATCAAAAGAGCTAATTGAGTCAACCTAGGTTGACCCAAGGCATGGGTCTGGGTCTAGTAAGTTGGGTATGACCTGCTGAGTCTTAGGAAAGTAAAAATTGAGTCCAAGGGGCTCTAGATTTGATTTAAATTTGAATAGAAAGAGTTTGGGTCAGCTTGGAGTCAACTAGAGTTGACCTAATCAACCAGATTGACCTAAGGCCCGAGTCTGGGCTCAATAGACTTGATTTGATCCATGGAATTGAATGGAGAGGTCTTGGGGCTTGGACTTGGTTAATTTGACCAAGGATTTGATGAAATTAGAGTCAACAATCATTTTATGAAAGAGTGGTGGAGATGTTTTTATTAAGGTTTTAAAGAGCTGGGCCGACGTCTAGAGATTTTTCTAAGTGGACTCATTCACTTATGCTGGATGAAAATGCTAAAGACAAATGAAATTAAAATTTTAACTATTTTAAATGTGTTTCTAATGCAATACATGCTGGTCAAAATACCCAAATCATGAATGTTTGAAATTTAAAAAGAGATTTTTATAAGATTATGCTTTCCCAGGTTCAGCACCTCATCCTCAAAGGTTGGACTATATGAACTGTACTCGTAGGCATGGGAGTGTCTTAAAAACAATGAATGAAGAATGCATTAATATGCAAGAGGCCATGGAAGACCTCCTTCTTATTCTCTAGAACATTATCTTTCTATATTATTTAACTCAAATTTTAAATTTTTTATTACGAGTAAAAGAATTTTTACACCTTCACGAGTCTCATGTATCCATGCTAAATCAAAAGTGGAAACATAAATACCAAAATATTAGAAAAAGCAGGCAAAATCGTAATCACAATCACATTAACACATCAAATATAATCAAATTAATTAATTAATATCCACATGCAAACTACCTTGCTTATTATAACCCATAAATATAGAAATTCAAAGTGGACGGGCACCACTAACCATAATCTGGATTCTAATCCTAATACAAATGCAAGTGACTTTGAGTGGGATACCCTTTATCTTCAATTCTTTGGTCTTGTCTCCTTCTAGCCCCTTAAATTCTTCGTAGCTGGCTACCCGAATGAAAAGAGAACTCTTCCCTCGAGGGGATGGTTACTCTTTCCACTTTGGGTATAAAAAAATGATCCAAACTTTGACTTTCAAATGGAAAAGTCTATCACCTAAAGGGGTATCCTTTCCTCTTTGGAATCCAAGATATGGATCCATGTATCCCAACTCAAATGTATACTTTCACAACTCAACATCTCAAATGAATTACATTAATAAAAATAAAGAAAACATAGACTCTCCTGTAAGGTTATCCTAAGCATTTAATAAATCAAATTCATTGCCAAGTAGTTATATATATGTGCAGAAAAAGTAACACACTTGGCCATGCTTTTTTTTTCTTTTTTGGGGCTAAGCAGCTGAAGCACCTGTAGTAGTTATATTTATTATTTATTTAGCCCCCTTTATTGCCTTGCATGAGCGTGACCACCTACAAAAAACTTATTGAGCATCCATATCATTCCTAACTTAAGGGTAATCTAATTACCAATCACATCATTAATCCATAGAGTGTAATAAAAATAAACAGACACACCAAGCAATTTAATTCACAACATGCAATGAAATCTCAAAAATTTGGCATAAAATAGAAAAGTGAACACCATCCTAGCCTTGATCTATAGTCGGTTGTCATAACAAACAATCTAAAGTGTGTGAAGATGGTCATGTGGTTAGGGTAGGTAGATCCTAAATTGGGTAATTTGTTAGAGTTGTCTAATAATTAAGTTTGTTAAAGGTTGAAGGAGAATTTTATGTTTGAGTTAAAGTATTAATGTACTAAAGATTGATTTGGGTGTATTTTAGTTATTAAATGATTTCTACCTTTGTTGCTCATCGAGGCAATTAAGTTTATTTCACCTTTCTTTGGGCTAAGTTAATAACCTCATAGGTCTGAGTTACCCAGTAATAATCAGGATTTATTAAGTTGATTTACTTGGTAAGATGATTTCTATTAATCAAATTAAAGATTTCTAAAATTTTAATGAATTATTGAATTTTCAAGGATTATTAGAATTATTTTAATGTATTAATTAATGTGTTAAAATTTAACTTTTAAAATTAAAAAAGATTTTGAAGATTTCAAATTTTTAATAAATATTAGTACTTATGATTGAGTGATTAGACTATTAGTATATTCAATTTATGGTTTCCTATAAAAAGTTATGAATTTTTAAAGTTTTGACTCAAACTCATTCCAAACTTCATGGAGCCACTCTAAAAGGTCAGGGATAACCCATGGGAATGTTTCCAAGTGTTTGGAATTAATTTGGGGTATTTTAATTTATTTTATTTAACTATTAGATTTAATTGGTAAGTTTTCGTAAAAATTAAATTAAAATGAAATTAAGGGTTTTCTTATAGGGTTTTTATTTTTCATGAGTTTAGAATTTAATTAGGGTCAGTTAGAATCCTTATATGATTTTTTTAGGTTTAATATGAATTTTTAGGGAATTATTTAGGGTTCTAGGTCAATTCTACGGAGGGCTTTTGAGGCTCCTAATTGGTGGACCAATGAACACCAAACCTAGAAAAATTTGGACCATAAGATCACTTGACCTTAAGGTCCAAGCACACTAAATTTGAGCCAAATGGAACTCTCTAAGGTAGCTAACTAAGACACCTAAGGTGACCACTAAGTCACCTTGGAACAATCTTAGGGATAAATCGGTGGATCTACACTCCCTATGCTAAGTAATATCATATTTAAAATACACCCAAATCAATCTTTGGGCCAAATTGATTAGGATCAAAGTGATTAGGGCCAAATCAATGGCTCTATATTCCCTATGCAAAGTAATATCATCACACCAAAATGCAGATCCTAATTATCATTGGAGAGATCATGACTCCAATTTGAATTTAAGGGTCAAATCTTGATCCTTGAACCCAAATTAGCATAAAATTTCCCTTAAACACCTCAAATAGGGGAGGGAAAATTTGTACATATCATGCCAAAATTTACTCTCCCAAGGTCCCAAGACATAGTGACTTCAATTGAGTACATAAATAAAATAATAGGTAAAATATTCAAATTGAAATTAAGACTAATACAAATTTAATTAAGATCTGGGACCATAACGCTTTTGTAGATCTCCCTCAGATCTTTCCAACGAGCCTAAGAACAACTAAAATGGTCAAGTGTGGAGGGAGATATGAATTTTTCAATATCCCAACATTTTTTTGTGAAATTTAAATCCCTAATTACCTAGTTAACCACGCACTTTCCACGTGACACCTTTTGATTTGACAGCCAATCATTGGTGGCTGACTGGGTAATGCAGGATAAACCATAGCGTTGGATGAAATAGTAGATGGTCTGGATCAAACAGCCTTCGGAACATCGAGATATAATCTAAACTACTGATTAAAATTAATGGCTAGGATTGTGTCTTCAACCTCCCGCACGAACACAAAGCTTTAGACATTCTCAAGCATGATCTAAGTGATCGTGAGGGATAACGCTTTTGAAATTTTATTTGGTGGATCAGGATGATCAGAGCTTTCAATCTAAGGATGGAAATTCATTGGATTGAAAATTCTCTTCAGACATAGCCACCACTACCTAGCCAAGAGCTCGAGACAGGGTTCTCACTATCGAGAAAGTCCCAACGATAAATTTTTCTCTTGAGAAGCTTTAGAAGATGAAGTTGAATGGTTTTCCTTCAGACGCTGAGACTAGAGACTAGAGGATGGCTGGAAGTAGGGGTTTGAGTGGAGTACGAGTCCTTTTGCCCGAGTTCGCTCGATATGAAGGCTGGAAGCAGCTAGGGAGCTTGGAGAAGCTACTGGATCACTTAGAGAACTCTAGGAACAAATTTTGGGAGATGGAATTCAAATTGGGATGTCTTGTGGACTGTCCCCTTATTGAGGTTACTCCCACAGCCATAGACGGCTGGGATTGACTGGGAAAGCCATTAGATGGCCTCCAGGTGGAGAGACATCCTCCTAGAGGTCCGTGAGCTTGAAGCCAATGAGTCTAGGATTTAGAAGCCTTTAGATCAAGCCCTAGGTGGGGGGACCACCAGAGCTCATTCTCTATTAGTTGAGGCTACTACCGGCCTGGGTATGGGTCAGGGTGATCTAAAAAGGCTGATGGGGAAGTGGTGAGCTTGAATATGAGCTCAATTGGACCTGGGGGAGTCAAGTTCATTTGGATGGCTTAGGTTGACCAAAACCTATATAGTTTGGGTTGGTTTAGGATTAACCAAGTTCAGGTCAGGCCATGGGTCAGATGTGGGAGGTAGGTTAGGCTCTGGTGCATCCAAGGAAAGCGGAAATTGGTTTTGAATTTCCCTGAGATGGGAGATGGTTTGGGTCAATCTGGTATTGACCACATTGGGCTAGCCTAGAGGTTGACCCAAGTCAGCCCAAAGGCTGGGTAGGTGTGTTAGACTTAAGGCCTTCTAGTGGAGGTGTTGACTAAGTTTAACTTAGCTTAATATGGGAGTTTGCTCAATCCCAAGTAATTTTGGCCACTTAGGATTAATCTATTAAGTTGTTGAGGACTCAATAGGTCACCCCATGGGTCTAAATGGGATTGGGAATGTCTTGGTCAAACTTGGGAGGTTTGGTCAACCAAGTTGACCTAGGGTCAAGGTATGGGTCCATTGAGTTCAAATTGATCATGTGAACTCATTGGGAGTGGTCCCATATTAAGAGGAGGTCATTTGGTTGGAAATAGGTGTTGTCACCTTAATCAACCATGGCTGAATTAGTCAACCAGATCTAACCTAAATGTGGGTTTGGGTCCAATGTGTTCCTAATGGTGTTAAGGATCCATTGGTATGGGTTTTGAGGATTGAGGTAGGAAGGTTGAATTGAACTTGGGGAAAAGACCAAAAACCCCTTTAACGGGCATTTTCGTCATTTTAACCCATGGTCCATTTGGGTCAAATTGAATTGGAAAAAATATAGACTATTGGTAAGTAGGTCCTAATGGTGGTCATTGAAGTGATTGGAAGGTTTGGAAAGGGTCCCAGGGCCAAGATCCATTAGATGACAAGTCTAGTGGCGTAGGTTATAAATAATTGAAGGTTTTGCAACCTTTGGAAAAAGATTCAGTTTATGGGATTAAAAGCTTCATATTGAGCTAAAATTGGGAGGGTTTGAAATTGCTATGATACCAATTGAAATTGCTCTGATACCAATTGAAATTGCTCTGATACCAATTGAAATTACTAGATGCGCCAAGAGGGGGGTGAATTGGATGATTAAAAACTTCTTTAATGAAAAGAAATATCTTTTTATGACTTTATGCAGAAGCGAATTTCATTCATAATAAAAAGATATGTAATCAATTTCATCCACGCAATTAATCACAATAAAAATAAATGCGGAAATAAAGTGCAGAAAAAATAAAGGAAAGAACACACCAATTTATAGTGGTTCGGTCAAACCATGACCTACGTCCACTCCCCGGAGGTACCCTCCGAGTATTACACTAAACCTTTAGTGATTCTCCTTTAGCCCCCACAGCTAGGCGGAGAAGCCCTTACATAATCACTTCCACCTTCTCCGGTGCGGCGGAGGAGCCGGGTCCTTTGACACCAATGAGATCTTCTTCTTCCCAAAACTTCCTTCAAGACGAACCTTGAATCCGATGGTACTGAGGTGCAAGCTCGCCGGAGCAACCGTGTGATCTCCTTCACACTCCCTTAAAACCCCCTCCAAGGATCTTCTCCCTCTCTCAAACTTCACCCTTTCCTTTCTCCCTTTCAAGTCTTTTCTTCAAGTTTTCTCCAAAAGTATGAAGACACAATGGATTTCAAAGACTCTTATAAAGTCTTATGAGAATGCTTAAATAGAGGGCTCAAAAAACCCTAAAAATACTCAATTCAGCCGTCAAATATCGTACCGTACGATCTCAAGATCGTCCAGTACGATGTGCAAAAATTGACCTGTTAGTACTGTATGATCCAGTTAGTACAGAACGATTCAGTTCGTACAGTACGATCCAAATGACAAATTTCAACTGTTTTGATTGCATAAGCTCAGGATTAACTTAGGCAATATTTCAAACATCGTACCATACGATTATGATCGTACAGTACGATTGTACAACTGTTCAAATTCAAATTTTTGCCTAATTTAATGGACGGCGGGCTTTCTAATTATAACAGATCGTATAATACGATGTGGTGATCGTACAGTACGATTAGTTATATTGCAAATTAATTTTTTCAGGAAAAATAAATATTACAATTAATTTTTGTTACACCAGATCGTACAATACGAAATAAATTCGTACAGTACGATGAACATGAATAGAAAAGTTAAAATATTCATAATCATTTTTTCCTCCCTCTGTGTGTGTGCATGATCAACAAACTATCATACTTCATTATAAGACTTGACTCAATAAATGAAAATTACAGACTCATTTAATACGACCAATTCTACGCAATCTTGAGCCTTGAATCTTCAAAGAATTGTGCATGATGTACCTAAAATATTAGTTAACATAGAAAGAAATATGCTCTGCAAATACCAGGAGAAATAAAAGATTAATAAATATTATTTGTTATCATCAAAATCATAAACTCGGAAGCCCGAGTTGCAATAATCTCCCCCTTTTTGATGATGTCAAATAATATAGGTTGACTTTGCAAATTAAAAAAAGTTCTCCTAAACTCCCCCTCAGTAAAAGAATTATATTAAAAATTAGGGGAAAGCTTCCATTTTAAACTTTTTTTTAAAAAGATAAATAAATAACGGCAAAAATTAAAACAAAATGCAATAAACTACAATACTTTCTCCCCCTTTGACATTATCAAAAAGAAGAGATAAAATAAAATATAAAATAACAACATAATAACGAAACAAAAACATACGATTATATAAAACAAGTTAAACATACAAAAATAAAAAAAACATACAAAACGCATAAACAAAAACACACAAACAAACCTTAACATACTTATACCTCATCATCTTGCTCCTGTTCTGATGATTCAGAAACTAGGTCTGCCCAGGAAACTTTTTGCTTTTTATCTTTTCCCCAAATTACAAACGGTTTATTTTTACTCTTTTCCTTTGAAGGAAGAGTTTTTAAGTTGGGGCATTCACGCTTCAAATGTCCGGGTTTCCTACACCCAAAGCAAATTATGTCAGAACCAAACTTAACTTTTTTATAATATTTACCTCTACTACGCTTTTGTTGATGTTCATGCTTGTGGTTCAATAGAATTTCAAATTTATTTGTTATCAATGATATCTCCTTGCTTTCATCGTCTACTAAGCCATATTCATCTGTGTGTTTGGCTTTTAGCACAATTGTCTTCTCATCACCTGCATCCAAAAATCTTTGACTCACACTTTGCTCGTAGGCAATGAGTGAGCCGATTAGATTATCTATAGAATAAGCATTCAAATCTTTTGATTCACATATTTCCATGACTTTGGCATAAAAAATTTATCAAGTAAAGAACGTAGAATTTTACTAACTTTTTCAAAGTTTGAAAGTTCTCTACCTAAATCATGCAATGACATCACAATTTGATTAAATCTAGTAAACATGTCTAAGATAGTCTCATATGGCTTCATACTAAAAAGTTCATAATCACGCATTAGAATTTTCAATTTAGACTGTTTGACTTCACTAGTACCTTCATACGAAATGCATAATCTATCCCAAATTTCTTTCTCAGTAGTACATGTAGAGATTCTCATGCAAGCGTCAGAATTTAATGCACAGAAAAAATAATTCAAACATTTAGAATTTAGTTGTGCATTGACTAGTTCTATTCTACTCCATTCAGTAAAAGGAATATTAATTTTGACTCCATCTATCATACATGAAGGTACAGAATAGCTAGTTTGAATCATATTCCACATTCGATAATAAATTGATTGCAAAAACGTTGACATGCAAATTTCCATAAATTAATAGAAATATTTTCAAATAAAGGTGGTCGTGTGATACAATAGCCTTCCGCAATGTTACGATTTCCAAAATATGCCATGATCAATTTTTTCAAGGTTTTCTAAAACATTATTTTTGAAACCCGCTCTGATACCAATTGAAATTGCTCTGATACCAATTGAAATTACTAGATGCGCCAAGAGGGGGGTGAATTGGATGATTAAAAACTTCTTTAATGAAAAGAAATATCTTTTTATGACTTTATGCGGAAGCGAATTTCATTCATAATAAAAAGATATGTAATCAATTTCATCCACGCAATTAATCACAATAAAAATAAATGCGGAAATAAAGTGCAGAAAAAATAAAGGAAAGAACACACCAATTTATAGTGGTTCGGTCAAACCATGACCTACGTCCACTCCCTGGAGGCACCCTCCGAGTATTACACTAAACCTTTAGTGATTCTCCTTTAGCCCCCACAGCTAGGCGGAGAAGCCCTTACACAATCACTTCCACCTTCTCCGGTGCGGCGGAGGAGCCGAGTCCTTTGACACCAATGAGATCTTTTTCTTCCCAAAACTTCCTTCAAGACGAACCTTGAATCCGAAGGTACTGAGGTGCAAGCTCGCCGGAGCAACCGTGTGATCTCCTTCACACTCCCTTGAAACCCCCTCCAAGGATCTTTTCCCTCTCTCAAACTTCACCCTTTCCTTTCTCCCTTTCAAGTCTTCTCTTCAAGTTTTCTCCAAAAGAATGAAGACACAATGGCTGCCAAAGACTCTTACAAAGTCTTATGAGAGTGCTTAAATAGAGGGCTAAAAAAACCCTAAAATACTCAATTCAGCCGTCAAATATCGTACCGTACGATCTCAAGATCGTCCAGTACGATGTGCAGAAATTGACCTGTTAGTACTGTATGATCCAGTTAGTACAGTACGATCCAGTTCGTACAGTACGATCCAAATGACAAATTTCAGTCGTTTTGATTGCATAAGCTCAGGATTAACTTAGGCAATATTTCAAACATCGTACCGTACGATTATGATCGTACAGTATGATTGTACAACTGTTCAAATTCAAATTTTTGCCTAATTTAATGGACGGCGGGCTTTCAAATTATAGCAGATCGTATAGTATGATGTGGTGATCGTACAGTACGATTAGTTATATTGAAAATTAATTTTTTTCAGGAAAAATAAATATTCCAATTTATTTCTGTTACACCAGATCGTACAGTACGAAATAAATTCGTACAATATGATGAACATGAACAGAAAAGTTAAAATATTCATAATCATTTTTTTCTCCCTCTGTGTGTGTGCATGATCAACAAACTATCATACTTCATTATAAGACTTGACTCAATAAATGAAAATTACAGACTCATTTAATACGACCAATTCTACGCAATCTTGAGCCTTGAATCTTCAAAGAATTGTGCATGATGTGCCTGAAATATTAGTTAACATAGAAAGAAATATGCACTGCAAATACCAGGAGAAATAAAATATTAATAAATATTATTTGTTATCATCAAAATCATAAACTTGGAAGCCCGAGTTGCAACAGGGTTGACCCCAGAGACATGCCTTATCAATATGAAATTGATAGACTCTGAATCAGAGGTCACTTGACTAAGTTTTGAAGTGTTTGCAAAAACACTGAAAAAGGCTCTCATGACCTAAGCCCTTAGATTTAAAGCTCCCAAAAGGTATTTGGGTAGAAGGAATGGCTTGAAAATTTTATCAAACAGAGTAGTATGAAGGATTTTCAAAAATTTGTACTGGTTGTGGCAAAACCGGTCATGTTCTTACTGGTTGTACTGAAGTTAGTAAAGACAATGTTGCATTGACTGGGTTGTCTAATGCAACTGATCTATATGAAGCAAGAAGTCAAAAGGCAGATGTTAAATCGAATGCATATGTTGAGAAAGTGGATAATGATTCTTGGATCCAGGTGAGTCATGGGAACAAAAGAGTTAAGAAAATGGCAGACAGAAGAAATTTCTTTAATAGGATCTCTATTCCTATGAAAAAGATATATGTTCCAAACTTGGTCCAGCTAATGCAAAGAAATCTATTGAACCTGAAGGAGTTTGTTTGAAAGATGAACACTGTTCCAGAAACTATTGCGATGCTGGGAAGAGCTTCGAAAGAAAATTTTGGAACAGATCTTCAAGCTGGCATTTTAGAAGAACAACATATTGAAAGTTCGTTAGGGATGTTAAGCCCTATGAACTTAGTTCCAAGGAAACCAAGAGGGGGGTGAATTGGTATTTTAAAAACTATTTTCACAAAGAAAGAAAATTGCATAAACCAAATCACACCACAGAAATAAATGCAGAATTTAGAAAGCGCGGAAGCAAGAAAAAGAACACAGAAATTTATAGTGGTTCGGTCGACTCGACCTACGTCCACTCCTTGGAGGCACCCTCCAAGTATTGCACTACAAAACGTGACTCTCCTTTAGTCCCCACAGCTAGGCGGAGAAGCCCTCACAAGAACCTCCTTTTTTCCACCCCGGCAAGGCAGAGAACCTTCCTCCTTTTGCTTCCTCCTGAAGCTGGCAGAGAACCAAAACCAAAAGCAAACTCCTTACCTCTACCGACCCTTCCATGGATGAGAAACTCTAGACGAAGATGAAGCAGAGCGATCCTTGAAGCAACCCTTGTGAATCCCCTCACAAGCTCTCCCTCACAAGATCCTCTCTCTCTCTCTCCTCTCTCTGTTTCTCTCCTCAAGGTCTTCTCAGGTCAAGGCAGCAGCCAAAGGTCTTAAAAATCGTTGAACAAGAGCTCTTAAATAGAAGAGCTTCAAAGGAGCTCATTAATTGCAAGTTGCCGACTATATCGTCCAGGCTGATATGGACATCGGCCAGGCCGATCAGTACAAATCAATGAAGATCGGCCAGACCATAGCCCTGGATGCAAAGCTGGACGATTGAAAATTGGCTTGATCGTCCAGTCCGATCTCACGATCGTCCTGGCCGATCGGTTCAAATCAGAGGAAAATCATCCTAACAATAGCCCTGGATACGGGCTAGCCGATATTGATCGTCCTGAAGTAACTTAAGGTTTTTGACTGGATCGTCCTGGCCGATCCTGCGATCGTCCAGGAAGATATGATCGTATCAATCATCCTTAATTACTCCCTTGATTTCCTGAATAATTATGACATAATTTGTGAATATCGTCCAGGCCGATCCTAGGATCGTCCTGGCCGATAATTTAAAAATACAGTATACCATAATTGACTATGGAGGCTACTTCTTTCTATTTTGAGCTTATCGTCCTGGCTGATACACGTATCGTCCAGGACGATCTATTAATGTCGGCTGTCTTAATTAAGAATCCTTAATTAGACTTTTTGTTTTAAGCTGATCGTCCAGGCAATTCCAAAAATCGTCCTGGCCGATATGAGTAAAAACAGAAATTCTAAGTCTCTCAAGTGTGTGTGTGAAGGGTTACATAGCATCAGTCTCTTTGACCATTACAAGTAGACTCAAGAGGTGAAAATCAAACGTACAGACTGACTAAACCCTAAACCTACGCAATCCTAAACTTGGCTCCTTCTTGATCGTCTGATCTTCGATTCCTGAAAAGTTAGAAGCAACAAGTAGTCCAAGAGAAATAGTGTTTGTCAATCATCAAAACATAATACATAAAAACTAGGTTTGCAATAATCTCCCCCTTTTTTATGATGGCAAAACACTATGAAAATAGTTAATAGCAAAAATTCAGGATTGATGAAAAAAGGAACCTCATAAACTTCTCCCCCTTTTGACATATCAAAAAGGAGGGTACAAGAAAGTAAAGCAAAAGAGATCCCCGTTTTTTTTTTTTTTTATCAAAGCAAGTCAATGATATAGTATTCCATGTGATTGATTTAAAAAATTTGTGAGTTAATGAGTTACCAATCACATTAATCCATAGAATAGTAGAATATCCGTTCATGGTTTACCCTTAGCTCAAAACTTTTTCTTAGGGTAGAATCGTCTTTGGAAACCAATGACCTATTTCAAATAATTAATTGTATATGAGAAAAGGAATCCACCTCCCACTTGTCGTAAGAAAAATATCTTCATGAAATAATGAAGTAAGGTGGATTTGTCACAATCATAAGAAAATCGAGATCAAGTCTTTGAGAACCAAAACTTCTAAGTTCTAAGAGATTTAAAAAGATATAGTAGCTTGCTTTTGAGTGGGCTCATTTTATGCCTCTTGTCAATTTTGTGGCGCTTTGCGCATCTTTTTATAGATTTTTCGTTTTTTGGAGTCTTTGCACTTCTTTTGTTGGCATCGTTGGCCAAATTTTTTTATTTATTTTTGCAAGCTAGATTCTCTTTTATAATCCCTTAAAAAAAAATCTTAGTTGTGAATATATCTTCTCAGATATTAGAGAATAGGAGCTCTCTCTCTAACATAAGGAAGAATTACCACAAGCAGGATTAATAATCAAAGACAAGAGTAACGAGGGATCTTATTGATGTGATAAAAAGACTTTAATCATTATCAATACAAGATATATTTGCTTAAGCAAGCTTAAGAAAAGATCCTAATTTCATAAACAATCATCAATTTGAGATAGACTTTTGATTAGAAAAGAAAACTATGCCACTAAAATAGGTTAGAGAAAGAGACACAATCACAAAATATTCCTACTATCTAAGAGATTAAGTAGATGAAAACATATTGACTACAAATTTTCAAAGGCAAGGACAAGGAATATAGTATCATATTAGCGATGATTTTGAAAACTAAGAAAAGAGAGACAAAAGAGAAAACTAAAACTAAAAAAAAAAAGATAAAGCAATAAAAAAGGAACCAAAAGCAAAAGAAAATAAAAAGCAAGAGAAAAAAAAACAAAGAAAAAAGTTTCATGCATTTATGTCAATCACACCCAACTTGGTCCTTAAAGAGCTGAAAGTATCGAAGGCCAGTGGTTTAGTAAATATGTCTGCCAGTTGATTTTCAGTTGTCACATGGTGTAACTCAATGTCTCCCTTAGTCACATGATCTCTAATGAAGTGATGCCTAATGTCGATGTGTTTAGTCCTTGAATGTTGGATAGGATTCTTAGAGATGCATATGGCACTAGTATTGTCACAAAAGATTATGATGGTACTTACATGTAATCCTAAATCCAATACCTGTTGTTTCAACCAAAGGACTTGGGCCATACAACTTCCAAGAGCAATGTATTCAGCTTCAGCAGTGGAAAGTGCAACAGAGTTTTGCTTCCTGCTAGACCAAGAGACCAAAGATTGTCCAATGAATTGACAAGTTCCAGAAGTGCTCTTTCTATCCACCTTGCATCCTGCAAAATCAGAGTCAGAAAAATAAATAATCTCAAAAGAAGTGCTATGTCTAGGGTACCAAATCCCTAATCCTTGTGTCCCCAAAAGGTATCTAAAAATCCTCTTAACAGCAGTCATGTGGGATTCCTTAGGGTCAGCTTGAAACCTAGCACAAAGGCAAACACTATACACGATGTCAGGTCAGCTTGCAGTCAAGTAAAGTAAAGATCCAATCAAGCCTCTATACTTCTTCTGATCAACAGACTTACCACTTGGGTCCTTATCCAATGGAGCACTAGAAGTCATGGGGGTGTTAATTGGCTTGGCTTTGTCCATCTCATATTTCTTCAAAATATCCTTTATGTATTTTGTTTGATTTAGAAAAGTTTAATCTTCCAATTGTTTTATGCTAAATCCCAAAAAGTATGAAAACTCTCCCATCAAACTCATCTCAAACTCTCTACTCATTATTTTAGAAAAATCATCACACAAATTTTTATTAGAAGATCCAAAGAGTATATCATCAACATAAATCTGAACAATGAGTAAATCATCTCCAACTCTTCTAAGAAAAAGGGTGGTGTCTACGCTCCCCTTGATAAACTCCCTCTCTAGTAAGAATGTGCTAAGCCTCTCATACCAAGCTCTAGGTGCCTGCTTTAAACCATACAAAGCCTTTTTTAATTTAAACACATGATTTGGAAATTGAGAACTCTCAAAACCTGGAGGTTGTTCTACAAACACATCTTCTTTTATCTCCCCATTTAAAAAGGCACTCTTGACATCCATTTGAAAAAGCTTAAATCCTTTATAACAGGCAAAGGCTAATAGCACTCTAATGGCTTCCAATCTAGCTACAAGGGCAAAAGTCTCCTCAAAGTCTATCCCTTCTATTTGATTGTACCCTTTAGCCACTAATCTTGCTTTATTCATCACCACCACTGCTGAATCATTCACTTTGTTCTTAAAGACCCACTTTGTCCCAACTACACTTTGTCCCTTAGGTCTTTCCACAAGTTCCCAAACATCATTCCTAACAAATTGATTCAACTCTTCTTGCATTGCTAAAATCCAAAACTCGTCAGAAAGGGCTTGGTTAATGGTGGTGGGTTCAGTCATAGAGATAAAGGCAGAGTGGTTCTCCTCCTTCCTAAGTCCATGTCTAGTCTTAACTCCACTAGAAGGGTCTCCTAAGATCAAATCCTTGGGGTGACTTGTAGAGTATATCTAATCTCTAGACAAAGTGTGTGAAGTTTCTCCCCTTTCATCAAAATTTTCTATTCCTTGGGTGACTCCTTCTACCCCTCTATCACTTAGGTGCTCACTCCCCTTCCCCAAATTTTCTACTCCACTTGTAATCTCTCCAACATCATCATCTTCTACTCCATGTTTCTTAGGATCAGACTCATCAAAAACTACATGGGTTGTCTCTTCCCAAGAATACTCCATCAGATTTAGGATCAAATTTTTCCAAGTGAGACTTCCCATTGTTGTGAATGAAAACCTTACAACCAAAGACATGAAGGTGGGAAAGATTGGGTGTCCTACCCTTAAGGATCTCATAGAGTGTCTTTTCTAATTTGGCTCTAACATTCACCCTATTCAACACATAACAAGCTGTGTTAACCGCTTCAGCCCAAAAGTATTTTGGAAGTGAATATTCAGCAAGCATGGCTCTAGGGGCTTCCACCAAGGTTCGGTTCTTCCTTTCAGCTACCCCGTTCTGCTGAGGGGTCCTAGGGGCTGAAAAATTGTGGCTAATCCCCTTGTCCTCATAGAAATCTCCAAATCTTTCATTTTCAAACTCTCCCCCATGATCACTATGGATGGTCAAAATCTCACAACCTAACTTCTTCTGAATCCAAGTAAAAAAAGTTTTAAACTCCTCAAAAAACTTATTTTTATGTGAAAGAAATCTAGTCCAAGTGAACCTCGAGTAGTCATCAATAATCACAAAACCATAGACTTTCCCTCCCAAACTAGCTATGCTAATGGGTCCAAACAAATCCATGTGAAGGACTTCTAAAGGTCTAGAGGTGCTAATATCCTTTATGGGGTGAAAAGAGGAGTGGACTTGCTTTCTTAGTTTTCAGGCATCACAAAGGTGGTCTTTTGTAAACTTAAGTTTGGGGACACCTCTAACTAGGTCCTTTTGGGTCACTTTCCTAAGGGTTTTGATACTTGCATGACAAAGCCTCCTGTGCCACAACCAAGAATCATCAATCATAGTTTTTAAGCAAAAAGAAGCATCACATTTATTTAAATCAAGCATCTAGACGTTGTTGATCCTCTTTTCCTGCAAAATAGTGTTGTTACTTAAACTTACAATGCATGAATCCATGAAGAATTGCACGATGAAGCCTTTGTCACAGAATTGACTGATGCTGAGCAAGTTGTGCTTCAATCCATCTACAAGCAAAACATTTTCAATCATAAGGTTCTTGAAATTACCGATTATACCTGCTCCTACCACCTTCCTGGTGGTGTTGTCTCCAAGAGTAACCTTGTCTCCAGTCCTGGACTCTAGTACAACAAACTGGCTAGCATCACCAGTCATATATCGAGAGCATCCACTGTCCAGGTACCACATACTCTCACGAGGTCTTTTGTGAGAGCCCTCCTACAAAATTATCAAATGTTAGATTTAGGAACCCAAGCAGGTTTGGGTTCCTTCTTATGAAGAGAAGAATGCAATGCATGTGTGATATGCTGTGGATCATGCACCTTAGGTCTCCACACCCAATGTGTACTATGGTGAATCGTGCAAGTGTGTGAGATGTGTCCTAGCATGCCACATGAAAAACATCTAACTCCAGGAAAGGGATTTCTTAAGTGATTTGAGTTATAATGCATCTCCCTAGGTTTTGGCAATTGATTAAAAGTAGAAGTCATCCTAGTTTTCTTACATGCTTCTAAATCATTTTGAAACTTCAAGTTTGTGCTTTTTAAAACTTCATTTTCAATCCTCAAATTTTTCTCTATCTCCTTTGACTTCTTAAAATCAGATTCAAGAGATGTGTGTGATATTTTCAATGCATCATGCTCTTCAACTAACTCACCATGATTTTTATTTAACTCATCAAATTCATCAAGTAAAGCCATGTGATTTGAATCAATTGTTTGATGATCTTTAATCAAAATTTCATGCTCTTTTTGTAGATTTAAGAATTCTAATTTCAAGCTAGCATGAGTTTTCTTTAATTTCCTATATGATGCATGAATTTTTTCTGAAACTTCAAGGAGTTGATCGTAGGAAAGTTCATATACCTCTTCTTGATCACTTTGATCTTTTCCCATGAAACACAAGTTTGTAGTTTCTTCCTCTGGTTCAGTCTCAGAGGAGTCAGTACCCGATTCTGCCCAAAAGCTCCTTTGGTTTTTCTTCTTGTCCTTCCTAGACTTAGCTTTCTCATCACCTTTTTCTTTGCTTGATTGATCTCTAAGCGTAAGGCAATCTGTTCTCACATGTCCAGGCTTCTTGCATTCAAAACAAACAACATCAGAAGATACTTTAACATGTTTGTGATCCTTACCTTTTCTCCAACTTTTATGATGCTTTTGTTTCTTCCTTAGAAAGCTTTTGAATTGCCTTGTGATGAAGGCAATTTCATCGATTTCAGACCTGGAAGATTCAGAATCCGATTTGTGAGCCTTCAATGCAATTGTTTTCTCCTTTTTCTTTTCACCTGCATCAACAATTCTTTGATTCACCCCTTGCTCGTAAGCAATGAGTGAGCCAAGTAAGTTATCAATAGAATAGGTATTCAAATCCTTAGATTCAGTGATGGCAGTAATTTTTGCATCATAAGACGAAGGAAAGCATCTCAAGATCTTGTTAACTTTTTCATAGTTCGAAAGTTCTTTTCCTAGTGCATGCAATGAAGTAGCAATCTGAGTAAACCTAGTGTACATGTCAGAAATCGATTCATGAGGTTTCATACGAAAAAGTTTGTAGTCATGCAAGAGAATGTTTAAACGGGATTGTTTAACTTCATTAGTACCTTCATATGTGATGCACAATTTATCCCAAATCTCTTTACCAGTTTTGCAAGTTGAAACACGCATGTAATCTTCAGATTTCAAAGCATAGAAAAAATAGTTCAAACATTTCGCATTTAGTTGAGCTAAATCACGTTCATCAAAAGTCCATTCAGTGAAAGCAACTTCAGGTTTAACACCATTAATTTCATGAGAAGGTGGAGAATAATCTTCTTGAATAAGTATCCACATGCGATAATCAGTAGATTGTAAAAACGTTGACATGCGAGTTTTCCAAAAATCAAAAGGTAGGTTATCGAACAGGGGAGGTCGGGTAATGGAATACCCTTCCGTAGTGTCGCGATTCCCAAAGTTATCCATGGATCAAATTCAAAAAGTTTTCAAACTTTAATTTTCGAATCTTACTCTGATACCACTTGAAAGTTCATTAGGGATGTTAAGCCCTATGAACTTAGTCCCAAGCTAACCAAGAGGTGGGGGGTGAATTGGTATTTTAAAAACTATTTTAACAAAGAAAGAAAATTGCATAAACCAAATCACACCACAGAAATAAAATGCGAAATTTAAAAAAGCATGGAAGCAAGAAAAAGAACACAGAAATTTTTAGTGGTTCGGTCGACTCGACCTACGTCCACTCCTTGGAGGCACCCTCCAAGTATTGCACTACAAAACGTGACTCTCCTTTAGCCCCCACAGCTAGGCGGAGAAGCCCTCACAAGAACCTCCTTTTTGCCACCCCTGCAAGGCAGACAACCTTCCTCCTTTTGCTTCCTCTTGAAGCTGGCAGAGAACCAAAACCAAAAGCAAACTCCTTACCTCTACCGACCCTTCCACGGACGAGAAACTCTAGACGAAGATGAAGAAGAGCGATCCTTGAAGCAACCCTTGTGAATCCCCTCACAAGCTCCCCCTCACAAGATCCTCTCTCTCTCCTCTCTCTCTTTCTATCCTCAAGGTCTTCTCATGTCAAGGCAGCAGCCAAAGGTCTTGAAAAATGTTGAACAAGAGATCTTAAATAGAAGAGCTTCAAAGGGGCTCATTAGTTACAAGTTGCCGACTATATCATCCAGGCCAATATGGACATCGGCCTGGCCGATCAGTACAAATCAATGAAGATCAGCCAGAGCATAGCCCTGGATGCAAAGCTAGAAGATTTAAAATTGGCTTGATCGTCCAGGCCAATCTCACGATCGTCCTGGCCGATCGGTTCAAATCAGAGGAAAATCATCCTGACAATAGCCCTGGATACAGGCTGACCGATATTGATCGTCCTGAAGTAACTTAAGGTTTTTGACTAGATCATCCTGACCGATCTTGCGATCGTCTAGGACGATATGATCGTATCAATCATCCTTAATTACTCCCTTGATTTCCTGAATAATTATGGCATAATTTGTGAATATCGTCCAGGCCGATCCTAGGATCGTCCTGGCCGATAATTTAAAAATACAGTATACCATAATTGACTATGGCGGCTACTTCTTTCTGTTTTGAGCTTATCGTCATGGCCGATACACGTATCGTCCAGGACGATCTGTTAATGTCGGCTGCCTTAATTAAGAATCCTTAATTAGACTTTCTGTTTTAAGCTGATCGTCCAGGCCGATCCAAAAATCGTCCTGGCCGATATGAGTAAAAATAGAAATTCTAAGTCTCTCAAGTGTGTTTGTGAAGGGTTACATAGCATCAGTCTCTTTGACCATTACAAGTAGACTCAAGAGGTGAAAATCAAACGTACAGACTGACTCAACCCTAAACCTACGTAATCCTGAACTTGGCTCCTTCTTGATCGTCCGATCTTCGATTCCTAAAAAGTTAGAAGCAACAAGTAGTCCAAGAGAAACAGTGTTTGTCAATCATCAAAACATAATACATAAAAACTAGGTTTGCAACACATATTGAGGTAACAAAGGTTGACTCTTCTCTTAAAATTCTCAATAAGTTTGATGTTTTAGCTATTTTGGAAGAATCAAATCTGAATGAAGCAGTGGAGATTCAAGATTGTGGCTGTGCTGAAAAAGGTGAAATTGTCGAAATAAGCTCTCATAACATGTCAAATTTGGAAGCAATGAGTGATTAAAAAACCAAGTTAATTCACATGAAGGATAAAGAGGTTTCAAACTCTGAGAAGGCTGTGGTTGGAAGTCTATCTTCTGGAAAGAAGTTTAAGCTTATTAAAGAGCTTAAGTCTCTTGGTTCGGGTAATATATTGGAATGGGACAGGAAGAAGGATGGGGGTAAAGCTAAAAAGAATGGGGGATCTTCTCCCATCTTTAAGCAATGAATTCGCTGATTTTTTGGAATTGTAGAGGAGCCAAGAAGGTGGAGGCTGCTCTATATCTGAAGGAGGTGATTAAAGATCACAAGGTGTTTTTTGTAGGTTTGATGGAAACTAAACTGAACTCTTTGGAGAATTCTCAAATTCTCAGATTCCAGGGTAACAATTGGGACTCTTTTTTGGTTCCCTCTGAAGGCTTATCTGGAGGCTTGACGGTTCTTTGGAAGAAAGACTTGGCATCTTTCACTGTGGATGAAGTTTCCTCTCAAATGATAGTGGGGAAACTTCAGGTTTTTAGCAAAGGAATTTGAAAGGTAGCAACTGTGTATGGGAGTAATAAAACAAGTGACAGGAAAATCCTTTGGGAATGTTTAGAGAAACATTGCTCGGAGGACTTACCAACAGTGATAGGAGGGGACTTCAACTGTGTTTTATGTCAAGATGAAAATAGAGGTGGGAAAAAAAATTTCTTGTCTCAAGGAGCCAAAGATCTGAAGAACTTTATGATCAACAACGATCTACATGAGGTGAGGTCAATGGGACCTAAATTTACTTGGTGCAACAACAAATCCGTAGGAGCTCGGATTCTAGAGAAATTGAATACATGCCTTATCAATTCCACATATTTGAATTCTATTCATCTTGCAATGGTGATACACTTATCCCGTATAGCATCGAACCCTTGTCCTATTTTATTGGAGATTTTCAAACCTATGGTGGTTAATAGCAAAGAAATCCAGTATGAAGAAATTTGGGCTACTTACCATGGAGCATAGGCGATTGTGCAGAATTATTCAAGCAAATATGCTGGGATTGATCCGTCCTCTTATCTTAATGTTAAATTTAAAAGAACTTTGAGAGATCTTTTCTTGTGGAGCAAAGCTAAGTTCAAGAACCTTATGTCTCTTCGGGACAGGCTGAAGGAAGAAATATAGAAAATTCAACAAGAAGAGGCCGAAGTGGGGATTTCTTTTGAAAAACTGCAGATTTTAAGATTCAAAATTAATACCTGGTGGAAGCAAAGAGCTAAAGCAAGATGGATGGAAGAAGGTGATTGCAATTCTGGTTTTTTTCATGCATTTGCTAATGCCAGGAAAAATATCTACTGGATTAGTCACATTAAGACTACTAAAGGTAGTATTACGGAGGATGGCAATGAAATTCAGAAAGTTTTTCTAAATTTAATAGCAGCATAGACAATGTATGTTGGGTGGCTGGCCTGAGCCTTTGGCAAACATTAATGAAGTTGATCGATCTGTTCTGGAAGCAGATTTCACAAGGGAGGAGCTACAAGTTATAGTTGATAAATTTGGGAGTAATATTGCTCCCGGTTTGGACGGGATAACTTTTTCTTTTTGAAAAAAATCTGGAAATGGATGGCTGATGATGTTTGGATAGCTGTGAGCCAATTCTTGTATTCTGGAGATATGCACATGTCATGGAAATAAACTCTTATTGTCTTGATTCCAAAGATTCAAAATCCTCAAGAGGTAACCAATTATCGGCCCATTAGCTTATGCATGACTATTTATAAAATTATTGCAAAGATGCTTTTGAGTAGATTGGAGAAAGTTATTTACAAAATCATTTCGATGGACCAAGCTGCCTTTATCAAAGGGCATTCCTTGTCTGATTATGTACTATTGGCACAAGAAGTTTACAATAAATTCTGGTATTCTAAAGCAAGGAAAGGACTTTTGGCAATCAAGCTTGACATGGAACAAGCTTATGATAGTATGGGTTGGCAAGCTTTGAAGCAAGTGCTCTCTCACTTTAACTTTCCTAGCAAGTTTTAGGAGCTTATTTTACAATGCATCTTAGATCCTAAATATTGCATCTTGATCAATGGAAGGAAAACTAATTGGATTTAAGGGAAATGTAGGTTTAGGCAAGGATGCCCTTTATCCCCTTATTTGTTTATTTTATGCTCCCAAGTCCTATCAGATTCACTAAATGGTAGGAAAAGGGATGTGGGGATCTCTATTTCACCCAAGGCTCCTAGAGTGTCCCATTTGCTTTATGCAGATGATATTTTAATCTTCCTGGAAGTCAAGACTAAAGTTATTAAGGAATTGAAGACTATCATTAATAACTATTGTTTATGGTCGGGCCAGAAGGTTAACAATTCTAAATCCATGATTCTTTTTGGGAAATATACTAACCATAGAATTAAGAAGAAAATCTCTAATCTTCTTAAATTTAAAGTGGTTAAGGAGTTGAATTACCTTGGAGTGAAGATGACCTTGAGGAGATTGGTATCTTCGGATTTCTCTAAGCTTATGGAAGTTGCAGCTAACAGATTAAACATTTGGGGACAAAAGTTCATCTCTTTGGAAGGAAAGGTGGTTCTCATCAAATCGGAATTCCTCTCTCTACCAATGTTCTTAACTTCAATTTCTCTTGTTCCTTTGATTATTCTTAAATATTTTGATAAAATGTGTAGAAGCTTTTTTGTGGAAAAAGAAAGATGGGAATGCAGGTCTTCATTATGCTTCATGGGATAGTCTTTGCAAGACTAAGGAAGAAGGCGGTAGAGGCTTATTCTCAGCTGTGTCAAGAGTAGGTCCTCTACGGGCCAAATTGGCCTGGAATTTCTATATGAAGCCAGCAACTTTGTTGAACCAAATCCTAAGAGCTAAGTATGGAGAAGATGTTTGGACGACTCCAATGAAAAGAGATTGCTCACTAACGTGGAAGATCATCACTATGGGAGCTTATTATCTTAGAAACATCGTTAGATGGAATGTTTCTAATGGTAATTTTATTAATTGGATGTTTGATAGTTGGATTCTAGACAAATTTGTAGCAAAGTGGCCGACTTTTGTTAACTGTTTGGAATCAATGGAGTTCAAACTCAACTCTTTTATTTTGGAAGGAAAGTGGAATACTGATCAACTTCAGTTGATATTTGGGGAGCAGCTGGTAGAACTTATTACTCAAATTCCCATTGATGCTGATAGAAGGTTTGATCTTATGGAGCTTATATCTAAATTTTCTGGGAAATAAATTGCTGCTTTGGCTTTTCAAGCTTTGACAGATCATAATTGAGGAGTTGCCATCTGGAATTGGATGAAAAAATTAAAGCTAAGATGGAATGTGGAGTTATTTTGGTGGAGGCTTTGTAATGATGCCATTCCTTCTAATGATTTTCTCTTTAGAAGAAGATTGAGTATTTTCTCAGGTTGCCCGAGAGGTTGTGAAGAAGATGAGAATGGATTGCATATTGAAGGGAATTGTGGTAAGCTACGATATGTGATTTCTATTCTCAATAGCTAGGGATTCAAACTTCTTATTTTTTCCAATATTCATGAATGTTTGGAAGGATTAAAGAAGCTTGTTGGAAAGAATTCTTTCATTGCTAATATGTATTGCACTACTACTTGGCTTGTGTGGAAAAGCAGATGTAAATTGATTCATGATGGCATTGAAGACTCGCTCAATTCTTTGGCAGCAAATGCTATTTCTACAGCAACCATAAGCAATTTTATTAATTCTGCTCCGGACAACTGGAATACTAACCAGCGAAAGCTGTCTTGCTCTTGGCATCCTCCTCCACCCGGGTGGATAAAAATAAATGTAGATGCTTATATTTTAGAAATAATGTAGCTGGATTTGGAGGTGTGGAAAGAGATGATAAAGGAAGATTTCTTATAGCTTTTGGAGCATATATTATGCATTGGGACATTGCACAAATTGAATTTATGGCGGTTCTCTACTCGAAGAATATCACCCGGGAGTGGATGTTTGAAGCTCAAGGAATCATCATTGAAGGTGATAACTCTAATATTATAAAACTTCTACAATCGGCTATGAAGACTTGGAAGGTTAGTAAGTGCATTGATGATAATTTGGCTTTCCTTCTTGATTTCAACCAAGTATTGTTTTCTTTTTCTAAAAGAGATTGTAACAAATTACCGGATGTTTGTGCTAATTTGGCCTTAAAGAATTCTTTTGTTTGGGAGGATATTAGCTTTGAAGAAATTCCTCCTTCATTCTTGTTATGCTTGAAGGAGGAATGTGATTCTTTAGGTTTTTTTTTTTTTTTTGAGTAGCTTGTTTTAAGGTTGTTTTTATTTTTATTTTAATGCAATTTGCATTTCATCAAAAAAAAAAAAAACCTAAGCCCTTAGCTTTGGATTTTAGTCCAGATTTTCTGGATTTGAATTGGATTTTGAATTTGAATGATTAGGATTGAATTATCCAAATCATTTATAATCATTTGGGTGATCATAAATGGTTGTATAAGATTGATGCTAGGTCAGGGATAGGCTTATGTTTTGAAGTCTAAATTTTATTAGAGTTTGAATTGAATTGAGAACTAGATTGACTTATGGTCATGATTGATTTGAAGTCTGGATTGATCTAAGATCTAAATTGATCCTAGGGCTTGGAGTCTAGGAGAATCCTAGGGTCTAGAATTAAGAAGGGCTCTAAAGTTTAAGAAGTCCTAGGGTCTGGAGTCTAGGAAAGGTCATAGTGACCTCATATAAAAGTGAGGTCAACACATCTCCCTTATTTGATAGTGGTCAAAGAAGAATAAAAAAGATAATGCTTAAGGAGGTGCACTCAATACTGTGTGGAAACCATTTATAAGGGAGAACACTCGCTTATTGTGTTTTGAGATAAGGATATTTTTATCCAACTTTCAAAATGATTTAGAAGAATATTAAAAAAATTCTTTTAATGCTCAAAATGTTTCACTCATATAGTTATAACCATCCCATAAGGTCCAACTAATTAGCAGTCCCTAGTCATTTTTCTTATGGGATATAGAACTCATTGGCCCATTTTCACCATCATGTGGATGAAGAAAGTTCATCCTAGTAGTGGTGGACTATTTCACCGTATGGATCACAATTAAGCACTTGTCAAGACCACTGCCAAGGTCATCAAAAATGTTTTGTAGTATGATATCATTTGTAGGTATGAGTTACCTCTCATAACAATAACAAACAATTATCCATAGTTTGCAGATAGAAATATTAAGGACTTTTATCAATCACAAAGCATTTGTCTCAACTTCCCCTCAATTCACCACCCACAAATCAATGGACAAGTAGAGGCGGCGAATAAGTAAATACTGAACCTCCTCAAGAAAAGGTAGTGTTGAGTCTAGTAATTAGGTTGTTAAGCCTAAGTAAATGTCCCACGGCTACCAAGAGGGGGGTGAATTGGTAGTTTTAAAAATTTTAAACCCTCTTAAAATTAAAGTTGAACCGAAATAAAATTTTCTTTTAAAGTTTGTAGAAAAATGTTTTTCAACCACAGAGTTGTTAAAACTGAAATTTAAAATGCGGAAACGTAAAAGTAATAAAGTAAATGACACCAGATTTATAGTGGTTCGGTCTATAACCAGACCTACATCCACTCCTCAGAGGCACCCTCTGAGTATTGCACTAATACCACAAAGTGACTCTCCTTTAGCACCCACAGCAAGGCGGAGAAGCCTGTACAAAACACTCTTTTCACCACTCCCCGGTGCGGCAGAGAACCGTCGTCCTTTTACACAATCCACAGTGCTGGCAGAGAACTGTCGTCCTTTCACACTCTCCTAGTGTGGGCAGAGAACCCTACGGCTGTTCACACTTTCCAAGTGTAGGCAGAGAACCTCCTTCCTTTTACACTCTCCTAGTGTAGGCAGAGAACCCACGTCTGTTCACACTCTCCAAGTGTCGGCAGTGAACCGGACCTTCTTGAATGATCTTCTCACAAGAATCTAGAAGGAAGAAAGAAAAGAGTGAAGAAATCCAATTTCACAAGTAGAGATTCTTACCTTAGCAATCCAAGTGAAGCCTTCTTGCTCCAATGGTAGGAATCCTCCTTTGAATGCTCTCTTCCACTCTCCCCTTGGCTATTCTCTCAATAGGAACGAAGATCAAATGACAAAAAGATTGGGTGGCAGTCTAATTTGGAGTATTTATACAAAAGACATGAAAAACCGCCCAAAAACTGCAAGTTTTCAATTCTGTACGCAGTGGATCGTCCCGTACGATCATGGATCGTCCTGGACGATTTTACTTAAACGATCTGAAACGACCCAATTTGTATATGTGTACGAAATGACTTCGTACAGCTGATCGTCCTGTACGAACTAGGTTCGTCCAGTACGAACGGTTATTACAAGGTCGGTTCTAAAAACTGCTGAAAACTGTCCTAAGTCGGTTTATCGTTTGGACGAAAATATGTTCGTCTGGACGAAAATTTTCCAGAGAGCCGATCGTCCTGGACGATTATTTATTTCGTCTGGATGAAAATTTTCCAGAGCGCCCATCGCCGGGGACGATAATTTGGTTTCGTCTGGACGAAAATTTTCCAGAGAGCTGTTCGTCCGGTACGATATTTATTTTCGTCTGGACGAAAATTTTCCAGAGGACTGGTCGCCCAGTACGATGGTAAAATTCGTCTGGACGAAATGTTTACAGAGAACCCATCGTCCGGGACGATATTAAAATTCGTCCTGGACGAATAGGACTTAGAAAAATTTTCCAAAGCAAGTTCCTATTCGTTCCAAGTGCTCTATAGGAGATAACTGACAGATCGTCCAGTACGATAAATATCGTCCTGTACGATCAGTATAGAATTTCATGATCTCCTAATTTGTGTGTGTGAGATTTTATTCACTCAATTACAATCACTCCCTTTTAAAATTAATTAAAGAAAAGACAAACTTCAAATAAACAAAATATCATATGTTGAATTTGATTTGAAGTTTTCGTAGTCTGGAGTCTGATTTTCCTGAAATGTTAGTACACACAAGAGCAAGTGCAAATCTTCTAAATTTGTTAGGAGATAACTATACATCTGAACAATAATGTTTGGAATCATCAAAACTACATAAGTTGCACAAATATAAATCATTCAAATAGCAACTATTCAAACAATCTCCCCCTTTTTGATGATGGCAAAACAATTATTATTAGTATGGTTTCAAGTTAAAATATAAATCTCTCATCTCCTAAACTCCCTCTGAATTTATGAGTACATTAAAATAAGGAGGCATTAAAGAACAATATTTTTGTTTTTCAAAAATTTTAACAGAAAACACAAATCACAAAAACAAAAACAATATTTGTGTTTTTCAAAAATTTTAACAGAAAATACAAATCACAAAAAACAAAAACACAAACACAAACATAATAATTTCTCCCCCTTTTTGACAGCAACAAAAAGTGAAGAAGAAAAAGACAAGAAATGTAAATAATAATATGAAATTCATTGTTAAAATTTAATCTAAATTGTGATTTGACATAGGGTATGCAATTTTAAACTAAAGATATTAGGTCAATCATAGAAATTCATAGAATTTATGAAATGATATAACATGTAAGTAAGAAGAATTTATCAAAGACATGATTCGATTTAGACATTTTGATTATTGAAAATCATTACAAGTGAGATGTAAAAAAAATTCTATATTTCAAAATTCAATAGAATATAAATGAACAGTAGATCAACTTGAATTAAGAGATTAAACGAATTTGGAAAGAAGAGAATTACCTCATGTGGTGCTTTGCACATCTTTTCAAAGTTTTGGGGCACATTTTTGTGCATTTTTCTTTGGTTGGACTTATTTTGTGCCTCTTTTTCACTTTGCAAATTTTTGCGAATCCCTTTTGATTTTTGTACATTTGTACAATGTTCAAGAGTAATTTGACCAATTCTTTCCAAAATCTATAATCTAAGATTTCAAATATTTCTAGGTGCATAAATATCATTTGAGCATAGAAATACAAAATAAGAAAACATCAAAATTGCAATAACAATATTAACTTTTATGTAGTCTAAATGAATAGACATGAATTTAAAAAAATTCTAAATACAACAAGTTATAAACAAATTATAAATTTAGAAAGTCTAGATTTTCTAATATAGATAATCTCATATTACAATCGAATTTAAGCACAATGTAGATTAAAAACAATATTAATGAAATTCATAAAAATTAGCCACATTTCAAAACAAATCTAAAACAAACAAACTTTCATTGATTAAAAAAAATTACATCAAAACATTGAACTTAACCAAAAACATAACAACAAAAAAAATACAACAGACACACATAAAAAAAACTTCTACTGTTCTGGAGGAGGAGGAGGAGGAGGAATCCCGCCAAAGAGGTTGAAGTAGGAGGCCATCAACATTACATTGGTATTTATTTCATGAACTTCATCTCTAATATTACCAATGTCATGTTGCTGCTGCGTAAGGTGAGCATCAAATTGATCAAACCTTTGATCAATGTGAGTCTCTAGTCTATCAAATCTCTCAATCAGATTCTGGTAATCTGATTGAGAAGCAGAAGCTTGCACTCCTTCTTCTTCTTCTTCTGAAGCACTGCCATGTGCTTTTTCTTTTTCTTTTTCCTCCTTGAAGAGCAGTCTGAATGATGCATCGTTGTAGTAAACTGGCTCTTCATATTCCTCATCAGGATGTACTATATTGTACTTCTTCTCCAAAACATAAGTAATCAAGTGCCCTAAAGAAATATTCTTCTTCCTCTTCTGATCAGGATGTCCTATTTCTGAAAGCCCATAGATATGATCTAGGATGAGTTGGGCTTCATCAATAGGTTGTCTTTTCATGATTAAAAAAGTTAGACAAGAGAGGAGAGGAGTTATGTTTATTCTATCACCAGCTTTAGGAATAATTGAGGATCTAAGGATATGCTGGATGATTCGGGCATTTTGGGTCATACCGGCCACTCTAGCAACATGATTGTCAATTCCATTTTCTCTAATTACCCTATTGATTTCATACCAATGGAAGACATTTTCTGACATTAGGGTGTGGGCTCTATATCCTTCAGTCCTTAAGTTTAAAAATGCACCAAGGTCGTGCTTGGTGATCTCAACTTTTTTCTTAAAAACAAAAGAACTAATGATAGAGTGGTCAGGATTGAAACTCATGTTGGCTAGGAAGTAATGGTAAGTTTGTTTATTGTAGAGGTGGACAAGAGAAAGAATGAAATGAAATTGGGTTGAGGCGAAGAGGTGTAATACCCAAAATTTCAACTCCGTTTGGATAAGAATGCGAGACGGAGTGATTTTTGCAGATGCAAAACGAGGAAAAGATTCCTCATTTGCTTTGGAAAGGAAGTTGTCTGGGGCATTCCTGTTAGGTTTCTTCACCAAAACCTTTTGTCTTTTGCTAGAGGAGGCCATAGTTGATTTGATGTAGAAAGGGATTGAAAAAGATGTTTGAAAGTGTGATTTTCAAGTTTGAAAGCCTTCATATTTAAAGAAAACGATACGTTCGTCCTGGACGAAAATATTCGTCCTGGACAAAAAATTATCGTTCGTCTGGACGAAGTAATTTCGTACAGACGATCCAATTCGTCCAAAATGTAACGGCTTTTCGTATTCAACACAACTTACGATGCGTCCCTTCGTACAGGCTTTTTGACTTGTCCGATCGTACATACGAAAATATTTCATACAGACGATCAAAAAGCGTTTCGTTTTAATGACTCTTGAAAACCGTCCCCTACAATGAATCGACACATGTTCGTACATACGAAAAAAAATTTCGTACAGACGAAATTCGTATTAAAAACTGTCTTATCCACTCAACCGCTGCATTCAATCGTCCCGACGTTTGAGAAAAAGAAAAAAATTCGTACTGGACGATCACAGATCGTACAGACGATCCAATAAAAAAACTGCTCTCAAAACGGTTTAAATTCGCGCAAACTGTTTCTTAAAACATCGTCCCGTACGAAAAATTTCGTCCTGGACGATTTCCTCCAAAAATTTTTTTTTGATTTTTAAATTTTTTAATTTAACAAAATCAACAAAAATAATCAACAACACAGAAAACATAAGACAAAAAACATAAATTCAAAAACAATTCATACAAAAACACAAAATTCACAAAATCACAAAAACAAAACACAAAAAGTATCAATGTTGCAAAGACATTTTGGTTAAGCATTCAAATCAATAACACCAAGCCTTGTTCTTAAAGTACTGAAGGTATCAAAGGCTAAAGGTTTTGTAAAAATGTCTGCAAGTTGATTTTTAGTTGAAACATGTATGAGTTCAATTTCTCCTTTGGATACATGATCCCTTATGAAATGATGCCTTATATCAATGTGTTTGGTTCTAGAATGTTGAATAGGATTTTTGGAAATGCAAATAACACTAGTATTGTCATAATAAATTGGAATAGGGCCTATAGTTAATCCTAAGTCAATCAACTGTTGTTTTAACCAAAGTACTTGTGCCACACAACTTCCTAATGCAATGTATTCTGCTTCTGCAGTAGATAGTGCCACTGAATTTTGTTTTCTACTAGACCATGAAACTAATGAATTTCCAATGAATTGACATGTTCCAGAAGTGCTTTTCCTATCCACTCTACAGCCTGCAAAGTCAGAATCTGAGTAACCAATAATTTCAAATGAAGAGCTAAACTTAGGATACCAAATTCCTAAGTTTTGAGTTCCTAGTAGATATCTTAAAATCCTTTTCACTGCTGTCAAATGTGATTCTTTTGGATCTGATTGAAATCTAGCACATAAGCAAACACTAAACATAATATCTGGTCGGCTAGCAGTCAAGTAAAGTAAAGATCCAATTATCCCTCTAAATTTCTTTTGATCAACAGATTTTCCCTTAAGGTCTTTATCTAACTGAACTGAAGAACTCATTGGTGTACTAACAGGTTTAGCATTGTCCATTTCATATTTTTTGAGGATGTCCTTAATATATTTGGTTTGACTAAGAAAAGTACCTTCCTCAAGTTGCTTAATGCTAAATCCTAGAAAGTAATTTAAATCTCCCATTAGACTCATTTCAAATTCACTACTCATTGTTTTAGAAAAATCATCACAAAGATGTTTATTTGAAGATCCAAAGATGATGTCATCCACATAAATTTGAACAATAAGTATATCCTTTCCAATTTTCTTAAAAAGAGAGTTGTATCCACACTTCCTTTTTCAAAAGATCTTTCAAGTAGGAAGGTGCTTAACCTCTCATACCAAGCCCTAGGTGCCTGTTTCAATCCATATAATGCCTTTTTTAATTTGAAAACATGATTTGGAAATTTAGAATTTTCAAAACCTGGAGGTTGTTCTACAAAAACATCTTCTTCAATTACTCCATTTAAAAAGGCACTTTTGACATCCATTTGAAACAATTTAAAACCTTTAAAACAGGCAAAGGCTAGTAAAACCCTAATTGCTTCAAGTCTAGCTACAGGGGCAAAAGTTTCCTCAAAATCAATTCCTTCAATTTGGTTATACCCCTTAGCTACTAATCTAGCCTTATTTCTAATGACTACTCCTGAGTCATTCATTTTATTCTTGAACACCCACTTGGTTCCAACAACACTTTGATCTTTTGGCCTTGTAGTTAGTTCCCAAACTTTATTTCTTACAAATTGATTCAACTCTTCTTGCATGGCCAATATCCAAAATTCATCTGAAAGTGCTTGATCAATGTTAGTGGGTTCAACAGTTGAAATAAAGGCTGAATGATTGACTTCCTTGTTTAATCCACGCCTAGTTCTAACACCCTCACTTGGTTCACCTATGATTAATTCCTTTGGGTGGTTTTTAGAAAATCTCAAATCTCTAGGCAAAGGGTCTTCTCTTTCTAAATTTTCTTCCACATTTTCTTCCAAATTTAATCTATCAATCTTTTGGGAGTTTTCTTCAATTTCTTCTTCAACAACTTTTGGCTCTTCCATGTTTCCATTTTCATCAAAAACAACATGTGTGGTTTCTTCAATGACTAAAGTTCTTTTGTTGAATACTCTATAAGATTTTCCAACACTTGAATATCCAACAAAAATTCCTTCATCTGATTTTGGATCAAATTTTCCTAAGGCAGATTTTCCATTATTATGTATGAACACCTTGCAACCAAATACATGCAAATGAGACAAATTTGGTGTTCTTCCTTTTAGCAACTCATAGGGTGTTTTATTCAAATTTGATCTCACATTCACCCTATTCAGAACATAGCATGCAGTGCTAACCGCCTCAGCCCAAAAATATCTAGGAAGAGAGTATTCTGCTAACATTGCTCGGGCGGCTTCTATTAATGTTCTGTTCTTTCTTTCAACTACTCCATTTTGTTGAGGAGTTCTAGGTGCAGAAAAATTGTGATCAATCCCTTTTCTTTACAGAAATCTTCAAATCTTTCATTTTCAAATTCTCCTCCATGATCACTTTGTATAGAAATTATTTCACATCCTAGTTTTCTTTGTATCCAAGTTGAAAAATTTCTGAATTCCTCAAATGATTCACTCTTATGAAAAAGAAATTTAACCCAGGTGAATCTTGAAAAATCATCTACTATAACAAATCCATATACCTTTCCTCCTAGACTAACAGTGCTTACTGGTCCAAAAAGATCCATGTGTAGAATTTCTAAAGGTTTACTTGTCCTAAGATCTTTAATGGACTTAAATGAGGACTTCACTTGTTTTCCTAATTGACATGCATCACACAGATGGTCCTTAGTAAAGTCTAGTTTAGGTATTCCTCTCACCAAATTCTTTTGGGTAATTTTTCTAAGATTTTTCATACTAGAATGACAAAGTCTCCTATGCCAAAGCCACGATTCATCAGAAACAGTTTTCAAACAAAAAGCAGTAGGAGATTGAATACAATTTAAATCTAGCATGTAAACATTGTTCACCCTTTTTCCATTTAAAACAATTTTTCCATTTAGGCTAATTATGCAGCTAGTAGGTAAAAATTTTACATTATAGCCCTTATCACATAGCTGACTTATGCTAAGCAAATTATGTTTCAAGCCTTCAACTAATAAAACATTATCTATGAAAAAGTTTTTCAAATTTCCAATCATACCTGATCCAACCACTTTCTTTGTGGTATTATCTCCAAGTGTAACCTTGCCTCCACTCCTGGCTTCCAGCGTTATGAATTGAGCAGTATCTCCAGTCATGTGCTTAGAACATCCGCTGTCCAGGTACCATATACTCTCACGAGGTCTTGTGTGAGAGTATACCTGCAAAATTCTCAAATGTTAGACCTGGGAACCCAAACTAGTTTGGGTTCACCTTTATGAAATTTATAATCAGATGCATGTATGATATGTCTAGGTTTATGCATCTTAGTTCTCCACACCAAATTAGGTTTCATCTTTAAAGTGCAGGTGTGAGATATATGTCCCAAAAATCCACAATTGTTACATTTAACATTAGGAAAAATATTCCTATGTTTTCTCTCATATGATTGTCTTCTAAGGGATTTCATGAATTTAGGATAATATTTAGGATTTGTAAAATCTTCATGTTTAGGGGGGTTCCTATTATCCTCGAGAGCTCTTATAGTAAGTTTGTAAAATGAATTCATTTCCTCCAAGATTCGATTTGTATAATTGACTCTATATGTCTTGTGCTCAGATTCATCCTTAAATTTCTCAAATTCTTTTTCAAGTTCAGCATAGGATGATTTTAAATTCTCAAAATTTTTATTCAAGTCATCATATTCATCAAGTAGTTTCATGTGGTTGCTATCAATTAAAGCATGATCTTTCCTAAGGATTTCGTGTTCCTTATTAAGCTCTTCCAATTCTAAAACTAAACTAGCATGCATCTTTTTAGTTTTCCTATATGCATCATGCATGTGTTCAGAAACTTCAAACAATTCATTATAAGTTAAATCACATACCTCTTCTTGATCTGATTGTTCAGCTTTATCTGCCATCAAGCAAAGGTTGGTGACTTCTTCTTCTTTTTCAGTCTCAGATGAGTCTGAAGCTGAGTCCGCCCAAAAAGCCTTTTGAAACTTCTTCTTGCCCTTCTTTACCATTGGTTTCTCCTCTACCTTCTCCTTGCTAGGAGAGGCTTTGAGTTTTGGACAATCAGTCTTTATATGACCTGGTTTCCTGCATTCATAACAAATCACTTCATTAGAAACCTTGCCATTTCTGTTATACTTACCTCTATTCCATTGCTGGCGTCTCTTCTGCTTCCTCTTTAAAAAGCTTTTGAATTGTCTAGTCATCAGTGCTATATCATCTTCATCCTCAGGTTGTGAGTGTTCACTTTCTGACTCTTCCACATTTAGTGCAATATTCTTGTCCTTTCTTGGTTCACCTGCATCAATCTTTCTTTGACTTACTCCTTGCTCGTAAGCAATGAGTGAACCAAGAAGATTGTCAATAGAATAAATGTTCAGATCTTTTGACTCTGTAATTGCAGTAATTTTAGCATCGTATGCAGTAGGTAAACAACGAAGAATCTTATTAACCATTTCAGCATTAGTTAATTCCCTACCAAGTGCATGCAAAGAGGTGACAATTTGAGTGAATCTTGTGTACATGTCAGATATAGATTCATTAGGTTTCATGCGAAATAATTCGTAGTCATGTAACAAGATATTGAGTCTTGATTGCTTAACCTCATTTGTCCCTTCATAAGTAATACAAAGTCTATCCCATATGTCTTTTCCGCTTTTACAAGTAGAAACTCGCATGTAGTCTTCAGATTTTAAAGCACAAAAGAAACTATTTAAACATTTTGCATTTAATTGTGCTAAGTCACGTTCTTCTATAGTCCAATCTGCATAGGGTGTATCTACCCTAATTCCATCAACTAATCTAGTTGGTTTTGTGTAACCTTCCTGGACTAACATCCACATGCGATAATCAAGTGACTGTAAGAAAGTAGACATGCGTGTTTTCCAAAAATCAAAAGGAATATTGTCAAACAGTGGAGGTCTAGTGATAGAGTAACCCTCAGGTGTGTTTCGGTTTCCAAATGTAGCCATCTACGTTAATCAAAAAGTAGTTCAAACTTATGATTTTGAAACAAAGCTCTGATACCACTTGTTGAGTCTAGTAATTAGGTTGTTAAGCCTAAGTAAATGTCCCACGGCTACCAAGAGGGGGGTGAATTGGTAGTTTTAAAAATTTTAAACCCTCTTAAAATTAAAGTTGAACCGAAATAAAATTTTCTTTTAAAGTTTGTAGAAAAATGTTTTTCAACCACAGAGTTGTTAAAACTGAAATTTAAAATGCGGAAACGTAAAAGCAATAAAGTAAATGACACCAGATTTATAGTGGTTCGGTCTATAACCAGACCTACATCCACTCCTCAGAGGCACCCTCTGAGTATTGCACTAATACCACAAAGTGACTCTCCTTTAGCACCCACAGCAAGGCGGAGAAGCCTGTACAAAACACTCTTTTCACCACTCCCCGGTGCGGCAGAGAACCGTCGTCCTTTTACACAATCCACAGTGCTGGCAGAGAACCGTCGTCCTTTCACACTCTCCTAGTGTGGGCAGAGAACCCTACGGCTGTTCACACTCTCCAAGTGTAGGCAGAGAACCTCTTTCCTTTTACACTCTCCTAGTGTAGGCAGAGAACCCACGTCTGTTCACACTCTCCAAGTGTCGGCAGTGAACCGGACCTTCTTGAATGATCTTCTCACAAGAATCTAGAAGGAAGAAAGAAAAGAGTGAAGAAATCCAATTTCACAAGTAGAGATTCTTACCTTAGCAATCCAAGTGAAGCCTTCTTGCTCCAATGGTAGGAATCCTCCTTTGAATGCTCTCTTCCACTCTCCCCTTGGCTATTCTCTCAATAGGCACGAAGATCAAATGACAAAAAGATTGGGTGGCAGTCTAATTTGGAGTATTTATACAAAAGACATGAAAAACCGCCCAAAAACTGTAAGTTTTCAATTCTGTACGCAGTGGATCGTCCCGTACGATCATGGATCGTCCTGGACGATTTTACTTAAACGATCTGAAACGACCCAATTTGTATATGTGTACGAAATGACTTCGTACAGCTGATCGTCCTGTACGAACTAGGTTCGTCCAGTACGAACGGTTATTACAAGGTCGGTTCTAGAAACTGCTGAAAACTGTCCTAAGTCGGTTTATCGTTTGGACGAAAATATGTTCGTCTGGACGAAAATTTTCCAGAGAGCCGATCGTCCTGGACGATTATTTATTTCGTCTGGACGAAAATTTTCCAGAGCGCCCATCGCCGGGGACGATAATTTGGTTTCGTCTGGACGAAAATTTTCCAGAGAGCTGTTCGTCCGGTACGATATTTATTTTCGTCTGGACGAAAATTTTTCAGAGGACTGGTCGCCCAGTACGATGGTAAAATTCGTCTGGACGAAATATTTACAGAGAACCCATCGTCCGGGACGATATTAAAATTCGTCCTGGACGAATAGGACTTAGAAAAATTTTCCAAAGCAAGTTCCTATTCGTTCCAAGTGCTCTATAGGAGATAACTGACAGATCGTCCAGTACGATAAATATCGTCCTGTACGATCAGTATAGAATTTCATGATCTCCTAATTTGTGTGTGTGAGATTTTATTCACTCAATTACAATCACTCCCTTTCAAAATTAATTAAAGAAAAGACAAACTTCAAATAAACAAAATATCATATGTTGAATTTGATTTGAAGTTTTCGTAGTCTGGAGTCTGATTTTCCTGAAATGTTAGTACACACAAGAGCAAGTGCAAATCTTCTAAATTTGTTAGGAGATAACTATACATCTGAACAATAATGTTTGGAATCATCAAAACTACATAAGTTGCACAAATATAAATCATTCAAATTGCAACTATTCAAACAGGTAGAAGGGGTCAAATATAAGAGGTAGAATCCCTTCTTTCAAACTTATGGGTATTGTTAACAACTTTTTCCTTAGTGATAGGCCAAACACCTTTCTTGCTCTTACATAGTGCTGAAGCGGCACTCCTTTGTAGAACTTAAAATGTATAGTTACAAAGTGGTACCAATTGCTAGCTTAAAAATAATTACAAGCCTATTGGAGAAACTTAGAGCACAAGTTTCCCTCAAGCATGAAGAAGTAAAAAAGGAGGATTGTAAAGAATTATTATGTCAATGTCAAGTAAAAGCCTTTTTATCATAGTGGACTAGTTCTCAAGAAATTTGTTGTTAAAGCTTTGAAGTTCATATTGGGAAAGCTTGGGACTACTTGGGATGGCCCATAAATCATCAAAAGTTAGGTTGGCACTAGAGCTTATCAATTATAAACTTACACGGGTATGGAGGGGCCAAGGACATGGAACATTCATAACCAAAATTCATAACGTAATTCTATGCATTATATATATATATATATCATGGTGAAAGTTTCTTTCCCTTTTTGAGCACTTGTATTTTTAAATCCCTTGTAGAAGTGAATTCATAATTGAGGTGAGTAGAAAATTAGACTAAAATATATGATAAAATAATATTCTAGGAATTCACTTGCTCATAATAAACACTTGAGGATCATACCCCCTATATATGGACACTTAGGATAACTCTCACATGGGAGAGGTGGATAACAGTTCCAATATGCGATCCCGAGCTTGTTATTTTGAAGATAACAAACTTTATTATTTATCTCTTTATTTCTCAATGTACCTGTATTGCATATCTGCTTATGTGTGTACTGACATTTCATGTATATCATACACTATGTAATAAAGATTTAGGGCTAATGATGATGTAGAATAGGAGGATGTTTGCAAGAGTCAAGAATTTAAATCTCTTTATTTTTTTTTTTTTTATCTCTTGTGTCAAAAGTCATATAAAAGGTGTATGACAGCTTATCAGCCATGCACACACACTAGGGAGTAAAATCCAATTTTTTTTGAATTTATTTAGATTGTACTATACAATCCACATTATACGGTATGATAAATTGTTAAAAAATTAATTACAAATGGCTAATGGAGTAATTAATTTTTTTGAACTAATCATACTGAATGAACCAGATCATACAACATGATTAGTTTAAATTGAAACCCTAGCCACTGATCAAATTTAGGTAAGTATTCTAATTTGAACTAATCATATTATATAAAATACTTTATACTATATGATGTTTGAAATATTACCTAAATTAATCCTTGTGATTAGTCAATTAAATCAAGATTTAATTAATATTATAAATTATACAATATGATATTAATTGTATTGGAAGATTGGTAGAGAAAAAATTTGATCATCCCAGGGATCATCCAAGATGAACCTTAATTTATTAATCTAATCATACCATACTGATTATAATCTTACTTGAAAATTAGCAGAGATGATGTTTGATTATCCCGGAGATCTATCTATATGATAATAAGAAGAATGAACCAATTATATCATATGATCCAAGTATCATATTGTATGATCAGTATACTATATTTGAACAGATCATAATGTTACTCATTTGTCGTATTGGATGAACTATGATCTCTTGAATTTATTATACTTTATGATCTCTAATCATACCAAATCAATAGAAATGACTAACTTGAATTTTTGGTTTAATTTTAGTCTTTTTTAAAACAAATCCCTAATAAATTCTTATGGGATAAGAGAGTGTGTGAGAGGGTTTCTACATAAGGTTGCTCAATAATCATGCACCATCTTCCTCCAAGTTCAGTGTCTTTACTTGAGGAAAAATCCAAGAAACTTCTCTTTATGAGGAGAATTCGGCTGATCCACCATAGCAAGAAGATGAAAGGGATTTGGCTACTCTGCTACATCGAGGAGGTTAAAAGGATTCAATTATTCCACCACACCAAGAGGTGAAAGTGATTTGTAAAGGCTTCTCTTCCTTACTATGGGGGCAAAAGGACAATCACTCATGTTAGTGCATACTCAGAGTGGAGGACTCTAGCAAGTGGACATAATTCAATATTGACCGAACTACTATAAATCTATAGTGTGTTTATTCTTGTGTTCACCTTTCCTTTTCTACTTTTTTTATTTCTTGCACCTTACTTATTTCATATCTATGATCCATGAGTTCTTTGTTTTGCGTAAAAATTGAATATCATATTTTTTTCTCAAAATGAAAAAATATCATAAAGTAAAAAATAAAATATATCTTCTTCTTTGCAAGTATTATTTAAATTTAAAATAAAGTTTTTGGTTTAGATTGGCGTTGTTGAATTATTCATAAAATCATAAACTTTTCAAAAGAAAATTTTTTAAATGGGAAATTTTAAACACCAATTCAACCCCTTCATGGTGTGCATTTATAGTTCAAGTCAGTCTAACAACCCACAAATGAACTTCAAATAATAATAAAGGAATAAGAATAAATTATCTTCACTCATTGAATCAAGGATTGGCTTTCTTCCTTAGTTTTAGCATGCACAAGAAATCCATAATTAAATTAATTAACATGATAAATTTAACCTTTATAATATAAGAAGTTAACCAGTTAAGGAGGGGGCTAGTCGAGTCTCCACCTAGGTTCAACTAAAAGCCATTTAGATTACAACCTATAAGTGAGTTGAAGACCCTTATCTCAAGACCCATATGAGGGACAAGACCTCTAGGAAAAAGAAATTTTCCACTTGGCAAGGTCACCTCCTTATTCCAAGCAAAGTTATATTGACATGTTATGGATAAATTTTGGAAAATTCATAATAAGTCCTTTCCTTTATGCTAGCTTACCAAGTGGAAATAAAGAAAAGTTATGATTTAAAAATTAGTATAAATAATAGTAACAACAATAATAATATAAAATAGAGCAACTTTACACACTCTATTGACTCGACTTACATCTCTGAATTTTTAAGGAAAATATGGTGGCAAATATGTTGAGTGCCATAAAGGCAACCTCTAAGTTTTATAATAAGAACATATGAAGGTCATTCTTCCTAGTTCAAGTTCATCGAGTTCCTTATTTAATAAGATTGGCTTCATACTTATTATGTTATTTTAGTTAAAATATTTTATGTTATTTTATGATGAAGAGTAGTAATATGTTGTCAAAGGAGCTGAGTTATTTAAGTCATTAATTCAATTGTAGACCAACATTAGAAGGATTTATTATTTATTTTGTTATACCTACAAACTATATCAACCCTTCATATACAAAAGCCGATCTCAAGACTTAAGAAAATATCACATTCACAAAAGATAAATGTAAAAAAAATGTACTAAGAGATAAGAAAGAAAATTTATCATTTCTTTCATTTAAAAAAATTACATATGCATATTATGCCTTATAGGCTTAAAAAAAATATAAAGCAGGGCAAATTCACCTTTTGGTCATACTCAAATTTTTACTCTCATCACCATTAGATGCCTAGTGGAACAAGGCAGCCTTGTCTTTGAACTTGGATTCAAGCTCATTGAGGGAGAATAGCTCATTTAGGAAGAACTAAACCCCCTTATTGAACATTAAGATAAGGTTCTAAATGTACCTATCTAACTTGAGGAAGATCCCTCTTTCTGATTATTATATTTGATATTCATGCATCTACTTACTTCCTGGTCTGCTAAGCGGCTTCTTTTAAAGTGACCTTTACCTTCATCCTTCCTTGGAGGATGTCTCTTTCTTGGCGAGTACTTATCTCAACTCTTTGATTTTAACCTCAATGGTGAAGTGAGAATTTCTCTCCTAATTGAGGTGTCAGTGTACCACTGAGTGGGCCTTCCTCAAAGATCCCACCTTCTCTATAGCTCGTTGATAGTTGTGTGCAAAGGTGAAGGTGGTTTACTAGATGTTATCGAGTAAGTTCATTATTGTGAACCCTTATTCCTCTTCTAGCATCAGCTTGATGATGCCCTCCAACAACCTTGAGAAGTCCACTTACTCATAGCATCACCTCCTAATGGGGTTAATTAAGCCCTCCTCACCTTGAGAGTAGGTTGGCTCCTTAGAGTAAGATAGGTTAGAGTAAATGCTTGACTCTCTCTATAATATCCCATATTTTACCCAGCCTAATAATTTTTTAAAGTCATTATTAGTCAAATTTATAAACCATCTTCACCATATATATATATATATATATATATATATATATATATATATATATATATATATATATATATATATATATATATATATATATATATATATATAATTACCTTTTAATTACAAAACATTTATATTAATTTTGGGGGCAGTGTAAAAAATTGACACATGTCAGTATAAAAGGAGCTTTTAGGACCATTAGGGTCCATTTTATAAACCAATTTTTTCAAAAAAATTTATACATTCTTAGATAATTTATGATTTTTTTTATAATTTATTGAGCTTTAAATTTAAAAATATAAAGTGATTTATATAAATTAATGCTAAAATTGAATAATAGGCCTAATTACCTTTACACCCTTAAGATATTTTATTATAAAAATATCCTTATCCATTACAAGTCCATAAAATCCATTTTAATTTTTTGTTTTCTTCATTCCTCAAGCTAGAAAATAGAAGAGAGGGAAATAGATGAAAAAAGAGAGGGGAGAGAAAGAAAACCTAGGTTTGAAGGCTGTAGAATAATTTTATAAGTTAGTCAAGTTGATAAATTTGTTCGTTCCAAGGTAGGTTACTATTATCTTACCTTTAATTTCAATATTTTTTTTATTTTATATTTTATGAATTTTAATTTGGTCAGAATGTATAAAAGTGTTGATATATTAATTTTTATCAAACATTCACAACAAATTTTTTTGTAAGTAATAGATGTTGTCAATATGAGTATTTTGACTGAATATATTACGTTTTCATCAGGTATTTTTACATTTTGAGAGAAATATCCTAATTTGGGTAATTTAAATCAATTTAAAATTTGATAAGTAATTATTAATTTTTTTTATATGCATATATGACATGCATAATTGTTATAATATAGCTATTATGGATACATACATATGAAAAAGAGAAAACTATTTTTTCTTGTAAATTTCACTTATTTTGGTTCATAAGTAAATTGCATGGATTTAAATGATACAATGAATTGAATATTGATTATTATATTAGTTATTTACTATATTACATATGTTGAAAAATGTGTGTATGTAAGAAAGGCTGGCAAAAAAAGATTTTCTGATTCAAATTAGTTGGAGACATGTTATCATGTATAAGAAAGTAGGTCGATGGGTTTTTCCTTAAAATAAGGTTTATGGTGTAATCGTAAATGATATGAAAGGGAGGCATAAGGAGACATATTGATATGATATGATATGCCAATGGGCAAAAACTGATGACTTTTGATATGAAAGTCACATAACCTAAATGACTTGTGATGTGATTGATTCCTATACGATTGGTTTATAGTAGTGGATACAAAAGCAATACCATATATAACTAGATGCCTTTTCTTACTTATAGTGCTTATATATATATATATATATATATATATATATATATATATATATATATATATATATATATATATATATATATATATATATATATATATATATATATATATATATATATATATATATATATGATAAATTATATAATTTACATGATATGATTTACAAAAAATATTGGCTATGACTGATATAATTGATAAAACTGATACAAATGCATTTGATATATATAAATAAGATGATTTATATGATATAGATGCATATTATAGAGAGTATACAACATGCATACAATAATTATAGGTATACTTATTTAATAATATGTTATATAAAACAATTTATAACTACTGGGTATTTGATGGATAGGACTTACTGATCATTATTCCCTTGGTTACTAATCACTACTCATAAAATATATAATTATATTGATATTTATTAATCATATGACAAGTTACTTTTTCATTAATTATTACATATTTTTATTATTATATGTTTATAATGATAGTGATTGAATAATTACATGCGTATTATTCATATTACCGTGTATTGATTTAAGTTGTATGTTCTAGTAACCTACTGAGCTAATAGCTTACTCTTTGGTTGTGCATATTTTTTGAAAGGCGTCATGATCAAATAGAGTGAGGACATACTAGGAAATCATGTTTTAATTTATTTTTGTATTTTATCTAATTTTATTCTTGTATAGTTGGGAGCTAAAGAAGTTGAAATGAATGTAATGCCTAATCTCCTGGCTTATGTACATGAATTTTGAGGGATGAATGCTATTTTACAATTTGATATATATGATTTTTAGTTTCTTCATATGTATTGATTTATATTTATGAATTCATAGGAGCTCTTGTTGATTAATTAATAGATAAATTGATAATTATTCTAAAATTATACCCTAGGTGTTACACTTTCCTCTACAAGGATAAGGTAAACCTTCTTACTCTTGCCCTTGATGCCTACCTTAGGCTTTCTCACCCGTTACCTCATCATGTTTCCTATTCTTTTAAATTTCCTTTCCATTTTAAACTTATGGTGAGTACTAACATGCTTCTAGAAGACCAAGTTCTTTATATAGTTATTTGATCATAGTTGACTTGACAACTTAAATGATTTTTTTTTTAACCTTTTCTTAGTGTCAATATAACTATAAGTTGTGACTATTAGTCACCCACGAAAGTTGACTTAAATACTTAATGGAACCTACAAAATTAAAGAAAGAACACATATAAAGGATAGGAGGAGTGAGTAAGATATACTTTTCGTTACATTTCATTATAAATTGCTACATATAAATTTTGTCCTGTAGGAAAAAAAAAACTTTTACAAAAGGGGTGGGTTGAATCAATGATCCGTTTTACTAGAACCATCACATTCTTTACCCTTTGATACCACATTAAAAAAGAGCATCGTATCCTCAAACTTTGGTTTAAGATTTCCTATTACAATAGGCTTCTTAAGGTAATACTCTACACCCTCCTTAAATTTTTGTTGAGGATCTCCTAGCACTTGTCAATATAAAGAAGGTTTCATAATTTTAATTTATCTACTTGGAATCTATCAACAACCTTGATACTTCTTCTTTGACGATCTCCTTCACAAATTACAAGGCTTCTTTAAGGTAACCTCCCCCTCTATCTTTTCTTTGAGGTCATCCTTGCTAATAAATTTTTCTGACACTTTGTCACTCTTAGCATTGATGATGAGTTACTTAACATTTTCTCCTTTGGAAGATAACTTTAGACTAATGAATAAGCCTTATTTAAGGAATCCACATTTGTAGTAGGTCATTATTGGTTGTGAGCTAATGCAAATGTTATTTGCACGGAAGCATTTCCCATATAATTCATCATCGCAAAGCTGAGGCTATTCTTTGGGATTATCTTATTATAGCTTATAGTGACCTTAAGATTGAAGACCACTCACATATGGTTGTAACTTCTCATAGAAGGATGGATTGAGTTTACCTTACCCTCTAAGAACGACAGATCTTCAAATTATGAAGGATTCAACAAGAAGATTGATTCCTCCCCTTCTTCATCAACCATAGAGGGACTTGCTTGTCTTTGGCATGCACAATCACCAATGTTTATCAGAAGATTATTTCTTTAGAACTCATTTTGGTTTCCTCCTTATTAATAACAAACATCAACTCATCACAGAAGGAGCTTCCTGGGTCACTCTCAATTGCTTTCTCCTTTATAAACGTCACAAAAATTTTAAAATCTGAGATGTAAAGTGAAAGAGTTTTTTTATTTTTCTCTTTATTATCTTTTTAACTCATTCATTTACAACAAAATTTTATTTACAATAAGATCAATTTGATATCCATAGCTATTTAATTATATTAAAAAATATAAATGATAAATACATAATTTACATTAGTATAACAAATATTTATATTTTATTTCTATTCTAGGGTCAAAAATAATATATATAATAGCCTTCATAGGCTGCAAATGAATATATATAAACTAGATGAATTGAAAGAAAACTAAACTAGTAGTGTAAAAAGAAAAGTATTCATGTTGTTAAGTGCCCCATGCCACATGGTCCTTACCCTTTCTAGAAATCACATAAAAAATACATAATGAGAAAATATCACATCAAATACTAAACTCTTACAACTAAATTCAATGCAATCAAAAAGTGAAACAATATGCTTTGAATCATATATATATATGTCAATCAATCAATCATTCTATCACACATCACATTTTGTTCTATCAATAAATCAATTAAGTTATCTTTATCATCCAATCAGCTTCATTTAGTCATATCATTTAATTAGTCTTATTAATTTATCAGGTATACAATTATGTAATTAGTATCCATATTCAATAATAATAACCAGCTATAGAAATCAATGTCCAAAAGGTCAATATCAGTAATAATTGTCAGTATCCATAATTGGTATATCCAGTGGCGGATTCAGTATGGGGGCCCTGGGGGCACGGGCCCCCACTGAGTTTATTATTAACACTGACTCTTTGGAAAAAGGTAGAAGTCGGAATAGTTTCACGTGCGAGGATTCAATAGTTTAGCGGTTCATGCTTTAATGAAAAGCCTTTCTTCTAACTTCGTTGGAACATCAAATGCCTATCCTTCCCCTTCCGCAGTTCACAGCAGCTTGTGACGGGTCGACAACAGTGGACAAGTATGTTAGGAATTTTCTATCTCTTGGCTTTTCCGACTTTATCTCAGTTTAAATGTTTAATCCAAGTTTTTTTAATGACTTGAACAAATTTTCTCTGATTTCGCAGACTTTTTGCATATTTTAACAGCCTGTAGATACCAGCTCACCCAACAAATTAAACGGATCCGGTCATCCAGAGTGTCTTCTTTGGACGGGAGGTGAGTTTTAAGCTTTTAGGTCTTCATTCCTCAAAGGAAATAATATTTAGTTTTTTTTTTGTATATTTAACATGTTTTTTAAGAAGGGGGACTGTAAACTCTTATTGTCAGTTTAAATTTATTTTTTATTACCTTCCAGATTTTTCTTTGTTTGTAAGGTTCATCTGGTTGATGATGTTAAAAGCCATGTTTCAAAGAAATGATAAATTATTCCATCTTTTGTTTTGATCTTTAAGCAACCAAATGAGCCTTATTATAATGATCTTTGGATTCATCCTGAATAATTACTGTAATTAGGCCTAAAGATTTTCATCCCTAGCTTGGTTAGCACTACATAATTAAACTGAAGTTTTCTATTTAATAAACAAAACAAGGCCTAATTAGAGTAGATTCCAAAATCTTTGTTAATATAGTTATTGTAGTGTTCAGTCTTCATAATCAACTTTTAAAAATAGAAGATTCCAAAGTGTTTGAAAAATGGGTAACAACAATCTATCCCAATTTATGTTAAATATCTTACGATCAAATCATTATTGTTCTTTTTATTCAAAATAGATATGCAATTCTTTTTATCATATATTTTATCTTTTATAATGAAACTAATGATTTAAAAAAGAATAATAATAAAAATCGTCAATGCCGATCCCATGCCCAGATGGAAAAGGTTAAGAATTTTTTTTTCTTCAATTATTTGTGCCCCCATATCAAAAACAATCTGGCTCCACCCCTGGGTATATCTATAAAAAATATTTAATTAAGGGTAAATGTTTATTAGATATTTAAATAGTTAAATAATAATTTTTTTAAATATATTCAATATTTTAGTTAATATTAATTTTAAAATATTAAAGATATATATTTTTTGATTTATTACATTATTTAAAATAAGCTTTAAGTTTTTTAGAAATTATTTAAATTAATATTTAATAAAACAATAATGATTAAATATTTAAATCTTTAAAATTATATCAAAAGATGAAATATCTCAAGTTAATTTTAATTTTAAAATAATTTTTTTTAATATTTAAAATATTTTAAAAAAAAAAATTTTAAAATTTGAAAATATTTAAGTTAATAATATTTAAAACGTAATTAAATATTAAAATTATTTAAATTCTTTTAAGGAAAATACTTTAAATTAAATTTAATATTAAAATAAAATAATTTTAATGTCTTATCTAATTATTTAAAGTATGTTTTTTTAAATAATATTTGAATTTTTGAAAAATATTTAGATTGATATTAAAGTAAGTATTAAGTAAAATCAAATTATTTAAATCTTTAAAATAACTAAAATATATATTTAATACTTTAAATGTATTTAAATATCAAAATATTTTCTAATATCTTCTCTAATTTGAAATAACTTTAAATAAATTTATCTCAAAATTATAAAATTTATTTGTTTATTTAAATTAAATAATAATTAAAATCTCAAATTTTAATGTTTTAAAATTATTCAAAATATATAAAATATTTTAAAATGATTTTAATTTTCTTTAAAGGGGTTTGAAATTTTGAACATTTTGATATAAAAAAAATAATTTTTTGGATTTGTTTTTTTTTTTTTTTTTTGAAATTTTGTTAATTAAAAGGGATTTAAAATTAACTAACACTAATTAAAGTTAAAAATAGTGGCGTGTGTGGCACGTGGTAGTTCCTAGTTAGTTGGATCGAAAACGTGCAGCGGTGGCCAATCATTGGCAATGATTACGCCACCACACAATCATTGCCAATTGATTGGAAAGGAGGCTAGACCCACACTATTTAACTTATCCGTGTTAGCATGAATTTATTTACTTATATATGTCTTAAACAAGAGTTTAGGATTTTACCCAAAATAAATAATGGATTTGGTTGATCTTAGGCTCTCTAAACTCATTGACTATCTACACTTAATTTATAGAAGGTTCCTCGGATAGGAAACATCTAGATCAGGAGCTACACCCCCTAGACAGAGTTAGGCTTTAGAAAATCTAATCATCGGTAGGGCTTTGAAGATGTAATTTGATTGGGAACTTAAGAGAGAAGGTTCTGGAGCTTAATCGAACAAGAGTTAGGGTATGGGATGGTCTGAGAGGAGAGAGTGCTTGATGATGAATATTATCATTTTTTGAGACTTTTTGTATTCAAACAAATTAGTTATAGATGGATGGCTCTAGTTGATAAGAGACCCTCCCTGGATCCTTGCCACATGCTCCAGATAGTTAGGGTGGCAGGGCTGGGCATAGGCTTAAACTCTGTTGTGTGCTTTAGGCTTATGGAGGGGACCACTTTCCATTCTAGGTTAAACATAGAGATTAACTTGGTTTATAGAGCTTCTTGGGAGCTCTTAAGCTCAGATGGAATGAGTTAAGAAGCCCAGTCTAAGGGATAAAGCCACCTTTAATAGGGTTGACTGTGGGAGGGAGTTTTGAATATTTATTGACTACTTTGACCAGCCAATTGGTCAAAGGAGGATGAGGTAGCAAGAGAGGAGTGTGGGAAGCTGGTAGGGTGAGCTCCAAAGACTTGGAATACTATACTTGAATCTTGAAGGAGAGGTTGACTAATTCAAAGAAGGATTTAAATGCCCAAGTTGACTACTTGATTAGTCAAAGGGTCTTGTTGACTAATGGGATGGGTTGGAGGGAGTATAGGTGTTGTTGAGTCAAGTGAGAAGAACCATAGTGTTTAGGATCAATGCATGAATGAAAGAACAAATGCTTTGAACAAGAAGTCAAATTTGAATTGGTCAATGTCAAGGGGTTTTTGGTCACTCATGGCCTACATGCATTTAAAGCATGAGTTGGAATGGATGTGGAGGGTGGAAGGGTTTGTTTTGATTGAGCTTGATTGAAATAAGTTAATTTGACCCAAAGGGGTCAAATTTGACCAAACTTTGACTCAATTGACCAAGTCAACTATTGACTGGGTCAACATGTCCAATCAGGTCCAAACCATTTGGAAAGGTATTCAAAGTTGACTAAGTTTGGAATTGATTTGAGGTTTAATTGAGTGAGCACATAGCTTATATTTGGTTTGGTCAACCTATGTTAACTTGGTTAACCAGGTTGACCCAAGGACAAAGTTGGGCTCAAAATTTTCAAATTATATTTAGAGTATGGTTGAGGTGATCACAAGGATTGGATTGGTCATTTTGGTCAATTTGACCATTTTAACCCTAAAGGGTCTATTGGTTCAAACTAGGTTGACTTGGTCAACCAGGTTGACCAAGGACCTGGGATTAGGTATAATGGATCTCAAATGACATTTTAGATTCATTGATGAGGTTTTAAGGATTAAAGGGATTGAACCATGTTGAGTCTTGGTCAAGTCCAAAAATCTCTTTAGAGGGTATTTTGGTCATTTTGACCTCTAGTCATCTATGGGCCAAACTAGGCCAAAAAAGTGTGGATTGCTGGTCAACATGTCATATTTAGGGCCATGGACATGGTCAAAGGTCTTGGTGAGGGTTCCAAGATCAATTCCCATAAGGTGGAGGGTCTAGTGGCATAGGCCGTAAATATTTAAAGGTTTTGTGGCCTTTGGAAGAAGATTTAGTTTCTAGGGTTAGGGACCTCATAATAAGCGCAAATTTGAAGGGCTGGCCCTTGAGACATGCTAGGTATATATGTAACTCATATATCAAGAATCAAAGGTCATTTGACTAGTATTCCAGGTGATAGAAAATTCACCCATAATAGGCTTCAAGACTTGGACTTTTAGCTTTGGATTTGGATTCAGGAATCTTAGACTTGGGATAGATTTTGAACTTGATTGATTGGATTTAATTTTTCATATAAATATCAATCACATAAATGGTTGAGATTAATTGAACATGATTAGAAGTTGATTGAAAATTGAACTAGGACATGGAATTGGGAATTGAACTGGATTTTGCATTAGATTTGATGAGGGATCTAGACTGGAGTTTGCATGGGATTTATCTGAATGATAAGTGGACAATTATTAGCTCATAGACTACAAAAGGGAGATCTAGGTTAGACTTGATGACCTCATATAAAGTGAGGATAATAAATGGACCCCCAATATTTACAGTAGAATAAAGTTTTGCTGCACTTATTGGGGTTGACTAAGAGAAAGATTGAAGTGGACTTTTGAAAATATAAGTAACGTATAAATTAACCTTAGGTATATAAAATACTGATAGAGGACTTACATTGAATAGACAAAATTAGTTGGGAATCCAAGCCAGACATCACCTAATCTCGAGTCTAAGGAAGGGGAATCACCCAACCTTAGGTCTATAGGATGTTAATAGATGACTTACACATGATAGACAAAATCAACTGGGAGGACTAAGGAAGGGCATCACCCAAACTTAGGTCTATAGGATGCTGATAGAAGACTTACATTTAATAGACATATTAACTAGAATGATCATGTGGGGAAGAAGCTTGCTACACATAGAGGACCAAAATTGGATGTAAATTAGGATGGTGCCATGAAGGGAGTACTCCATCACTAGTGGATGGTCATGTAGGGAGGAAGCTTGCTTTGTATATAGGATCGTAATTGGATGGAAACTAGGATGGTTCCATAAATGACGTAATACATCACTAGTGGATGGTCATGTGTGGAGGAAGCTTGCTCCATAAAGAGAACATAAACTAGATGAAAACTAGGATGGTGCCACAAAGGGCTTACTCCATCACTAGTGGATAATCATGTGGGGTGAAAGCTTTCTCCACACAGAGGACCAAAATTGGATAGAAACTAGGATAATGCCATGAAGGGGATACTCCATCACTACTAGATCTAATCCTAAGGAAAGGGAGGACCTGGTCCTGTTTTGATTGAAAAATATATAATTTAGGTATATATAGTTTTGAAAAATATTTAATTATCTTTGGGGCTTTTTAATTTTTTAAATTTTCAAATCGAACGTATCATTATGAACAGTATATCGCCTCGAAGGGAGAATATATAGTTCTCTAATGGGTTCTAATTACAAAATTTAAATTCATCCTGATTATCATAGTCAAACTCAAAGGGAGAATTATATTGGACTCCGGAGGATCAAAATAGAATTTAATCAATTATTTGACTATGTTAATCTATATAAAAGATAATTAGTTTCATAATCAAAACCACGATAATAATTGATATATCCCTCCGAAGAAAGAAGATATCAATCATTATCGATCGATTGAAAATGATGATAATGATTGTTGTATTTAATTTTCCCAAAGAGAATTAATTAAAGGTTTTGAAAATTTTGTTTTGAAAATCAGTTCTGGGTTTCTAAATCTCTTATGAGCGCAAGCCCTCGTAGTTAATTACATCGTAGGAAATTAGAATTTCCTACGAAAACTCTCGATTAAAATAGCGGTACAAATTTTATTTAGATTTTCAAAGATCGATATCAAAGGAGGTTAAGGATTGGAATTTCAAGTGGGATTGGATCAAAATTGAAGACTTATTTCTGGAATCAAAGGAAGAAGGGTAGGAGGTGTTTTGGGATTCTAAATTACTTTAGAAACACCTTAGTCTATCCTAAGTGTTGGGCTTGAATTCGATTGAAAGAGATTTTTTAATTTGAATGGTCAGTTTTATTAGAAAATTGAGATTCAATTCCCGGAGGGTGTGGTCTTATGGCCCGAGCCAGCCTCATAACCTAAGTCTAAATTGGGTACTGAAAAGTGACCCAAACCTAGCTAATGCAGTGCAAATCTGGTCTTACCCCGGCCTAGATTGGGGAGCCAGCTAAACCACCAAAACGATTTAAAATTATAAGTCCGGTCAATTTATGTAGAGTGGTTGGGACATTAATTAGATTAAGTTTGAAGACTTGGGGCCGACATCTAGAGCGAATCCTAATTGGCCCCTTAGACTTATGTTGGGTATTTAATGTCTAAATAAATGCAACTAAATATTATACTCAATTTTAATTTATTACTAATGTGATGCATGCTAATAGACTAGATTGAATGCAAAATTGATATGTAGCAGTTTAAAAATTTTTGGCTTAGAAAATAGGTTTTTCCCTAGAGATTACATAACATCCCCTTGACAGATCGGCACCCTCATAGGCCAGGTGATCTGCTAGAACCCGCAGGCGGGGAGATGCCTAACAAGGTAGAGAAGGTATAATATGAATGCATGAAAAACCCTCGGTGAGTCCGAGCTTACTTCTTAAGACCGTTTAGAGTTTCTATCTTATCTTAAAAATTTTATTTAGTTAAGGTAGAAAAATTTTGACAAACCCCTAAGAGCCTAAATTCGAATTCCATGCAAAATTTAAAACGACATGCAAATAAAAAGACTAGAAAAGCATACAGTTCTAATGCGCAATCAATTAAATTAATTATTCAAAATAAAAGTCCATAGGTAAGTGCCCTTATTATTACATCACATACTTGCAAGAAAGTAAAGCGGCCGGGCACCACTAACAACAACTCGGATTTCTAATCCTAAATCAAATGACTTTGAGATTTGGGATTCTTCTCGTTATCCACTTCTTCACCTTCTCACGAACATCTTGATTCGTCGGTTCCGGATATCCAAATGAAAAGAAACTCCCCCTTGAACGGGGTGTTATCTTTCATCTTTGAATATTTGAGAGGTATCCTAATTTGACTTCCAAATGCAAGAAGACCCTCCCCTTTTGGGATGTCTTCACCTCTTTGGAATTCAAATTGGATATTCGTATCCCAATCTCAAGTCATTTCAAAAGTTTACAACCTTATTTAATTAAATTTACATCAATTGAAATAAAAAAATTTTTGACTCGATCCTGCAAGGTTAACCTAATAATCAACAGTTATATAAACAATCCCAAGCAGTTATTATATGAAATTTGAAATGCAATTTTTTTTAGCCACACTTTGCTATGCTCTTTTATTTAAAAGGGGTCTTAAGCGCAGCGAGTACCTGTGCAAAGAGTGTATATTTTTTTATTAATTGCCCCATTTAATTTTAGCTCCTTGTGTGAGCATGGCCACCTGTATAAGACTAACAAGTATAATTTGTCCCTAACCTAGGGGTAGATCTAGCGCACAAGCAAATTGCAGTACAAAATACAGTAAGCAAGTAAGTAATAAACACATCAAGTCTAAACTAGCAAACAACATGCAATGAAAACTCAAAAACCCGGCACACAGCAGAAACGTAAACACGTCTTATCCTAAAACTAGATTAAGTGATCCTAGCAAACCATCTAAAGTGTGTGAGGTAGGTCGTGTAGTTTTGATATGTCCTAAATAGGATGATTAGTTAGAATTATTTGAAATTTGATTGGTTGAAAGGCTAAAGGGAATTTAGTTAGAATTTAAATATTAATGCTTTGAATAACTTTTAAATTAATTATTAATTATTTGTTGGAAATCACCTTTGTTTCACACCGAGGCCGTGAAGTTTATTTCACCTTCCTTGGTGCTAAAAAAATAGCCTCGTGGGCCTGGGTTATCTAGTGGTACCCGATATAATTAAGTAGCTTAAGTTGATTAAGGTTTAAATGTTAATAAATTTTAATTAAGGTTGGTTGATTACTGATTTTAAGGTTAATTAAGGATTTTTGGAGTTTTAAAGTGATTTTGAGTTTTTATGAATTTTTGGATTATTTTAATCATTTAATTAAGGGGTTGAAAATTGATTTTTTAATTAAAAGTGTTTTCTAAAAATATAATATTTTATTAAAATTCTAGACCTTAATACGATCAGTTAGACAGTAAGTACGCTGAATAGACCTTTTCTACATTTTATTACGAATGTTTGAAGTTTAGAACTAGGTTTGACCAAAAAGTTGACTTTTTCAATTTCATGATTTTCTAAATTTTTAACATTTTTAATAAATATTAGACATTATTATGAGTTGAATGCAAGTAAGTTTGGTCAATTTGGATTTTTCTTGAATTTGTAATGAATTGTTGAAGTTTGACTATTTTCTGAATTTTTAAAATTGTTTAATTAAGGGCCTTTTTTTTATTATGCTCAAAATGAGGTCCCAACTCCTTGAAATTAGCTCCAAAAGTCAGGAAAGATCTAAAAAGAGATTCCCAAGTATTTGGGAAATTTTTGGAATTTTTAAATTTTATTAATTAATTATTTTAATTAAATATTTATTTTTAACTAAAAATGAATTAAGGTTTAATTTGATGTCAAATCAAAGAGATTTTAATTTTCTTTGATTAATACTTGAATTTTGGTCGGTTAGAAGTCTTATTCATATTTTTCGGGTTTAATCTTGATTTATTACCTTTTCTGAAAGTTTTGAAGGCTTAATTAAGGGTTAATGTTGACCTGTTTAAGTTTATGACCAAATGAGCTCTAAATTGAGTGAAAGTTTAACCCAGGGTTTATAATGTCACTAGGTTTAATGTTCTCAAGTTTTATCCCTACTAGGTGTGTGTAGAATTTTCTAGGATTTTTCTAAGTTGACTAGACCTTGGCCTTAATTATTGTTCCTAGGTGGCACTAGTGTTCATTTAGGCTTAAATCTCTATTCATCTATCCCTTATACATATGCAAGCAAACCACAGAAATAATAAAGCTTAATTCTACAAATTTGGAGAGTTATAAATTTTCAAAGTATTAGGTCCAAAATAGACCCATTACTTTGTAAATTAATATCACAGTAATATATTGAGTATCTACCCCTAATAAAATTACAATATATTCCTAAGATACCCAAAAACTTTCCACCAAAATTTGGGGCTCAATTGACATTCATAAAAAACTAATTTCAAACAATAAATAGCATCTCATGTTGCAAACCTATTTTTTCATGGCTTATATTTTGATGATTGACAAACACTATTTCTCTTGGACTACTTGTTGCTTCTAACTTTTCAGGAATCGAAGATCGGACGATCAAGAAGGAGCCAAGTTCAGGAATTGCGTAGGTTTAGAGTTGAGTCAGTCAGTACTTTTGATTTTCACCTTTTGAGTCTACTTGTAATGGTCAAAGAGACTGATGCTAAGTAACCCTACACACACACTTGAGGGGCTTAGAATTTCTGTTTTTGCCCACATCGGCCCGGCCGATATTTATATCGTCCGGGACGATCAGCTTAAAACAGGAAGTCTAAGTAAGGATTCTTAATTAAGGCAGCCGTCATTAACATGTCGGCCTGGACGATACGTGTATCGGCCAGGACGATAAGCTCAAAACAGAAAGAAGTAGCCGCCATAGTTAATTAAGGTATACTGTATTTTTAAATTATTGGCCAGGACGATCCACGTATCGGCCTGGATGATATTCACAAATTATGCCTTAATTGATCAGAAAATCAAGGGAGTAATTAAGGATGATTGATACGATCATATCGTCCTGGACGATCGCAGGATCGGCCAGGACGATCCAGCCAAAAACCTTAAGTTACTTCAGGATGATAAGTATCGGCTAGCTCGTATGCAGAGCTATTGTCAGGACGATTTTCCTCTGATTTGAACTGATCGGCCAGGACGATCATGAGATCGGCCTGGATGATCAAGCCAATTTTCAATCATCCAGTTTTGCATCCAGGGTTATGCTCTGGCCGATCTTCATTGATTTGTACTGATCGGCCAGGCCGATGTCCATATCGGCCTGGTCGATATTGTCGTCAGCTTGTAATTAATGAGCTCCTTTGAAGCTCTTCTATTTAAGAGCTCTTGTTCAATGTTTTTCAAGACCTTTGGCTGCTGCCTTGACCTGAGAAGACCTTGAGGAGAGAAAGAGAGAGAGGAGAGAGAGAGAGGATCTTGTGAGGGGGAGCTTGTGAGGGGATTTACAAGGGTTGCTTCAAGGATCGCTCTGCTTCGTCTTCGTCTAGAGTTTCTCGTCCGTGGAAGGGTCGGTAGAGGTAAGGAGTTTGCTTTTAGTTTTGGTTCTCTGCCAGCTTCAGGAGGAAGCAACAGGAGGTAGGTTCTCTGCCTTGTTGGGGTGGCAAAAATGAGGTTCTTGTGAGGGCTTCTCCACCTAGCCGTGAGGGCTAAAGGAGAGTCACGTTTTGTAGTGCAATACTTGTAGGGTGCCTCCAAGGAGTGGACGTAGGTCGAGTAGACCGAACCACTATAAATTTCTGTGTTCTTTTTCTTGCTTTCGCACTTTTAAATTCTGCATTTATTTTTGTGGTGTGATTTGGTTTATGCAATTTTCTTTCTTTGTGAAAAGATTTTTTTAAATACCAATTCACCCCCCCCCCTCTTGGTTAGCTTGGGACTAAGTTCATAGGGCTTAACATCCCTAACAAACTTTTAAGTGGTATCAGAGCGGGATTCGAAAATTAAAGTTTGAAAACTTTTTGAATTTAATCCATGACTAACATTGGGAATCGCAACACTACTTAAGGGTATTCCATTACCCGACCTCCCCTATTCGATAACCTACCTTTTGATTTTTAGAAAACTCGCATGTCAACATTTTTACAATCTACTGATTATCTCAAGTGGATGCTTATTCAAGAAGGTTATTCTCCACCTTCTCGTGAAATTAATGGTGTTAAAATTGAAGTTGCTTTTACTGAATGGACTTTTGATGAACGAGATTTAGCTCAATTAAATGCGAAATTTTTGAACTATTTTTTCTGTGCTTTGAAATCTGAAGATTACATGCGTGTCTCAACTTGCAAAACTGGTAAAGAGATTTGGGATAAATTGTGCATCACCTATGAAGGTACTAATGAAGTTAAACAATCTTGTTTAAACATTCTCTTGCATGACTACGAACTTTTTCGTATGAAACCTCATGAATCGATTTCTGATATGTACACTAGGTTTACTCAGATTGTTACTTCATTGCATGCACTAGGAAAAGAACTTTTGAACTATGAAAAAGTTAACAAGATTTTAAGATGCTTGCCTTCGTCTTATGATGCAAAAATTACTGCCATCACTGAATCTAAAGATTTGAACACCTATTCTATTGATAACTTAGTTGGCTCACTCATTACTTACGAGCAAGGGGTGAATCAAAGAAATGTTGATGCATGTGAAAAGAAAAAGGAGAAAACAATTGCATTGAAGGCACACAAATCAGATTCTGAATCATTCGGGTCTGAAAGCGATGAAATTGCCTTCATCACAAGGCAATTCAAAAGCTTTCTAAGGAAGAAACAAAAGCATCATCAAAGTTGGAGAAAAGGTAAGGATCACAAACATGTTAAAGGATCTTCTGATGTTGTTTGTTTTGAATGCAGGAAGCCTGGACATGTGAGAACTGATTACCCTACGCTTAGAGATCAATCAAGCAAAGAAAAAAATGAGGAGAAAGCTAAGTCTAGGAAGGAGAAGAAGAAAATCCAAAGAGGTTTCTGGGTAGAATCTGGTACTGATTCCTCTGAGACTGAACCAGAGGAAGATACTACAAACTTGTGTTTCATGGGAGAAAATCAAAGTGATGAGGAAGAGGTATGTAAACCAACCTATGATGAATTGGTTGAAATTTGTGAAAAAATCCATGCATCATACAAAAAACTTAAGAAAACTCATGCTAGCCTAAAATTAGAACATTCAAATCTACAAAAAAGAGCATGAAGTTTTTCTCAAAGATCATGCAACGATTGATTCAAATCACATGACTCTTCTTGATGAATTTGATGAGTTGAACAAAAAGCATTTGGATTTTTTTTTTTTTTGAAAGAAATGCAGAGAATGCATTAAAGAACCAAAGAATAACAAGTCAAAGTAAGTCTAAAGCATCACATTCCTCCTTCAAGCAATACAAGAAAGAAGGAGGAATCATAACATCATGAAGATCTTCCCATAAAAAAGATCTCACAAGGGCCAAATTAGCACAAATATCCGCTATTTTGTTCCCATTTCTAAAAGAAAACGAGAAAACAACTTGCTTAAACTCAAGTAAGAAAGCCAAATTCTTATCAATCTTTTTACTAACCTTCCATTCTTTGATTGCATTATTAAGTAGATTGATAATATTCAAGTTGTCTCCTTCTACTATCACACCTTGAGCCTCCATCATCCAGCCTTTGAGCAGATTTTTTAGATCAAGAATAGCCATTAATTCTAAATAAGAAATATCCCAATGCAAATATTTGTTTCCGAAAGCCATCAAAAACCTTCCTTTATCATCTCGGATAACTCCACCTATTCCCGCCAAGTGATTCCTTTTAAGAGCTGCATCAATATTTATTTTAATCCATCCGGTAGGAGGAGGATGCCAAGTAGAATTCAGCAAAAGCTGGTTAGCATCCCAGTTTTCCGATTGGACCTGAATAAAATTGCTTCTCACGGCAAAGGAAATAGCATTGGCAGTAATATAGTTATCTGAATCTTCATGCTTATCATGAATAAGCTTACACCTACTCTTCCAAACCAGAAAAATCATGTTGCAAAAGATATTTTTAGACAGCCAATTGGTTCCCACGTCATTTTTCAAACTGTCTAAACAGTCTTCAAAGTCATGGAAATTCGGCATTTTAAATCCCCAGCCATTCAATAAGCCAATAAATTTCTTGATCTTGGAGCAATTCCCTACTAAGTGATTGTTATCTTCATCTTCTCCACATCCTCTAGGACAACCCGAAGAGTTGCTTAATTTTCTCTTGAGCAGAAAAGTGTTAGAGGGAATAGCATCATAACAAAGTCTCCACCAAAAAAATTCTATTTTCGGTTATAACTTTAATTTTTTAAACCACTTCCAATGAACCACCTCTTCCTTGTGATTCAAACTAGCTTCATATGCTAAAGCAGTAATAGACTTCCCAGAGAATTTAGATTTTAATATCATCGTATCAGCTTCTCTATTGTTCCAGTTCTTGATTTTAAGAATCAGTTTTATAAGATGTTCGCTGAAAACCATTTTCAGTTTATCTATATCCCAACAAGCCATTGGAGATAAAAGAATTAAGAAGTAAATCCTGATTGTTTTGAATGTTGATAAAAGTCGGCCACTGAGCAAGATTTCTGTCCAAAATCCAAGTGTCCTACATCCAATTGATCGAGTAAACGTTGGATACCTCCCATTTAATAATTCTTTTAAGGAAATGAGCTCCCATCTTTATAATTTTCCATGTTTGAGAACAACCTTGCTTCACCAAATCTGACCACAAATCTTCACCATACTTAGCTTTGAGAATGAGATTCAACAGAGAATTTGTCTTGGTTAAGAAGTTCCAAGCAAACTTTGCACGTAATGGACCTACCATTAAAGTGGCCGAGAATAATCCTCTTCCTCCCTCATTTTTAGGTGTGCAAAGTAGATCCCAAGAGGCATAGTGAAGCCCTGCATTACCATTGTTTTTACTCCAAATAAAGCCTCTACATAATTTATCAAATTCTCTAAGAATACTCGCTGGAACCAGTGATAGAGACGACAAAAACAACGGAAGAGAAAGGAAAGCTGATTTAGTTAGAATCAACTTACCATCCAATGAAATGCATCTTTTACCCCATGTGTTCAATCTACTAGCTGCTGCTTCCAAAAGGGGCAGAAAATCCGGAGCTACCAATCTTCTTAGAGTCATTTTAACTCCAAGATAAATCATCTCCTTGACAGTATTGAATTTAAGAAGCTTACCAATTTTCTCTTGTGTTCTTCTTCTAGTATTCTTTGCAAAAAGAATCATAGATTTAGTAGAATTAACCTTCTGCCCCATCCAACTGCAGTAGTTAGAAATAATTTTCTTTAATTCTTTCACCTCATTCATTCTTGCTTCCGCAAAAATTAAAATGTCATCGCATAAAGAAGATGAGAGATCTTCGGTCCTGAAGCAGAAATTGAAATACCTCTACCAATCCTTCTTAATAATAAAGCATCAGACAAAATTTGAGAACATAAAATGAAAAGAAATGGAGATAAAGGACAGCCTTGCCTAAATCCACATTTCCCTTCAATCCAACTTGTCTTCTTACCATTAATCAAGATGCAATATTTGGGATCAATCACACATTGCAATAAAAGCTCCATAAATCTTTTGGGAAAATTAAATCGTACAAGAACTTTCCTGAGAGTTTCCCATGCCATGCTATCATAAGCTTAATAGCCAACATTCCTCTTCTAGATTTCGACCATCTGAATTTGTTAAAAACTTCCTGAGCAATCAGCACATGATCCGATAAAGAACGACCTTTAATAAAAGCCCCTTGGTCCACCGTGATTATATTAGGAATGACCCTTTCCAGTCTGTTCAACAACATTTTTGCTATGATTTTATAGATGGTCATACATAAACTGTTAGGACGGAATTGAGAAGGCTCAACAGGACTTTTAATTTTTGGGATCAAAACGATCAAGGTTTCTTTCCAATCCTGTATCATTTCACCATATATTAGAAAGTGATTGATCGCAATCCATACATCCTCTTTAACCGTTTCCCAAAAATCTTTGAAAAAAGAGAAAGTGAGTCCGTCCACTCCAGACAAAATGCTTCTAGCAGAGCTATTCACAACCAACCAAAGATCTTCTCTAGTGAACTCAGCATCAAGCATATTTTGGTCAACATTACTAATGACATTGGAAGATCTCGGCCACCCTTCCAATGAGCAATTTCTTTGTTGCCATTTCAACTTGAAAAAATCTGAGAAAGTGTGTTGGATCAAATTAACATCTTCCGAGATATTACCTTCCTTAGTCATGATATGACTAATCCAATTTGTATTCCTTCTAGCATTGGCATAAGTATGAAGGAAGGACGAATTACAATCCCCTTCATCCATCCATCTAACTTTAGCCATTTGTCTCCACCAAGTGTTGAGTCTTGCCAAAGTTACATTGAGTTCATTAATTTTAAACCTCAATAGTTGTAACCTTTCAAAAGAAATCCAGCCTTCATCTTCTTCCTTTTGTATATCTTGAATATCTAACAATAGTTTATCTCTGAGAGAATTCAGCTCCAAGAATTTAGCTTTACTCCAGTAGAAGAGTCCCCTTAAAGTTCTCTTAAGCTTCAGATTGAGGGCAGCTTGCGGATCAGCTAAGCTTTTCCTCTTCCAGATATTCTTCACCAAAGCCGAAGCTCCGTAATAAGACGCCCAGGTCTCCTCATACCGAATTTCTCTACTAAACTTCTCTTTCTGTTTATAAATTTCCAGTAGTAAGGGACAATGATCCGAAGCAATACGGGGAAGGTGTTTAACAATTGCAATTTGTAAGGAATTCAAAGCCTGGGAATTAATTAAACACCTATCTAGCTTCTCCAAAATCCGGGCATTACCATTTTTATTGTTACACCAAGTGAATTTAGATCTCATTGAACTTAATTCATGTAGATCATTAGCAATCATGAAATTACTAAAATCCTTCGATCCTTGAGTTAAGCAAAACTTCTTACCTCCTCTTTTCTCAGCTTGTGATAACAAACAATTGAAATCACCTCCCACAATCATAGGAAGATTATTAGAACAGTGCTTTTCAATATCCCTCCAAAGGCTTCTTCTTAAAAGGGCATTAGTACTACCGTAAATAGAAGCCACACTCCAATTTCCTTTTCCGTGAACCTCCAAGTTACCCAAGATCATTTGAGATGTTGCTTCAATAACCGAAAAAGTAGCTAAGTCATTCCTCCATAACACCATTATCCCACCAGACAAGCCGGCCGCAGGAACAGCAAACAAACTCCAATTTGTGCCCAAAAACCTCAACAGTTGATTATTATCTTGAGATTTGATTTTTGTCTCCAATAAACCAATAAAGAACACCCTATATTCCTTGACAATCTCCTTGAGGTATATAGCAGCCTCTGATTTTTTGGCTCCTCTATAATTCCAAAATAATAATGAAGACATTATTTGGAAAAGGGGTCAGGCCCCCCCCACCTTTTTGGTTCTACTACTTCCCACCTTCCTATTATGAGGGATAACATTACCTGATCCAAGGGATTTAAGTTCTTTTAAAAGTTTAGATTTCTTCTCAGATGATCGATTTCCATCCATAGCTGACTTACTCACGGGTCTGTCCCTATTTTCAGCCCACGATACATCAGTTTGCTGAATAAAAGCAATATCAGCTTCATGATTACCGGGTTCTGTAATAGAATCCCGAAATTCCCCTTCCTCCAAACATTCTTCATTTTTATCATCTACATTTTCTGCTTCATTAGGTTCCAGTAGATCTAATAACACATCAAATTTGTTGGTAGTATCCACACCAGATTTTCTTTCTGAATTTTTTCCAACTATGTTTTCTGTAGTAGTTGTAGCCACTACAGAATTAACCTTCACCTCCGATACAGGTTGATCTAAATCAACCCTGACTTGAATTTGATTCTCTGCCAACTTTCCCACCTCTTTCACATTAGAAGATCCTGGTCTTGGGATAAAATTTTTTTTCATGGGAATAAAACTTCTCTTATTAAGAACCTTCCTGTTGAACAAAACTTTGCTGTTTCTTTTTCTTCCATGCTTTACTTGGGTCCATGGATTATCTACAATCTTCCTTTCTTCAGCAATAGACTTCACATTTAACTCTTGATTAACCTGAACTTTTCCTTCCTCAGTAGGAATAGCAGATTTCATATCCAGCACTTGTTTTTCTTTTAATTCAGCACATGATTTTAACTCATGTCCCATCTTTCCACAATAAGAACAGAACCCAGGAATACCTTCATATTCAACTTTCTGATAAAATTCGCCAGCCAGACCCTTCACCAATACGCCTTGTGGTAGTTTCAAGTCTAGAGGGATACGAACGCACACTCGAGCGAATTCCCTCCTTCTCCACTGGAATGTGTTCCCATCAAGAAGAAATGGTTTTCACACTAGAGAAGCAATTCTACAGATGTTAATCTCATCCCAACACTACAGTGGTAGATTATTTAATCTGATCCACACGGGTGCTGTAATCCCCTTCATCGACGTAGGATTGAAGTTCACAGACCATCTATCTAAGCCAATAACTTGTCCCTTGATTAGCCAAGGGCCACCTAAAAGAATGCTTTCCAAAGCAGCAGGTTCCTCAAAAGCACATAAGAACCATCCAAGTCCCAGTCCCGTAATATGCAATTTGCCAAACTTATCCCATAGTCTTCTCAAATCATTACTGATTATGTGAAATGGGATATTTTCCCCAAAAATTTTCACCGCTAGGGACTTGTTTAATATGTTTGCATTCTCCAATTCCTTGTCAGCATGTAGCAAAGCCACTTTACCATCATCAGATAAAAAGGATCCCAGCTCCAACTTGTCCATCATAACATATGGACGTCTACTCCAAACTGAATTTGACTTCACATTGCCCTCTCCAATAACCGAAGAGTTGATTTTATCTTCACAGGCTTCTGATACAGCCGTTGGCCGATTAGTATCCTTCTTTAGAGACAATTCCACATCAACATTACTAGCATCCACTGTGTTATGAATTACCGGAGATTTAGAAAAATCTCGTAAAATCGGAGAAGAAGGAAGAGATTTTGAATTAAGATTTCTAAAAGAAATCACGGTTCTTCCAGTAGAAGACGAAACCCTATATCTCCTTCGAAGGTTCCGTGATTAATTACCGTCTGCAGGGGCGACAAATCCTTCACATTCAAACGATGATCCACTACCAGTTCCTTTCCTTTGCCAGGGACGTATTCAGGAACAAATTTCTTGCTCAGCAAACCTCCTTCGTTGATAACTATCAGTTTCTCCTTCAAATTTTTAAAATTCTGATTAAAATTCTCAAGCACCGCCATTAAAGACTTCCAAAGCATTAGTGACCGGAACAGCCAAACCTTTCCTGTAATTCTTCCAAGCATCCGACAGAAGAATTCGTTTGTTCTCCATAGGGTTCTTTCCGTCTCGCCGGAGATCCGGCGGATAGCCGGATCACTCCGCCGTGAAGAAAGCTGAAAAATCGCCGAAACAGATTTTTGAAATCCCAGAGCTTCTCTTACTAGATTCTCTCACTATGTGATTTTCTGCCTAGGTGATAAAGCTAAGTTCATTAAAAGCATTTGGAATTAGTTGATGAAAATAATGCATTAAAGCTTCACACACCTCACTTAATTCTAATCTTAAGAAATCTAAGGAGATTGAGAAAAATTTGAGGAATGATAATGAGGCATTAAAAAGAACTAACTCGAGGATTCAAAATGATTTGGATACAATGAAGAAAAAGCGGATGACATCTATTATTAATCCTAAGCCGGAATCTAGGAAGAGGCATTATAACTCAAATCATTTAAGAAACCCTTTTCCTGGAGTTAGATGTTTCTCTTGTGGCATGCTAGGACACATCTCACACACTTGAACCGTTCACCGTAGTACACATTGGGTGTGGAGACCTAAGATGCATGTTTCACAACATACCACATATGCATTGCACTCTACTTTTCCTAAGAAGGGGCCCAAACCTGTTTGGGTTCCTAAATCTGACTGTTGTTGAGTTTTGTAGGTGTGCTCTCACCAAAGACCTCGTGGGAGCATAGGATAATTGGACATAAGGAGGCTGGCAGCTCAAAAATTGCTTAAACTTGCTGCCTTATAACTTGCTTGAAATTTTTTGTGTTATTTGTTTTTGTGCTAGTTTTGTACTTGCTTTGTGTTGCTCTAGTTTTCTTTGTTTTCATTTTTTTTAGGTTTCTTTTATTTGTTTTTGTTATGTGATAGCCTTTTCTTTATTTTAGAATAGTTTATTTTCATGTTGCTTTTATGATTGGTTTTCATATGTTGGGTCTTTTCAAAGTTTTTAGATTTTTGGAAGTTTTTTTGAGATAGTGTTTAGCTTTTCTAAATCGGTTAAAGGAGAAATCTCGTTGATGATTTCCCTCCTTCTGACCTTGTTTAGTGGTATGATTTTCTTCTCTAAACAAAAGTCTAAACTCATTTTAACCAATAGTTCTTTAATTAAGATCCTTTTCTTATCTTGCTACATTAATTTATCTTATGCATAATAGACAAAGTTCTTATATATCTTTCAAGTTTGTTGAAATCTTGCCATTGCATTTATCACATGATTTTGTTTTTTTTTTTTTTTTTGTGGATTGTTCTTCCCTATGTTAGAGAGAGAGCTCCTATTCTCTAATATTTGGAGGATATACTCATAACTAAGTTTTTTTTTAAGGGTATATTAAAGAATTTCTAGCTTGCAAGAGTTAAAAAGAAAAGAGGCCAATGAAGCCAAATTGAAAAGAAAGCTATATACACAAAAGTGTATCAAAAATCAAAAGATGCTCAAAGAGTCAATCAAAGTGACAAGAGGCATAAAATAAGCCCACTAAATGCAAGCTATCCTCTCTTTGCTAAATCTCTTAAAACTTAGAGATCTCATAGATTATGTCATGCTTTTAAAGACTTGATTTCATTTTTCCATGATTGAGAAAAATTACTTTGGTTTATTAAATATGAGATATTTTCTTAGTAAACAAGTCTTGAATGGATCTTCTTATCCTATTTTGTTATTCTGAGTTAAGCCTATGTTTTCCAAAAGAATTTTGTACCCTGAAGGATGTCCGATCTAGGGTTAACAGAATCAGATATTTCTACCTTCTTCTGATTGGGATTTGTAATACTTCTTGATCTCTTGGAACTTTAAAAGTTTAACTTTTGAAAAGAATTCTCATATGATGCCTCCATAAAACAAAAAATAATAATTTATTAGAAAAATTAAAATCCAAAAATATTTGTTGTTTGATTTTTTGTTATGTTTTTGTTTTTGTTTTCCTTTACTATGTTTTGACTGTTTTTTTTTTTAGGGTCTTGATCATCACCATTCTTCTCTTGATTTCAATTTCAAGTCACATCGGCCTGGCCGATACTTCTATCATCCTGAACGATGTGACAAATTCTTTTCAAAATCCATCTGCTGAACTTTTTCTGTGCTTAATATTACTCATCGTCCTGGACGATACTGAAAGTTCGATGGGGATGTTAAGCCCTATGAACTTAGTCCCAAACTAACCAAGAGGGGGGGTGAATTGGTATTTTAAAAACTTTGTTTTTTAAACAAAGAAATAAAGTCACATAAAACCAAATCACACCACGAAAATAATGCGGAATTAAACGTGCGGAAGCAAGAAAAGAAACACAGAGATTTATAGTGGTTCGGTCGACTCGACCTACGTCCACTCCTTGGAGGCACCCTCCAAGTATTGCACTAAACAAAAAGTGACTCTCCTTTAGCCCCCACGGCTAGGTGGAGAAACCCTCACAAGAATCTCCTTTTTGCCACCCCGGCAAGGCAGAGAACCTATCTCCTTTTGCTTCCTCCTGAAGCTGGCAGAGAACCAGAACCAAAAGCACAACTCCTTACCTCTACCGACCCTTCCACGGACGAGAAACTCTAGACGAAGACGACGCAGAGAGATCCTTGAAGCAACCCTTGTGAAACCCCTCACAAGCTCCCCCTCACAAGATCCTCTCTCTCTCTTCTCTCTCTCTTTCTCTCCTCAAGGTCTTCTCAGGTCAAGGCAGCAGCCAAAGGTCTTGAAAAACGTTGAACAAGAGCTCTTAAATAGAAGAGCTTCAAAGGAGCTCATTAATTGCAAGTTGCCGACTTTATCGTCCAGGCCGATCTGGACATCGGCCTGGCCGATCAGTACAAATCAATGAAGATCGGCCAGAGCATAGCCCTGGATGCAAGATTGGACGATTGAAAATTAGCTTGATCGTCCAGGCCGATCTCACGATCGTCCTGGCCGATCAGTTCAAATCAGACGAAAATCGTCCTGACAATAGCCCTGAATATGGGCTGGCCGATATTGATCGTCCTGAAGTAACTTAAGGTTTTTGACTAGATCGTCCGGGCCGATCCTGCGATCGTCCAGGACGATATGATCGTATCAATCATCCTTAATTACTTCCTTGATTTCCTGAACAATTATGGCATAATTTGTTAATATCGTCCAGGCCGATACGAGGATCGTCCTGGCCGATAATTTAAAGATATGCTATACCATACTTGTCTATGGCGGCTACTTCTTTCTGTTTTGAGCTTATCGTCCTGGCCGATACACGTATCGTCCAGGACGATCGGTTAACGTTGGCTGCCTTAATCAAGAATCCTTAATTAGACTTTCTGTTTTAAGCTGATCGTCCAGGCCGATCAAAGATATCGTCCTGGCCGATATGAGTAAAAACAGAATTTCTAATTCTCTCAAGTGTGTGTGTGAAGGGTTACAAAGTATCAGTCTTTTTGACTATTACAAGAGGACTCAAAAGGTAAAAAAGTACAGACTGACTCAACCCTAAACCTACGCATTCCTGAACATGGCTCCTTTTTGATTGTCCGATCGTCGATTCCTGAAAAGTTAGAAGTAACAAGCTGTCCAAGAAAAGCATTGTTTGTCAATCATCAAAACATAAGCCATGAACAATAGATTTGCAACAATCTCCCCCTTTTTGATGATGGCAAAACATATTAAAGGGATTTAATCACAACCATGAAAAAATAACCTTATAAACTTCTCCCCCTTTTGACATATCAAAAAGGAGGGTACATGAAAGCATAGTAAAGGAAATTCCCCTTTTTTTTTTTTTTTTTGTTTTTTTTTTTTTTTTTTTTTTTTTTTTTTAAGCACATCAATGATATAGTATTCCATGTGATTGTTTTAAAAATTTGTGAGTTAATGTGTTACCAATCTCATTTAATCCATAGAATAGGAGAGTATCCGTTCATGGTTTACCCTTAGCCAAAACGTTGTCTTAGGGTAGAATCGTCTTTTGAAATCAATAACCTAACTCAAATAATTAATTGGATATGAGAAAAAGAATCTACCCACCACTTGGCATAAGGAAAATATCTCCATAAAACAATGAGGTAGATTTGTCATACTCAAATGATAATCGAGATCAAGCCTTTGAGAATCAAAACTTCTAAGTTCTAAAAGATATAAAAAGAGAGAATAGCTTGCTTTTGAGTGGGCTCATTTTATGCCTCTTGTCAATGTTGTGGCGCTTTGCGCATCCTTTTATAGATTTTTCAATTTTTTGGCGTCTTTGCGCTTCTTTTGTTGGCATCATTGGCCAAATTTTTTTATTTTTGCAAGCTAGATTCCCTTTTAGACTCTTTTAAAAAAAAACTTAGTTGTGAATATATCTTCTCAGATATTAGAGAATAGGAGCTCTCTCTCTAACATAGGGAAGAATTACCACAAGCAGGATTAATAATTGAAGACAAGAGTAACGAGGGATCATGAGTTGACAAAAAAAACTTTTAATCATTGTAAATATAAGATAGATTTGCTTAAGCAAGCTTTAGAAAGAATCTTAGTTTCATAAGCAATCTTTTATTTTGAGATAGACTTTTGATTAGAAAAGAAAATTATGCCACTAATACTAAGTTAGGTAAAGAGACACAATCACAAGATATTCATACTATCTAGGGATTAAGTGGATGAAAATATATTAACTACAGATTGTTAAAGACAAGACAAGAGATATCATATCAGTGAAGATCTAAAACTAAGGTACATGAAAAGAAAAAAAGACAACAAAAAAGGAATAAAAGAAAGAAAAAGAAAGTTTTCATGCATTTATGTCAATCACACCCAATCTGGTCCTTAAAGAACTGAAAGTGTCGAAGGCCAGTGGTTTAGTAAAGATGTCTGCCAGTTGGTTTTCAGTTGTCACATGGTGTAACTCAATGTCTCCCTTAGTCACATGATCTCTAATAAAGTGATGCCTAATGTCAATGTGTTTAGTTCTTGAATGTTGGATAGGATTTTTAGAGATGCATATGGCACTAGTGTTGTCACAAAAAATTGAGATGGTGCTTACATGTACTCCTAGATCCAATACCTGTTGTTTCAACCAAAGAACTTGGGCCACACAACTTCCAAGAGCAATGTATTCAGCTTCAGCAGTGGAAAGTGCAACAGAATTTTGCTTTCTACTAGACCAAGAGACCAAGGATTGTCCAATGAATTGACAAGTTCCAGAGGTGCTCTTTCTATCCACCTTGCATCCTGCAAAATCAGAGTCAGAAAAACCAATAATCTCAAAAGAAGTGCTATTTCTAGGGTACCAAATCCCTAATCCTTGTGTCCCCAAAAAGTATCTAAAAATTCTTTTAATAGCAGTCATGTGGGATTCCTTAGGGTCGGCTTGAAACCTAGCACAAAGGCAAACACTAAACATAATGTCAGATCGGCTTGAAGTCAAGTAAAGTAAAGATCCAATCATGCCTCTATACTTCTTCTGATCAACAGACTTACCACTTGGGTCCTTATCCAACGGAGCACTAGAAGTCATGGGGGTGTTAATTGGCTTGGCTTTGTCCATCTCATATTTCTTCAAAATGTCTTTTATGTATTTTGTTTGATTTAGAAAAGTGCCATCTTCCAATTGTTTTATGCTAAACCCCAAAAAGTAAGACAATTCCCCCATTAAACTCATTTCAAACTCTCTACTCATTGTTTTAGAAAAGTCATCACACAAATTTTTATTTGAAGATCCAAAGAGTATATCATCAACATAAATCTGAACAATGAGTAAATCATCTCCAACTTTTTTAAGAAAAAGGGTGGTGTCTACGCTCCCCTTGACAAACTCCCTCTCTAGTAAGAATGTGCTAAGCCTCTCATACCAAGCTCTAGGTGCTTGTTTTAAACCATACAAAGCCTTTTTTAATTTAAACACATGATTTGGAAATTGAGAACTCTCAAAACCTGGAGGTTGTTCTACAAACACATCTTCTTTTATCTCCCCATTTAAAAAGGCACTCTTGACATCCATTTGAAAAAGCTTAAATCCTTTATAACAAGCAAAGGCTAATAGCACTCTAATGGCTTCCAATCTAGCTACAGGGGCAAAAGTCTCTTCAAAGTCTATCCCTTCTATTTGATTGTACCCCTTAGCCACCAATCTTGCTTTATTCCTCACCACCACTCCTGAATCATTCACTTTGTTCTTAAATACCCACTTTGTTCCAACTACACTTTGTCCCTTAGGTCTTTCCACAAGTTCCCAAACATCATTCCTAACAAATTGATTCAACTCTTCTTGCATTGCTAACATCCAAAACTCATCAGAGAGGGCTTGGTTAATGGTGGTGGGTTCAGTCATAGAGATAAAGGCAGAGTGGTTCACCTCCTTCCTAAGTCCATGTCTAGTCTTAACTCCACTAGAAAGGTCTCCTAAGATCAAATCCTTGGGGTGACTAGTAGAGTATCTCCAATCTTTAGGCAAAGTGTGTGAAGTTTCTCCTCTTTCATCAAAAGTTTCTATTCCTTGGGTGACTCCTTCTACTCCTCCATTGCTTAGGTGCTCACTCCCCTTCCCCAATTTTTCTACTCCACTTGTAATCTCTCCAACATCATCATCATCTACTCCATGCTTCTTATGATCAGACTCATCAAAAACTACATGGGTTGTCTCTTCCACCATCAAGGTTCTCTTGTTAAACACTCTAAAAGATTTCCCAACACTAGAATATCCTAGAAATACTCCTTCATCAGATTTAGGATCAAATTTTCCCAATTGAGACTTTCCATTATTGTGAATGAAAACCTTACAACCAAAGACATGAAGGTGGGAAAGATTAGGTGTTCTACCCTTAAGGATCTCATAGGGTGTCTTTTCTAATTTGACTCTAACATTCACCCTATTCAACACATAACATGCTGTGTTAACCGCTTCAGCCCAAAAATATTTTGGAAGTGAATACTCAGCAAGCATGGCTCTAGCGGCTTCCACCAAGGTCCGATTCTTCCTTTCAGCTACTCCATTTTGCTGAGGAGTCCTAGGAGCTGAAAAATTGTGGCTAATCCCCTTCTCCTCACAAAAATCTCCAAATCTTTCATTTTCAAACTCTCCCCCATGATCACTATGGATGGTCAAAATCTCACATCCTAGCTTCTTCTGAATCCAAGTAGAAAAAGTTTTAAACTCCTCAAAAGACTCATTTTTATGAGAAAGAAATCTAGTCCAAGTGAACCTCGAGTAGTCATCAACAATCACAAAACCATAGACTTTCCCTCCCAAACTTGCTATGCTAATGGGTCCAAACAAATCCATGTGAAGGACTTCTAAAGGTCTAGAGGTGCTAATGTCCTTTATGGGGTGAAAAGAGGAGTGAATTTGCTTTCCTAGTTGACAGGCATCACAAAGGTGGTCTTTTGTAAACTTAAGTTTGGGGACACCTCTAACTAGGTCCTTTTGGGTCACTTTTCTAAGGGTTTTCATACTTGCATGACAAAGCCTCCTGTGCCACAACCAAGAATCATCAATGACAGTTTTTAAGCAAAAAGAAGCAGCACATTCAATGCTATTTAAATCAAGCATATAGACGTTGTTTACCCTCTTTCCCTCCAAAATGGTGTTATTGCTTAAACTTACAATGCATGAATTTGTGAAGAATTGTACGATGAAGCCTTTGTCACAGAATTGACTGATGCTGAGCAAGTTGTGCTTCAATCCATCTACAAGCAAAACATTTTCAATCATAAGGTTCTTGGAATTACCAATTATACCTGCTCCTACCACCTTCCTGGTGGTGTTGTCTCCAAGAGTAACCTTGCCTCCAGTCCTGGATTCTAGTACAACAAACTGGCTAGCATCACCAGTCATATGTCGAGAGCATCCACTGTCCAGGTACCACATACTCTCACGAGGTCTTTTGTGAGAGACTTCCTGCAAAATTATCAAATGTTAGTTTTAGGAACCCAAGCAGGTTTGGGTTCCTTCTTATGAAGAGAAGAATGCAATGCATGTGTGGTATGCTGTGGATCTTGTACCTTTGGTCTCCATACCCAATGTGAACTATGATGAATTGTACAAGTATGTGAGATATGTCCTAGCATGCCACAAGAAAAACATCTAACTCCAGGAAAGGGATTTCTTAAGTGATTTGAGTTATAATGCCTCTCTCTAGGTTTTGGCAATTGATTAATAGTAGAATTCATCCTAGATTTCTTACATGCTTCTAAATCACTTTGAATCTTCAAGTTTGTGTTTTCTAAAATTTCATTTTCAATCCTCAAATTTTTTTCTATTTCTTTTGACTTCTTAAAATCAGATTCAAGAGATATGTGTGATATTTTCAATGCATCATGCTCTTCAACTAACTTACCATGATTTTTATTTAATTCATCAAATTCATCAAGTAAAGTCATGTGATTTGAATCAATTGTTTGATGGTCCTTAATCAAAATTTCATGCTCTTTTTGTAGATTTAAAAGTTCTAATTTCAAGCTAGCATGAGTTTTCTTTAATTTTCTATATGATGCATGAATTTTTTCTGAAACTTCAAGAAGTTGATCATATGAAAGTTCACATACCTCTTCTTGATCAATTTGATCTTTTCCCATGAAACACAAGTTTGTGGTTTCTTCCTCTGGTTCAGTCTCAGAAGAATCAGTACCAGACTCTGCCCAAAAGCTCCTTTGGTTTTTCTTTTTGTCCTTCCTAGACTTTGCTTTCTCATCACCTTTTCCTTTGCTCGATTGATCTTGAAGTTTAGGACAATCAGATCTTACATGTCCAGGTTTCCTACATTCAAAACAAACAACATCAGAAGATCCTTTAGTATGTTTATGATCCTTACCTTTTCTCCAACTTTGATGATGCTTTTGTTTCTTCCTTAGAAAGCTTTTGAATTGCCTTGTGATGAAGGTAACTCCATCGCTTTCAGACCCGGAAGATTCAGAATCCGATTTGTGTGCCTTCAATGCAATGGTTTTCTCCTTTTTCTTCTCACCTGCATCAAGATTTCTTTGATTCACCCCTTGCTCGTAAGCAATGAGTGAGCCAAGCAAGTTATCAATAGAATAGGTGTTTAAATCTTTAGATTCAGTAATTGCAGTAATTTTTGCATCATAGGATGAAGGCAAGCATCTCAAAATCTTGTTAACTTTTTCATAGTTCGAGAGTTCTTTTCCTAGTGCATGCAATGAGGTAGCAATCTGAGTAAACCTAGTGTACATGTCAGAAATTGATTCATGAGGTTTCATACGAAAAGTTCGTAGTCATGCAAGAGAATGTTTAAACGGGATTGTTTAACTTCATTAGTGCCTTCATAAGTAATGCACAATTTATCCCAAATTTCTTTACCAGTTTTGCAAGTTGAAACACACATGTAATCCTCAGATTTTAAAGCACAGAAAAAGCAATTCAAACATTTTGCATTCAATTGAGCTAAATCTCGTTCATCAAAAGTCCATTCGGTAAAAGCAACCTCAGTTTTAAAACCGTTAATTTCACGAGAAGGTGGAGAATAACCTTCTTGAATAAGCATCCACATGCGATAATCAGTAGATTGTAAAAAAGTTGACATGCGAGTTTTCCAGAAATCAAAAGGTAGGTTATCGAACAGAGGAGGTCGGGTAATAGAATACCCTTCCGTAGTGTTGCGATTCCCAAAGTTAGACATGGATCAAATTCAAAAAGTTTTTAAACTTTAATTTTCGAAACAAGCTCTGATACCACTTGAAAGTTCGATGGGGATGTTAAGCCCTATGAACTTAGTCCCAAACTAACCAAGAGGGGGGGTGAATTGGTATTTTAAAAACTTCGTTTTTTAAACAAAGAAATAAAGTCACATAAAACCAAATCACACCACGAAAATAATGCGGAATTAAACGTGCGGAAGCAAGAAAAGAAACACAGAGATTTATAGTGGTTCGGTCGACTCGACCTACGTCCACTCCTTGGAGGCACCCTCCAAGTATTGCACTAAACAAAAAGTGACTCTCCTTTAGCCCCCACGGCTAGGTGGAGAAACCCTCACAAGAATCTCCTTTTTGCCACCCCGGCAAGGCAGAGAACCTATCTCCTTTTGCTTCCTCCTGAAGCTGGCAGAGAACCAGAACCAAAAGCACAACTCCTTACCTCTACCGACCCTTCCACGGACGAGAAACACTAGACGAAGACGACGCAGAGAGATCCTTGAAGCAACCCTTGTGAAACCCCTCGTAAGCTCCCCCTCACAAGATCCTCTCTCTCTCTTCTCTCTCTCTTTCTCTCCTCAAGGTCTTCTCAGGTCAAGGCAGCAGCCAAAGGTCTTGAAAAACGTTGAACAAGAGCTCTTAAATAGAAGAGCTTCAAAGGAGCTCATTAATTGCAAGTTGCCGACTTTATCGTCCAGGCCGATCTGGACATCGGCCTGGCCGATCAGTACAAATCAATGAAGATCGGCCAGAGCATAGCCCTGGATGCAAGATTGGACGATTGAAAATTAGCTTGATCGTCCAGGCCGATCTCACGATCGTCCTGGCCGATCAGTTCAAATCAGACGAAAATCGTCCTGACAATAGCCCTGAATATGGGCTGGCCGATATTGATCGTCCTGAAGTAACTTAAGGTTTTTGACTAGATCGTCCGGGCCGATCCTGCGATCGTCCAGGACGATATGATCGTATCAATCATCCTTAATTACTTCCTTGATTTTCTGAACAATTATGGCATAATTTGTTAATATCGTCCAGGCCGATACGAGGATCGTCCTGGCCGATAATTTAAAGATATGCTATACCATACTTGTCTATGGCGGCTACTTCTTTCTGTTTTGAGCTTATCGTCCTGGCCGATACACGTATCGTCCAGGACGATCAGTTAACGTTGGCTGCCTTAATCAAGAATCCTTAATTAGACTTTCTGTTTTAAGCTGATCGTCCAGGCCGATCAAAGATATCGTCCTGGCCGATATGAGTAAAAACAGAATTTCTAATTCTCTCAAGTGTGTGTGTGAAGGGTTACAAAGTATCAGTCTTTTTGACTATTACAAGAGGACTCAAAAGGTAAAAAAGTACAGACTGACTCAACCCTAAACCTACGCATTCCTGAACTTGGCTCCTTTTTGATTGTCCGATCGTCGATTCCTGAAAAGTTAGAAGTAACAAGCTGTCCAAGAAAAGCATTGTTTGTCAATCATCAAAACATAAGCCATGAACAATAGATTTGCAACAGATACTATATCGTCCTGGACGATTTGATCGAACTCATGGTGATAGTCCTGGACGATGGAATATTTCGTCTGGCTGATGCATGTTATGTGCATCGTCCTGGCCGATACACTAGATCGTCCTAGATGATCCACGTGTCAGCATATTTTGATCTTTAAATTTGGCCCCGGACGATCCATTATTGGACAATCAGCCGGGCCGATCCACTGTTCGTCCTGGACGATACATGTGGCAAGCATTTTAAATGTTTTAACTTCGGTTGGTACGATCAATTATTGTGCATCGTCCTGAACGATACACCTAATCGGCCCGGACAATATGCTTTTTCAACAGTAGTCTGGATTGACTCCTCGGGACGATCGCCTGTGTCTAATCGGCCTGGCCGATATCTGATCGGCCTGGACGATCGGACCGCCTTTTTGACCTATCAGCCTGTACGTAATTATTGAACCATATCGGCATGGACGATTCTGCGATCAGCCAGGATGATATGGCTGTTTCTTTAAATTCAGGCCGTTCCAGCCATGATTTTTCACTTCCAATTCTTGCCGGTTACTTTCAGCAGCCACCTCCTCAACCTCCATCTGATGATCTGGATCCCTCGTTGTTTTAGTATGTACTTTTTGTTATTTATTTCTTGTCTTTTTGTAGTTTGCTTGTTAGTCATTTGTGATGTTTTTCTGTTGTTTATGGACCCTCTTTTTATGATGACAAAAGGGGGAGTAGGGTGTGGTAGGAAAAAGATGTTGTAACTTTGATTCTCTAATGAACCTGTTTATTTTTATTTTACTACTTGTGTTTGCCATCATCAAAAAGGGGGAGATTGTTGCAAACCTATTTTTTCATGGCTTATGTTTTGATGATTGACAAACACTATTTATCTTGGACTACTTGTTGCTTCTAACTTTTTAGGAATCGAAGATCGGACGATCAAGAAGGAGCCAAGTTCAAGAATTACGTTGGTTTAGGGTTGAGTCAGTCTGTACTTTTGATTTTCACCTTTTGAGTCTACTTGTAATGGTCAAAGAGACTGATACTAAGTAACCCTACACACACACACACACACTTGAGGGGCTTAGAATTTCTGTTTTTGCCCACATCGGCCCAGCCAATATTTTTATCGTTCGGGACAATCAGCTTAAAACACGAAGTCTAAGTAAGGATTCTTAATTAAGGTAGCCGTCATTAATATATCGGCCTGGACGATATGTGTATCAGCCAGGACGATAAGCTCAAAATAGAAAGAAGTAGCCGCCATAGTCAGTTAAGGTATACTGTATTTTTAAATTATCTGCCAGGATGATCCACGTATCATCCTGGACGATATTCATAAATTATGCCTTAATTGATCAGAAAATCAAGGGAGTAATTAAGGATGATTGATACGATCATATCGTCCTGAACGATCGCAGGATCGGCCAGGACGATCCAGCAAAAAACCTTAAGTTACTTCAGGATGATAAGTATCGGCCAGCTCGTATCCAGGGCTATTGTCAGGACGATTTTCCTCTGATTTGAACTGATCGGCCAGGACGATCGTGAGATCAGCCTGGACAATCAAGCCAATTTTCAATCGTCCAGTCTTGCATCCAGGGCTATACTCTGGCCGATCTTCATTGATTTGTACTAATCGGCCAGGCCGATGTCCATATCGGCGTGGACGATATTGTCAGCAACTTGCAATTAATGAGCTCCTTTGAAGCTCTTCTATTTAAGAGCTCTTGTTCAACGTTTTTCAAGACCTTTGGCTGCTGCCTTGACCTGAGAAGACCTTGAGGAGAGAAAGAGAGAGAGGAGAGATAGAGGATCTTGTGAGGGGGAGCTTGTGAGGGGATTCATAAGGGTTGCTTCAAGGATCGCTCTGCTTCGTCTTCATCTAGAGTTTCTCGTCCGTGGAAGGGTCGGTAGAGGTAAGGAGTTTGCTTTTGGTTTTGGTTCTCTGCCAGCTTCAGGAGGAAGCAAAAGGAGGTAGGTTCTCTGTCTTGTCGGGGTGGCAAAAATGAGGTTCTTGTGAGGGCTTCTCCGCCTAGCCGTGGGGGCTAAAGGAGAGTCACGTTTTGTAGTGCAATACTTGGAGGGTGCCTCCAAGGTGTTGCAAATCTATTTTTCATGTCTTATGTTTTGATGATTGATAAACACTTTTTCTCTTGGACAGCTTGTTGCTTCTAACTTTTCAGGAATCGAAGATCGGACAATAAAAAAGGAGCCAAGTTCAGGAATGCGTAGGTTTAGGGTTGAGTCAGTCTGTACTTTTGTTTTTTACCTTTTGAGTCCACTTGTAATAGTCAAAGAGACTGATGCTATGTAACCCTTCATACACACACTTGAGAGACTTAGAATTTCTGTTTTTACTCATATCGGCCAGGACGATTTCTTGGATCGGCCTGGATGATCAGCTTACAACAGAAAGTCTAAATAAGGATTCTTAATTAAGGCAGCCGACATTAACAGATCGTCCTGGATGATACGTGTATCGGCCAGGATGATAAGCTCAAAACAGAAAGAAGTAGCCGCCATAGTCAAGTATGGTATACTGTATCTTTAAATTATCGGCCAGGACGATCCTCGGATCGGCCTGGACGATATTCACAAATTATGCCATAATTGTTCAGGGAATCAAGGGAGTAATTAAGGATGATTGATACGATCATATCGTCCTGGACGATCGCAAGATCGGCCAGGCCGATCTAGTCAAAAACCTTAAGTTACTTCAGGACGATCAATATCGGCCAGCCCGTATCCAGAGCTATTGTCAGGACGATTTTCCTCTGATTTGAACTGATCGGCCAGGACGATCATGAGATCGGCCTGGACGATCAAGCCAATTTTCAATCGTCCTATTTTCCATCCAGGGCGATGCTCTGGCCGATCATCATTGATTTGTACTGATCGGCCAAGCCGATGTCCATATCGGCCTGGACGATATTGTCGGCAACTTGCAATTAATGAGCTCTTTTGAAGCTCTTCTATTTAAGAGCTCTTGTTCAACGTTTTTAAAAACCTTTGGCTGCTGCCTTGACCTGAGAAGACCTTGAGGAGAGAAAGAGAGAGAGAGGAGAGAGAGAGGATCTTGTGAGGGGGAGCTTGTGAGGGGTTTCACAAGGGTTGCTTCAAGGATCTCTTTGCGTCGTCTTCGTCTAGAGTTTCTCGTCCGTGGAAGGGTCGGTAGAGGTAAGGAGTTTTGCATTTGGTTTTGGTTCTCTGCCAGCTTCAGGAGGAAGCAAAAGGAGATAGGTTCTCTGCCTTGCCGGGGTGGCAAAAAGAAGGTTCTTGTGAGGGTTTCTCCACCTAGCCGTGGGGGCTAAAGGAGAGTCACTTTTTTGTAGTGCAATACTTGGAGGTTGCCTCCAAGGAGTGGACGTAGGTCGTGTCGACCGAACCACTATAAATTTCTGTGTTCCTTTTCTTGCTTCCGCACTTTTAAATTCCGCACTTTTTTTTGTGGTGTGATTTGGTTTATGTGATTTTATTTCTTTGTTTAAAAAGAAGTTTTTAAAATACCAATTCACCCCCCCTCTTGGTTAGTTTGGGACTAAGTTCATAGGGCTTAACATCCCCATCGAACTTTCAAGTGGTATCAGAGCTTGATTCGAAAATTAAAGTTTGAAAACTTTTTGAATTTGATCCATGTCTAACTTTGGGAATCGCAACACTACGGAAGGGTATTCTATTACCCGACCTCCTCTGTTCGATAACCTACCTTTTGATTTTTGGAAAACTCGCATGTCAACTTTTTTACAATCTACTGATTATCGCATGTGGATGCTTATTCAAGAAGGTTATTCTCCACCTTCTCGTGAAATTAACAGTTTTAAAACTGAAGTTGCTTTTACCGAATGGACTTTTGATGAACGAGATTTTGCTCAATTAAATGCGAAATGTTTGAATTGTTTTTTCTGTGCTTTAAAATCTGAGGATTACATGCGTGTTTCAACTTGCAAAACTGGTAAATAAATTTGGGATAAATTGTGCATTACTTATGAAGGCAATAATGAAGTTAAACAATCCCGTTTAAACATTCTCTTGCATGACTACGAACTTTTTCGTATGAAACCTCATGAATCGATTTCTGACATGTACACTAGGTTTACTCAGATTGCTACTTCATTGCATGCACTAGGAAAATAACTTTCGAACTATGAAAAAGTTAACAAGATTTTGAGATGCTTGCCTTCGTCTTATGATGCAAAAATTACTGTAATCACTGAATCTAAAGATTTGAACACCTATTCTATTGATAACTTGCTTGGCTCACTCATTGCTTACGAGCAAGGGGTGAATCAAAGAAATCTTGATACAGGTGAGAAGAAAAAGGAGAAAACAATTGCATTGAAGGCACACAAATCGGATTCTGAATCTTCCGGGTCTGAAAGCGATGGAGTTGCCTTCATCACAAGGCAATTCAAAAGCTTTCTAAGGAAGAAACAAAAGCATCATCAAAGTTGGAGAAAAGGTAAGGATCATAAACATATTAAAGGATCTTCTGATGTTGTTTGTTTTGAATGCAGGAAACCTGGACATGTAAGAGCCGATTGTCCTACACTTCAAGATCATTCAAGCAAAGAAAAGGAAAAAGGTGAGGAGAAAGCTAAGTTTAGGAAGGAGAATAAGAAAATCCAAAGAGGCTTCTGGGCAGAATCTGGTACTGATTCCTCTGAGACTGAACGAGAGGAAGAGACTACAAACTTGTGTTTCATGGGAGAAAATCAAAGTGATGAGGAAGAGGTATGTAAACCAACCTATGATGAATTGTTTGAAATTTGTGAAAAAATCCATACATCATACAAAAAACTTAAGAAAACTCATGCTAGCCTAAAATTAGAACATTCAAATCTACAAAAATAGCATGAAGTTTTTCTCAAAGATCATGCAACGATTGATTCAAATCACATGGCTCTCCTTGATGAATTTTAAGAATTAAACAAGAAGCATTTGGAATTAGTTGATAAAAGTAATGCATTAAAAGCTTCACACACCTCACTTAACGATGATCTTAAGAAATCTAAAGAGATTGAGAAAAATTTGAGGATTGAGAATGATGCATTAAAAAGAACTAACTTGAGAATTCAAAATGATTTGGAAACATGTAAGAAAGCTAGGATGACACCAACTTTTAATCAAAGGCCAGAATCTAGGAAGAGACATTTTTACCCAAACCATTTAAGAAAACCTTTTCCTGGAGTTCAATGTTTTTCTTGTGGCATGCTAGGACACATCTCACACACTTGCACAGTTCACCGCAATACACATTGGGTGTGGAGACCTAAGATGCATGATTCAAAGCATACCACATCTGCATTGCACTCTACATTTCCTAAGAAGGAGCCCAAATCTGTTTGGGTTCCTAAAACTGACTGTTGTTGAGTTTTGTAGGAGTGCTCTCACCAAAGACCTCGTGAGAGCATAAGATAACTGAACATAAGGAGGCTTGCAGCTCAATTGCTTAAATCTGTTGCTTTATCACTTGCTTGAAATCTTTAGTTTTTGTGTGTCTTTTATTTTTAGTTTTTGTGTTCACTTTGTGTTGTTTTTAGTTTGCTTTATTTTTTTTTATGAGTTTTTGTTTTTTCACTTTGGTCTTTATTTTTTGGCCTTCCATATGATAAAACTTCTCAAGCTTTTAAATATTGGAGTTTTTGGAGATAGGGTTTAGCTTTTTTTAAATTGGTTAAAGGGAGTAAACTATTGATGTTTTTTCCTTCTTCTGACTTTGTTTAGTGGCATGATTTTCTTCTATAAAACAAATGTCTAAACTCAGTTTAACCAATGGCGTTTTAAGATCTCTTTCTAATCTTGCTACATTAAATCATCTTATGCATAATAGTCAAAATTCTTTGATATCATTCAAGCTTTTGAAATCTTACCATTGCAGTTATCCCGTGATTTTGATTTTGTGTTGTGGATTGTTCTTCTCTATGTTAGAGAGAGAGCTCCTATTCTCTAATATTTGGATGATATACTCACAACTAAGTATTTTTTTCTTTAAGGGTATATTAAAGAATTTTTAGCTTGCAAAAGTTAAAAAGGAAAGAGGCCAATGAAGCCAAATTGAAAAGAAAACTATATACACAAAAGTGTATCAAAAATCAAAAGATGCTCAAAGAGCCAATAAAAGTGACAAGAGGCATAAAATTAGCCCAATGCAAGCTATCATCTCTTTGGTAAAACTCTTAAAACTTAGAAAACTCATTGATTATGTGATACCTTCAAAGATTTGATTTCAATTTCCATGATTGAGAAAAATTATTTTGGTTTATTATTTATGAGATATTTTTGTTGTTAACAAGCCTTGATTGGATCTTCTTATCCTCTTTTGTTATTCCAAGTTAGGACTCTGTTGTTTTTAAGAGAATTTTGTACCCTGAAGGATGTCTGATCTAGGGTAAATGGAATAAGTTTTTCTATCTTCTTCTGATTGGATTTTGTTAAACCTCTTGATCTCCTAAAACATTAAAAGTTTAAATTCATGAAAAGAATTCTCATATGATGCCTCCATAAAACAAAAAAATTAGAAAAATTAAAAAAAAAAGTGTTCGGTGGTTGGTTTTCATTGTGTTATTTTTGTGTCTTTGACTGTCTTTTCTTTTATTTTATTTTTTTTAGAATCCTGATCATCACCTTTTCTGTCTTGATTTCAAATTCAAGTCAGATCGTCCTGGCCGATATTTATATCGTCCCGGCCGATATGACAAATTCTTTCCAAAATCCATCTGCTGACCTTTTTCTGTACTTACTGCAATTCATCATCCTGGACGATACATTATCGTCCTGGACGATTTGATCGAACTCATGGTGATAGTCCTGGCCGATAGTATATTTGTCTGGCTGATGCATTATATGTGCATCGTCCTGGCCGATACACTGGACCGTCCCGGACGATCCACGTGTCAGTACGTTTTGATCTTTAAATTCGGCCCCGGACGATCCATTATTGGACCATCGGCCGGGCCGATCCACTGTTCATCCTGGACGATACACGTGGCAAGCATTTAAAACGTTTTAACTTTGGCCGTTACGATCAATTATTATGCATGATCCTGGACGATACACCTAATCGGCCCGGACGATCTGCTTTTTCAACGGTCGTCCAGACTGACTCCTCGGGCCGATAGCCTGTGTCTAATCGGCCTGGCCGATATCTGATCGGCCCGGACGATTGGACCGCCTTTTTGACCAATCGGCCTGTACGTAATTATTGACACATATCGGCCTGGACGATTCCGCGATCGGCCAGGACGATATGGCCGTTTCTTTAAATTCAGGCCGATCCAGCCATGATTTTTCACTCTTCATCCTTTCTCCTTTGTGTTTTTCTCTTAAGTTCTCTCAAATGGCTGGTGGGAAACGCGTCCGTCAGACCTCTGGAAGTTCCTCGAGGGAAAGGGTTGACCCTCGTCTCCGGGAAGCAGAAGATGAAGCCGCATATCATCGTTATAAAGAATGTGGAATTACTGTTTTAAGAATTATCAATCCGACCCACATCTCTTACCCGGTAATGGATCTCTTCGCTCACACTTCCCTTTGCTTCATTCTGTCTCTTATTTTCCCTTTCAATTCTGAGTTCCTTCTAGAATTTTTTGCAAACCTTCGCATCAACCCTACCTTCACAGCCCTGTCCTCCTATGTGAATCGATGCCCTGTCGAAATCACATATCAGGACTGTGTTGATCTTTTACAGCTATCCACCACCGGAGATAAGCTGCACATAATTGCCCCTGATCCTGATTTTGACTGGTCCACGGTAAATCACTTTCTTCGCCAGACCAATGTCCGTTACCATGTTGGAGAGACTAGCTCTTTAGTCAGAGATGCTAGGACAATCCAACATGTCCTTCGCACCTCCGTCATTCCAAAAGCCGGTGACCGAGTCCACATTACCCCTCTACTTTCCCTCACTACCTTCTACATCATGGCTCATAGGGAAATCAACACTGCGGACCTATTGTTTCGTTACATTGATCACCTAACAACAATTCGTGATCCAGGCCACAGAAGAAAGCCAAATCTAGCCTTAGGACACATCATAGCCTATGTTCTTGAAACTAAATACCAAATTCAATATCCCAATCCACCAGATTTCCCAACTCTCTTCTACTCAAACAATTCCTTCAACACCCTTCACAGTACTCGTCTCCACCCTGATGAACCTCGGGGGGCTAGAGAGGAGGAGGCTCCCGCTCCAGCTCCCTTTCCTGACCCTGTTCCTCTCCACCAACACTCACCGGTTGATCAGTTGATTGAGAGATTTGATCGTTGGGAGACCCAGTTTGACGCGTATGTTGCTGCCCTGGAGCAGCAACACTCTGAGGACATTGCCCGCTACGAGCATCACCGCGCTGAGGATTTAGCTCGATTTGACAGTTTTCTTACTCACCAGCAGCAGCAGCATGACCAGGACATCGCCTGGTTCAATGCTCAGTTTACCACCCTTGCCAGTTACTTTCAGCAGCCACCTCCACCTCCTTCATCTGATGATCAGGATCCCTCGTTCTTTTAGTGTGTGCTTTGAGTTATTATTTCTTGTCTTTATGTAGTTAGTCTTTCGTGATGTTTTTTTTTTCTGCTATTTCTGGACTCTCTTTTTGTGATGACAAAAAGGGGGAGTAGGATAGGGTGTGGTAGGAAAAAGTTGATATTGTAACTTTGTTTTTCTAATGAATCTATTTTTGTCCTACTTGTATTTTGCCATCATCAAAAAGGGGGAGATTGTTGCAAATCTATTTTTCATGTCTTATGTTTTGATGATTGACAAACACTGTTTCTCTTGGACAGCTTGTTGCTTCTAACTTTTCAGGAATCGAAGATCGGACAATCAAAAAGGAGCCAAGTTAAGGAATGCGTAGGTTTAGGGTTGAGTCAGTCTGTACTTTTGTTTTTTACCTTTTGAGTCCACTTATAATAGTCAAAGAGACTGATGCTATGTAACCCTTCACACACACACTTGAGAGACTTAGAATTTCTGTTTTTACTCATATCGGCCAGGACGATTTCTTGGATCGGCCTGGACGATCAGCTTTCAACAGAAAGTCTAAATAAGGATTCTTAATTAAGGCAGCCGACATTAACAGATCGTCCTGGACGATACGTGTATCGGCCAGGACGATAAGCTCAAAACAGAAAGAAGTAGCCGCCATAGTCAAGTATGGTATACTGTATCTTTAAATTATCGGCCAGGACGATCCTCGGATCGGCCTGGACGATATTCACAAATTATGCCATAATTGTTCAGGGAATCAAGGGGGTAATTAAGGATGATTGATATGATCATATCGTCCTGAACGATCGCAAGATCGGCCAGGCCGATCTAGTCAAAAACCTTAAGTTACTTCAGGACGATCAATATCGGCCAGCCCGTATCCAGGGCTATTGTCAGGACGATTTTCCTCTGATTTGAATTGATCGGCCAGGACGATCGTGAGATCAGCCTGGACGATCAAGCCAATTTTCAATTGTCCTGTTTTCCATCCAGGGAGATGCTCTGGCCGATCATCATTGATTTGTACTGATCGGCCAGGCCGATGTCCATATCGGCCTGGACGATATTGTCAGCAACTTGCAATTAATGAGCTCTTTTGAAGCTCTTCTATTTAAGAGCTCTTGTTCAATGTTTTTAAAAACCTTTGGCTGCTGCCTTGACCTGAGAAGACCTTGAGGAGAGAAAGAGAGAGAGAGGAGAGAGAGAGGATCTTGTGAGGGGGAGCTTGTGAGGGGTTTCATAAGGGTTGCTTCAAGGATCTCTCTGCGTCGTCTTTATCTAGAGTTTCTTGTCCGTGGAAGGGTCGGTAGAGGTAAGGAGTTTTGCTTTTGGTTCTGGTTCTCTGCCAGCTTCAGAAGGAAGCAAAAGGAGATAGGTTCTCTGCCTTGCCGGGGTGGCAAAAATAAGGTTCTTGTGAGGGTTTCTCCACCTAGCCGTGGGGGCTAAAGGAGAGTCACTTTTTTGTAGTGCAATACTTGGAGGGTGCCTCCAAGGAGTGGACGTAGGTCGAGTCGACCGAACCACTATAAATTTCTGTGTTCCTTTTCTTGCTTCCACACTTTTAAATTCTGCACTTTTTTGTGGTGTGATTTGGTTTATGTGATTTTATTTATTTGTTTAAAAAGAAGTTTTTAAAATACCAATTCACCCCCCTCTTGGTTAGTTTGGGACTAAGTTTATAGGGCTTAACATCCCCATCGAACTTTCACAAGGAGTGGACGTTGGTCGAGTCGACCGAACCACTATAAATTTCTGTGTTCTTTTTTTTGCTTCCGCGCTTTTAAATTCCACATTTATTTCTGTGGTGTGATTTGGTTTATGCAATTTTCTTTCTTTGTGAAAATAGTTTTTAAAATACCAATTCACCCCCCCTCTTGGTTAGCTTGGGACTAAGTTCATAGGGCTTAACATCCCTAACAAACTTTCATCTCATAATATAGTGACCAAATTTTTTTTAAATACTACATTCAATTATCTTTCAAACAAGCTCTAGAACACTTAATTTGGTGGAGAAATGAATTTACTGTGAATTTTCAAAGTTCTGAGCATTTTTTTGAAAATTTTTAAATCCATTAATAGCAGGCGGCGCCAATCTTTGGCAATGATTGACGCCAAAAAGGTGATGGTGCATGTCATTTTAACACGTGGCACACTGTTATCAGCCACTTAACTACGTCATCAATAATCCTGGGCCGTTCGATCAAGAAAGAGGAATGATCGGATGACCGAGATCGATCGAGGCTATTTTAGTTCAAAATGAGTTAGAAAATTGAAATGCTCATAACTTTCAAAATACTCATCAAAATTTGATGAAAATTGAAACATAAGCTCATGGTAATCTAATCTGTCAATGCCTAGAGTTTAGAGGCTCCATACATTGTATATTTGGAGCAGTTTCAAATTTTAAATTTAACTAAAAGTTGTAATATCTCACCAACCAATGAACGGATTTTGACGATCTTGGGCTCGTTGGAAATCTGCTGCAATCCTCTTCAATTTTGTAGAAGATGTCAAAGCTTGACTCTGTCTTGATTAGAAGTTATTATTGAAACCCCTATTTCTCTCTCTAAACTCCTCTCTCTTCACCAATGAGGCTTTGGAGGCATGGATTTGGTGGAGAATGGCTTGGGAAAGATAGAAAATATCTGTAGAAGCTCTAAGATGAGACTTAGAGGTTTTGAAAGCTCTGGAGATTTAGTGTTGAGTGAGAGAATGTTAAGGAGAGAATGATGCCCATTTTTTATGTTTTGCCCTAATTCAAATGGCCATGGCTTGAAGGGAGGATCTTGATCAACTTGGAGAACTCCCAGATGAATTCCATCTGTCCAAGGAGTGGTTGAGAGCAGATGGCAAAGGACATGGCAAGAACATGCCATGTGGAAACTGGTTTTGGTACACATTTGTGCAAGGGAGCAATGGGAGCCATTTGATTGTGATTCAAGGGCTAGGATTGGCCCTAAGAAGCTTCTAGATCTTGATTAAACAGCTGCAATAGCTTTGGATTAAAATGGATTAGGTTTAGGGGGTTATTTGACCAAAATTGACTACCCTAAGCCTAGGTTTGACAGTTTGACCAGTCCACTTGCCATGTGGATTGGTGATGTGGCATGAAAGGAGTGGATTTGAGCTGGTTGGAAGGGCTTGAGGCTTAAAAAAATTGGGTTTGAGTGAAATAAACATGTGTACATGTATGTTTGACTATGGTTAAAGGTTTGACTTGATCAAAATCAACAGTAATTTGATTTAGAGAGGGTTTGAAAATATTTGAAATTATATTTGAGATGGATTTGAAGACTTAGATGATTTGATTTAAAGAAATGTTTGGAATAACCCATTTAGACTCTTAAGGGGCACTTGAGTCAACCTAGGTTGACTTGGTCAACTATATTGACCCATGAGGTGGGTCAAAGCTCAACAGGTTTGATATTATGTTTTGAACATGTTGGAGGTGGTCCCAGGCTCAAAAGTTTTGGTTTGATATTTAAAAATTGTTGGAAGTGGTTCCAAACAATTTGAAGGTCATTTAGTTTGAAATTGGTCTTTGAATCCCATATGGGGGGTATTTTGGTCATTTTGACCCCTGGTCAACTGGGGGCCAAAATAGGTCCAGAAAAATATAGTTTAATGCTCAACAAGTCATAATCAAGTGTCTAGAAGTGATTGGAAGCTTTGTATGAAACTCCAGGGTCAAGATCTACTGGGTGGCAGGCCCAGTGGCATAGGCCGTAAATATTTGAAGGTTTTACAACCTTTGGATTTGGGTTTAGTTTCTAGGGTTAGAGACCTCAGAATGGGATCAAATTTGGAGAGTTTCCTCCAGAGACATGTCTTATCACTTTGCAAGTGATAGACTCTGAATCAGAGGTCATTTGATTGGGTTTTGAAGTGTTTGAAAATTCACTGAAAAAAGCTTCTAGGATTTAGCCTTTTAGCATTGAAATTTGGTTTGAATGATCTAAGATCTAGGTAGATCCTAAGGTTGAGATTCTAGGAGGATCCTAGAGTTTGGATTGGTGATTTAGGGTCAAGATTGGTCCAAGTGACTTCATAAAAAATGAGGTCAACAAATGGACTCCCAATATGTGTAATAGAATGAAATTCTATTGCACATATTGGCGTTGACCGAACTTAAAGGTCAAGTCTGGAATTTTGATCCTAAGGGAATGAAAAGTTCATCCCAAGGGAATCAAGATTTAAATTTATACTAGGATAGTGCCACGGAGGGTGTACTCTACCACTAGTGGGTCGAATCCTAAGGGAAGGAAAAGTCTATCCCTAGAGGAAAAGAAAACCTAGGTGATCGTATAGGCAGGAAGAAATCCTAACTATAGAGGATCAAGCCTGGATTTTGATTCTAAAGGAAAGGGTGCCTAACCTTAGAAGATTGAATTTGGATTTGATTCTAAGGGAAGGAAATACATAACCCAAGAGGATTTAGCATTGATTTTGATTCTAAGGGAAGGGAAGATCTAACCCTAAAGGATTGAATTTGAAATTGACACTAAGGGAACGGAAGACCTAGCCCTAGAGGATTGAGTTTGGAAAAGATTCTAAGGGAAGGGAAGACATAACCCTAGAGGATTGAGTTTTGATTTGGTACCAGGGTTGTGCCACAAGGGGCGTACTCTACCACTAGTAGATTTAATCCTAAGGGAAGGAGGAAACCTAACCTTAAGGAGAAGAAAACTAGAATGATCATGTATGAAGGAAGAACTCCTAACTATAGAGGATCACATTTGAGTTTGATACTAGGGTAGTGCCTCGAGGGGCGTATTCTACCACTAATTGATCTAATCCTAAAGAAAGGAAGCACGGGGACTCACACCTAACCTTAAGAGAAAATAAATGACAGAACTATGTGGGGCCCAACAGGCTTAATTCCACCTTCAGTCAGTCGAGATCCTAGGAGATAGGAAGCACATGGACTCACACCTATTCCTAACGGATCGGATTTGTACTGGGTATTCAATGATTAACCTAGCTAGAAAGCACAGGGACTCACATCTAACTAGGGGAACTAGCCAAGGAGATAGTCTGCCAGAATCTCTAAGGATTCGGCAAAAACTATATAACCCGAAATTTGATTTTGTAAGCTAGGACTGTACCACAAGGGGATTTCTCCACCACTAGCAGATCTAATCCTAAGGAAAGGAAGCACGGGGACTCACACCTAACCTTAAAGAAAAGAAAGAGTGACTGAACTATATGGGGCCCAATAGGCTTAATTAAACTTTTAGTCAGTCGAGATCCTAGGAGATAGAAAGCACAGGTACTCACACATACTCCTAACAGATAAGATTTGTACTGGGTATTCAATGACTAACCTAGCTAGAAAGCACTGGGACTCATATCTAACTAGGGGAACTAGCCAAGGAGATAGTCTGCCAGAATCTCTAAGGATTCGACAAAAACTATCTAACCCAAAATTTGATTTTGTATGTTAGGATGGTACCACGAGGGGCTTGCTCCACCACTACCAGATCTAATCCTAAGGAAAGGAAGCACGGGGACTCACACCTAACATTAAAGAAAGGAGAGTGACTGAACTATGTGGGGCCCAACAGGCTTAATTCCACTTTTAATTAGTCGAGATCCTAGGAGATAGGAAGCACAGGGACTCACACTTACTCCTAACAGATCAGATTTGTACTGGGTATTTAATGACTAACATAGCTAGAAAGCATAAGGACTCACATCTAACAAGGGTATTTAGCCAAGGAGATAGTCTGCTAGAATCTTTAAGGATTCGACAAAAACTATCTTACCCGAAATTTGATTTTGTATGCTAGGATGGTGCCACGAGGGGCTTGCTCCACCACTAGCAGATCTAATCCTAAGGAAAGGAAGCACGGGGACTCACACCTAACCTTAAAGAAAAGAAAGAGTGACTAAACTATGTGGGGCCCAATAGGCTTAATTCCACTTTTATTCAGTCGAGATCCTAGGAGATAGGAAGCACAGGGACTCACACCTACCTACTCCTAACGGATCGAATTTCTATTGGGTATGCAATGACTAACCTAGCTAGAAAGCACAGGGACTCACATCTAACTAGGGGAACTATCCAAGGAGAGAGTCTGCTAGAATCTCAAAGATTCGGCAAAAACTATCTAACCCGAAATTTGATTTTGTATGCTAGTATGGTGCCACGAGGGGCTTGCTCCACCACTAGCAGATCTAATCCTAAGGAAAGGAAGCACGGGGACTCACACCTAACCATAAAGAAAAGAAAGTTTGGTTTTGGTTTTGAATTTAATTGATTTTTAAATTTTGGATTTTGATTGGATTTGGCATGATTTGAAGTTGATTGAAATTGTGATTTCAGATAGTGATCTGAATTTAGAAATTTTTGAATTTGAACTTGTTTGAATTTCAAGATTGATTTGATTTTAGTGAATTTAAGTTTGAAGAGTTTTGAATTTGATTTAGTTTTAACACTCATCTGGCATGGTACTTCCTGAAGAGTCACCCCGACATTCGAAAATGTCGGGTGGCATCCTTCAAGGTTGATCAATTAATGTTTGAAATTTTCTCAAAGCTCATCTCTACGACAAAAGGACAGTCTTGTGTTGGTTCAAACTCCTCCACCGATCTCTCGGTAGGCTAAGATATGCATCCAAAGAACCTGGGCCAAGTCTCCTACTTGGAAGGTTCTATGTCGCGCTATCTTATCACAAGCTTGAACCGGTCAGGTTTTGTACGATTCTGAGTTTTATTGAGCTTTAAAGAAAAAGCTCTGTAAGGCCTCGAGCTCTTTAAATTGGAGTTGAACACTCTACTCAGTAGTGGATTGAACTTGAATGGCAATTCCCAGCATTACAAAATACTCCTCTAGTGGGGCTTGATCTTGGACCCAGTATAGAGTGTAATTTTGTTGAAAAAGCCTTAAAGGAAGATATGCCTATGTGCAAAGACTTACCCACATTTCTTAAGGACATGATTTGAATTCTTTTCAAGAGTAGAAGATTTTATCTTTCTATTAAGAAATTTCCTCTAACTATTTTGACCCTATCGGAACGACATGTGGGAATAAATTTATCAATTAGAGTGAGAAGTAGAGTCGACTCCAACCAATATGGAAGGATTTCAATTTTGTTGACCCAGACTTTTGTAGAAACTAAACTGGGATCTCTCTGAAATAAATTTTGAATTAAAATTAACTTAAAAAGGTTTAAGTTGAAGAGAGGAATTTGATCTTTTCAATTTTCTTGCACGATTTTCTTTATCTGATAGATAATTTATGCATGGTAAGAATCTGGATTCAAGATTTTTAAAGTTAAGTATTTAATGGTTATTGGGTTTTTTCTGAGATTTAAGGATTGAAAGGAAAGAAACCATCTCACTCTTCTTCTCTTTTTCTAGTGACGCAGTTTGCGTATCTTTTGACTTTTGGTGCACTTCATACATTTCTTGATTTTTGGCGCATTCGCGCATTTCTTGATTTCAATTAAATTTGAGAAGAGGCTCCACTTTCTTCAAATACCTTAAATTGATTGATCTTCTTAATTTTAATGTTGGGATTATATCTCAAGTATTAGAGAAGATTATTCGTTCTCTTATACAAGGAAGAATAATCCTCAAAGCACAAATTCAATCTTTTTGAAAAGGGTATCAGCTTGACTTTGAAAATCATTGAACAGATTTTAAACAAGCGAGAATCACCTATGAAGATAGAAGATTGCGAGAAGATTGATAAAATTTTTATTTCTTAAACAAACTTAAATTTGAGGTAGATTTTAATTTAAAAGTTAAATCAACCCACAAAAGCGGTGGGAGGGAGGGACATTCAAATATTTGAGGGAGCCAACTATAACTCTCTCCTGCTTAAGACTTAAGGTAGAGGTCAATTTTCATTAAAAAGAAGAATCAACTATCTTGAAAATCTTGATCTAGTACACTTGAGAAATTGGAAACTTTTTCCTTAATGGTTGCAAATCTAGGTGGCAAGACCCTAGTAGTATGGAATTGAATTCCTACAATCTCTTTGAAGGGAGAGACTGTTATAGGGTCTGCAACATCTCTAGAAAGCACGTAATTATTATAATCAATATATTTATCACGATAGGACCCCGTTGAAAGTTATATTTCAACGGTATCACTATCTGACACAATCTTAGATTGTTTCCTCCCTTAAATTACTACTAGGCTAGTTGTTAAGAGAGTGGCACCCCGGGTGGTTTCTACTCCTCCTCCTCTGTAGATGATGTAGTGGGACATGTATATTAATGCGCCTTAACATCTTCTGGTAGAGTGGACGGATCATAACCCTCAGTTGGGGGGCCTATGGCCTATTGCTGGTGATCGCTCAATTCTCTCTTGCTCGAGTCTTTCTGTGTAGTAGTCAAGCAGGTGTATTGAAGATCGCACTCTCATTTCTATTACCTCCCTCCTCTGTGTAAGCAGAGGGTATGTAGAAGGAGCAACGAACTCTCGATTGGCCTCAAAGTCGGCCCTCTTTAAGGATTCCGACTCAATATTCTTTCTAGCCTTAAGATTCCTTTTTCTGACTCTTCGAATGTAATTCTTCATTTTGTTCCTACCGACGATAGGGGTGCTAGAATTTGAACCGATCTCAGATTAAGATGGTAGCTCTTTTATCGTTATTGACTTCTGGTTTTGATCCTCATGAGTAGATGATATAGTAGGTAAGGGGCGACAACAACCTTTATTTCAGAACTGGGGAAGTCAACTCCTAACCCTAAAGTAATCACTACAAAGGAGACATCCTTTTGAGTGTCAGTAGACAGATCTAAGATTCTTTCTCTATTAACTAAAATCTTGAGATTTTGAAATTCTATCTCATACTGAATTTAATTGCCATTAAGAATTTCTTCTACATGCATATCTTTATTCAGTGAGAAGACGAGTTTCCCAGCCATTTGAGTGTTTGATTTCCTGGAAGTAACAAAATGACTTGAATTAGTGATTTTGAAATGACATTTAAGTTTTGAATTTGATTGATTTTGTTCGAAATTTTATAACTCAATCATGTAGTTTTGCATTGAACACGGTGGTTCATAAAATTGATGAGTGAAAATAAAGACTTGAATTTGATTCTTTGGCTACACCAATTGACTTGGGGCAAAATGTCAAAATTTTGATTTGGATTTGTAATCTAATTAAGATTGAATTTAAAGTTGAAATCAAACTTGATTTTAAGGTTGATATTGAATTTGGCTTAAAATTGAATTTGAATTTGAATTTGAATTTGAAATTAAAGTTGAGTGGATTTTCTTCAAATTTTATAACTCAACACACTGAGTTTCACTCAGTCATATAGGTTCACAAAATTAATATGAAAAATCCAAAAATCGGGCTTGACTCTTTCATTTCACCAATCGACTTGGGATGAAATGTCAAAGCCCATATTTTGACTTTAAAACCAAAATTGAAGTTGAATTTGAGTTTAAAGTCAAACTTGAGTTGAATTTGAATTTAAGATTGAATTTGAATTTGAGGTTGGAACTTAATGGATCTTTATCAGATTTTAAAACTCAACATATTGAATTATGTTCAAATATGCAGGTTTACAAAATTAATCTTAAAATCCCAAGATTTAGACTTAACTCTTTCATTCCAAAAAGTGGTTTAGGGGTGAAATGTCAAAGCCTAAAATTGACTAAAGAACTTTAGAATTGTGTTGCATGTGTTCAACTATAATAGAATGTTATAGGAGACACATGGCAATGACGATTGAAATTGGTTTGAATGATTTTCCTTCATTTTTTGAAACACAAAATGTTGAGTTTTATTTTCAACATAATGGTTAACAAAAATTAAGGAAAAATTGGGAGTCCTAGACTTGACTCTTTCACTACACTGCTAGCTCAACGTGAAATGTCAAAATCCAAAATTGACTTGAAAGTTTTGGGTTTGCGTTGTATATGTTCAATTATAATAGAATGTTATGAAAGACACATGACAACGACGATTGAAGTTGATTTGAAAGATTTTGGGTAAGTTATGAAAGTTCAAAAGTCTGACAGAACCTCTCTTTACTTTGAAACTCAATATGTTGAACTCGCGTTCAACATAAAGGTTAACAAATTTATAGAGGGAGATTCTAACAAGTCAACCCGACTCTTTCACCCTGACGAACTGTTTGGGAATGAAATGTCAAAACTTGACTTTGCTAGAAATATTGATCTTTTGAGTTAAATTTGAAGGTGTTTATATTCTTTCACATATAATGAATTATAAGAGCTACAATTCTATATGTAGTGATAGAATATAGAGATCAATTAGGATTTGAAAGAGATTGAATTTTGCTTAAATGATTGAAATCTTGATTTTGAATTTGAAAAGCCTTCTGTAAATTGTGAAAGTTAGCACGCTAGTTATTTACTCGCATGCAAGTTTGCAATATATACAAAAGGATTTGGCTTGACACTTTTGCTCTACCAATTAACTTGGAGGAAAAATGTCAAAGCCCGACTTGGAAGAGGTTTCCTACACTCACCTCTCATTTGACATGTCTTAATTTAGCTGGCCACACTCACCCAAGGAAGAAATGGGAGAGGAACCAATGGAGAGAAAGGTATTCAAAACTACCGATTCAATAAAATTTATACAGCTATTAAAGAGGGAAAGTGAGACTTATCCCCAGCGTAGTCGCCATTTTTGTTTGATTGAAAAATATATAATTTATGTATATAATTTTGAAAAAATTTTAATAATCTTTGGGACTATTTAATTTTTAAAATTTTCAAATCGAACGCATCATTTTGAACAGTATATCGCCTCGAAGGGCGAATATATAGTTCTCTAATGAGTTCTAATTATAAAATTTAAATTCATCCTGATTATCGTAGTCAAACTCAAAAGGAGAATCATATTGGACCCCGGAGGATCAAAATAGAATTTAATCAATTGTTTGACTATGTTAATCTAGATAAAAGATCATTAGTTTCATAATCAAAACCATGATAATAATTGATATATCCCTTCGAAGAAAGAAGATATCAATCATTATCGATCGATTGAAAATGACAATAATGATCGTTGTATTTAATTTTCCCAAAGAGAATTAATTAAAGGTATTGAAAAATTAGTTTTGAAAATCAGTTTTGGGTTTCTAAATCTCTTACGAGCGCAAGCCCTCGTAGTTAATTACATCGTAGGAAATTAGAATTTCCTACAAAAACTCTCGATTAAAATAACGGTAGGAATTTTATTTAGATTTTCAAAGATCGATATCAAAGGAGGTTAAGGATTAGAATTTCAAGTGGGATTGGATCAAAATTGAAGACTTATTTTTGGAATCAAAGGAAGAAGGGTAGGAGGTGTTTTGGGATTCTAAATTACTTTAGAAATGCCTTAGTCTATCCTAAGTGTTGAGCTTGAATTCGATTGAAAGAGATTTTTTAAATTGAATGGTCAGTTTTATTAGAAAATTGAGATTCAATTCCCGGAGGGTGAGGTCTTATGGCCGAGTCAGCCTCAGAACCTAAGTCTAAATTGGGTATTGAAAAGTGACCCGAACCTAGCTAATGCAGTGCAAATCTGGTCTTACCCTGGCCTGGATTGGGGAGCCAGCTAAACCACCTAAATAATTTAAAATTATGAGTATGGTCAATTTGTGTAGAGTGGTCGGGACATTAATTAGATTGAGTTTGAAGAGTTGGGGCCGACATCTAGAGCGAATCCTAATTGGCCCCTTAGACTTATGTTGGGTATTTGATTTCTAAATAAATGCAATTAAATATTATACTCGATTTTAATTTGTTATTAATGCGATGCATGCTAATCGACTCGATTGAATACAAAATTTATATGTAGCAGTTTAAAAATTTTTGGCTTAGAAAATAGGTTTTCCCCTTGAGATTGCATAACATCCCCTTGACAGATCGGCACGCTCATAGGCTAGGTGGTATGCCAGAACCCGCAGGCAAGGAGATGCCTAACAAGGTAGAGAAGGTATAATATGAATGCATGAAAAACCCTCGGAGAGTCCGATCTTACTTCTTAAGACCATTTAGAGTTTCTATCTTATCTTAAAAATTTTATTTAGTTAAGGTAGAAAAATTTTGATAAACCCCTAAGAGCCTAAATTTGAATTTTAGAGTAAATTAAATACGGCATGCAAATAAAAAGACTAGAAAAGCATACAGTTCTAATGAGCAATCAATTAAATAAATCAACTAAATTAATTATTCAAATTGAAAGTCCATAGGCAAGTGCCCTTATTATTACATCACAGACTTGCAAGAAAGTAAAGTGACCGGGCACCACTAACAACAACCCGGATTTCTAATCCTAAATCAAATGACTTTGAGATTTTGGATTCTTCTCGTTATCCACTTCTTCATCTTCTCACGAACATCTTGATTCATCGGTTCTGGATATCCAAATGAAAAGAAACTCCCCCTTGAACGAGGTGTTATCTTTCATCTTTGGATATTTGAGAGGTATCCTAATTTGACTTCCAAATGGAAGAAGACCCTCCCCTTTAGGGATGTCTTCACCTCTTTGGAATTTAAATTAGATATTCGTATCCCAATCTCAAGTCATTTCAAAAGTTTACAACCTTATTTAATTAAATTTACATCAATTGAAATAAAAAAAATATAGACTCGATCCCGCAAGGTTATCTTAATAATCAGCAGTTATATAAACAATCCCAAGCAGTTATTAAATGAAATTTGAAATGCAATTTTTTTAGCCACACTTGGCTATGCTCTTTTATTTAAAGGGGGGTCTTAAGCGCAGCGGGTACCTGCGCAAAGAGTGTATATTTTTTTTATTAATTGCCCCATTTAATTGTAGCTCCTTGTGTGAGCATGGCCACCTGCATAAGACTGGACAAGTATAATTTGTCAGGGGTAGATCTAGCGCACAAGAAAAATATATTACAAAATACATTAAGCAAGTAAGTAATAAACACATCAAGTCTAAACTAGCAAACAACATGCAATGAAAACTCAAAAACCCGGCACACAGCAGAAAAGTAAACACCGGCCTATCTTAAAACTAGATTCAGTGATCCTAGCAAACCATCTTAAGTGTGTGAGGTAGGTCGTGTGGTTTTGATATGTCCTAAATTGGATGATTAGTTAGAATTATTTGAAATTCGATTGGTTAAAAGGCTTAAGGGAATTTAGTTAGAATTTAAATATTAATACTTTGAAGAACTTTTAAAATTAATTATTAATTATTTGTTGGAAATCACCTTTGTTTCACACCGAGGCCGTGAAGTTTATTTCACCTTCCTTGGGGCTAAGTAAATAGCCTCATAGGCCTTGGTTACCCAGTGGTACCCGTTATAATTAAGTAGCATAAGTTGATTAAGATTTAAATGTTAATGAATTTTAATTAAGGTTGGTTGATTACTGATTTTAAGGTTAATTAAGGATTTCTGGAGTTTTAAAGTGATTTTGAGTTTTTATGAATTTTTGGAATATTTTAATCATTTAATTAAAGGGTTGAAAATTGATTTTTTAATTAAAAGTGTTTTCTGAAAATATAATATTTTATTAAAATTCTAGACCTTAATACGATCAGTTAGACAGTAAGTACGCTGAAATAGACTTTTTCTACATTTTATTACGAAGGTTTGAAGTTTTGAACTAGGTTTGACCAAAAAGTTGACTTTTTAAATTTGATGGTTTTCTGAAATTTTAACATTTTTAATAAATATTAGACATTATTATGAGTTGAATGCAATTAAGTTTTGTCAATTTGAATTTTTCTTGAATTAGTTATGAATTGTTGAAGTTTGACTATTTTTTGAATTTTTAAAATTGTTTAATTAAGGGCCTTTTTGTGATTATCCTCCAAATGAGTTCCCAACTCCTTGAAATCAGCTCCAAGGTCAGGAAAGACCTAAAAAGAGATTCCCAAGTATTTGGAAAATTTTTTGAATTTTAAATATTATTAATTAATTATTTTAATTAAATATTGATTTTTAACTAAAAATAAATTAAGGTTTAATTTGATGTCAAATCAAAGGGGTTTTAATTTTCTTTGATTAATACTTGAATTCTGGTCAGTTAGAAGTCTTATTCATATTTTTTGGGTTTAATCTTGATTTATTACCTTTTCTGAAAGTTTTGAAGGCTTAATTAAGGGTTAATGTTGACCTGTTTAAGTTTCTGACCTAATGAGCTCTAAATTGAGTGAAATTCTAACCTAGGGTTTATAATGTCACTAGGTTTAATGTTCTCAAATTTTATCCTTATTAGGTGTGTGTAGAATTTTCTAGGATTTTTCTAAGTTGACTAGACCTTGTCCTTAATTATTGTTCCTAGGTGGCACTAGTGTTCATTTAGGCTTAAATCTCTGTTCATTTAACACTTATAAATATGCAAGCATACCACAAAAATAATAAAGCCTAATTCTACAAATTTGGATAGTTATAAAATTTCAAAGTATTGGGTCCAAAATGGACCCATTACTTTGTAAATTCATATCATAGTAATATATTGGGTATCTACCCCTAATAAAATTACAATATATTCCTAAGATACCCAAAAACTTTCCACCAAAATTTGGGGCTCAATTGACCACTGTATTATGAGAAATTCATACAAAACTAATTTCAAACAATAAATAGTATCTCACAGTACAGTGACCAAATTAACTAGATTTTATTTATTTTTATTAAATACGACATTCAATTATCTTTTAAACAAGCCTTAGAATACTTAATTTGGTGGAGAAATGAATTTACTGTCAATTTTCAAAGTTCTGAGTATTTTAAAAAAAAGTTTAAATCCATTAATAGCCGGCGGCGCCAATCATTGGCAATGATTGGCGCCAAAAAGGTGACGGAGCATGTAATTTTGACACGTGGTGCGCTGTTATCAGCCACTTAACCACGTCATCAATAATCCTGGGCCGTTCGATCAAGAAAGAGGAAAGATCGGACTACCGAGATCGATCCAGGCTATTTTAGTTCAAATTGAGCTAGAAAATTGAAATGCTCATAACTTTCCAAATACTCATCAAAATTTGATGAAATATGAAACATAAGCTCATGGTAATCTAATCTTTCAATGCCAAGAGTTTGGAGGCTCCATACATTGTAGATTTGGAGCAATTTCAAATTTAAAATTTAACTAAAAGTTGCGATATCTAACCAACCAATGAACGGATTTTGATGATCTTGGGCTCGTTGGAAATCTGCTGCAATCCTCTTCAATTTTGTAGAATACGTCAAGGCTTGAATCTAGCTTGATTAAAGGTTATTCTTGAAACCCCTCTTTCTCTCTCTAAACTCCTCTCTCTTCACCAATGAGGATTTGGAGGCATGGATTTGGTGGAGAATGGCTTGGGAAAGATAGAAAACATCTGTAGAAGCTCTAAGATGAGACTTAGAGGTTTTGAAAGCTCTGGAGATTTGGAGTTGAGTGAGAGAATGTTAAGGAGAGAATGATGCCCATTTTTGAGGTTTTGCCCTAATTCAAATGGCCATGGCTTGAATGGAGGGTCTTGATCAACTTGAAGAACTTCCAGATGAATGCCATCTGTCCAAGGAGTGGTTGGGAGTAGATGGCAAAGAACATGGCAAGGACATGCCATGTTGAAAGGGGTTTTTGTCCCCATTTGTGCATGGGAGCAATGGGAGCTATTTGATTGTGATTCAAGGGCTAGGATTGGCCCTAAGAAGCTTCTAGAGCTTGATCAAACAGCTGGAATAGCTTTGGATTAAAAGAGATTAGGTTTAGGGAGCATTTGATCAAATTTGACCACCCTAAGCCTAGGTTTGACAGTTTGACCAGTCCACTTGCCATGTGGACTGGTGATGTGGCATGAAAGGAGTGGATTTGAGCTGGTTGGAAGGGCTTGAGGCTTAAAAAAATTGGGTTTGAGTGAAATAAACATGTATGTTTGACTATGGTTAAAGGTTTGACTTGATCAGAATCAACAGTAATTTGATTTAGAGAGGGTTTGAAAATATTTGAATTGATATTTGAGATGGATTTGAAGACTTGGATGATTTGATTTGAAGAAATGGGTTGGAATAACCCATTTAGACTCTTAAGGGGCACTTGAGTCAACCTAGGTTGACTTGGTCAACTATATTGACCAGGAGGTGGGTCAAAGATCAACAGGTTTGATTTGATGTTTTGAACATGTTGGAGGTGGTCCCAGAATCAAAAGTTTTGGTTTGATATTTAAAAATTGTTGGAAGTGGTTCCAAATAATTTGAAGGTCATTTAGTTTGAAATGGGTATTTGAATCCCATATGGGGGATATTTTGGTCATTTTGACCCCTGATCAACTGGGGGACAAAATAGGTCCAGAAAAATACATTTTAATGCTCAACAAGTCATAATCAAGTGTCTAAAAGTGATTGGAAGCTTTGTATGAAACTCTAGGGTCAAGATCTACTTTGTGGCAGGCCTAGTGGCATATGCTGTAAATATTTGAAGGTTTTATAACCTTTGGATATGGATTTAGTTTCTGGGGTTAGAGACCTCATAATGGGCTCAAATTTGGAGAGTTTCCTTCAGAGACATGTCTTATCACTTTGGAAGTGATAGACTCTGAATCAGAGGTCATTTGATTGGGTTTTGAAGTGTTTGCAAATTCACTAAAAAAGGCTTCTAGGATTTAGCCTTTTAGCATTGAATTTTTGTTTGAATTGATCTAAGGTCTAGGTAGATCCTAAGGTTGAGATTTTAGGAGTATCCTAGAGTTTGGATTGGTGATTTAGGGTCAAGATTGGTCCAAGTGACCTCATAAAAATGAGGTCAACAGGTCTTAAGGAGAAAATGAATGGAATTGAAATTCAAAAGATGTACAGGAACATATTAAATTGATTTAAACTTATAGATAATTTTATTGATTGAAAAGTTGAGCTACAGCATGTATATTATTTCTTGAAAATGCCCATTTATAGCTAACATTGGGTGATTTTTTTACAATCAATTAGCTAATATGAACTCCCTTCATAGACAATCTCCATAATAAAGGGTCCTTCCCATATCGTTTCAAACTTCCCATTGATCTTTTAGTGAGCTAAGATAGGCCTCCAAAGAACCAAGACCAAGTCTCATACCTGGAAGGTTCTATCTTGCTCTAACTTATCATGAGCTTGAACAATTTGGGCCTTACATAATTCTAGACTTTCTTGAGCTTGGATAAGATGTTCTCAAGGCCTTCAAGTTCTTTTAGTCAAAGTTTTTTGTTGAGTTATGATTTTATTATGGATTATAGTTCTGAGCGAAGGGATTTGTATTTCTAAGGGAAGTATAGCCTTGGATCCGTACACTAGTGCAAATATAGTTAATTGGTTGAGGTTCTACAAGTGGTTCACTAATCCCATAAAGCTTCCACAAACCTCTCATCCTATTGATGTTTATTATCATCAAGGATCTTCTTGTTAATTTATAATAAAGTCTTGTTGAAGGCCTTAGCCAATCCATTAGCTTAGTGGTAATAAATTGTTAAGTATCTCCAGTCAATATTATGGCTTCTCACAAAACTATTGATTTTTATAGACTTGAATGCAAATCCATTATTGGATATAATTTAAAAGGGTACACCAAAATAATATATGATATAGTCACAAAAGATTTCTAAACATGTTGTGATGTTACATTGCATAGGGGAATTGCTTTCGCCTTTTTTGAGAAGTAGTCAGTCATAGCTAATATGAAGTGATGACCATTTGAAGAAGGAGATCAGCCCGATAACATCCTTGCCCCAATATTTGTAGGGCCATTAAGCTATTGTGGGATGCAACACATTAGATGGATGATGTAAGACCACATCATGGATGTGGCAATAATGATGACATTTTGTAATGTTCATGTATTCATTAATCATTATAGGCCAGTAGTATCAAAGTATTTTGATTTTCAACTTAATTTTTAGACCCAATTAATGAGCAACACGTAGGCCAGAATGGACCTCATTAATGATCTTCAGGGCCTCTCATTTATTCAAATAATGTATCCACATCTGATTGAATGATTAGTAGTATAATGTATTATTGACTAGTACATATGATATGTCATGTTTCTTTATTTGATTCGTGAGGGATTTGTCCTGGGGAAGTTCACCCTCTTGAAGGTAGTCGATTAGCTGGTGTCTCTAATTTCCTTCTTTGTCAATTATTGTAGAGGAAAAAAGGGTCTAAGGAGATTTCTGGTTGATGTGCTCCAAATCTATAGGAGAAATGACCTGATGACCTTAAATTTCTATAGGAATGAAGTCTTCCTTTGGGAATGTAAATTCCTTTACAAGACTTGCTAAGGCATACACCATAGAGTTACTTCCATAAGTAAACCTATACAAAATTATGACAGGGATCTACTCGAGCAGGTGATTGGTGTACTAGTGGTACTTTAGGATATTAGGATTAAAAACCTTATAGGATTCTGCAAGCTGGTTGGTCACCAATTGAGAATTAACAAAGATTCTAAATTCTTTAATCTCCATCAAAATTACAAGTTTGAAGTAAATTATCAAAGCTTCATACTCAACCTCATTATATATGCAAGGCTCTGATGAATGGTAGGAAAATGTATTATTCCCTTCTTTGGAGTTATGAAAATGTATTATTCCCTTCTTATAGATGCCAGCCTACCTTAGAGGGACCTCACCAGGTAAGGCTTCTAGGAGGCACATATCTAAGATGGATTTAATTTTGGTGAGATCAATCTTTATCCCACAGTGCCTAACTATGAATCCTAAGAATTTCCATGAAGTAGATTCATTTTGAGGTCGTAGAGATGCATCCACTCAAAAATGATGCTTAAGTCATATAGGTGAGCCTCTTTGACCTTGCTCTTAACAACCAAATCATTGATGTAGCACTTAACTTGATTGTGGATTAAGTCATTAAATATTCGAGTCATGGCCCTCTGGTAGGTTGTAGCGACATTCTTAAGGCCAAAGGACATCACCCAATAACAAAAGATTCCTATAAGAGTTCTAAATGCAGTATTTCTCTTATCTTATGGTGCCATCTTAATTTCATTGTAATCAAATAAGTCATCATAAAGGAGAAAATAACATGTGAAGAGGCAATGTTCACCATGAGTTTAAGCATGAGTAAAGGAAATTCATCCTAGGGAAATGCCTTATTCAGATCCCTATAGTCGACACAAATCTTGATTTGACCATTTTCCTTCGAACTAGTATGATGCTGGCTACACAATAGGGATATTGTTCCTCTTGAATGAATCTAGCCCTGATCAATTTCTTAATCGCAAAAATGATTAGTTATTCTATCTCTAAATGCATGCATCGAGGATCTTATTTAATAAGAATGGCATCATACAGGATTCCAAGTTTATGAACTACTACATCAGTAGACAAACTTGGCATTTCATTAAATATCTAATTATACAGTCCTTAAACTCAGACAAAAGTTGAATTAGATCCTAGAACTCATCCTCACTTAATAGGGTACTTATGAAAGTAGGGAGAGGGTCATTGTTGATTCCCAGGTTAACTTCTCTTAACTCTTCAATTATCAATTTTAATTGCTTCTTCAAATTCAGGGGGTGCTTCTCAAACTTGGAGTTCCTCAGGATCATCTAATGTTTCTAAATATAGTCCATCGATAGGGTCTATAACTTCAGTAGGGGCTTTTTTATGTTTGAGATAATAAGTTATCATAAAGTAGTATTCATCATCATCAAACTAACTAACGATACCAAAGATAATACCACTTCTCGAAATTTTCTTGATTTTTGTTTACCAAATGTTTTCATGGTATCTAACTTACCCTTAGTCCATCAATAAGGTACAAAGACTTTGGAAAAAAGTTCTTTACACAAATAGAAAAGTAGCTGAAAGGTAATTCCATTAATTCATTAGAATCTACCTCTTCGAGGGTTACATCACTTTTTTTTCATCCCTCGAGGAGGAGAAACTAGTGAAACTTTTCTAGACTTTCCTTACATCGCCGCTTAGGTTAGGGGCCTCTTTAATCTCTAATCCTACAACCCTATCAACCAATACTGATGTCAAGCATTAGTCCACAATTCTCCTACTAAGCTTTTTATACATTATTAATTCAGGCTCATCACTTTAAACTTTTGGTGCATCAACCTCTAGGTCACTATCATGTTCTAAAGTGAGATAAAACTTTGGAAGAGGATTAATATTTTAATAATCAAAAGGAATTGCAACACACCATTTTTCTGGTTCTTCATTGGAACGTAATTCTAGATTTATATAGACTAGGATCAATTCTCTTTCAAATGAAGCACGACCTCAACCCCATGACCTTAAAGCCATCCTCCTACCTCTTCGAGGTAACATGTTTGGAAGCCTAAGGACCAAAATATCAAGTTCATCTTCACTATCTGATCCTTTTACTTCTTGATCTTTTTCTCTATCATTTTGTTTTTAATTTTCTCCTTTCAATCCTTGATTTTGATTGGAGATTTTCTCACTTATTTTATCCTCAATTGCGATCTAAACTTTAGAAAGGGAAGAGGGCCCTATGATTTGAAATATGTGTCATCTTCATATATCCTAATATTTTGAATTGAGAATGGTTGATAATCACTCTTAATCAAGTTTTTAATGTTGTTTATTGGTACTTGACACATTAATATAGGGTAGATAGAACTATCTTATATTTATGGATCTAGGGCCTACCTAGAAGGGTATTAAAGGACATGATTGAATCAATAATATGAAATTTCACATCAATTTTGGGCTTTCTAATTTCTAACCTAATGGTGATCAAACCCAAATCCCTCTCACCTTTCTTGTTGAATCCATGTAGCACCAACTTGTGGACGTAAGCATACTGGTTTAACTCTAAGATATGTAAGATTCTTTATGTTCATCACATTAACAGATGCACCCAGATCAATAAGGAGTCTTTAAAACATAAAATTCCCTACATTTATAGTAATGTAAAGAGGGTGAATATGATCGAAAGTACCCAGTAATTGGTCTTCGTTTAAAAATGTTTCCTTGAGAATTCTTTGAAGTAGAGGGTTTTATCTCTTGTGGTCAAAGCTAGTTGAGCCAAACAAATCTTTGGGTTGAGAAGTGCTTTGATTAAGGACTCTTTCGTCTCTTTAGATAGGATGAAGGCATCATAGATGGTCAACTTGGTTGATAACTTCCTAAGATGAGCCAGGATGTTATAATCAATTTTGGGAACATCAAACTTAAGACCCAGTGGAGTAGAAGGATGATTGGACTATTGAAAAGGATTAGGAATTATATTATTAGAAATAACTTTCCTAAAAATCAAATTGGGGGAAATCACTTTTTGTTAAGGCCTCAAGCTTGACTTCCACTTCAAGGGTTGAATCAAGAAGGTCAAGTTTTTGGGTACTTAGATTGATCTTAATAGAATTTTGAATTTCTTGGGAAGAGTTATCAATTTGTATTTTTTTCCATGGTTAATAAATTGGTATAAAAGGGTGCTTTTTATTAATTTTATAACTCTTTACCTTTGGTGGGGCAAAGTAAAAGTTAGATAATAGAACCAGGGATAGCGCTTTTATGCCACCATTTACTGCTCGAATACATCTCTCATCAATACACTTTCTCTCTACAAAAATATCATTATTTTCTTTTTTATTTGATACAGTAGTTCCTATGACTATTGGAGAGGAAAGCAGCTCAACATCCTCCAACAAAATGTTTAGGTCGACCTCCCAAATTGGGCCATAAACTCTCGTCAGCACCTATTGAGAAAGATGAAAAGACTCACTAATCAACTTTTTAAGTACCCAGGATAAAGCTATATCTCATCCATCTGCAATGGTCAGAGAAGTGTTAGAAGTGTTATTTGAGATCACTTTGACTAATTCTTATTATGGATTTACCAATCATTCTTTTGGAATGATAATGGTATCTTGCTTGATGTTCCTCTCAAGCCAGTCTTTAAAAATAATGCAATCCTTAATCAGGTGACTGACCATTCGATGGTAAGGACATTAGTTTGGATCATCCTTTTTCTTTATATCCTCTAGCTTAGCCTCTGGCAACTAGAAGTCTGATTTCTTTAAAAAACTAAAAGGTTTTCTATATCACTTCCTTTTTAAATGGATAAGGTTCTGCCAAACTCTCTCTAATAAGGATGAAAGAGAGATCTCTAATAGGCTGTGAGGTCACTTGAAATGGTTGCTTCTAAGCTTACTATGGTGGAGGAGCACCGGGCTGGCTGGTCATAGGCTCCTTTCCTATATAAAATTCTAAAACGGTATGTTCTCTCTTTTTAAAGGACTTGATGGGCTTATCAATTTTATTTCCGCAAATTAGATCCTTTGAGAATGACATCTTAGGAGCCTCTTCATACATGTTACTAGCCTTGTTCAAAAGCTTCTCAAAGGTTTTAATAGTTAAACCCTTTAGAAGAAGAGCAACTTGCCCTTGGATATTCTTTAATAGAATCTCCACCACATGTTACTCTTGCATCTGGGGTATACACTTCATCGAGAGGTTTCGCCACCTCAAGATGTACTCAATTAGAGACTCCCATAGCTTTTTCTTCTCGATGATGAGATCACCCATGGTTGTACACTGCTGCACTCATGAAAATCTTTTTAAGAATAGATTTTCAAGTTTATTGAAGGTTTTCACCTAATCGCTGGGTAGATCTATGAACCATTCAAAAGCTATGCCATAAAGACTACTAAAAAAAATGGCAAAAAATTAGAGTATCTTACTCGCCCGGCATTACAATAGCTTACTCGAAAGTGGGCCAGATGTTGTATCAAATTTTTTATTCCAATAAAAATTTTAAAAGACGTGGCATAAAACCCTTCAGATAAAGGACTAAATCATTTTCCTTGGGGTAGGGTGTACCCTTCAGAATAGATTTAACCCCTTGGAAATGGGCTAAGGACTCCCTTACCTTGTCCTCCATTAACTGCTTAAGGTCTTTCTAGGCCAGCACTAGAGGGACTGGAGGATTTGTTGGCCGGACTGGATGAATTGTTGGCTGGACTTGAGGGATGGGGAGAACTATCAGCTAGACTGGTTGGCTTATCGACATTGACTTGGGGAGTTTAGGACTAATTTTTAATTTTTTTGTCTTAATCAATAATTAGTTGGGAGGCATATTATTATAGCTTGAGGGAAGCATGCTGTGACTTATCTAGCTGTGCTTGCATTCCTTAACCTGTAGTAGCATATTTGCCACTTGTGCCTCCAAGTTTTTAATATTTTGATTATCATCTCTGGCTCTCATTGAACCATCTGAATTAGAGTCAACAGCTACTGAACCTTCCTCCTTGCCAAAACAACATTTACCCAGCTCAGTTTCCTTAATGGATCCCCTCAATTATGTAGACATCACTAACAAGTACATCTTCATCTACTAACATGCCATCCAACTCTGTATCAAATACTTCTTGAGCCTCCTTTTTCTTTAGGATCTCCTTAATTTATTATCCTACATCATCGACCGATCAATCCTCTATCGCTTCAGGTTCAATGGGTAAGTGGCCCTTATAATCTATAGTATCATAGAACTCCTCATCTTATAACTTAGAAATGATAGCTTGCAGCTTAAGATCATAAGTTGTCGGAGGCTATAACGTCAACTGTTTAATCATCTATTAATCCTCATCTTGGACTATCTCTTCCTCTTTGATTGTCCCAGGTTCAATAGTTATAAGGGTGACATCCTCTATTGGGTGTGGGACATCTATTTCAAAAGATGATGCATGATCTTTGAGGGTGATAACTTCCACATCAGGTAGAGTAAAATCCTTAGATTCTTGAGTAGGGAGCTCAGGAAAAAAAAATAGAATCTAAGGAAGGGTGTCTGGAACATCAACTAAAATATCAATTGAATCAACAACTAGTACATTGATGGAACTTAAAACTAGATTAACTAAACTAAGAACTGGATCAACTGAACTGAGAACTTGACTAACTAAATTGACAACTGGATCAATTGAAGTAACAACTGGATCAAATGGGGTGTGAATAATGCTAGTAAAAATCTGTGGCATCTCAACTAAGGAATTAGGGGTCTCAACTTTAAGTGGATGGGCATCAACTATAAAGGTCCTTTTAGGGACATACTTCTTTTCTGGGGACTTCATCTTCTTGCCCTTGAATTCAGCTGTCCCTCTGACTTCAGAGTCTTCCTTAGTTTTTACTACCCTAAGGCCAGCTTTGGAAGTTTTTGTAAGGGGACTAGCAACTTCTGCTTGATCTAGTAAGTACTATACCCTCTATTTTTAAGAATATAGAGTGTGGCACCAAGTAGTAACCATCTACTAACACAAAAGTTTCTAGCAATCACACAAACTTCTTATTCCTTTTAACAGCCTGGGGAGTCAAATTCTTAGCATCGAAGTTCTCCTCCTTTAGGATTTCCTTATCAAAGAAGTGGGGGATAACCCCTTTTAAATGCTTAATGTACTGTTCCTTTGTCTAACTCCATGGGCAGCATAAGTATGAATAATGTTTCTCAATATTCTTGACCTTTGCATCTACTTTTCCTTAGGAGTCTTTTTGGTTAAGTAATTAACCAAGTATGCCATGATACCAGCTATCCTAGTGACCTCTCCTCCCCTGCAACAATAGCTAAGGGGTGGAAGAAACTCCTCTGAAGGAGTGGAGAGGAGGCAGGAATAGGTAGAACCTCAATAGCCTCTGGCTCTATTGAACTTGAAGTCTTGACCTTAACCACCTTTCTTGATTTGAAAATCTTCCTCCTAACCCTTCTCGAATAGTTATTCCTTTGATTATTACTAGTAATAGGGATCCCAGAACCTGGACCTTTCTTAAAAATAGACTTTACTTCAAGGGTTTTGTAAGTGGCTTTTGGCCCTTTTTCCTTCTCATTAGGATTATGGGGGTAAAGCCCAAATCCCAACACCAACTCCAAGATATGGTGTCAACCTCAGCAGAATTCAAATCAAGTAACTTCCTCCCATTTAATGAAAACTCAATGTTTTTGAAACCCAGACCAAACTGAATATTGTTCCCCATATCAATCTGCTGCAAGTCTAACCTCTCTCAAAAGTGAAAAGCAGCTTACCGGCCATTAAATTAAGTTTGAATTTTTGGAATTGAGAAAATAATTGAAATTAGGAATTTTTGAAATTACATTTTGAAAATCTTAATTGACCATGTATTCCATCACATATATCTACTTGTAGGATTTACAATACGACATATGATGATAGAATACAAAGGTTAGTTATGACTTTAAGAGAGATTAAAATTTTCACAACATATACTAGATTATAAGAAAGTGTTGTAGGGTAGCAAATGATGGTGTAAATTTTAGATTGAGAGTGAAAAATAATTTTGGAAAGATTGAATTTGAAATTAAAGATGAATTTTCTCTAAATTTTGAAACACAATAAATTGTATTTTCACCCAACCCGAAGGTTTACAAAATGGTGAAGAAAATTCAAAGGATTTGTTTTTTATTTTTTTTTTTAAATTTGCAAATTGCATTAAAAAGAGGATAACGAATACAAACAACTAAAGATAATAATTACATTCCTTCTTCAATAAAATAAAAAGAGAAGAAGGAATGCCATTATTAAAGAAACTATCAAAAGAAAAACTATTATTCAAAGATAAAGTAGCACAACAATCTGCTACTTTATTTCAATTTCTTAAAATCAAATGAAATATTACCTTATTTAAATCATTAAGAAAAATAATGTCTTCATTCCAAAGTTGAGGTCACTGCCATTTAATCATCTTCAAATAATCTTGAAGCTATTTAATCACATCGCTATTATCTCCTTCAATGATAACTCCCTTATATTGTAGCATCCATCTATGCAAATGTTCTTTAATAATAAATACCACTTGAAGTTCAAGAGAAGAAATTTCCCAATGCTTCAACATTTTTCCAAAAGCAGTAAGGAACCTTCCTTTATGTTCTCTTATAACCACTCCAATGCCCGCATTATAAGAATCCTTTAAAGTAGCATCCACTTTGATCTTTATCCAATCTAGGGGTAGGGGACACCAATGATTTACAAACTCTTTATGGATATTAGCATCCCAGATACCTAGAATCGAATTAGATTGTGTTTGCATAATAGAGCTTAAGATGTTTGCTGCCAAAAACTAAACGGATGACCTATTCAATCTAAGTTTTATTTGGTTCCTTTTTTTCCATGAAAAATAAACTACTGTACAGTATATTTTAACTATATTCAGATTCACCATAGACAATCTCCTCAATTCCTTTTAACATTTAGAGTAGGAGTCAAAGATGGGAACCTGAAATCCCCATTCTCATAGCTTTTGAAAAGTATGTATTAGTTGGTTGCAAAAAATAGCAACATGTTGTTGGTCTTCCACTTCATCACAACCATAAGGACATAGATTTGATTGCAATAATTTTATATAATTCAAAAAAGAATTGGTGGGAAGATCATTCTTACATAATCTCCACCAAAGCATCTCAACTTTAGGTAGCAATTTGAATTTCTTGAAGCTGTTCAACGTATCATTCAATTCATTTTTAGAATTTATACTCTGTCCGTGATCTTCTAGCCATGCTTCAAATGAGAGTGTTGTAACCAATTTTCCTGAGTGTAGATTAATGAACTCAACACTGTCTTCCTTCAGCTATGGGTAGATCTTTATAGATTTGATAATAGATATCAAATCTTCATTAAAATAATTCTATAATTGCAAAAACTTTCAGCTACCATCTTCATAAATAAATTTGATGAACAATTCATTTTGAAGCTCATGACAATTAACATAAGTTGGCCATTTGTTAAGAGGTTTACCAAAGATCCAAGTATCATCCAAGATACTAACTTTCTTACCATTAACCATTTTCCATCTAACTGCATTTCTTAAAAATGTTGCTCCCTCCACCAAAATTTTCCAAGTTGTAGAATATCCACTCCTAACCTTACCATGCCTCATCACTACCATATTTAGAAGTGATAGTAAGATTACACAAAGAGCTAGGATTTTGAATAAATCTCCAAGAAAGCCTTGATCTCAAAGGTCCTACTTTAGTAACATAAGAGTGAAGACCTAATACTCCAAGAAATTTTAGTTTACGAAGATCATTCCAAGATACATAATGTAATCCTTTCTTGTCTTTATCTTTATGCCATAAAAAATCCCTTCACATTCTAACCAAGTCATACAAAATTCTTTTAGGAACCAAAGAATATGTAGCCAAAAAAGTATGAAGCGAAAGAAATGAGCTTTTGATAAGTAAAGCTCTTCATGATAAAGATAGATGTCTACTATGAAAGTTCATTGGGGATGTTAAGCCCTATGAACTTAGTCCCAAGCTAACCAAGAGGGGGGGTGAATTGATATTTTAAAAACTATTTTCACAAAGAAAGAAAATTGCATAAACCAAATCACACCACAGAAATAAATGCGGAATTTAAAAGCGCGGAAGCAAGAAAAAGAACACAGAAATTTATAGTGGTTCGGTCGATTCGACCTACATCCACTCCTTGGAGACACCCTCCAAGTATTGCACTACAAAACGTGACTCTCCTTTAGCCCCCACAGCTAGGCAGAGAAGCCATCACAAGAACCTCCTTTTTGCCACCCTGGCAAGGCAGAGAACCTTCCTCCTTTTGCTTCCTCCTAAAGCTGGCAGAGAACCAAAACCAAAAGCAAACTCCTTACCTCTACCAACCCTTCCACGGATGAGAAACTCTAGATGAAGATGAAGCAGAGCGATCCTTGAAGCAACCCTTCTGAATTCCCTCACAAGCTCCTCCTCACAAGATCCTTTCTCTCTCTCCTCTCTCTCTTTCTCTCCTCAAGGTCTTCTCAGGTCAAGGCAGCAGCCAAAGGTCTTCAAAAATGTTGAACAAGAGCTCTTAAATAGAAGAGCTTTAAATGAGCTCATTAATTACAAGTTGCCGACAATATCGTCCAGGCCGATATGGATATTGGCCTGGCCGATCAGTACAAATCAATGAAGATCGGCCAGAGCATAGACCTGGATGCAAAGCTGGACGATTGAAAATTTGCTTGATCGTCCCGACCGATCTCACGATCGTCCTGGCCGATCAGTTCAAATCAGAGGAAAATCGTCCTGACAATAGCCCTAAATACGGGCTGGTCGATATTGATCGTCCTGAAGTAACTTAAGGTTTTTGACTGGATCGTCCAGGACGATATGATCGTATCAATCATCCTTAATTACTCCCTTGATTTTCTGAATAATTATGCCATAATTTGTGAATATCGTCCAGGCCGATCCTAGGATCGTCCGGGCCGATAATTTAAAAATACAGTATACCATAATTGACTATGGCGGCTACTTCTTTATGTTTTGAGCTTATCGTCCTGGCCGATACACGTATTGTCCAGAATGATCTGTTAATATCGGCTGCCTTAATTAAGAATCCTTAATTAGACTTTCTATTTTAAGCTGATCGTCCCGGCCGATACAAAAATCATCCTGGCCGATATGAGAAAAAACAGAAATTCCAAGTCTCTCAAGTGTGTGTGTGAAGGGTTACCTAGCATCAGTCTCTTTGATCATTACAAGTAGACTCAAGAAGTGAAGAACAAAAGTACAGACTGACTCAACCCTAAACCTATGCAATCCTGAACTAGCTTCTTCTTGATCATCCGATCTTCGATTCCTGAAAAGTTAGAAGCAACAAGCAGTCCAAGAGAAACAGTGTTTGTCAATCATCAAAACATAAGCCATGAAAAATAGATTTGCAACAATCTCCCCCTTTTTTATGATGGCAAACACAAGTAGGAAAAATTAAACAAAAACACAGGTTCATTAGAAAATCAAAGTTACAACAGTTTTTTCCTATCACACCCTATCCTACTCCCCCTTTTGTCATCATAAAAAGAGGGTCCATAAATAATAGAAAAACATCACAAAAGACTAACAAGCAAACTACAAAAAGACAAGAAACAAACAACACAAGCACAGACTAAAAGAACGAGGGATCCTGATCATCAGATAGAGGTGGTTGAGGTGGCTGCTGAAAGTAACCAGCAAGTGTGGTAAACTGAGCATTGAACCAGGCGATGTCCTGGTCATGCTGCTGCTGCTGGTGAGTAAGGAAACTATCAAATCGAGCTAAATCCTCAGCGCGGTGATGCTCGTAACGGGCGATGTCCTCAGATTGTTGCTACTCTTGTGCAGCAACATAAACATCAAACTGAGTCTCCCATCTATCAAATCTCTCAATCAACTGATCAGCCGGTGAGTGTTGGTGGAGAGGAACAGGGTCAGGAAAGGGAGCTAGAGCGGGAGCCTCCTCCTCTCTAGCCCCTCGAGGTTCCTCAGGGTGGAGACGAGTACTGTGAAGGGTGCTGAAGGAATTATTTAAGTAGAAGGGAGTTGGGAGGTTTGGTGGAATAGGATACTGAAGTTGGTATTTGGTTTCAAGGACATTGGCTATGATGTGTCCTAAGGCTAGATTTGGTTTCCTTTTGTGGCCTAGATCGCGAATTGTGCTTAGGTGATCAATGTATCGAAAAATTAGGTCCGCAGTGTTGAATTCCCTATGAGCCATGATGTAGAAGGTAGTGAGGGAGAGTAGAGGGGTGATGTGGACTCGGTCGTCGGCTTTTGGAATGACGGAGGTGCGAAGGACATGTTGGATTGTCCTAGCATCTCTGACTAAAGAGCTAGTCTCTCCAACATGGTAAGGTACATTGGTCTGGCGAAGAAAGTGATTCGCCGTGGACCAGTCAAGATCAGGGTCAGAGGCGATTATGTAAAGCTTATCCCCGGTGGTGGATAGCTGTAAAAGATCAACACAATATTGATATGTGATTTCGACAGGGCGCCGATTCACATAGGTGGTCAGGGCTGTGAAGGTAGAGTTGATGCAAAGGTTTGCGAAAAATTCTCAAAGAAATTCTGAATTGAAAGGGAAGGAAAGAGACAAAATGAAGCAAAGGGAGGTGTGAGCAAAAAGATCCATTACCGGGTAAGATATGTGGACAGGATTGATGATTCTGGAGACAGTAATTCCACACTCTTTGTAACGATGATAGGCGGCTTCATCTTCTGCTTCCCGGAAATGAGGGTCAATCCTTACCCTCGAGGAACTCCCAGAAGTCTGTCGGGCGCGTTTCCCACCAGCCATTTGAGAGCACTAAGCAAAGAACACAAGAGGAGAAAGTGTTGGAAGTAAAAAACCATGGCTGGAACGGCCTGAATTTAAAGAAACGGCCATATCGTCCTGGCCAATCACAGAATCGTCCAGGCCGATATGGTTCAATAATTACGTACAGGCCGATTGGTCAAAAAGGCGGTCCAATCGTCTGGGCCGATCAGAGATCGGCCAGGCCAATTAGACACAGGCGATTGGCCCGAGGAGTCAATCCGGACGACCGTTGAAAAAGCAGATCGTCTGGGCCGATTAGGTGTATTGTCCTGGACGATGCACAATAATTGATCGTACCGACCAAAGTTAAAACGTTTAAAATGCTTGCCACGTGTATCGTCCAGGACAAACAGTGGATCGGCCCGGCCGATTGTCCAATAATGGATCGTCCGCGGCCGAATTTAAAGATCAAACGTGCTGACACGTGGATCATCCAGGACGATCCAGTGTATCGGCCAGGACGATGCACATAAAATGCATCGGCCAGACAACTATACTATCGGCCAGGACTATCACCATGAGTTCGATCAAATCGTCCAGGACGATATAGGATCGTCCAGGACGATGAGTAATATTAAGCACATAAAAGTTCAGCAGATGGATTTTTGAAGAAAATTTGTCACATTGTCCAGGACGATAAAAGGATCGTCCAGGCTGATGTGACTTGAAATTGAAATTAAGAGAAGAAAGGTGATGATCAAGACCCTCAAAAAATAAAACAAAAGAGAAACAGTTAAAACACAGAAAAATAAAACACAACGAAAACCAAACAACGAATATTTTTGGATTTTAATTTTTCTAATTCTTTTTTTGTTTTATGGAGGCATTATATGAGAATTCTTTTCAAAAATTAAACTTTTAAAGTTCCAAGAGATCAAGAAGTTTAACAAATCCCAATCAGAAGAAGGTAGAAAATCTGATTCCGTTAACCCTAGATCGGACATCCTTCAGGGTACAAAATTCTTTTGGAAAACAGAGGCCTAACTCGGAATAACAAAATAGGATAAGAAGATCCATTCAAGACTTGTTTACAACTAAAATATCTCATAAATAATAAACCAAAATAATTTTTCTCAATCATGGAAATTGAAATCAAGTCTTTGAAAGTATCACATAATGAGTTTTCTAAGTTTTAAGAGTTTTACCAAAGAGAGGATAGCTTGCATTTAGTGGGCTCATTTTATGCCTCTTATCACTTTGATTGGCTCTTTGAGCATCTTTTGATTTTTGATACACTTTTTTGTATATAGCTTTCTTTTCAATTTGGCTTCATTGGCCTCTTTCCTTTTTAACTCTTGCAAGCTAAAAACTCTTTAATATATCCTTAAAGAAAAAAACTTAGTTGTGAGTATATCCTCCAAATATTAGAGAATAGGAGCTCTCTCTCTAACATAGGGAAGAACAATCCACAACACAAAATAAAAATCACATGATAAATGCAATGGCAAGATTTCAAAAGCTTGAGTGATATCTAAGAACTTTGGCTATTATGCATAAGATAATTTAATGTAGCAAGATAAGAAAAAGATCTTAGATGAAAAGCCATTGGTTAAATTGATTTTAGACTTTTATTTTAGAGAAGAAAATCATGCCACTAAACAAAGTCAGATAAGGGAAAACATCAACAGTATTACTTCCTTTAACCAATTTAGAAAAGCTAAAACCTATCTCCAAAACTCCAATATTTAAAAGGTTGAAAAGTTTCATCATATGGAAGGCCAAATTTAAAGAACTCTGTGAAAAACAAACCACATAAAATAAAATAATAAAGCAAACTAAAAACATCACAAAGTGAGCACAAAAAAACTAGCACAAAAATAAAATAAAAGACACAAAAACTAAAGATTTCAAGCAAATGATAAAGCAGCTAGTTTAAGCAATTTTGAGCTGCGAGCCTCCTTATGTCCAGTTATCTTATGCTCCCATGAGGTCTTTGGTGAGAGCACACCTGTAAAACTCAACAACAGTCAGATTTAAGAACCCAAACAGGTTTGGGCTCCTTCTTAGGAAATGTAGAGTGCAATGCAGATGTGGTATGCTTTGAATCATGCATCTTAGGTCTCCACACCCAATGTGTACTACAGTGAACTGTGCAAGTGTGTGAGATGTGTCATAGCATGCCACAAGAAAAACATTGAACTTCAGGAAAAGGTTTTCTTAAATGGTTTGGGTAAAAATGCCTCTTCCTAGGTTCTAGCTTAAGATCAAAAGTGGAAGTCATCCGATTTTGTCTTATACGTATCAAAATCATTTTGAATCCTCAAGTTAGTTCTTTTTAATGCATCATTCTCAATCCTCAAAATTTTCTCAATCTCTTTAGATTTTTTAAGATCATCCTTAAGTGAGGTGTGTGAAGCTTTCAATGCATTAAGTTCATCAATTAACTCCAAATATTTCTTGTTTAACTCATCAAATTCATCAAGAAGAGCCATGTGATTTGAATCAATCATTACATGATCTTTGAGAAAAACTTCATGCTCTTTTTGTAGATTTGAATATTCTAATTTTAGGTTAGCATGAGTTTTCTTAAGTTTTTTGTATGATGCATGGATTTTTTCACAAATTTCAAACAATTCATCATAGGTTGGTTTACATACCTCTTCCTCGTCACTTTGATTTTCTCCCATGAAACACAAGTTTGTAGTCTCTTCCTCTGGTTCAGTCTCAGAGGAATCAGTACCAGATTCTGCCCAGAAACCTCTTTGGATTTTCTTCTTGTCCTTCCTAGACTTAGCTTCTCCTCACCTTTTTCCTTTTCTTTGCTTGAATGATCTTGAAGTGTGGGGAAATCGGCTCTCACATGTCCAGGCTTCCTGCATTCAAAAAAAACAACATCAGAAGATCCTCTAACATGTTTGTGATCCTTACCTTTTCTCCAACTTTGATGATGCTTTTGTTTCTTCCTTAGAAAGTTTTTGAATTGCCTTGTAATGAAGGCAATTTCATCGCTTTCAGACCCGGAAGATTCATAATCCGATTTGTGAGCCTTCAATGCAATTGTTTTCTCCTTTTTCTTCTCACCTGCATCTACAATTCTTTGATTCACCCCTTGCTCATAAGCAATGAGTGAGCCAAGTAAGTTATCAATAGAATAGGTGTTCAAATCTTTAGACTCAGTGATGGCAGTAATTTTTGCATCATAATACGAAGGCATGCATCTCAAGATCTTGTTAACTTTTTTCATAATTCGAAAGTTCTTTTTCTAGTGCATGCAATGAAGTAGCAATCTAAGTAATCCTAGTGTACATGTCAGAAATTGATTCATGAGGTTTCATACAAAAAAGTTCGTAGTCTTGCAAGAGAATTTTTAAACAGGATTGTTTAACTTCATTAGTACCTTCATAAGTGATGCATAATTTATCCCAAATTTCTTTACCAGTTTGGCAAGTTGAAACACGCATGTAATCTTCATATTTCAAAGCACAGAAAAAACAGTTCAAACATTTCGCATTTAATTGAGCTAAATCTCGTTCATAAAAAAGTCTATTCAGTAAAAGCAACTTTAGTTTTAACACCATTAATTTCACGAGAAGGTGGAGAATAACCTTCTTGAATAAGCATCCACATGCGATAATCAGTAGATTATAGAAACATTGACATATGAGTTTTTCAAAAATCAAAAGGTAGGTTATCGAACAGGGGAGGTCGGGTGATGGAATACCCTTCCGTAGTGTTACGATTCCCAAAGTTAGCCATGGATCAAATTCAAAAAGTTTTCAAACTTTAATTTTCGAATCCCGCTCTGATACCACTTGAAAGTTCGTTAGGAATGTTAAGCCCTATGAACTTAGTCTCAAGCTAACCAAGAGGGGGGGTGAATTAGTATTTTAAAAACCATTTTCACAAAGAAAGAAAATTGCATAAACCAAATCACACCACAAAAATAAATGCAGAATTTAAAAGCGCGGAAGCAAGAAAAAGAACACAGAAATTTATAGTGGTTCGGTCGACTTGACCTACATCCACTCCTTGGAGGCACCCTCCAAGTATTGCACTACAAAACGTGACTCTCCTTTAGTCCCCACAGCTAGGCGGAGAAGCCCTCACAAGAACCTCCTTTTTGCCACCCCGGCAAGGCAGAGAACCTTCCTCCTTTTGCTTCCTCTTGAAGCTGGCAGAGAACCAAAACCAAAAGCAAACTCCTTACCTCTACCAACCCTTCCACGGACGAGAAACTCTAGACAAAAACGAAGCAGAGCGATCCTTGAAGCAACCCTTGTGAATCCCCTAACAAGCTCCTCCTCACAAGATCCTCTCTCTCTCCTCTCTCTCTTTATCTCCTCAAGGTCTTCTCAGGTCAAGGCAGCAGCCAAAGGCCTTCAAAAATGTTGAACAAGAGCTCTTAAATAGAAGAGCTTCAAAGGAGCTCATTAATTGCAAGTTGCCGACAATATCGTCCAGGCTGATATGGACATTGGCCTGGCCGATCAGTACAAATCAATAAAGATCGGCCAGAGCATAGCCCTGGATGCAAAGCTGGACGATTGAAAATTGGCTTGATCGTCCCGGCCGATCTCATGATTGTCCTGTCCGATCAGTTCAAATCAGAGGAAAATCGTCCTGACAATAGCCTGAGATACGGGCTGGCCGATATTGATAGTCCTGAAGTAACTTAAGGTTTTTGACTGGATCGTCCTGGCCAATCCTGTGATCATCCAGAATGATATGATCGTATCAATCATCCTTAGTTACTCTCATAATTTCATGAACAATTATGGCATAATTTGTGAATATCGTCCAGGCCGATCCTAGGATCGTCCGGGCCAATAATTTATAAATACAGTATACCATAATTGACTATGGCGGCTACTTCTTTCTGTTTTGAGCTTATCGTCCTGGCCGATACACGTATCGTCCATGATGATCTGTTAATGTCGACTGCCTTAATTAAGAATCCTTAATTAGACTTTCTGTTTTAAGCTGATCGTCCCGGCCGATACAAAAATAGTCCTGGCCGATATGAGAAAAAATAGAAATTCTAAGTCTCTCAAGTGTGTGTGTGAAGGGTTACATAACATCAGTCTCTTTGATCATTACAAGTAGACTCAAGAAGTGAAGAACAAAAGTACAGACTGACTCAACCCTAAACCTACGCAATCCTGAACTGGCTTCTTCTTGATCGTCCGATCTTCGATTCCTAAAAAGTTAGAAGCAACAAGCAGTCCAAGAGAAACAGTGTTTGTCAATCATCAAAACATAAGCCATGAAAAATAGATTTGCAACATACTACCCCAAGCATTCATCCTTTCCAATGCTTGGTCTAATAAAACTTTGAAATCAGAATTTGCAAGCCTGCTCTATGCCATTTTGATTCCAAGATATTGCACCTCCTTTACTATCTTGAATCCTAACTTCTTATACATTTTCTTCTTTAACCTTCTCTTAACAGATTTCACAAACAAAATTTGAGATTTCACATTGTTTACTCCTTGACCAGTCCACCCACAAAAATCCTTAAAAATATTCTTTAAATAAGAAGCTAATCCCATGGAAGCATTAGAAAATCTCAGTACGTCATTGGCATAAAGAAGATGTGTTATACTATTTGATTTGGGTGAGATTTTAATGCCCAAATCAATGCCCCTTTGGTAAATGGCATTGGAAAGAAGTTTTGTACAAAGAATATACAAATAAGGGGACAATGAGCATCCTTGCCTAAACCCGCTTCCAGCTTCTATCCAATTCATTCTTCTACCATTAATAAGAATAGAATATCTAACTTTATGGACACATTCTATTATTATCATAATAAGTTTTGGAGGCAATCCGAACCTTTTCAAAGAATTTTCAAGAGTTTGCCAACACATGCTATCGTAAGCTTACTCCATGTCCACCTTGACCGCCATAAATCCTTTTTACAATTAGAAAATCTGAATTTGTTGAATACCTATTGAGCCAATAAGCAATGATCCGACATAGATCTCCCGGGAACAAAAGCAACTTGATCTTCTGTAATTAATTTAGACAAGCAATATTTTATATGGTTCATAATCATTCTTGCAATCACCTTGTACATTGTCTGACATAAGTTTATTGGTCTGAAATATGATGGTTCCAATGTATTTTTCACCTTTGGAATTAATGCAATTAATGCGTCTTTCCATTGAGAATGCATTTCTCCATGAATAAAGAATTCATTAACAGTTCTCCACAAATCATCCTTGATTATGCTCCAATAGAACTTAAGAAATGGTCCTCACCACCTCATACATCTCAACTTGAGTAAAATATGCATTAAGTGAATTCCATTCATCATCATTTATAGTTAGCTGAAACCCAATCTCTGGCCAATCCGATAGAGAACAAATTATCTGTCTCCATTTAATTTTGAAAAAGTTTAGAAAAGCTACTTCAACTTGATCTTGTTCATTCACAATGTCTTCTTCTTCATCCTTAATTTGATTGATTAGATTTCCATTTCTTTTGGTCGTAGCATAATCAGGGAAAAACTTAGAATTAGTGTCACCTTCTTGTATCCATCTTGTTTTAGCTCTTTGATTCCACCAAGTTGATAACCGAGACAAAGTAACATTCAGCTCCCTTACTTTGCTTCTTAGTAAAATCAGCTCCTCATGTGAAATACCATCTTCACTTTCTAAAATATGCAAGTCCATTGTCTCTTTCTTTAAATTATTTTTCAATGTGGAAAGCTCCATAACCTTGTTCTTGTTCCAATAATACAATGCTTTGAGAGTTATTTTTCGTTTCTTATTCAAAATTTTAGAACTATTACCTAAATCCCTCCTCTTCCAAGCTTTGAGAACAACATTCCATGCAGCAGAGTACGTTCTCCATACATCCTCAAATTTGATTTGTTTGTGAATTGGCCTCATTATGTTGTGTATATTAAAAACAATGGGAGAGTGATCCGAAGCCACTCTTGCCTAGTGTCTTACATAAGCATTAGGAACTCATTGAAGAGCAGCCAAATTGAATAAACAACAATCCAATCTTTACCATATCCTTGAGCTGCCATCTTTATTATTACACTAAGTGAATCTTGGTCTAATAACACCTACATCATACAAATCATTGTTAGATGAAAAGGATTTCATCTCTTGTGGTCTTTGGGAAAAGGAGAACTTCTTTTCCCCTCTTTTATCCTCTTTGGACATAATATAGTTGAAGTCCCCACCTACTAAAGATGGAACATTACCATCCAAATAACTTTCAAGACCATTCGACAAACTTCTTCTTGCCCCAACTTCCTTACTCCCATAAACCGTAGAAACATTCCAACTTCCATCATTAGAAGAATGGAATTTCCCAAACATAACCTGAGAAGAATCTAATATCACCTCAAAACTACTCATAAGACTCTTCCATATCACAAGAAGACCACCCGAAGTGCCACTAGACGGATGATGAAAAAAATCCCACTCTTCCCCAATGATCTTATCAACATCATTCCTATTTAAACAAGATAACATGGATTCTACTATCCCAATGAAAAAAACCCCATAATCTCTTACCAACTCCCTAAGATAGAGAGAAGCCACTTTTTTCTAGACTCCTCTATAACTCCAAAATAGAAAAGAATACATTTATGAAACAAATGGGGGATGGCCCCCAGCACCAAAATTACCACCACCATCTCTTTTTCTTATTCACGTGATCCCACCAACCAGCCCAAGAAATTTGATTTCTTTAGCTAGCTTGATCTTGCTTTTACTATTGGAATCATTCATTACTTCATTTGAGGGCGATACATTCACATCAAGTTGTATGTCAGCATTTTCCTTATCAAATCCACCATCAGTATCTTGTTCTGAAATAGATTCTGATGTTATTTCATTCATAGAAGTATTATCCAAATTTGTTTAAGCTGTTTGAAATTCAAGAACTAAAATGTTTGTTCCAAGATTGTTATCTTTTTTAATTGTTGCACTTTCCATAGCTTCAAACTTTTGAACATTAGAATTTAAGTCATTTGGATTATCCTCCTCATCTTTATTAATCTCACCATCTTCTTTGTCTTCAAGATTTTCGAAAACAACACTAAACTTGTTGACATTCACCACTTAAGTAGGTGATTTGTGAAGCACCTCCTCCTCTTTAATTTGAGTTGAATTAGCATTGACTTCAACTTCAGTTTGATCACTTTATCTCTCTTTTATGTTAGGTTCTCTAGCTTTGACGAATCTCCTTTTCCTACTTTTAAATTCCACATGTATCCATGGCCCATATTTAGATTTTTCAGTTTGAGTATTATCCACAGCCGTCACATTTGCTTCCTTATTAGAAGATGCAGTATAAGTTTTATTACTAATCTCCATCCCTTTCTCAACCTTCTTTGAAGGACATAGATTAATTTTGTGTCTAATTTTTCCACAATGAAAGCAAAATGAGGATATTTTTTCATATTCTATCCTTTGAAAAAATCTACCTCCCATAGCATCAATCCAAACCCCACCTGGCATTTTTCATGTTGATTTATTCATACACAAGCTCTTGTGAATTCTCTTCTTCCCCATTTGAACATGTTGCCATCAAGGAATAGAGGAACACCAACCTTTGAAGCAATGTTGGTTATATTCATCTCATCCAAATAATACAAAGGGAGATGAGGCATTATGATCCAAACTGGCGAGGATAATCCCTTTAATGAAAAAGGGGAGAAGCTACGAGTCCATTTGTCTATTCCCATAATGTAGCCTCCTACATACCATGGTATTCCACTCATCACACCTTCCAAATCATCCTATGACTGAATTTAACAAAGAATCCAGTTTAAACCAAAAGAAGTCAAGTGGAATGAACCAAATTTACTCCATTATTTCCTTAATTCCCAGTAGCAAACAAGAATTTGAATATTACCACCTAAAACTATAACCACCAACGAATTATTCAATACTACAGCATTTGCATTTTCAAGGTCTTGATTAAGCTTGACATTCCATCAACAGACATTTCAGTAGAAAAAAATTCTGGATTCACTTTCACATGAGCATTGGTATTCCAACGGTTTGAGTAAGTTTGAGCTTCAGACATATTATCCCCATTCTTCATCATTGATGTTACAAATGGCTTATCCAATTTTTATCCATTTCCACAAGTTACAGGATCAGAAATTTCAGCCAAAACTAGATTTTGATTAAAATCCATACCCGTTGCAGAATCGTTAGAATCACAAATAATGGGAGTAATAAATATATTCACCTAAAACTTCAATCTAGATGATGATGCTTCACCATAATTTTTCCCTTGAATCAAAATCAACACCTTTTGATTAGGAGATTTGGGTAAAACCTGATTAGCTTCGATTGCCTTTCCTTTGCCTTTGACAACAGTGGTTTGTTGAACTAGTGGCTGAAACCCTTCATGAATCCGCAAAGATGAATTCCTTGGATGGCCGCTTCGAACCCTTCCTTCAATAACCTTTGTCTGATCTTTGGAGTTTCTAGATCTTCCAACCAGTCTGAGAGGATTGGTAGAAGAATGTCAGAATGAAGGAGAAAAACCCACCAGCGATTGCTAGTGCTCCTCCTCCGTCATCGGAGTCTTCCCGCGATATAACAGGAAAATAGAAATTTAAAAAAAAACTCTTGAAATTGCTCTGATACCAATTGAAATTACTAGATGCGCCAAGAGGGGGGTGAATTGGATGATTAAAAACTTCTTTAATGAAAAGAAATATCTTTTTATGACTTTATGCGGAAGCGAATTTCATTCATAATAAAAAGATAGATAATCAATTTCATCCACGTAATTAATCACAATGAAAATTAATGCGGAAATAAAGTGCAGAAAAATAAAGGAAAGAACACACCAATTTATAGTGGTTCGGTCAAACCATGACCTACGTCCACTCCCCGGAGGCACCCTCCGAGTATTACACTAAACCTTTAGTGATTCTCCTTTAGCCCCCACAGCTAGGCGGAGAAGCCCTTACACAATCACTTCCACCTTCCCCGGTGCGGCGGAGGAGCCGGGTCCTTTGACACCAACGAGATCTTCTTCTTCGCAAAACTTCCTTCAAGACGAACCTTGAATCCGATGGTACTGAGGTGCAAGCTCGCCGGAGCAACCGTGTGAACTTCCTTCACACTCCCTTGAAACCCCCTCCAAGGTTCTTCTCCCTCTTTCAAACTCCACCCTTTCCTCTCTCCCTTTCAAGTCCTCTCTTCAAGTTTTCTCTAGAAAAACGAAGCCACAATGGCTGCCAAAAGACACTTACAACGTCTTATGAGAGTGCTTAAATAGAGGGCTCAAAAAACCCTAAAAATACTCAATTCAGCGTCAAATATCGTACCGTACAATCTCAAGATCGTCCAGTACGATGTGCAGAAATTGACCTGTTAGTACTGTACGATCCAGTTAGTACAGTACGATCCAGTTCGTACAGTACGATCCAGTTCGTACAGTACGATCCAAATGACAAATTTCAGCCGTTTTGATTGCATAATCTCAGGATTAACTTAGGCAATATTTCAAACATCGTACAGTACGATTATGATCGTACAGTACGATTATACAACTGTTCAAATTCAAATTTTTGCCTAATTTAATGGACGGCGGTCTTTCTAATTATAACAGATCGTATAGTACGATGTGGTAATCGTACAGTACGATTAGTTATATTCAAAATTAATTTTTTTTAGGAAAAATAAATATTTTAATTTATTTCTATTACACCAGATCGTACAGTACGAAATAAATTCGTACAGTACGATGAACAGAAAAGTTAAAATATTTATAATCATTTTTTGCTCCCTCTGTGTGTGTGCATGATCAACAAACTATCATACATCATTATAAGACTTGACTCAATAAATGAAAATTACAGACTCTTTTAATACGACCAATTCTACGCAATCTTGAGCCTTGAATCTTCACAGAACGGTGCATGATGTACCTGAAATATTAGTTAACATAGAAAGAAATATGCACTGCAAATACAAGGAGAAATAAAAGAATAATAAATATTATTTGTTATCATCAAAATCATAAACTCGGAAGCCCGAGTTGCAACAATCTCCCCCTTTTTGATGATGTCAAATAATATTGGTTGACTTTGCAAATTAAAAAAAATTCTCCTAAACTCCCCCTCAGTAAAAGAATTACATTTAAAATTAGGGAAAAGTTTATTTTTTTTTAATTTTTGTTTTTTTTTTATATAAAAAAAATTAAATAACCGCAAAAATTAAAACAAAATGCAACAAACTACAATACTTTCTCCCCCTTTGACATTATCAAAAAGAAGAGATAAAATAAAATATAAAATAACAACATAATAACGAAATAAAAACATACGATTATATAAAACAAGTTAAACATACAAAAATAAAAAAAACATACAAAACACATAAACAAAAACACACAAACAAACCTTAACATACTTATACCTCATCATCTTGCTCCTGTTCTGATGATTCAGAAACTAGGTCTGCCAAGGAGACTTTTTGCTTATCTTTTCCCCAAATTACAAACGGTTTATTTTTACTCTTTTCCTTTGCAGGAAGAGTTTTTAAGTTGGGGCATTCACGCTTCAAATGTCCGGGTTTCCTACACCCAAAGCAAATTATGTTAGAACAAAACTTAACATTTTTATAATATTTACCTCTACTCCGCTTTTGTTGATGTTCATGCTTATGGTTCAATAGAATTTCAAATTTATTTGTTATCGATGATATCTCCTTGCTTTCATCGTCTACTAAGCCATATTCATCTGTGTGTTTGGCTTTTAGCACAATTGTCTTCTCATCACCTGCATCCAAAAATCTTTGACTCACACTTTGTTCGTAGGCAATGAGTGAGCCGATTAGATTATCTATAGAATAAGCATTCAAATCTTTTGATTCACATATTGCCATGACTTTGGCATCAAATTTATCAAGTAAAGAACGTAGAATTTTACTAACTTTTTCAAAGTTTGAAAGTTCTCTACCTAAATCATGCAATGACATCACAATTTGATTAAATCTAGTAAACATGTCTAAGATAGTCTCATATGGCTTCATGCTGAAAAGTTCATAATCACGCATTAGAATATTCAATTTAGACTGTTTGACTTCACTAGTACCTTCATACGAAATGCATAATCTATCCCAAATTTCTTTCCCAGTAGTACATGTAGAGATTCTCATGCAATCGTCAGAATTTAATGCACAGAAAAAACAATTTAAACATTTAGCATTTAGTTGTGCATTGACTAGTTCTATTCTACTCCATTCAGTAAAAGGAATATTAATTTTGACTCCATCTATCATACGTGAAGGTACAGAATAGCCAATTTGAATCATATTCCACATTCGATAATCAATTGATTGCAAAAATGTTGACATGCGAATTTTCCAAAAATTAAAAGAAATATTTTCAAATAAAGGTGGTCGTGTGATACAATAGCCTTCCGCAATGTTACGATTTCCAAAATATGCCATGATCGATTTTTTCAAGGTTTTCTAAAACACTATTTTTGAAACCCGCTCTGATACCAATTGAAATTGCTCTGATACCAATTGAAATTACTAGATGCGCCAAGAGGGGGGTGAATTGGATGATTAAAAACTTCTTTAATGAAAAGAAATATCTTTTTATGACTTTATGCGGAAGCGAATTTCATTCATAATAAAAAGATAGATAATCAATTTCATCCACGCAATTAATCACAATGAAAATTAATGCGGAAATAAAGTGCAGAAAAATAAAGGAAAGAACACACCAATTTATAGTGGTTCGGTCAAACCATGACCTACGTCCACTCCCCGGAGGCACCCTCCGAGTATTACACTAAACCTTTAGTGATTCTCCTTTAGCCCCCACAGCTAGGCGGAGAAGCCCTTACACAATCACTTCCACCTTCCCCGGTGCGGCGGAAGAGCCGGGTCCTTTGACACCAACGAGATCTTCTTCTTCGCAAAACTTCCTTCAAGACGAACCTTGAATCCGATGGTACTGAGGTGCAAGCTCGCCGGAGCAACCGTGTGAACTCCCTTCACACTCCCTTGAAACCCCCTCCAAGGTTCTTCTCCCTCTTTCAAACTCCACCCTTTCCTCTCTCCCTTTCAAGTCCTCTCTTCAAGTTTTCTCAAGAAAAACGAAGCCACAATGGCTGCCAAAAGACACTTACAAAGTCTTATGAGAGTGCTTAAATAGAGGGCTCAAAAAACCCTAAAAATACTCAATTCAGCGTCAAATATCGTACCGTACGATCTCAAGATCGTCCAGTACGATGTGCAGAAATTGACCTGTTAGTACTGTACGATCCAGTTAGTACAGTACGATCCAGTTCGTACAGTACGATCCAGTTCGTACAGTACGATCCAAATGACAAATTTCAGCCGTTTTGATTGCATAATCTCAGGATTAACTTAGGCAATATTTCAAACATCGTACAGTACGATTATGATCGTACAGTACGATTATACAACTGTTCAAATTCAAATTTTTGCCTAATTTAATGGACGGCGGTCTTTCTAATTATAACAGATCGTATAGTACGATGTGGTAATCGTACAGTACGATTAGTTATATTCAAAATTAATTTTTTTTAGGAAAAATAAATATTTTAATTTATTTCTATTACACCAGATCGTACAGTACGAAATAAATTCGTACAGTACGATGAACAGAAAAGTTAAAATATTTATAATCATTTTTTGCTCCCTCTGTGTGTGTGCATGATCAACAAACTATCATACATCATTATAAGACTTGACTCAATAAATGAAAATTACAGACTCTTTTAATACGACCAATTCTACGCAATCTTGAGCCTTGAATCTTCACAGAACGGTGCATGATGTACCTGAAATATTAGTTAACATAGAAAGAAATATGCACTGCAAATACAAGGAGAAATAAAAGAATAATAAATATTATTTGTTATCATCAAAATCATAAACTCGGAAGCCCGAGTTGCAACAACTCTCTCACTAGAAAAAATGCAAAACTTCTCTTACTCAATTCAAAAGATTTGTTGCCTGACTCTTTCCACTTCATAGATCAAGTAGAGGTAGAAGGTCAAGGCTGAAAGATTTTGAAAAATTGAAGATCCTGAAAATAAGATCTACAGGGTTCCTTACAATTTTAAAAAACTTAACGCATCAAGTTAGACTCAATGATATAAGTTCATAAAACTAGTAAGGAGATTTTAAAATTTTAATTTGACACTATCGCCCTGCTAATAAACCTGGGGGCAGAAGGTAAAATCTGATTTCTAGACAAAGGTTTCATCTCTCTTTTTGTCATAAAAAATGGTGTTGGCTTAACTTTCCCAAGAAAGAAATGAGTAAAGGTGCCAACGTAAGGAAAGGAAGTTAAGACTTTTGATGAAATGAAAATTCACCATTATTGAAGATGGGTAGAGAGATTAAGTCCCATTAGGCGTGCCTTTTTTTTTGGTGTTTGGAAAGAGGATTTTCCTTGCACCGTGTAAAATAAATCAAAATTAAATATCTTTGAGAAAATTTATATTTAAGTTTAAATTTCATTTATGGAGTTAAACAAACCATTAGGGATAATATACCGCCTCGAAAGATGAAAATAAAATCTCTTAATGGGTTTAGATTTAGAATTATAGATTTTCTCTTGAATGTCATGGCCTGATTTAAGGGAGAGCCACATATGACCTCGTAGGGTATAAATGAAGTTCAATCAAATATTTGAATACGATAATCAAGAGAAGTGATCATTAATTTCATATTTGAATTTATATTAATGCATGATATATTTCCCCGTAGAATGAAGATATCATCCGTTAACAATCATATGATTATGATGATAATGATTGTTATAGTTTGATTTCCAAAAAAAATATTAAATGAGTTCTGAAAATTGATGTGGGTTCTAAATCACCTATGAGCTTAAGCCCTCACATTTAATTACATCGTAGAAAATTCGAGTCTCCTACGATTACTCTTGATCAAAATAATGATAAAAATTTTATTTATAGATTCTCTAAAAAGGATTAAGGAAGTGAAGCTTAAGTTCCAATAAAGATGGATCAAATTTTGAACACTTATTTTTCGAGTCAATGAAGAAGAGGTAGGAGACACTTAGAGGGTTTGAAATGATTCAAAAGTGTCACAACCTAATCTAAGTGTTGGGCATTAAATTTTAGATTGAGAGGAAATTTAATTTGAATTAATTATTTTACTAGAAATTTGGAATTATACTCCTATAGGTTGGGATTTTATGAATAAGAATTTGTCCTAAATCCTAAATCTAAATTTGGACATTGGAACACAATAGTCTAAACCTAGTTAATATAGTACAAAACCTAGACTTACCCCAACCTAGATTGGGTAGCCAGCTAACCTCCTAATTGATTTTAAATCCATGAGTTTAATCTTTATGAAAGAGTGGTTGGGACGTTGTTATTATATTTTTGAGAATTGGGACTAATTTCTAGAGCGGATCCTAATTGTGAAAGTTAGTGAGGGTTGTGAAATCTTAAAAAACTCATCACTAGGCTAACCAAAAGGTAGGGTGATTTAATTTTTAAAAAATTTCTTTACCAAATAAAAAGTTAAAACCCCTTGATGTGAAAGTAGAACTAATTTTATAATAATAAAAATTAGATAGTTTGACCACTAATCAAATCACAAAAAGTGCAAAAATTAAAACACAAAAAAAAAGAAAGAACACACCAAAAATTAATAGTGATTCGATCAACCTGACCTACATCCACTCCTTGGAGACTCCCTCTCCAAGTATTGAACTAAACAGAAGTGACTCTACATTTGCTTCAACGTTAAGTAGGAAAAGCCTGTACATACATTATTTCACCTCCCTAGAGTAGTAGAGAATCGTAAATATTTTATAGGCAGATAATTTCAACTCTGTTTTCACCCTCCTGGTGATGGACAAAGAACCAAAAATCTATATGGTCAAAGAACCATGATCTTTTTTGAAGAACTTCTTTAGATAGCTAGCATAAAATTTGACAGGGAAACTTAAACTCTTCAGACTTCTAGCATAAACTATATTGAATAAAATGTTATTAAAAAGTAATGAATGAAGACACAAGTTTTTTCAAAATCAAGTATTAAACATATTATGAAACACATGATTTTTCTAAGGCTTAAAGATTTACCAAAAGAGAAGCTAATTTAAGTTAGGCTCATTTTGTGCATCTTTAATCAATTTTAAGCGGTTATTATACATCTTTTATTTTTGATATACTTAGTGCATCTTTTTACTTTTGGTGTCATTGCACATTTTTTTATTTTGGGCTCATTTTGTATCTCTTTTGAATTTTTGGAAAATTACTTCCTTTCTAAATCTTTAAAAATCTCATTTGTAAAGATTATCTTCCAAATAGAAGAGAGGAGTAACTCACTCTCTTATATAGGGATAAATAATCTATAGATTTCACAAGTAAAAACCATATAAAAGAGATTTAAGAGCATATAACCAGCTAGAAAGAAAAGTACCACTTAAAAGAGAAGAAATAAACATAAGGTAATAAAAAACGTTTTTTTTAATTTACCAAGATAACATAAAAAAATGGAAAGAAAAGTGCAATACAAACACAAAATATTAAAAAACAAAAGAAAATACATACATAAAAATATAACACAAAAAAAACTAGTGCAGAGATAGATTCTGATCAGAAGGAGGTTATGGAGGTGGTTTAAAAAAACTAACTAAAATTATTGCACTACTATTAGATGTTGGTAAATTACTATTGGATGTTACCAAATTGCTCCCTTAAAAAACCCATATCATTATCATGTTGGGTTTGTTGTTGATCCAAGCGAGTCTCAAGTTTGTCAAATCGTTGAATCAACTCCTCGTATGAGTATTGGTGAGGAGGTTGCACAGGTGCAGGATCAGATGTAGGGGCAACTTTTCCTTCTTCATCATAGAGCGTATCTTCAAGCTCATGATCCCTATGAAATAACATTTGGAAGGAGGAATTAAAAAAAACAAAAGAGTGTACTGTGATAAGGAGGAGCTAGATATGTGATATTATACTTTCTATTCATGATATATCCAATCACATGTCCTACAAGGAGTTGGAAATGTGATATTGTACTTTCTATTTAGGATATATCAAATCACATATCCTAGAATGATGTTTTCCTTTCTTCAAGTAACTAGGAGTCGAATGTAAATGAAATTTTAGATATAGTCAATTAGCGTTTAAGCTTCATCCATTTAGGTGTTTGACATTATAAAGTAGGTGACAATCGATAGTAGGGGAACGATATTGATCCAGTCTTCAGCTTTAGAAATTATTGAATTTCTTAGAACATGTTGGATAACTCTGGCATTTTGGTTAAGTGTTTGAACTAAAGGTTGGTGGTAATTAAGGGTATTATTTCTTAGTAGAAGGTTCACAACACTCTAGTCAAAATTGAATCTGGAGGACATGGCAAGGGGTCTATTTCCCTAGGTGTTTAGCTAAAGGTGAATTCCTATAATCTCCTTGGTGATTTCTACATTTTGACAACACACTTGGGAAGGCATAACTGTAGCATCACCACTAATCCTAAGATTTGCAAGAAATTCATAAAGGATTTCTAAAAGGAAGGGATAGGCCAAGGTTAGAAGAAATTGAAGTGTAGTAGTGTTGAAAAGATTCATTACTAGGAAGTTAAGGGCCTACTAATTAAGAAGCCTAGAAGGCGTGATCTTAGCTTCTTTTTATTTTATGTAGGCAATTTCATCAGAAGCTATCACAAAATGATCTTCTATAGGGTTTCGAGAGGAGGAAGGTCCTTGGGTTTGTCGACTGCATTTTCCATCAGCCATTACAAAGATTGAAATGCAAGAAGGGAGGATTTGAAGAGTAGTGCAAAATTTTTTAATGATGTTGGCTATTTAAATAGTAATTCAACAAATTTTATTATACGTTCATGATATCGTATGAGATGATCATATGCAATTATTTTGGCCAGACAATCAGTGAAAAAGATGTGTTCAATCATATAGTATGATCAGACTTTATACGGGATAATTAGAGATATGGATCTCATCCTGATGAGACAGCTTGTACGACCTTCGACAAAAAGTTTTGAATAATACAAATGGGCATTCATATAATATGATCAATAATAAATGTCGTACCAAACCAAATTCAATTTGTCTTAAATGGAGTTGACACATGGATCATACAATATGAAAAGGTGCTCATAAAGTATGATGGTCAATGATAGATATAATTTGGATCATCCATTGAGCCAATGGTTGTGAGATAAGTAGTGTTGTTCAGATCATACAGTACAAATGCGGTTTATGCAAAATGATTTAAAAAAAAAATTTAGGTTTTGTTGTAAGGACTGTGAGGTTAAGTATGGTGGATTTTGTGAAGATCAGGATACAATCATAAAGAATAAGAACAACTAAACCAAAAGAAAAAAATACAAACAAAATTAAAATCACAAAAATCACATGACAAAAACATTTACATTGAAAAGCTTATGAATGACTGATTTAAAGTGTTAAGGTTTTAATATCGAGTCCAAAAATCACATGCTCCCACTGGGTCTTTTGTGAGATCCCTCAAATCGAAAGATTTAAAGTGATAAGATTTCAACACAGTGGTTTGTTGAACTAGTGGTTGAATGCATGTCAAGCTGTGTTTGATGCAGCTTTGGTCTCCACACAAAGTGTGTTCTATGATGAATGGTGCAAGTGTGGCTAATGTGTCCTAACATGCCACATGAATAAAATCTAATATTAGGAAAAGGGTTAATTAACCTATGATATTATGATTCTTAATCCTAATTTTATGAGATGCATGACATAGTGAGTGCTTACAAAGAAGTTTATTTTGAAGTGCCTTGACTATTTCTAAAAACATTTTATTAGCACTTTCAAGAGATATTTCAAATTTTAATGAGTGTTCACTAAGATCTAAAATTTTAACACATGCTTATAACTCCTTAAATGACTTTTCTAAATGAAGATAAAATGCTTTCAAAGACTCATATATTTCAGATAAAAGTAGAATATTTCCTATTCAATTCATCAATCTCATCTAGCAAAGCCATATGATCCTTATCAACATCAGAACCTTCTTTTCTAATCATTCATTTTCTTTTTGTAAAACTGAGCATTCTAGTTTCAAGCTAGCATGCTTCTTTTTCAATTTCCTATAATAATAATGAACCTGTTTTGAAACAATAAGTAATTCATCATATGAAAGTTAACATACCTCATCTTGATCAGACTGATCAAGATAGATGTTTGCCATAAAGTATAGATTTTTCACATCTTTTTCTTCTTCTATTCCAAATAAATTGGAAGCGGAATCAGCTAGCAAGGCTTTTAGAGATCTTCACTTGCCTTTATAGGACATTACTTTCTCTTTAGCATTCTCCTTGATTTGGTGACCTTTGAGATTTTTACAATCATTCTTATTATTCCTTGGTTTCCTACATTCATTACAGACAATATCATTAAAAACATTAGAATTTCTATAATTCCTAACCCTTCTCCATTGCTAATGATTCTTTTACTCTTTTCCTTAAAAATATTCTAAACCGTTGAGTCCTCAATGTGATTTCTTCCTCTCCTCCAATTGAGGAACTATCTAAATCATTAGCCTTTAAGGTTACAGTTTTCTCCTAATTTATTTCTCTCTGATCAGATGACCTTTGGCTTATGCTTTGTTCATAGGCAATTGGAGATCCAAGTAAGTTTCCAGTAGAATAAACATTTAAATCCTTGAATTTTGAAATAGTAGTTTTTTTGGCATCATATGAATTAGGTAGACATCAAAAGATCTTGTTGACTTTTTAAAATTTTGATAATTCTTTACCTAAAGCATGAAGGGATGTGATAAGTTGTGTGAACCTAGAATACATTTTCGATATTGTTTCACTAAGTTTCATGTGAAAGAGTTCATAGTCATTGAGCATAATATTTAACCTAGATTGTTTCTCTTCAATTATTCCTTAGTAGGTTATACAGAGTCTATCCTAAATTTCCTTTTCAATTGTACAAGTAGATACACGCATGTAATCATTAGATTTTAAAGAATAAAAAAATGGTTTAAACATTTAGCTTATAGTTGGGTTAATGTTTTATCATCGGTGGTCTATTCAAAAACACTATCGTTTCCAGGTCCCTAGTCCTGGATGAGAAAAGTGGAGGGTTACGTTATGTAGTCGATAACTAGCATACAACTTGTCAAATAATAATGACATGAATCCTTTAATAAATTATGTTAATGCAAGGGTGTCCCCTGGAAGTGATGCGCTATATGGCCTGAATATAGTGACAAGTGTGCAAGGGCCGCTGCACCGGCGCTCGGGTGTAGTGTTAAATAGGAAAGGGTTCCCATATCAAGGACGGATGTGGGCAAAGAAGCTAGTCCATGAAACTAAAATTTGGATAGGAACTTGGAATATAGGTTCCATTACTAGAACATTTATGGAATTAATAGATATTATGATTCATGCGAAGATAAATATTTTGTGCATTCAGGAAACTAAATGGGTTGGAGAAAAGATTAAGAAAATTGATAGTTTAGGATTTAAACTTTGGTATTCGGGTAGGTGTCATACTAGAAATGGTGTAGGTTTTATTATATATAAGAGTTTGAAGGATAATGTTATAAAAAATAATAGGATTGGAGATAGAATTATAGCTTTAAAGACTGTTGTTGATGATAAGATTGTTAATACTATAAGTGCTTATGCTCCTCAAGTAGGTTTGGATATGAGTTCTAAATTAAATTTTTGGAATGACTTAGAAGAATTATTATAAAAGATACCTCTAGAAGAAAGAATTTTTATTATATGAGATTTAAATGGACATGTTGGTAGAGAGGTAGATGATTTTAAAAGCATTTATGGTGGCTATGGTTTTGGAACAACAAATGAATGTGGCAAGACCATTTTAGATTTTTGTTTAGCTTATGATTTTTCAATTGCTAGTAATCAAGAAAAGGAATGATCATCTCATCACTTACAAAAATGGATATAGTACAACCCAGATTGACTATTTTCTTATAAGAAAATTAGATCACTTAGATTGCAAAGATTGTAATGTTATTCCGAGTGAAAATTTATGTACCCAACATTGATTATTAGTTTTGGACTTTAAAATAAAGGGGTAGATAATAAAATAAAATAAAATGATATTCTAGGATTAGATGGGGGCATTTAAAGAATATTAACAAAAATATTTTTGAGAGAAAGATTTTAGATCTTAAGATTTTATCTGTGCATGAGGATGTTAATATTATGTGGGATAAAGTGGCTAGTGATATTAAGAATATTGTAAAAAATGTGCTTGGAGTATCAAAGGGAAATGCTCCTAATAGTAAAAATAGTTGGTGGTGGATTCCAAATGTGCAAGAAAATATTAAAAATAAGAAGATTTGTTATAAAAATTGGTTTATTTTAAAAATTCTGATAATTGGGAAAGATAAAAAGAGGCTCATAAGAAATCTAAGAAAGCAATATGCGATGCAAAGACCTTAGCTTTTAGTGATTTATATAATAGATTAGATACTAAAGAGGGAGAAAGATTATATATAAGTTAGCCAAACGAAGAGATAGGAGTAGTAAGCATTTAGTTCAAGTGAAGTGTATTAAGGATGAAGATCAAAAAATACTTTTCTTAGAAGATGATATTCAACAAAGGTGGATGAGATATTTTGCTAAACGTTTTAATGAAAATTGTGAAAATAAGATTGACTATAGTTACCTTAGTACCCTAAATGAAAATAAAGATTTCTTTTTTTATCGGTGTATTAGTAAAATCGAAGTTAGAGAGGCTTTAAAAAAATGAAGGTTGGAAAAGTTGTTGGACCTGATGATATTCCAATAGAGGTGTGGAAATGCTTCGGAGATGAAGGTATTTCTTGACTTACTAAACTTTTTAATACTATTTTGAATACTAAAAAGATGCCAGATTAGTGGAGAATGAGTGTGTTAACTCCTACTTTTAAGAATAAAGGTGATGCACAAGATTGTGTGAATTATAGAGGAATTAAGTTAATGTGTCATACTTTAAAACTATGGGAGCAGGTTATGGAGCATAAGTTGCGACGTGATACTAATGTTTCTCAAAATCATTTTGGAATCATGCTGGGTAGGTCGACTATGGAAGCCATACATTTATTAAGAGGTTTGATGGAGAAATATAGAGAAAATAAGGAGGATATACATATGATATTTATTGATTTAGAAAAGGCTATTGATAAAGTTCCAAGAGAAGTCCTATGGAGAGTTCTTGAAAAGAAAGGAGTTAATAATGCTTATATTCAAATCATTAAACATATGGATGCAGGAGCGATTACTTGTGTTCAAACACAAGGTGGTTTGACCAAGTATTTCCCTATTTCGGTTGGGTTACTTCAAGGATCCACGTTAAGCCCATATCTTTTTGCTTTAGTCATGGATGTTATCACTAGACATTTATAAGAGGATGTACCTTGGTGTATGCTTTTTGCTGATGATATTCATCTTGTTGATAAGACTAGAGAGGGAGTGAGAGTAAACTTAAATTATGGAGGTCAACATTAGAGACTAAAGGTTTTTGCTTGAGTATATCTAAAATAGAATATATGGAGTGTAATTTTAGTAGTAATAGACCTAGTGAGGGGATTGTGACTTTGGGCGATCAAGTTAATAATAAGAGTACACATTTTAGATATCTTGGATTTATTGTTCAGAGTGATGGTGAAATAGATGAGGATATTATCAGCAGAATTCAAGTTGGATGGTTGAAGTAGAGGAATGCATCAGGCTTGTTGTGTGATAGAAAGTACCCCACAAACTTAACAAAAAATTCTATAAGATGGTAGTGTGGTCTGCAATGCTTTATGGTGTTGAATGTTGGCCATTAAAAGAGAAGTGTAATATTAAGTTAAGTGTGGCAGAGATGAGGATGCTCAGGTGGATGCGTGGCTTTACCCTTAGAGATAGGATACGAAATGAGCATATATGTGAAAAGGTTAGAGTAACTCCAGTAGAAGATAAGATTAGAGAGAGTCGCCTTAGATTGTTTGGTCACATAAAATGACGGCCTTCCAATGACTCGGTTAGGAGAGTAGAGGTATTAGATTTGACTTATGTTAAGAAAGGGAGAGGCAGACCTAAAAAGACTTGGATAGAAAATATTAGTAATGACCTTTCTTTATTAAAATTAAACAAGAATTTAACCTTTAATAGGACACAATGGAGAAAAAAGATTCATGTAGCCAACCCCACGTAGTGGGATAAAGGCTTGATGTTGTAGTAGTCCATTCAAAAAGAAGTATTTTAGTTTTAATGCCATTTATTAAATGAAATGGTGCTGAATAATCATCTTTTACTAGCATCCACATGCGATAATCAATTGATTATAAAAAGGTGGAATGTGAGTTTTACAAAAAAATAAAAAAAAATGAATGTTATGAAATAAAGGTTGTATAGTTATTGAGTATCCTTTCATAGTGTTACGATTGCCAAAGTTAGTCATAGATTTTTTTTTTTTTTAAGTTTTCTAAAACTTAATTTATGAATCCCACTTTGATACCACTTGAAAGTTTGTGAGGGTTGTGAAACCCTAAAGAACTAGTCACGAGGCTAACCAAGAGGGGGATGATTTGGTTATTTAAAAAAAAATTTACTAAACAAAAAATTAAAACTCCTTGATAAGGAAGTAAACTTAATTTTATAATAACAAAAATCATTTATTTTGACCACATATTAAATCACATAAAAGTAAATAAATTAAAATACAAAAAAATAAATAGAAAGAACAAACCAAAAATTTATAGTGGTTTGGTCAACCTGACCTATGTCCACTCCTTAGAGACTACCTCTCCAAGTATTGCACTAAATAGAAGTGACTCTCCTTTTGCTCCCATAGTAAGGAAGAGAAGCCTGTATAGACACTATTTCACCTTCCTAGTGTGGTAGAGAACCGTGACCTTTTTACAGGCAGAGAACATCAACTCTATTTTCACCCTCCTAGTGATGGTCAGAGAATGACAACTATATTTTCACTCTCTAGGTGACAGTTAGAGAACCATGATCTTTGCTGAAATAATTCTTCTTAGGAGCCATAGAGATTCCTAGCAGATGCTTGTAAGTACAAGACAAGATTCTTACTTGGAGTAACCTTATGAATCTCCTCACAACTTCTCCCTCATAAAATCTCTCTTTTCTCTCATAAAGCTCTCCTTCTTCTCTCCCTCAAGCTCTCTCTCAAGAAGACTAAGAAGAAAAAGATATCTCAAAAGAATATTTAAAACCCTTAAATAGTGGGCTTCAAAAAACCCTAAATTTTAAGCAATCTGACTTTTGTTTGTACAGTATGATACATATATCATACGATACGATCAATTATATTCAGAATCATCTAGCAAGATCATTCAGATAAATTGTTCAACTTTTATAATACATCTTATGGTACAATCAAACTTCATATGATACAATCTACAGAAATTCCTTATATTTGTTTGGGATAATCCTTAGGATGGCTAACTTCAAACACATGAGATTATCAAGCGATCATCATATAATATGAACAGTGCAAAAATTATGGATTTTATTTGGTTCGATCCAAGGGATGACCAATTTTGTAGACAGGTAATTGTATAATACAAACTATTTTATACATTATGATCAATCATAATAATTGTCTATGATTTAATTATCTGATATCACTGGATTAATTAAGAAAGATTTTAATTAGGGTGTACAGTATGATTTGGATCATACTATATGATCAGTACAAAATAACTATTTTCCTTAAACTTTGGCTGCTAGGGTTTTGATAGAGCATAACTGTTTGTACAGCATGAATTAAAATCAAATAATATAAATTTTTTTGTATAGTACAAAATCAGTTTCATATTGTACAAATTACCTAAAAAATAACTCTCACAAAAAAAAAATTTATCTCTCCCCCTGTGTGTGTGTTAGGATAGTTAGCAATGTTATCCTCCCAATTATATGTTATGAATCAATAAAGGTAAAAATACATAATAAAATGCAATCTGACTGTAACTTTAGTCTGCCCAATCTTGAGTAGATCAAAACTATAAGTGAATGAAGGACTGATTTTTTGAAATGTTAGTATGCACAAACATAAAAGAAAAAAAATATCATAGAAATAAGAAAAATAAGTAATAGATGCAACAATATTTATTATCATCAAATTTATAGGGCTTGAATACTGTTTGTAATAAATTAGTCCCTTGACTTATATGAGGTAAAAATGCTTAAGACAAATGCAATTAAAATTTAGACTCTTTTAAAGTATTTCTAATGCAATGAATGTAGATCGACTCGATTAAATGCATAGAATGAGTATGTATTAGTTTTAAAAATGATTAAAAACATTTTTTTCTAGAAATTACGCAACATCCACTTGACAGATCTGTACCCTCAAAAGTCAGGTGGTCTGTCAGAACTATCAGGCAGGGAGGAACCTAACAAGGAAGAAAAGGTAATGATTTGATTATAAGAACTCTAAGCACTCCCAAACTTACTCTTTTATCATTAGAGTTTTTATATTATCTTCAAAATTTTATTTAAATTTAAGTAGAAAATGTTTTTAGCGTACCCTAACGAGCCGCTCCCTATCTAGGCTAAAATAAAAGATGATACAGAAGCATAAAAAACTAGAAAAGCAAGTAAAATCCTAAATGCAATCAAATCAAATCAAACACATCAATCAATAAAATTAATTCCTTAAAGTAAATTTCATAGGCAAATGCACCATTTATTACAAGCCAGAATTTATAAAAATTAAAAGTGGTTGGGTAACACTAAACACAAAATTGTATTCTAACCTTAAGATAGATGAAAGTAGACTTTGAGTGTGATACTCTTCTATCTTCAGCTCCTTAGTCTTCACTTCCTCAAACTCCTTGGATTCATCGTATTTGGATACCCAAATGGAAAAGAAAACTCTACCCCCAAAGGGGAGGTTATTTATCTTACTTTCGTTAATGGAGTGGTTTAAAATTTAGCTTTTAAATGGAAAAAGATACTATCCCCCTTACGGGGTATCCTTTCTATTTTAGAATTAAATTTTGGATCTATGTATCCCAAACTCAAAGACACTTTCACAACGAAATACTTTAAATAAATTATATTGATATTGAAAAGGAAAATCTAGACTCTTCTCTAAGGTTATCCTAAGCATTTAAATGTTAAATCAATCCAAAACAGTTATATAATAAAATTAAAATACTCAATTCAACCACACTTGGCCATGCTCTTATTTATTTGGGGGCTAAGCAAGCTGAGGCACCTATAATAGTTATATTATTATTAAAATTTTAGCCCCTATATATTGCCCTACAAGAGCATTTCCACCTGTAGAAAACTCACTGAGAAACAAGAATAATCCTAACCTAAGGGTAAACTATTGCCCATCATATCAATTTATATAGTGAAGTAAAAAAGTAAACAAACAAATCAAACAATTCCAATCACAACATGTAATGAAATCTCATAAAACTCAGCACACAACAGTAAAGTAAACATTGCCTAACCTAGACTAGAATTGGTTGTCCTATTAAACAATTTAAAGTGTGTGTAAAAGGTCATGTGGATGGGGTAGATCCTAAAATAGGTTTTTTTTTTGTTGAAGTTATCCAATATTTGAATTTATTAAAGGTTAACGAGATATTTATGTTTGAGATTAAATGTTAATTAAAGCTTAACATATGATAGTTTTTAAGGATTGATTTATTGAATGAATTCAATTAGTTAAATATTAAAGGATTAATGAATTTTAATTAATTTTATTAGTTGTTGATTTTAAAAGTTAAATTAATTTATATTTTTTATCAACCAGTTCGTGGCGTTGTGCCATTAGGCTTGAGGAACCAAGCCTCTTTAGAATACATAACCCCACAGTCTAGAGTAGTTCATCCTAAAAACCTGATTGATGTAGTTGGATTAAGGATTTTAGTTTAGTTAAATAATTATGGGTCACTTAATTTTAATGTTTTACATTCCATTGAATTCATTCATGGTATTGTACCACTAGGCTTAAGGAACCAGGCATTCTTAGGACACATAGCTTTGTAGCCTAGAGTAGTCCATCCTAATAACTTCATCTTTTGATTAGTTATTATGTATTAGAATGTTGGTTAAGGGTTTTATTAATCAAATTGGGGTTTTTTGTAATTTTAACAAATTATTTGATTTCTTTGGAATTATCAAAATTATTTAATTGCATTAATTAAGGGTCAAAAAGTTGACCTTTTAAATTAAAGTTGATTGTAAAGGTTTCAAATTTTTAAAAAATATTAAACCTTAGGATGAGTATCTAGACTATTAGTTTGCTTGATTTGGGAGTTTCTATAAAACGTTATAATTTTTTGAAGTTTGGACCTAAATTTAAACTATGGTTGACTGGAAAGTTAACTTTTTGACTTTGACTTAATTTTGGAGGTTTTACATTTTAAAAAAATATTATATTTTAATTAAAGTTGAATGGCCTTGCATTTTTATTAAATTGGATTTTTCTAAAATTAGTTAAGATTTTTCAAAGTTGTGATATTTTTGGAATTTTGAAATTTGTTTAATTAGAGGAGATTTTTAGATTTTGGTCCAAATTAGTCCTAAATCTCTGATAATCACCCCTACATGTTAGGAATGACCTAAGGGGATGTTTTCAAGTAATTAATGATTTTTAGAATTTTAAATATTTTTAATTAATTAATTTAATTGATTATTAATTATCCTTAAAATTAAATTAATATTAAATTAGGGGTCTAATCATAGGGATTTTATTATTTCTAGAATGGGGGTTTAATTACAAACATATTGACATATTATTTTTTATTTATTTTATTTTATTTGAATTTATTATGAATTTTTTTAGTTTTAGGCTTTTTTTTAAGTCTAGGCTTATTAGAAGACTTAATTTGGATTAATTAGGTTTAGGCCCTAATCAATTTTAAGACTAACAAACTCCTAATCTGAATGGGATAATGTTACTATGTTTGAGTTCTATAGATTCTACCCATAATGGACACATACCCTAATCCCTAGAATTTTATAAATCCTCTAACCTTATATCTAGTTTTTGAACTTAGATGTCCCTATGTTGAATGGGTTTCAAATCAAGGGTCTCTAACCTTTCAATAAACATATATAAATGCAAAAAAAACACATTCAAGTCCTTAGAACTAAGAGAGCATAGAGCTAAGTGTATGCGTGTGCATCCTAAACATGCAAAAGATAAGCCTATTATTGATAATTAACCAGTTGATCAGTGAATAATTATAATAATTATTAACAAATCATTCCCATCAAATCCATTCATTCACGCTAAACCTAGATTTAAGATTTCAAAACCATCACTCAAAAGCTCTCAAAATTTAATATATATAGTTTTGAAATTAACTTTAATATTTAGAAAATAGATTAATATTAAAAATTCTAGAAAATTTAAAGTAATTCAAAATTGTTTTGAACAAATCTCAAAAGCAGCTTTAAAAATAGTTTCAAACCCATTTTATAAGATTTGAAAAATTTAGGATGATTTAAAAAAAGGTTTTTAGATTTTTGAAATTAAAATTAATTAGTTATTAATTAAATATTCAAATATTTAAATAATAGAAATTAATTAAAGGGGTTTAAAAATATCTTAAATTATATTTATTTTTAAATTTAAAAAATTTCCATGATTTATTTCAAATATTTCAAAATAAATTCATAAATTTTGAAAAATATTTAGTTAGATATTTAAATAGTTAATTAACCAAAATTATTTTTGTGATTTATTTAGTATATTTAAAAATAAATTCTTAAATTTTGAAAATATTTAGTTTAATATTTAATTAGAAGTTAATTATATATTTAAATAGTTAAATGATTAAAATTATTAAAAATATATTAAATAACTAAAGTTAGTATTAATTTTAAAAAAAATAAAAGATACATTTTCTAAATAATTAAGTTATTTAAAATAAATAGTGACTTTTTGAAAATTATTTCAAAAGATGAAATATCTCAAGTTAATTTTAACATAAAATATTCTAAATTATATAATTTTATTATTTAAATTGTTTTTAAATAAAAAGTTTAAATTTTTTTAAAATATTAAAGTTAATATTAATTAAAATTTTAAAAAATATCAAAATATAAAAATATTTGCTTTATATTAATTTTAACATTAAAATAAAAAATTTTAATGTCTTATCTCATTATTTAAATTTTTTTTTTAAATAAGATTTGGATTTTTGAAAAAAGATCTAAATTGATATTTATGTAAGTATTAATTAAAATCAAAGTATTTAAATGAATTAAAATTTTAAAATATTTTTTAATATAATACCTAATTTAAAATAATTTTAAAATAAATTCATCTGAAATTATGAAATTAGTTTTAATTATTTTAAATAATTAGTAATTAAAATCTCTAATTTTTAATGTCTTTAAATTATTCAAAACATGTAAATATTTTAATTAATTTTAATTTTTTTTAAAAGAGTTTTTAATATTGAACATTTTGATATAAAAAAATAATTTTTTGGATTTATATTTATTTTCCTATGATTTTGCTTTTGAAATTCTATTAATTAAAAGAAATTTAAAATTAATTAATACTAATTAAAGTTAAAAATGGTAGTGGGTGGGATGCATTGTTGCTCTATGTTTGTGGGTTCGAAATAGTGTGGCGGCGACCAATCATTAGCAATGATTGCGCCACCACACAATCATTACAAACTGATTAAAAAGGTTGCGGGACCCATGTTGTTTCACTTATCTACATCAGGATCCCATCATAGCCGTTAGATGCCCATGGTTTTAGTTTAACGACTCAGATCGACATGGACTAAAGGCAAAACTGTAGGATTAGATTTATGGTTAATCAAAGCTACAAAATGGTTTGATCTAAACTGTTCATTGTGTGATTGACCTTCTAGAAAATGTGCACTAACCATACATTATGAATAGACACTAGAATAGGTTTTTCATCCTGTTTGGTTGATCGGGTAGACCTTTTTAAAGTAAAATTTAATCCTAGCTAAAACTTATGAATAGAAATTGTTTGGGTGTGTTTTCGTGGTTTAAAATGCACTGAACATGAAGTTAATTGATTATATGTGTTTTAAATTAGGGTTTAGAATTTTACCCAAAATTAATGGTGGATTTGGTTGTTCTTGGGCTCTCTGAACTTGTAGACTATCCACATTTAAGTTTGTAGAATGCTCCTTTGACTGGAAACATCGCTACATCCCGTAGATGGAGTTAGGCTTTGGTTCACCATAAATCTCACCATTAGTAGAACTTTGATGATTGGATTTGATTTTAAACTAAAAAGATAAGGGTCTAGAGCTCAACCGAATAGGAGTTAGGGTCACAGATGAATTTGGAAGAGAGAGAGAGAGTGCTTGATGATTAATGTTTTCATTTTTTGAGACTTTTCCCTATTCAAACAGCCTAGGAATAGATGGATGGCTCTGATCGATTAGAGACACTCCCTCAATCCTTTCCATATGTCCCAGATGATTAGGGTAGCAGGGAAAGGCTAGGCTAAGGCTCAAACCCCATTGGGTGCTTTAGGATTATAGAGGGGACCAATTCCTATTATAAGTTAAACCAATGGCTTAACTTGGTTTAGAGAGCTGCTAGGGAGCTTTTGATCTCAAATGGAATGAGCTAAGCAGCCTAGTTAAGGGATAAATCCACCTTTAATAGGGTTTGAATGTGGGAGGGAGTTTTGAAATGTTTATTGAGTACTTTCACTAGTCAACTGGTCAAAGGAGGTTGAGGTGTCAAGAGAGGAGTATGGGAAGTTTGTTGGGTGAACTCTTACGCCTTCAAATAGCATACTTGAAGTTTGAAAGAGGTTGACTAATTCAAAGAAGGATATGAATGGCCATGTTGAAGGGAGTATAGGTGTTGTTGAGTCAAATGAAATGAACTATAGGATTTAGGATCAATGCATGAATAAAAACACAAAGGCTTTTTGTTAAGAGAGTTGCTATTTGCATGTTTTACATTTTTACAACTTGTAAAGTTTTGTGATTCCAAATATTATTGTTTTAAAGTTTTGTTTTCTCCTAACACTTTGTAGAAGAATTGTTTTTGCTCTTGAGTGGAGTAACATTTCAAGATAATAGAACTCCAAACTAATGAAGACTTCAAATCAAAATTTAGCATGAGATAATTTGTAAATTGAAGCTTGTACTTTTCATTGTATTGAGTTTGAGAGGGAGTGATTGTAATTAAGTAACTTAGCACACACACACACTTGGGGAGATCTTTAAAATATCATATTGATCGTATGGGATGAACTAGGTTTGTACGGGACAATCAAGTCAGTTATCCCCTCAGAAGAGCAATGGAACGAACAGGAAGTGAGAAAATTTTTCTAAGTTCTGAACATCTAGACGAACTTCTATTCGTCCCAAGACGAAATACTCTATGGAAAATTTTTGTTCAAACAAAATCCTGTTCGTGCAATGATGAAATGTTCTCTGGAAAATTTTTGTCCAGACAAACTCCTATTCATCCCAGGATGAAATGCTCTCTGAAAAATTTTCGTTCAAATGAAATCCTATATTCGGCCTAAGATGAAATACTCTTTGTAAAAATTTCATCCAGACGAACTACAATTCATCCCAGGACGACATACACTCTAAAAAACTTTTTTTCAGACGAGCTTCTATTTAGCCCAGGATGAAATTCTCTCCGTAAAAAATTTCGTCCAGACGAACTTCTATTCATCCCAGGATTAAAATGCTCTATGCTTTCAATTTTTGATAACGTCCTGCAGTTTGTCGAAACTAACCCATGGTATAATTGTTTGTACCGGACGAACTTAGTTCGTACGGGACGATAATGGGTATGAAGTAAGTTCGTACCAATATACATTGGGTTCATATTCAACTAATTTAAGTAAGTTCATCTAGGATGACCTACGATCGTACGGGATGATCCACTATGTACAGACTTGAAAATCAGCAGTTTTTGGATGGTTTTTTGTCTCTTTCCTATATAAAGTCCAATTAAAGTTGCCTCTTAATCTTTTTGCCTACTGATCTTCGTGCCACCTGAAGGGAGACTCAAGGAGAGAGTGTGAGAGACTGTTTGAAGGAGGATTCTTACTACTAGAGCGTGAAGGATTCAATTGGTACTCAAAGGTAAAAATCTCTACTTGTGATTTGTTATTACTTCACTCTTTCTCTCATCCTTCTAGATTTCTTGTGAGAAGATCTATCAAGGAGATCCAGTTCTCTACCGACACTTGGAGAGTGTGAAAAGACGAAGGGTTCTCTGCCTACACTTGGAGAGTCTGAAAGGATGAAGGGTTCGCTGCCTACACTTGGAGAGTGTGAAAAGATGAAGGGTTCTCTGCCTACACCAGGAGAGTGTGAAAGGATGATGGGATCTCTACCTACACTTGGAGAGTGTGAAAGGATGAAGGGTTCTCTGCCTACACCGGGAGAGTGTGAAAGTATGAAGGGTTCTCTACCAACACTGGGAAGAATGTAAAAGGAAGACGGTTCTTTATCGCACTTGGTAGTGGTGGAAGTGAGTTTCTTAAAGGCTTCTCCACCTTATTGTGAGTGTAAAAGGAGAGTCATTAGTGGTATTAGTCCAATACTCGGAGAGTGCCTCCGGGGAGTGGGTGTAGGTCGTGTTTGAATGAACCACTATAAATGTTGTGTCTTTTTATTTTCAGCTGCATTTTGTTTTACTATTTAACTTGTGGTTGAAAAAACCTTTTTCTACAAAATTTATTAAAATAAATTTTTAGTATAAAATTTTGATTATCGTATGTAAATCATAGTTCTGGAAGGGTATACAAAACCAACTAAACTAGTTGACTGAGTTAGAGTTGAAGTACCTTTTGTGGACTTGACAGTAAAAGAATGTGACTTAGCACAACTAAATGCCAAATGCTTAAATAGTTTCTTTTGTGCTCTTAAATCAGAAGATTACATGTGGGTTTCTACTTACAAGAGTGGAAAGGACATATGGGATAGACTTTGTATAACTTATGAGGGGACTAATAAGGTTAAGCAATCTAGACTTAATATCTTATTGCATGATTATGAACTATTTTGCATGAAACCAAATGAATCCTTTTCTGATATGTACACAAGATTCACACAAATAGTCACCTCTTTACATGCTTTGGGTAGGGAACTAATGAATGCTAAAATGGTTAATAAGATACTTCAGTGTTTTCCTACTGCTTATGATGCTAAAATTACTGGAATTATAGAGTCTAAAGATCTAAACATTTACTCTATTGACAATCTTCTTGGATCACTAATTACTTACGAGCAAGGAGTTAGCCAAAGAAAGATTGATATAGGTGAACCACGAAGGGAGAAGAACAGAGCACTAAAAGTGGAAGAATCTAAGAGAGAACACTCATAACCTGAGGATGAAGATGACATTACACTAATGACTAGATAATTCAGAAGCTTTCTAAAGAGGAAGCAGAAGAGACGCCAGCAATGGAATAGAGGTAAATTTAATAGGAATGTCAAGATTTCAAATGATGTTATTTACTATGAGTGCAGGAATCCTTGACATATTAAGATAGACTGCCCAAAACATAAAGCCACTCCTAGCAAGGAGAAGGTGGAGGAGAAACCAATTGTGATGAAGAGCAAGAAAAAATTCCAAAGAGCTTTCTGGGTGGACTCAACTTCGGACTTGTCAGAGATGGAAAAGAAAGAGGAAGTCACTAATATGTGCTTAATGATGGATAATCTTGATCAGTCAGATCAAGAAGAGGTATGTGATTTGACTTATGATGAACCTTTTGAAGTTTCTGAACACATGCATGATGCATATAGGAAGATGAAGAAAATGCATACTAGTCTGAGCTTAGAAATTGAGAAACTACAAAAGGAATATGAAATCCTTAGGAAAGGTCATCCTTTAATTGATGACAACCACATAAAATTACTTGTTGAGTTTGATGACTTGAATAAAAGTCATGAAAGTTTGAAATTATCCTATGCAGAACTTGAAAAAGAATTTAAAAATTTTAAGGATGAATCTGAGAGCAAAATTTATAGAATCAATTATAAAAATCAAATTTTGGAAGATATGAATTCATTTTACAAATTGATGATAAAAGCTCTCGATGATAATAGGATATCCCCAAAACTTGAAGATTTCACTAATCCTATTTTGTATCCTAAATTTATGTTTGAATAGTTGCTATTTGAATGATTTATATTTGTGCAACTTATGTAGTTTTGATGATTCCAAACATTATTGTTCAAATGTATAGTTATCTCCTAACAATTTTAGAAGATTTGCACTTGCTCTTGTGTGTACTAACATTTCAGGAAAATCAGACTCCAGACTACGATAACTTCAAATCAAATTCAACATGAGATATTTTGTTTATTTGAAGTTTGCATTTTCTTTGATTTAATTTTAAAAGGGAGTGATTGTAATTGAGTGAATAAAAATCTTACACACACAAATAAGGAGATCATAAAATTTTATACTGATCGTACAGGACGATATTTATCGTACTGGACGATCTATTAGTTATCTCTTATAGAGCACATGGAACGAATAGGAACTTGCTAGAAAAAATTTTTCTAAGTCCTATTCATCCAGGATGAAATTTTATATCGTCCCGGACGATGGGTTCTCTGTAAAATTTTCGTCCAGACAAATTTTATTATCGTACGAGGAGACTAGTGCTCTGGAAAATTTTCGTACAGACGAAATTAATTATCGTACCGGACGATCAGGTCTTTGGAAAATTTTTGTCCAGACGAAAACAAATTATCGTCCGTGGTGAATGGTCCTCTGGAAAATTTTCGTCCAGACAAAATAAATAATCGTCCAGGACGATCGGGTCTCTGGAAAATTTTTGTCCAGACAAAAACAAATTATCATCCGTGGCGATTGGTCCTCTGGAAAATTTTTGTCCAGACGAAATAAATAATCGTCCAGGACGATCGGGTCTCTGGAAAATTTTTGTCAAGACGAACATATTTTCGTCCAAACGATTAACCGACTTAGAACAGTTTTCAGCAGTTTCTAGAACCGACCTAGTAATAACCGTTCGTACTGGATGAACCTAGTTCGTACAGGACGATCAGCTGTACAAAGTCATTTCGTACACATATACAAATTGGGTCGTTTCAGATCGTTTAAGTAAAATCGTCCAGGACGATCCAGGATCGTACAGGACGATCCACTGCGTATAGAATTGGAAACTTGCAGTTTTTGGGCGGTTTTTCTTGTCTTTTACATAAATAGTCCAAATTAGACTGCCACCCAATCTTTTTGTCATTTGATCTTCATGCCTCTTGAGAGAATAGCCAAGGAGAGAGAGTGGAAGAGAGCATTCAAAGGAGGATTCCTACCATTGGAGCGAGAAGGCTTCACTTGGATTACTAAGGTAAGAGTCTCTACTTGTGAAATTGGATTTCTTCACTCTTTTCTTTCTTCCTTCTAGATTCTTGTGAGAAGATCAGTCAAGGAGATCCGGTTCTCTGCCGACACTTGGAGAGTGTGAACAGCCGAAGGGTTCTCTGCCTACACTTGGAGAGTGTGAACAGCCGTAGGGTTCTCTGCCCACACTAGGAGAGTGTAAAAGGACGACGGTTCTCTGCCAGCACTGTGGATTGTGTAAAAGGACGATGGTTCTCTGTCAGCACTGTGGATTGTGTAAAAGGACGACGGTTCTCTGCCGCACCGGGTAGTGGTGAAAAGAGTGTGTTGTAAGGGCTTCTCCGCCTTGCTGTGGGTGCTAAAGGAGAGTCACTTTGTGGTATTAGTGCAATACTCAGAGGGTGCCTCTGAGGAGTGGATGTAGGTCTGGTTATAGACCGAACCACTATAAATCTGGTGTCATTTACTTTATTGCTTTTACGTTTCCGCACTTTAAATTTCAGTTTAAACAACTCTGTGGTTGAAAAACATTTTTCTACAAACTTTAAAAGAAAATCTTATTTCGGTTCAACTTTATCATTAAGAGGGTTTAAAATTTTTAAAACTACTAATTCACCCCCCTCTTGGTAGCCGTGGGACATTTACTTAGGCTTAACAACCTAATTACTGGACTCAACAAGTAGTATCAGAGCCAGGTTTCAAAATCATAAGTTTGAACTACTTTTTGATTAACGTAGATGGCTACATTTAGAAACCGAAACACACCTGAGGGTTACTCTATCACTAGACCTCCACTGTTTGACAATATTCCTTTTGATTTTTGGAAAACACGCATGTCTACTTTCTTACAGTCACTTGATTATCGCATGTGGATGCTAGTCCAGGAAGGTTACTCAAAACCAACTAGATTAGTTGATGGAATTAGGGTAGATACACCCTATGAAGATTGGACTATAAAAGAACGTGACTTAGCACAATTAAATGCAAAATGTTTAAATAGTTTCTTTTGTGCTTTAAAATCTGAAGACTACATGCGAGTTTCCACTTGTAAAAGCGGAAAAGACATATGGGATAGACTTTGTATTACTTATGAAGGGACAAATGAGGTTAAGCAATCAAGACTCAATATCTTGTTACATGACTACGAATTATTTCGCATTAAACCTAATGAATCTATATCTGACATATACACAAGATTCACTCAAATTGTCACCTCTTTGCATGCACTTGGTAGGGAATTAACTAATGCTGAAATGGTTAATAAGATTCTTCGTTGTTTACCTACTGCATACGATGCTAAAATTACTGCAATTACAGAGTCTAAAGATCTGAACATTTATTCCATTGACAATCTTCTTGGTTCACTCATTGCTTACGAGCAAGGAGTAAGTCAAAGAAAGATTGATGCAGGTGAACCAAGAAAGGACAAGAATATTGCACTAAATGTGGAAGAGTCAGAAAGTGAACACTCACAACCTGAGAATGAAGATGATATTGACAGTTCGATAGGGATGTTAAGCCCTATGAACTTAGTCCCAAACTAACCAAGAGGGGGGGGGGGTGAATTGGTATTTTAAAAACTTCTTTTTAAACAAGGAAATAAAATCACATAAACCAAATCACACCACAAAATAATGCGGAATTTAAAAGTGCGGAAGTAAGAAAAAGAACACAGAAATTTATAGTGGTTCGGTCGACTCGACCTACGTCCACTCCTTGGAGGCACCCTCCAAGTATTGCACTACACAAAAAGTGACTCTCCTTTAGCCCCCACGGCTAGGTGGAGAAACCCTCACAAGAACCTCCTTTTTGCCACCCCGGCAAGGCAGAGAACCTATCTCCTTTTGCTTCCTCCTGAAGCTGGCAGAGAACCAGAACCAAAAGCAAAGCTCCTTACCTCTACTGACCCTTCCACGGACGAGAAACTCTAGACGAAGACGACGCAGAGAGATCCTTGAAGCAACCCTTGTGAAACCCCTCACAAGCTCCCCCTCACAAGATCCTCTCTCTCTCTTCTCTCTCTCTCTTTCTCTCCTCAAGGCCTTCTCAGGTCAAGGCAGCAGCCAAAGGTTTTTAAAAATGTTGAACAAGAGCTCTTAAATAGAAGAGCTCCAAAAGAGCTCATTAATTGCAAGTTGCCGACAATATCGTCCAGGCCGATATGGACATCGGCCTGGCCGATCAGTACAAATCAATGAAGATCGGCCAGAGCATAGCCCAGGATGCAAAACTGGACGATTGAAAAATAGCTTGATCGTCCAGGCCGATCTCACGATCGTCCTGGCCGATCAGTTCAAATCAGAGGAAAATCGTCCTGACAATAGCCCTGAATACGGGCTGACCGATATTGATCGTCCTGAAGTAACTTAAGGTTTTTGACTAGATCGGCCTGGCCGATCTTGCGATCATCCAGGACGATATGATCGTATCAATCATCCTTAATTACTTCCTTGATTTCCTGAATAATTATGGCATAATTTGTGATTATCGTCCAGGCCGATCCGAGGATCGTCCTGGCCGTTAATTTTAAGATACAGTATACCATACTTGTCTATGACGGCTACTTCTTTCTGTTTTGAGCTTATCGTCCTGGCCGATACACGTATCGTCCAGGACGATCTGTTAATGTCGGCTGCCTTAATTAAGAATCCTTAATTAGACTTTCTGTTTTAAGCTGATCGTCCAGGCCGATCAAAGAAATCGTCCAGGCCGATATGAGTAAAAACAGAATTTCTAAGTATATCAAGTGTGTGTGTGAAGGGTTACAAAGCATCAGTCTCTTTGATTATTACAAGTGGACTCAAAAGGTAAAAAATAAAAGTACAGACTGACTCAACCCTAAACCTACGCATTCCTGAACTTGGCTCCTTTTTGATTGTCCGATCATCGATTCCTGAAAAGTTAGAAGCAACAAGCTGTCCAAGAAAAGCAGTGTTTGTCAATCATAAAAATATAAGACATGAAAAATAGATTTGCAACAGATATTGCACTGATGACTAGACAATTCAGAAGCTTTTTAAAGAGGAAGCAGAAGAGACGCCAGCAATGGAATAGAGGTAAGTATAACAGAAATGACAAGGTTTCTAATGAAGTGATTTGTTATGAATGCAGGAAACCAGGTTATATAAAGACTGATTGTCCAAAACTCAAAGCCACTCCTAGCAAGGAGAAGGTAGAGGAGAAACTAATGGTAAAGAAGGGCAAGAAGAAGTTTCAAAAGGCTTTTTGGGCGGACTCAGCTTCAGACTCATCTGAGACTGAAAAAGAAGAAGAAGTCACCAACCTTTGCTTGATGGAAGATAAAGCTGAACAATCAGATCAAGAAGAGGTATGTGATTTAACCTATAATGAATTGTTTGAAGTTTCTGAACACATGCATGATGCATATAGGAAAATGAAAAAGATGCATGCTAGTGTAGTTTTAGAATTGGAAGAGCTTAATAAGGAACACGAAATCCTTAGGAAAGATCATGCTTTAATTGATAGCAACCACATGAAACTACTTGATGAATATGATGACTTGAATAAAAATTTTGAGAATTTAAAATCATCATATGCTGAACTTGAAAAAGAATTTAAAAAATTTAAGGATGAATCTGAGAGCAAGACATATAAAATCAATTATACCAATCGAATCTTGGAGGATATGAATTCATTTTACAAACTCACTATAAGAGCTCTCGAGGATAATAGGAACCCCCCTAAACTTGAAGATTTTACAAATCCAAAATATTATCCTAAATTCATGAAATCCCTTAGAAGACAATCATATGAAAGAAAACATAGGAATATTTTTCCTAATGTTAAATGTAACAATTTTGGATTTTTGGGACATATATCTCACACCTGCACTTTAAAGATGAAACCTAATTTGGTGTGGAGAACTAGGATGCATAAACCTAGACATATCATACATGCATCTGATTATAAATTTCATAAAGGTGAACCCAAACTAGTTTGGGTTCCCAGGTCTAATATTTGAGAATTTTGCAGGAATGCTCTCACACAAGACCTCGTGAGAGTATATGGTACCTGGACAGCTGATGTTCAAAGCACATGACTGGAGATACTGCTCAATTCATAACGCTGGAAGCCAGGAGTGGAGGCAAGGTTACACTTGGAGATAATACCACAAAGAAAGTGGTTGGATCAGGTATGATTGGAAATTTGAAAAACTTTTTCATAGACAATGTTTTATTAGTTGAAGGCTTAAAACATAATTTACTTAGCATAAGTCAGCTATGTGATAAGGGCTATAATGTAAAATTTTTACCTACTAGCTGCATAATTAGCCTAAATAGGAAAATTGTTTTAAATGGAAAAAGGGTAAACAATGTCTACATGCTAGATTTAAATTGTATTCAATCTCCTACTGCTTTTTGTTTGAAAACTGTTTCTGATGAATCATGGCTTTGGCATAGGAGACTTTGTCATTCTAGTATGAAAAATCTTAGAAGAATTACCCAAAAGAATTTGGTGAGAGGAATACCTAAACTAGACTTTACTAAGGACCATCTATGTGATGCATGTCAATTAGGAAAACAAGTGAAGTCCTCTTTTAAGTCCAATAAAGATCTTAGGACCAGTAAACCTTTAGAAATTCTACACATGGATCTTTTTGGACCTGTAAGCACTGTTAGTCTAGGAGGAAAGGTATATGGATTTGTTATAGTAGATGATTTTTCAAGATTCACCTGGGTTAAATTTCTTTTTCATAAGAGTGAATCATTTGAGGAATTCAAAAATTTTTCAACTTGGATACAAAGAAAACTAGGATGTAAAATAATCTCTATACAAAGTGATCATGGAGGAGAATTTGAAAATGAAAGATTTGAAGATTTCTGTAAAGAAAAGGGGATTGATCACAATTTTTCTGCACCTAGAACTCCTCAACAAAATGGAGTAGTTGAAAGAAAGAACAGAATATTAATAGAAGTCGCCCGAGCAATGTTAGCAGAATACTCGCTTCCTAGATATTTTTGAGCTGAGGCGGTTAGCACTGCATGCTATGTTCTGAATAGGGTGAATGTGAGATCAAATTTGAATAAAACACCCTATGAGTTGCTAAAAGGTAGAACACCAAATTTGTCTCATTTGTATGTATTTAGTTGTAAGGTGTTCATACATAATAATGGAAAATCTGCCTTAGGAAAATTTGATCCAAAATTAGATGAAGGAATTTTTGTTGGATATTCAAGTGTTGGAAAATCTTATAGAGTATTCAACAAAAGAACTTTAGTCATTGAAGAAACCACACATGTTGTTTTTGATGAAAATGGAAACATGAAAGAGCCAAATGTTGTTGAAGAAGAAATTGAAGAAAACTCCCAAAAGATTGATAGATTAAATTTGGAAGAAAATGTGGAAGAAAATTTAGAAAGAGAAGACCCTTTGCCTAGAGATTTGAGATTTTCTAAAAACCACTCAAAGGAATTGATTATAGGTGAACCAAGTGAGGGTGTTAGAACTAGGCATGGATTAAACAAGGAAGTCAATCATTCAGCCTTTATTTTAACTATTGAACCCACTAACATTGATCAAGCACTTTCAGATGAATTTTGGATATTGGTCATGCAAGAAGAGTTAAATCAATTTGTAAGAAATAAAGTTTGGGAACTAACTACAAGGCCAAAAGATCAAAGTGTTGTTGGAACCAAGTGGGTGTTCAAAAATAAAATGAATGACTCAGGAGTAGTCATTAGAAATAAGGCTAGATTAGTAGCTAAGGGGTATAATCAAATTGAAGGAATTGATTTTGAGAAAACTTTTGCCCCTGTAGCTAGACTTGAAGCAATTAGGGTTTTACTAGCCTTTTCATGTTTTAAAGGTTTTAAATTGTTTCAAATGGATGTCAAAAGTGCCTTTTTAAATGGGGTAATTGAGGAAGATGTTTTTGTAGAACAACCTCCAGGTTTTGAAAATTCTAAATTTCCAAATCATGTTTTTAAATTAAAAAAGGCATTATATGGATTGAAACAGGCACCTAGGGCTTGGTATGAGAGGTTAAGCACCTTCCTACTTGAAAGATCTTTTGAAAAAAGAAGTGTGGATACAACTCTCTTTTTGAGGAAAATTGGAAAGGATATACTTATTGTTCAAATTTATGTGGATGACATCATCTTTGGATCTTCAAATAAACATCTTTGTGATGATTTTTCTAAAACAATGAGTAGTGAATTTGAAATAAGTCTAACGGGAGATTTAAATTACTTTCTAGGATTTAGCATTAAGCAACTTGAGGAAGGTACTTTTCTTAGTCAAACTAAATATATTAAGGACATCCTCAAAAAATATGAAATGGACAATACTAAACCTGTTAGTACACCAATGAGTTCTTCAGTTCAGTTGGATAAGGACCTTAAGGGAAAATCTGTTGATCAAAAGAAATTTAGAGGGATAATTGGATCTTTAATTTACTTGACTGCTAGTCGACCAGATATTATGTTCAGTGTTTGCTTATGTGCTAGATTTCAATTAGATCCAAAAGAATCACATTTGACAGCAGTGAAAAGGATTTTAAGATATCTACTAGGAACTCAAAACTTAGGAATTTGGTATCCTAAGTTTAGCTCTTCATTTGAAATTATTGGTTACTCAGATTCTGACTTTGCAGGCTGTAGAGTGGATAGGAAAAGCACTTCTGGAACATGTCAATTCATTGGAAATTCATTAGTTTCATGGTCTAGTAGAAAATAAAATTCAGTGGCACTATCTACTGCAGAAGCAGAATACATTGCATTAGGAAGTTGTGTGGCACAAGTACTTTGGTTAAAACAACAGTTGATTGATTTAGGATTAACTATAGGCACTATTCCAATTTATTGTGACAATACTAGTGCTATTTGCATTTCCAAAAATCTTATTCAACATTCTAGAACCAAACACATTGATATAAGGCATCATTTCATAAGGGATCATATATCCAAAGGAGAAATTGAACTCATACATGTTTCAACTGAAAATCAACTTGCAAAAATTTTTACAAAACCTTTAGCCTTTGATACCTTCAGTACTTTAAGAACAAGGCTTGGTGTTATTGATTTGAATGCTTAAACAAAATGTCTTTGCAACATTGATATTTGTTTTATTTTGTTTTTTGATTTTGTGAAATTTTGTGTGTTTTGATGAATTATTTTTGAATTTTTGGTTTTGTTTTATGTTTTCTGTGTTTTTGATTTTTTTTTATTATTAATTTAAAAATTCAAAATTAAATTTTTTTTTTGGAGGAAATCGTCCAGGACAAAATTGGTTACGCACGGGACGATGTGTGAAGGAACAGTTTGCGCGAATTTTAACCATTTTGAGAGCAGTTTTTAATTAGATCGTCCAGGACGAATTTTTTTTCTCTCAAACGTCGGGACGATTGAATGCAGCAGTTGAGTGGATAAGACAGTTTTTAATATGAACTTCGTCTGTACGAAATTTTCGTTCGTCCAGACGAACATGTGTCGGTTCATTGTAGGGGATGGTTTTCAAGAGTCATTAAAACGATTTACTTTTTGATCGTATGTACGAACGTATCATTTTTCTTTAAATATGAAGGCTTTCAAACTTGACAATCACACTTCCAAACCTTATTTTCAATCCCTTTCTACATCAAATCAACAATGGCCTCCTCTAGCAAAAGACAAAAGGTGTTGGTGAAGAAACCAAATAGGAATGCCCCAGACAACTTTCTTTCTAAGGAGAATGATGAATCTTTTCCTCGTTTTGCATCCGCAAAGATCACTCCCTCTCGCATTCTTATTCAAACTGAGTTGAAATTTCGGGTATTGCACCTCTTCGCCTCAACCCAATTTCAGTTCATTCTTTCTCTTGTCCACTTCTACAATAAGCAAACCTACCATTACTTTCTAGCTAACATGATTTTCAATTCTGACCACTCCACCATTAGTTCTTATGTTTTTAAGCAAAAAGTTGAGATCACCAAGCACGACCTTGGTGCATTTTTAAACTTAAGAACTGAGGGATATAGAGCCAACACCCTAATGTCAGAAACCTCCTTCAAATGATTTCAAATCAATAGGGTGATTAGAGAAATAGGCATAACCTATCATGTTGCTAGAGTCTCCGGTATGACCCAAGATGCCCGAATCATCCAGCTTATCCTTAGATCCTCAATTATTCCTAAAGCTGGTGATAGGATTAACATTACCCCTCTTCTTTCTGTTCTAACCTTTTTAATCATGGAAAGACATCCTATTGACGAAGCCCAACTTATCATAGACCATATCTATGGGCTTTCAGAAATAGGACATGCAGATCAAAAGAGGAAGAAGAACATTTCATTAGGACACTTAATCACTTATATTTTGGAAAAGAAATACAACATAGTGCATCCTGATGAAGAATATGAAGAGTCAGTTTACTATAACGATGCATCATTCAGATTGCTCTTCAAGGAGGAAAAAAAAAAAGAAAAAGCACATGCCAATGCTTCAGAAGAGGAAGAAGAAGAAGGAGTGCAAGCTTCTGCTTCTCAATCAGATTACCAGAATCTGATTGAGAGATTTGATAGATTAGAGACTCACATTGATCAAAGGTTTGATCAATTTGATGCTCAACTTACGCAGCAGCAACAAGACATTGGTAATATTAAAGATGAAGTTCATGAAATTAATACCAATGTAATGTTGATGGCCTCCTACTTCAACCTCTTTGGCGGCATTCCTCCTCCTCCTCCTCAAGAACAGTAGAAATGTTTTTATGTATTTATGTTGTATTTTTTTGTGTTTTTATCGTGTCTGTTTTATTGTTAAGTGTTTGTGTTTATGTTGGTTTTTTCTTTTATTTAAGTTCAATATATTTTCTTCTGTTTATGTAATCTGTTTCTTTAGTATCAATGAAAATTTTATTTTATTAGATTTGTTTTGAAATGTGGTTAATGCTTATGAATTTCATTAGTATTATTTAATCTTCATAGTGCTTAAATTAGATTGTAATTTGAGATTATCTATATTAGAAAATCTAGTCTTTCTAAATTTATAAGTTGTTTAAAACTTGTTGTAATTAGAACTTTTAAATTCATGTCTATTCATTTAGACTACATAAAAATTAATATTACTATTGCAATTTATATGTTTTCTTATTTTGTATTTCTATGCTCAAGTGATATTTATGCATTAAGAAATATTTGAAATTTTAGATTATAGATTTTGGAAAGAATTGGTCTCAATTACTCTTGAACATTGTACAAATTTACAAAAATCAAAAGGAATTTGCAAAAATTTGCAAAGTGAAAAAGAGGCACAAAATAAGCCCAACCAAGAAAAAATGCACAAAAATGTGCCCCAAAATTTTGAAAAAGATGCGCAAAGCGCCACATGAGGTAATTCTCTTCTTTCCAAATTCGTTCAATCTCTTAATTCAAATTGATCTTATGTTCATTTATATTCTATTGAACTTTGAAATATAGAATTTTTATACATCTCTCTTGTAATGATTTTCTATATTCAAATGTCTAAATTGAATCATGTCTTTGATAAATTCTTCTTACTTACAATGTTATATCACTTCTTAAATTTATGAATTTCTATGATTGACCTAATATCTTTAGTTTAAAATTGCATACCCTATGTCATTCACAATTTAGATTAAATTTTAAAAATGAATTTCAAATAATTACTTACATTTCTTGTCTATTTCTTCTTCACTTTTTGTTGCTGTCAAAAAGGGGGAGAAATTATTGTATTTTCTGTTTTGATTGTTCTGTTTGCAAGTTTTTTTTTACTTTGTAGTTGTTTGTGTTAAAATTTTAGAAAAATAAAAATTTTGTTCTTAATGCCTCCTTATTTTAATGTACTCATCAATTCAGGGGGAGTTTAAGAGATATGAGATTTGTTTAACTTGAAACCATACAAATAATAATTGTTTTGCCATCATAAAAAAGGGGGAGATTGTTTGAATAGTTGCTATTTGAATGATTTATATTTGTGCAACTTATGTAGTTTTGATGATTCCAAACATTATTGTTCAAATGTATAGTTATCTCCTAACAATTTTAGAAGATTTGCACTTGCTCTTGTGTGTACTAACATTTCAGGAAAACCAGACTCCAGACTACGATAACTTCAAATCAAATTCAACATGAGATATTTTGTTTATTTGAAGTTTGCATTTTCTTTGATTTAATTTTGAAAGGGAGTGATTGTAATTGAGTGAATAAAAATCTTACACACACAAATAAGGAGATCATAAAATTTTATACTGATCGTACAGGACGATATTTATCGTACTGGACGATCTATCAGTTATCTCCTATAGAGCACATGGAATGAATAGGATTTTGCTAGAAAAAAAATTTTCTAAGTCCTATTCGTCCAGGACGAAATTTATTATCGTCCCGGACGATGGGTTCTCTGTAAAATTTTCGTCCAGACGAATTTTATTATCGTACGAGGCGACCAGTGCTCTGGAAAATTTTCGTACAAATGAAATTAATTATCGTACCGGACGATCTGGTCTCTGGAAAATTTTCGTCCAGACGAAAACAAATTATCATCCGTGGCGAATGGTCCTCTGGAAAATTTTCGTCCAGACGAAATAAATAATCGTCCAGGACGATCGGGTCTCTGGAAAATTTTCGTCCAGACGAAAATAAATTATCGTCCGTGGCGATTGGTCCTCTTGAAAATTTTCATCCAGACGAAATAAATAATCATCCAGGACGATCGGGTCTCTGGAAAATTTTCGTCCAGACGAACATATTTTCGTCCAAATGATTAACCGACTTAGAACAGTTTTCAGCAGTTTCTAGAACCGACCTAGTAATAACCGTTCGTACTGGACGAACCTAGTTCGTACAGGACGATCAGCTGTACGAAGTCATTTCGTACACATATACAAATTGGGTCGTTTCAGATCGTTTAAGTAAAATTGTCCAGGACGATCCAAGATCGTACAGGACGATCCACTGCGTATAGAATTGGAAACTTGCAGTTTTTGGGCGGTTTTTCTTGTCTTTTACATAAATAGTCCAAATTAGACTGCCACCCAATCTTTTTGTCATTTGATCTTCGTGCCTCTTGAGAGAATATCCAAGGAGAGAGAGTGGAAGAGAGCATTCAAAGGAGGATTCCTACCATTGGAGCGAGAAGGCTTCACTTGGATTACTAAGGTAAGAGTCTCTACTTGTGAAATTGGATTTCTTCACTCTTTTCTTTCTTCCTTCTAGATTCTTGTGAGAAGATCAGTCAAGGAGATCCGGTTCTCTACCGACACTTGGAGAGTATGAACAGCCGAAGGGTTCTCTGCCTACACTTGGAGAGTGTGAACAGCCGTAGGGTTCTCTGCCCACACTAGGAGAGTGTAAAAGGACGACGGTTCTCTGCCAGCACTGTGGATTGTGTAAAAGGACGACGGTTCTCTGCCAGCACTATGGATTGTGTAAAAGGACGACGGTTCTCTGCCGCACCGGGTAGTGGTGAAAAGAGTGTGTTGTAAAGGCTTCTCCGCCTTGTTGTGGGTGCTAAAGTAGAGTCACTTTGTGGTATTAGTGCAATACTCAGAGGGTGCCTCTGAGGAGTGGATGTAGGTCTGGTTATAGACCGAACCACTATAAATCTGGTGTCATTTACTTTATTGATTTTACGTTTCCGCACTTTAAATTTCAGTTTAAACAACTCTGTGGTTGAAAAACATTTTTCTACAAACTTTAAAAGAAAATCTTATTTCGGTTCAACTTTATCATTAAGAGGGTTTAAAATTTTTAAAACTACCAATTCACCCCCCTCTTGGTAGCCGTGGGACATTTACTTAGGCTTAACAACCTAATTACTGGACTCAACAATTTTTGTAATCCCTAAATAGACAAATGAATAGTAGAAGACTTAGGAATCCTTTTTCAAAAGTTAAATTTAATAATTATGGATTGATTCGACACATACCTCACACCGGTACTTTAAAGAAGAAAACTTATTTGGTGTGGAAACCTAAGATACATAAATCTAGACATATCATACATGCATCTCTTTATAAATTGTCAAAAGGAGAACCCAAACTTGTTTGGATTCCCAAGTCTAATGTTTGATAATCTTGTAAGGTCGCTCTCACATAAGACCTCGTGAGAGCATATGGTACCTGGACAGCGGATGTACAAAGTATATGACTGGATATACAGCATAATTCATATCGCTGGAAGCCAGGAGTGGAGGCAAGGTTACACTTGGAGATAATACCACAAGGAAGGTGGTTGGATCAGGTATAATTAGAAATCTTAAGAATTTTTACATTGAAAATATGTTATTGATAGAAGGCTTAAAACATAATTTATTAAGTATAAGCCATCTATGTGACAAAGGATATTATGTAAAAATTTTTCCTACTAGCTGCATATTAAGCCTAAATGGAAATGATGTTTTAAATGGTATAAGGGTAAACAATGTGAATATGCTAGATTTGAATTGCATTTAAACTCTTACTACTTTTTATTTAAAAACTATTTCTGATGAGTTATGACTTTAGCATAGGAGACTTTGTCACTCTAGCATGAAAAAACCTAAGGAGGATTACCCAAAAGAACCTAGTGAGAGGTATATCAAAACTAGACTTTACTAAGGACCACCTTTGTGATGGATGTCAACTAGGAAAACAGGTGAAGTCCTCTTTTCAGTCTAATAAGGATCTTAGAACTAGTAAATCATTGGAGATTTTGCATATGGATCTTTTTGGACCAGTTGGAACTATAAGTCTAGGAGAGAAGGTAAACGGATTTGTGATTGTGGATAATTATTCTAGATTCACTTGGGTTAGATTTCTATTTCATAAGAGTGAATCATTTGAGAAATTTAAAAACTTTTCGACTTGGATTCAAAGAAAGCTAGGATGTGAAATTATGACTATACAAAATGATCATGGAGGAGAATTTGAAAATGAAAGATTTGAAAATTCTTATAAGGAAAAAGAAATTGATCACAACTTATCTGCACCTAGAACCCCTCAGCAGAATGGGGTAATCGAAAGGAAAAATAGAACATTAATAGAAGCCGCCCGAGCAATGTTAGCAGAATACTCACTTCCTAAATATTTTTGGGATGAGGCGGTTAGCACTGCATGTTATGTTCTGAATATGGTGAATGTGAGATTTAAATTAAATAAAACACTCTATGAGTTTCTAAAAGGAAGAACACCTAATTTGTCACATTTCCGTGTTTTTGGTTGCAAGATATTTATTCATAACAATAGAAAATTTGCCTTAAGAAAATTTGATCCAAAATCAGATGAAAGTATTTTTGTAGGATACTCAAGTGTTAGAAAATCTTATGGAGTATTCAACAAAAGAACTTTGGTAATTGAGGAGACCACACATGTTGTATTTGATGAATTTGGAATTTTGGAAGAGCCAAATATTGTAGAAGATGAAATTGAGATTAACTCCGAAAAGATTGATAAAATAAATTTGGAAGAATATTTGGAAGAAAATTTGGAAAAAAACTTGGAGATAGAAAACCCTTTTCCTAGAGATTTGAGATTTTCTAAAAATCACCCAAAGGAAATGATAATTGGTGAACCTAGTGAGGGTGTTAGAACTTGGCGTGGATTAAACAAAGAAGTCAATCATTCAGCCTTTATTTTAACCATAGAACTCATAAATATTGATCAAGCACTTTTGGATGAATTTTTGATTTTGGCTACGCAAGAAGAGTTAAATCAATTTGTAAGAAATAGAGTTTGGGAATTAACTACAAAGTGTAGTTGGAACTAAATGGGTATTCAAAAATAAAATGAATGACTCAAGAGTAGTCATTAGAAATAAGGCTAGATTAGTTACTAAGGGTTATAACCAGATTGAAGGGATTGATTTTGAGGAGACTTTTGCCCCTGTAGCTAGACTTAAAGCAATTAGGGTTTTGTTAGCCTTTGCTTGTTTTAGAGTATTTAAAATATACCAAATGGATATAAAAAGTGCCTTTTTAAATGGGGTAATTCAAGAGGATGTTTTTGTAGAATAACCTCCAAGTTTTAAAAATTCTAAATACCCAAATCATGTTTTCAAATTGAAAAAGGCATTATATGGATTGAAATAGGTACCTAGGGCTTGGTATGAGAGATTGAGCACCTTCATAATTGAAAGATCATTTGAAAAAGGAATTGTGGATACAACTCTCTTTTTGAAGAGACTTGGAAAGGATATACTCATTGTACAAATTTATGTGGATGACATCATCTTTAGATCTTCAAATAAAAATCTTTATGATGATTTTTCTAAAATAATGAGTAGTGAATTTGAGATGAGTCTAATGGGAGATTTAATTGTTTTATAGGCTTTAGCATTATGCAAATTAAGGAGGGTACATTTTTTAGTCAGTCAAAGTATGTTAAGGATATCCTAAAAAAGTATAAAATAGATAATGCTAAACCTGTTAGTACACCTATGAGTTCCTTAGTTTAGTTGGATAAGGACACTAAGGGAAAATCGGTTGATCAAAAGAAATTTAGAGGAATAATTGAATCTTTGCTTCACTTAATAGCTAGCTGGCCTGATATCATGTTTACTGTTTGTTTGTGTGCTAGATTTCAATTAGATCCAAAAGAATTACATTTGATAGCAGTAAAAAGGATTTAAGATATCTTTTAGGAACTCAGAACTTAGGAATTTGGTATCCTAAGTTTAGCTCTTCTATTGAAATAATTGGTTATTCTAATTCTGACTTTGTAGGTTGTAGGTTGGATAGAAAGAGCACTTCTGGAACATGTCAGTTTATTAGAAATTCTTTAGTCTCTTGGTCCTGTAGAAAACAAAATTTAGTAGCCCTATATACTACTGAAGCTGAATACATTACATTAGGAAGTTGTGTGGCACAATTACTTTGGTTGAAACAATAGTTGATTGATTTAGGATTAACTATAGGCTCTATTCCAATTTATTGTGATAACACTAGTGCTATTTGCATTTCTAAAAATCCTATTCAACATTCAGGAACCAAATATATAGACATCAGGCATCATTTCATAATGGATCATGTATCCAAAGGAGAAATTGAACTCACTCATGTTTCTACAGAAAATCAACTTACAGACATTTTTACAAAACCTTTAGCCTTTGATACTTTTAGTGCATTAAGAAAAAGGCTTGGTGCGATTGATTTGAATGCCCAATTAAAATATTTCTACAACATTAATGTGTGTTTTTAGTTAATATTTTGTGTGTATTTATGAGTGTGTTCTTTTCTGTATTTGTGATTTTATATATTTTTCTATTGTGTTTTTAGTGTGTTTCAGTTTTAGTTTTGATTGAGTGCATGTTTTTAAAAAATTGAGTGAAAATCGTCCAGAACAAAATTATGTTTGTACGGGACGAATTGTGTAGTGTGTCAAATATCGGATTTGAACCATTTGAGTGTAGTTTTTAAGTTTTTTATTTTTCACTTCGTTTGTACGATCTTCTAGATGAAACTTTTTAAATGACGGAATGATTGATTGTAAATTAAATAGATAAGGTTGTTTTTAATATTATATTGGTACGTACAAACCTCTAGTTCATCCGGACGAATGCTTGGTGAATCGATGTGGGGGACGATTTAAACTGCCATTAAAATGATCATAAATTTCTGATCATCAAGGATGAACACATTTTAGTCTGTACTATCCTTTGGTCAAAATTCTATACAAAAGGATGCTTCGTAAGTTGTGTGATTACGAAAAATAGTTTCATTTTGGACTCATTCGTTCGTCCATATGAATTTTTTTCGTACGGGACGAACTGAATTTCGTATGGGACGAAAAAAATTTTGTTTGTACAAATAGTCGTATTTCATTAAATTGACCGGCTATGAACTCAACCGTCACACTCACACATCCCTTTCAGATCCCTTTCTTCTTTTAGATCTTATCCAAGGCAAGTTCAAGCAAACGTCAAAAAGTTTTAGCCAAGGATCCACACAGAAATTCTAGCAATAACTTTCTGGCCAAGGCCAACGAAGAATCTTTTCGTAGATTTTTCTCCGTTGTCTTGGTTTGTTAGCCCTGTCTAGAGTTCTTATTCAGGAACAATTGACCTTTCAGGTAATGAACTTGTTTGCTTCAACTCAATTTGGTCTCATTCTCATACTTGTCCACCTCTACAACAAAGAGACCTTTCATTATTTCCAAGAAAACATGTTCAACTCCGATCATTCTGTAATCAAGTCCTTTGTTTTTAAGAAGAAAGTTGAAATCACCAAGGCTGACCTAGGAATCTTTTTGAACTTAAGGACTGAGAGAATTAGAGCTCATACCATGACCACTACTTCTGATTTTGACTGGACTGAAATTAATGAAGTGATTAAAGGAATTATTTTTAAGGAGCATATGCCTAAAGTGTCCTGTCTTGTTCGTAATACTCGTATCATCAAGCATGTTCTTTGAACTTCCATTATTCCTAAAGCTAGTGATAGAGTCAACATTACTCCTCTTCTTTCAATAGTAACCTACTTGATTATGACTAAACAACCTATAGATGAAGCCCAACTAATCCTTGACTATCTTTATGGACTTTCTAAAATTGGTCATGTCGCCCATAAAAGAAAAAAGAACATAGTTTTAGGGCATCTTGTTGCCTACAATTTAGAGAAGAAGTATGAATTGGTTCATCCAGTTCAAGATTTTGAAGAACCTCTCTACTAAAATGACGAATCTTTTAGAGCAATCTTCAACAAAGATGAACCATGTAAAACATATGTTATTAGTGACTCAAAGGAGGAACATGAACCTGTACCTGCCCCTTCTATTGAACTAAATTACCAAGATTTGGTTCAGATATTTGATGGCTTAGAGTCTTATTTTGATCAAAGATTTGATCAAATTGAAACTCATTTGTAGCAGCAGGATACTCAATACAGGGGTATATGAGATAGCAGATGAATGATATTAGTTCCAATATACTTATGATAAGCAATTATTTTAACTTCTTTAGTATTGTACCTCCTCCTCCTCCTCCTCCAGATCAGGGACCATCAGAGTGATTCATGTACTTGGTTATGTTTTTTTCTTTAGGTTATGTGATTGTGATGTAGTAGATTTTGATGTGTTATATTGTGATGAATTTTGTTTTAGTTATGTGTTTGTTTCATTTGATATTTTGGTATTTGAGTTTTATGTGGTATTGATATCACTCCTTAGATTGTAATATCCATTATAATGATATCAATATAAGTTATCTTGTCTTGGTTTTAATCTTGTTTTGAAATGTGTGTTAGCCTATATAAAAATCCCTAAAATTTTTGATCCTATAAGTGTTATAACTTAAACTGCAACTCAAAATTAAATTCATTAGAAAATCTATTTTTTTTTAATTTAAGTTTTGCTTATAACTTGATATAATTAAGATTGTCAATTTCATGTATCTTATTAGACTACATTAAAGTTTAATATTATTATTGCAATTGTGATGTTTTCTTATTTTGTATTTTACTTATCAATAAATATTGATGCACTTAAAAAAATTTGAAATTTTTTATTATTTATTTTGAAAAGATCAAGATTACTCTTCAAAAAATATACAAGTGTACAAAAATCAAAACGAAGGTGCAATGGTTCGCAATTTGAAAAAGATGCACAAAATAAGCCCACAAGTTAAAAGATGCACAAAAATGTGCCACAACTATTGAAAAAGATGCGCAAAGCGCCACATGTGGTAGTTATTTCTTAGAATTTGAAATTTATACAAATAATAATTATTTTGTCATCATCAAAAAGGGAGAGATTGTTAAGAAAGTTGCTATTTGCATATTTTACATTCTTGCAACTTGTAAAGTTTTGATGATTCCAAATATTATTGTTTTAAAGTTTTATTTTCTCCTAACACTTTGTAGAAGAATTATTTTTGCTATTGTGTGGACTAACATTTTAGGATAATCGAACTCCAGACTAATGAAGACTTCAAATCAAAATTTAGCATAAGATAATTTGTAAATTGAAGCTTGTAATTTTCATTGTATTGAGTTTGAGAAGAAGTGATTGTAATTAACTTTGCACACACACACTTGGGGAGATCTTTAAAAAATTATACTGATCGTATGAGATGAACCAGGTTCGTACGGGATGATCAAGTCAGTTATCCCCTTGAAAGAGCAATATAATGAATAGGAAGTGAGAAAATTTTTCTAAGTTCTGATCGTCCAAATGAATTCCTATTCATCCAAGGACGAAATGCTCTTTCAAAAATTTTCATTCAAACGAAATTCTGCTCGTGTAAGGATGAAATTTTCTCTAAAATTTTTTTCTCCAAACGAACTCTTATTCGTCCTAGGAAGAAATGCTCTCTGAAAAATTTTTGTTTAGATGAAATCCTATATTCAGCCTAGGACAAAATGCTCTTTGTAAACATTTCGTCTAGACAAACTACAATTCATCCCAGGATGAAATGCTCTCTGAAAAATTTTCATTCAGACGAGCTCCTATTCAGCCCAGGATGAAATGCTCTTTATAAAAATTTTGTCGAGACCAACATCTATTCATCCCAAGATGAAAAAGATCTATGCTTACAATTCTTGATAACATCATGCAGTTTGTCGAAATCGACCCATGGTATAACTGTTCGTACTGGACAAACTTAGTTCGTATGTAATGATAATCGGGTATGAAGTCAGTTCGTAATAATATACATTGGGTTCATTTGCAACTGATTTAAGTAAGTTCGTCTAGAACAATCCACGATAGTACGGGATGATCCACTATGTACAGACTTGAAAATTAGCAATTTTTGGATGGTTTTTTGTGTCTTTCCTATATAAAGTCCAATTAAAGTTGTATCTTAATCTTTTTGCCTACTAATCTTCATGCCAACTGAAGGGAGACTCAAGCAGAGAGTGTGAAAGAGTGTTTGAAGGAGGATTCTTACTACTGGAGCATGAAGGATTCACTTCATACTCAAAGGTAAGAATCTCTACTTGTGGTTTGTGATTACTTCACTCTTTTCTCTCGTCCTTCTAGATTTCTTGTGAGAAGATCTGTCAAGGAGATCCGGTTCTCTACCGACACTTCGAGAGTGTGAAAGGATGAAGGGTTCGCTACCTAAACTTGGAGAGTATGAAAGGATGAAGGGTTCACTGCTTACACCGGGAGAGTGTGAAAGGATGAAGGGTTCTCTGCCTACACTTGGAGAGTGTGAAAGGATGAAGGGTTCTCTTCCTACACCGGGAGAGTGTGAAAGGATGAAGGGTTCTCTGCCAACACTAGAAGAGTGTAAAAGGACGACGGTTCTTTGTCGCTCCGGGTAGTGGTGGAAGAGAGTTTTATAAAGGCTTCTCCGCCTTGCTGTGTGTGCAAAAGGAGTGTCACTAATGGTATTAGTGCAATACTCGGAGGGTGCCTCCAGGGAGTGGATGTAGGTCGTGTTTGATCAAACCACTATAAATCTTGTGTCTTTTTATTTTCTACAGCATTTTATTTTACTGTTTAACTTGTGGTTGAAAAAACCTTTTTCTACAAAATTAATTAAAGTAAATTTTTGGTATAAAATTTTAAAAAGGGTAAATTTTTTAATTACCAATTCACCTCCCCTCTTGGTTAGCCGCTGGGACATAATATTATGTTAAACAACCTAATTCATATTGAACAAGTTTCAACACTTTTAATAAGATCTCAAAGTTAACTTGGTCAAAGTTAGTGGGTTTTGGGTCCCTCATGCCTACATGCATTTAATGCATGAGTTGGAATGGGAGTGGAGGCTTGAAGGGTTTGATTGGATTGAGCTTGATTGAAGCAAGTGATTTGACCCAAAGGGGTCAAATTTGAGCAAACTTTAACTCAGCTAACCAAGTCAACTATTGACGGGGTCAATATCTCTAGTCAAGTCCAAACCACTGGGAAAGGTATTCAAAGAAGTTTACCTGAGTTTGGATTTGATTTGAGGTTGGATTGTGTGAGCACATAGCTTTTGTTTGACTTAGTCAACTAGGTTCACCCAAGGATAGGGGTTGGGCTCAATAGATTTTAAATGATATTTAGATTATGGTAGAGGTGATCCTAAGGAATGGATTGGTCATTTTGGTCAATTTGACCATTTTGACCCTTGAGGGCCTATTTTAGTCAACCTAGCTTGACTTGTTCAACTAGGTTGACCCATGACATAGATTTTAGTCAAATGGATCTCAAATGTCATTTGAGATTCATTAGATGATGTTTCAAGTATTAAAGCGATTGAATCATATTGAGTCTTTGCCAAAAGTCCAAAAAACCCTTTAACGAGTATTTTGGTCATTTTGATTTCTAATCAACTTTGGGTTAAAGTAGGTCCAAGAAAGTGTGGATTGCTGGAAAAAATCTTATATTAGGGGCCATGGACATGGTAAAATATCTTTGTGAGGTTCCTAAGGTCAATTTCCATAAGGACGTAAATATTTGAAGGATTTGTGAACTTTGGAAACAGATTTAGTTTTTGAGGTTAGAGACCTCAAAATGAGGTCAAATTTTGAGGGCTGGCCCTAGAGACATGCTAGGCTAATATGAAACTAATATATCATGAATCAAAGGTTATTTGACTATGATTCCAATGGATAGAAAAACTCACCCATAATAGGCTTCACAACTTGGACTTTAGCTTTTGATTTGGACTCATAAATCTGGGACTTGGGATGATTGGTTTATAGAAATTTTGAACTTGATTGATTGTCCACATCAATCTCAATCACATGATTGGTTGAGATTAATTAAACATTATTATAATTTGATTGAAATATGATATGTGATATGGAATTAGAAATAAAATTAGATTTTATACTGGATTTGTTCAGGGATATAGACTAGAGTTTGGATGGAATCTATATGACTGACAAATGGATAATTATTAGCTCTTAGACCACCAAAGGGAGATCTGGGTTGGACTTGATGATCTTATGAAAAATTGAGGTCAAGAATAGTCAGCAGGTGATGGAGGCTAGAGGGATTATAGTTGAAAGGCAATAGAGGCTAGAGAGAATATAGTTGTTGGGTGATAGAGGCTGGAGGTACTATAGTCGATGGGTTATGGAGGCCTCAAGGACTATAGTGGGTGGGTGACAGTGGTTATATAGACTATATTTGGTAAGTGATGGAGGTTGGTAGGGACCCAAGTCAGCAGGCGACAGAGGTAAGAGATAGGTACTATAATTAGAGGGCGACTCAGGTTAGAGGAACTATAGTTGATGGGCGATGGAGGTTAGAAGGAAAGTAGTCAGTGGGTGATTGGGGTTGCAACAACTGTAGTCTGTTGGTGATGGTGGTAAGGGGGATCGTAGTTTGTAAGCTTTAGATGTCAGAGGGATCGTAGTTGGTGGGTGACGGAGGTTAGAGGGATCATAGTTGGTGGGAGATGGAGGTCAGAGGGACTATAGTCGTTAGTTGATAGAGGTTAGAGGGGATATATTTGGTGGGCTTTTGATGTAAGAGGGTGATTAAGCTTGGAAGGGTTATAGTCAACGGACGTTGGAGGTATAAGGGACTGCAATCGATGGGTGACGGTGGTCGGAAGGACCTTAGTTAGTGAGTGATGGGTGGTCGAACTAGTGTGTTTATGGAAATCGGGTGGAGGTTCGATGATGGTCCATGATTCAGCAAAGCTCTGGCAATGGTAGGCAAATGGGTAGAGTTCTTATGACGGTTGACAAACATGGAGGTGATCTGGTAATGGACCACTGATGGGTGGTGGTCCGGTGAGCATTTGCAGACTAGCGGTGCTCTAATGAAGGTCAACAGATGGGTGGTGGTTAGGCAACGGTCAATGGATATAAGTTAAGCAAAGGTTATGCTTGGGTGGAGCTCTAAATCCTTGAAACCTTAGAGTTCTCTCCCATCTCCAGCCAAAGGTCTTAACCCCTCTTTCATGTCAGAATGGAGGAGCTACTTATAGATTTCTTTAGAGTGACATGCTCCATAAATATGGAGAATATCCATGATAAAATTAGAGTGGTCAATTAGACGGCCCTTCTTTACTGTACTTTTATTATTAATGCATCTTTGCATTTCTTTCAAAAAAAAAAAAAAAATAGACAGCCCATATTGATTCCTTTTATCATAAAACATTTGTCAAGCAATTATGTGCTTAAATGAAGTCAAAATTACGCAATCTTGGGCTCATTAGATTTGTCTGATCAAGTCGCTTGATTTGAATATAAGCATGCTTTATTTGGATATCATAAAGTCGTCCAATTTATACTTTCAACCTTCCAAATGAGCTTTATGCCCCCAATTTGGAACCATTTGGGATTTAAAAGGATATATTTTGGAGCCATTGGGTTCGTCTCTTTGAGACATTCAATGTGACTATATTTCTGTTGAAATTCAAATTTGGATGGTCCCAAATTTAACTTTGGAAGTTCTTAACTTGAATATGCGCTATGATTTGTGCTAGATCAAGGCAATTTTTGATTACTTATCAAGTATAACAAAGATTGAATTCAATTAAATTTAATAAACTATTTAATTATTTATTTTAGAATTTAAACCTATAAGCTTGAATAGTATTTTAATAATTATTATTTATGATTAAATAAAAATATATATTAACAGTCTCTGGTCATTTTTTATTTAAATAAAATTTCCATTAGAATAACAACTTAATTAGACATTACAGAGCTAATTAAATAATGATGTATTTAGTCAATTTAAATAAAAATAGTATCAATTTGCCATGATATTTAAAAATTATTTTGTCAAATTACACCACTATAATTATATAATTAACATAATGTAATATCTCGATTAATAATTAATTGAATAAATAGAAAAGTTTAATTGGTTGAATAGCTTATTAAACAATATAAAATTATTTAACTTGATATTTTTGAAAATTAAATTAATAATATTTATTAAAATGTATTTTTTATTAAAAAATTTGATTTAAACAATTGTGTACATAATGTCTACAAGGGTTTTGTTCTCTTAGTCACTCCCTTTCCACCCCTCAAACTCTCCTCCTCTCCTCAACCTCCCTCAAACCTCCATACCGCACTCCAATCCCTGTTTCCCTAACCAAAAATCCCTAAATTAGAAATCCATTCTTCTGTGTTGTAGTTGATGATGAGTTACATGTGTTATTTTTACATTTCTAGGATTATGTTATTTGGGATGATGTTAAATGGAAAAATATGTTTGTATGTGTCCTTGAATGATAAATGAAATGATGGAATGTTATGTTGACGTGCATTGAAATTTCACTTCTTAAAACATTTATTTTTCTTTATACATATCATTTTTGGTTGATCTCTTGAATGGAATTTTGAATTATTTTGTTCTACAAATTAATCTCCTTGTAAAATTTAATCATTCAAAAATTAAATTAAAGTTATGATAGGATGTAGATAAAGAGACCAATTTCATGTTTGTATGGACAAGTATTATTTAGATATAATTATTGCAAAATAGATGTCTTATTTATTTATTTATTTCTTTTTCAATGTATTTATTTTTGTTATTATTAGAATTTGAATTAAGATTATTGATATTGGAAAGACTGAAAAAGTTAAAAAAAATTCACAAAACGTGCAAAAATTAAAAAGATGCACAATGTTTGTAAAGTGAAAAGAGGCACAAAATTAGCCCAAGTAGAAAAGATGCACAAAGAGTACCAAAAATAATTAAAAAGATGCACAATATCGCCAATTGAAAAATTCTTAGTCTTCTTTTCATTATCATTATATCTCTAATCCAAATCCATATAATCAACAATCATCTTCACTATTGAATTAAAAATTAATTAATCTTTATTTTCGCATTTTTACAATAATCTTTTTTTTTTTTAATTTGTCTAGAATGAATAGTGAACTTAGTTGACTTTTCTTATCTTAATTATTATTTGATTTAAAATTTGAAAGTTTCTTTTTAACAATAGGAAGTTGCTCTTATATTTACAATTAGTTTAAAATCTTCTTCTTTATCAACTACATTGATTTATCTATAGAAACTTTTCATTTCAAGATGTACTTCCACTTTTATTGTTGTCAAAAAGGGGAGTCATTAGTTCTTGTTTGATGTATGTGATTATTTGATATTTTTTGTGTATGTATATATTATTTTTGTGTGTATGTATATATCTTGTTGTGAGTGTGTTTGTTGTGTTAGTGTGTGTATGTTTTTGTTCGTGTTGTTTTTTATTATTTTGTTTTTTTTTCTTTTAGTAGTTTTTTTTGTGTTTTTTATTTTCAGGAGAATTCCTTATTTTAAATTGGTTATTCATTTAGGGGGAGCTTATGAGAAAAATACTCGTATGTGTTTGTTGATTCCGTATAGGTTGTTAAACCTATGCAATTCTCTCAAGGCTAACTAAGAACAGGTGAATTGGTAATTTAAAAATTCTCTTAGATTTTTAATAAAAAAATCATTTTAAATTTTATAGAAATTTAATTTTAGATTAAAATAAGTTTTTCAACCATAGTAAACAAATTACAAAAAATAAATACGAAAAAAAATACAGAGATTTATATTGGTTCGGTCAAACACGACCTACATCCACTCCCGGAAGACTCCCTCTTCAGGTATTATACTATTACCAAAGTGACTCTCCTTTTGCCCCCACAGCAAGGCAGAGAAGCCTTTACAATTCCTCTCTTCCACTAATCCCTAGTGTAGTAAAGAACCTTCGTCATCTTTTTATACCCTCCAAGTGTAAGTAGAGTATTAAATCTTCTTCAAAGATTATATCATGAGCAACTAGAAAGAAGAAAAGAAGAGTTGTAACAAAAAACCCAAAGAGATACTTACCTTTGAGTAACCTTGTGAACCCTTCACAGTGCACTTGCAAGAAATCTCTCTCAAACACTGTCCCACAATTACTCTTTCACTTGCACTTAAAAAATCACAAAGAACAACCCTCTTCAAGTCAATTTTTATGAACCTTATATATGAAAAATACGAAAAACCATCTAGAAAATTAAAATTCTCAATTTTGAGCACATACAATTGTATTTTTGTACGTACAAATAGTTCAAAAAATGTTGCGTGAAAACCTTTTGTGAATCTTTACGAAATGACTTTGAACACAATGATCGTCTAGTACAAACCAAGTTCGTACTATACAAATAGTTAAAAAGTTTTTCATCTTCGTTGGGACGAAAAGGTTTTCCACATTTTCGTACTCTAGACATCGTATGTACGAATGTAATATCATATAATACAATCTGTTCAAAAAGTTTTCAAGTTTATCAGGACAAAATGGGATCCATCTAATTCATACTATGGATGTCTTCTAAATAAATAGGATATTATACAATATGATTAGTTTAGAAAACTCTGAGATTCATTGGGATGAAAAGGGACCCATCCAATTCATACTATAGACATCATCTGTACGAATAAGATATCGTAAAATATGATCAATTCCAAAAACTTTGAGATTCATCCGGATGAAATGGGACCCATCCAATTTATACTCTGGACATCATCTATATGAACAGGATATCGTACAGTACAATCAGTTTAAAAAACTATAAGATTCATCGGGACGAAAAGGGACCCATTTAATTCATACTCTGGACCGCATTTGTATGAATGGAGATTCGTACAATATGATTAGTACTTAGAAAAAAAATTTACTTGTAGTTTGTTTGACTACTCGAAGGGAAAAAATTTAAACAAATCATCATGTACGAAATGAGTTCGTACAGTACGATTAGTTTTAAAATAAATATAATTTTAAACACTCCCGAGTATGTGTGTGCACATTTACTCAATTACAATCACACTCTCTCAGATTTAATAAAATGGAAAGAATAGACTTCATTTACAATGAACCCTAATTTAATCTAATTTGAAGTTTTCAATAATCTAAAGTATGATTTTCCTGAAATATAAGTACATATAATGCATCAAAAAAATGTTAGGGAAATTGTAAATAAAACAATAATATTTTAAATCATCAAAAACATATGTATTGGATGAATCTCAACAATCAAAAAACTAAGTTGCAATAATCTCAATAATCTCCCCCTTTTTGATGATGGCAAAATAATTATTTTTGAGTTAACATGTATACCCTTAATTTCTCCTCAGCTCCCCCTAAGGAAATAAAATATGTAAATATAGGGAAATTCTATGAAGAGCACAAAAAAAAAAATTAAACATATGAAACAAAAACAATGAAATCAAACATAAGAACATAAACATATGAAATACAAACACAAAACATAAAATAATATTACTTCCCCTTTTGACAATAACAAAAATGGAATAAGAAAATTGAAATGAAAGATGTCAAATGAGAAATCATAATAATTGATCTTGAAAGAGATAGAAATAATAAATTTAATTACCATAAGTTGAAAAAGAAAGATTCAAAAATTTTAAATTGAAGAATAACTTAGATAAGAAAAATTTATCTAGGTCATGAAGCATTCTAGTCAATTAGATAAGGAAGATTATTACAAAAGTGATGAAATGAAGATTAGTTAATTTTAATTTTTAATATAAAATATAATTGAAAATTAGATTGATTTGAAATAAAGATTAAATGATAGAGGAAAGAAAATATTAAATTGACAATATTACGCATCTTTTTAAATATTTGTGGCACACTTTATGCTTTTTTTTTTTTATTTTGGCTAATTTTATGCCTCTTTATTTTGTGAATCATTGTGCATTCTTTCAATTTTTGTACACACTATACATTTTTTTATATACTTCTCATTTCTACTTTTTTTTATTTGTTATTTCTAAAATTAATAATAGAAAATCAAATTTCTCAAATTAATGAAATATTTATATAAAAAAATAAAAAAATAAAACATCAAATATTATAATAATGATACTCAAAATATGTTTACCCAAAAAGAATATGAGATTGATATGCTTAATTTGATTGAGTTATAAGTTAAATTAAATTTTTAATAAAAATAGATTTCATAATGAAATTAATTTTCTAATGAAAGTTAATTTATAACACTTTTTTTATCAATTAAAACAGGCTTTTCATATAGGCAAACTCACATATCAAACTAAAAACAAAAGAAACTAAACAAAACATGACATTATTATTGATATCAAAAAGATCAGATACATTAAAGCCATTGATATCAATTAACATAACATCTAAACATCACTGTAAATCTAAATAAAAAGCAAGTACTACAGAGAGAAATAAATGCATATATCATTACATCATCAGAAAAGGACTATCAAAAACAACTACAAAGAAGTATATTTAAAACTCTGAAGGACCCATATCTATTTGAGGAGATTAGTTGAAGACTGAGAAATAGATATTCATCATAGCTACATTCATGTTCACCGAGTCAAACTGGCCTTGGATTCACCCCATATCTTGTTGGTAATGTGCATCCTACTGATTTAAATGAGTCTGAATTTGATCAAAATGTTGATCAAAATAACTCTCCATCTAATCAAATTGCTTGACCATCTCCTGAAAGTAGTTTAGATCAGGTCCCTGAGTAGGTGCAGGTGCTCCCCCTTCTCTCTCAGTATCCTCACTTGAACTCCCATTCCTCCCAAACAAAGACTGAAAAGAAGCATCGATGAAGAATATTAGCATTTCAATGGGAGGATTAGGATGAATAATATTGTACTTTTTTTTTTAAATATAGGTCTCTAAATGTCTTAGGGCAATATTTTTCTTCCTCTTATGAGAAGGAAACCCAATTTCAGAAAGGTTATGAATGTAATTCAAGATGAGTTGTGCCTCATTAATTGGTTATCCAGTCATGATCAAATAGGTAACGATGGACAAAAAAGGAGTCATGTTTATACGATCACCAGCTTTAGGAATGATTAATGTTTTTAAGACATACTGGATGACCCTGGCCTTTTGGTTCAAAGTGTATACTCTAGCCAAATGACAAACTTGAGTGACCCCTCTAAGAGTTTTGTTTCTCTCAGAGCAATCATAGTCAGATTTAGATGTCATAGTGTGTGCTATAGTCCCACGAGATCTTAAGTGAAGAAATATTTAGTGATTTCAACCCACTATTTCTTGAAAAATGAAGTATCCTACTCTCATCCTCACTAAATCATATATTTACTAGGAAATAGTGAAAAGTTTCTTTGTGATATGCGTACATCAGAGTTAAAATGAAAGAGAATTGGGTTGAGGAAAAGAGAGGCATAATAAAAAAGTGGATTTCATCTTGAATCAATAGTCTTGATGGAGTGATTTTAGAGGATGTAAACCTGTAGAAGGAATCCTTATTGTGTCTAGAAAAGAAGTTATCGTCCTGACCCATGGATAATGATCCCTTAGTAACTCTAGAATGCTTGCTAGAACTTGTCATTCCTAACTTGGTACCTCTAGAAGGATTCAAGAAAGGTTTGGAAGTGAATGAAAAATGAACACTAAAGCCATCATATTTAAAGAAAAATAACCCATCATATATTAAAAAATGGATTCGTATGTACGGGATGAAACAATTTTTGTGGGATGAACGATAATGTCCAAAATAAAACAAAATTTTGTAAATATACAATTTATGAGATGTCTTTTCATACAGACTTTTTAACCATACGATAATATAGACGACCATGAGTTCATTTGGGATGATTAGTTATTTAAGATTATTTTAATGACGATTAGGCTCATTCCACATAGGAAATGACATATGGATCATACAGACAAAATTTCTTTTCATATGTACGATCAGTTATATTAACTGATTCTACCCAGATAACCCTCTACATGCATATAGATGAACGTATACAGAACGTATGGGATGATGATGACATTATACGGTATGATATATATGAGAAAATCCAAATTTTACACATTCAACTCCAAAACAACAATAGACATGCTATAGAATTCATACAGTATGAAACTAATTTCGTATAGTATGAATATAACAAATATAAATTCAATATGAAAACCAGAAACAAAACTTTTGATACGTGATACATATCCAAATCAAACAAAGCACAAAAACAAAGCCAAAATAAAAAACACACAAAAAAATATTAACAAGCAAAAAAAGTAAAATTAAATTAAAATATATATAACAATCATATCAAGTTTGTAGAAAATTCTATTTAAGTATTAAGATTCATCACACCTAATCTTGTTCTTAATGTGCTAAAAGTATCAAAGGCTAGTGGTTTTGTAAAAATATCTACTAGTTAATTTTTAGTAGAAATATGATGCAATTCAATTTCTCCTTTGGCTACATGATCCCTGATGAAATGATGTCTTATATCTATATATTTGGTTCTAAAATGTTGAATATGATTCTTCGAAATGTCAATGGCACTAGTGTTATCATAAATAAATTTGGATTATGCCTAATATAAATCCTAAATAATTCAACTATTGTTTCAACCAAAGAACCTGTGTCACACAATTTTCTAAGGCAATATATTCAGCTTCAATAATAGATAGTGCTATGAAATTATGTTTTCTACTGGACCAAGAAACTTAAAATTTTCCTATAAAATAACAAATACTAGATGTGCTCTTTTGATCAATCCTATAATCTGCAAAGTCTGAATCTAAATATCCAATAATTTCAAATAAAGAGCTATACTTAGGATATCAAATTCCTAAGTTCTATGTTTTTAAAAGATATCTCAAAATCCTTTTTATTGCTGTCAAATGTGATTCTTTTGGATCTGATTGAAATCTATTACACAAACAAAAAATAAACATAATATCTGGTTTTCTAGCTCTCAAATAAAGAAAAGATCCAATAATTCTTCTAAATTTCTTTTGATCAACATATTTTTTCTTTGGGTCCTTATCTAATTGAACTAAGAAACTCATTGGTGTACTTACTGGTTTAGCATTATCCTTTTCATACTTCTTGAGAATGTCGTTAACATACTTCAACTAACTAAGAAATGTTCCCTCCTCAATTTGCTTAATGCTAAAAATAAGAAAATAACTTAAATCTCCCATTAAGCTCACCTCAAATTCACTACTCGTTATTTTTTTAAAAATCATCACAAAGATTTTTATTTATAGATCTAAAAATAATATCATCAACATAAATTTGAATAATGAGTATATCGTCTCTAATTTTTTTCAAAAAGAGAGTTGTATCCACACTTTCTTTTACGAAAGATCTCTCTAATAGAAAAGTGTTTAACATCTCATACCAAGCCCTCGGTGCCAATTTCTATTCATACAATCTCTTTTTCAATTTATACACATGTTTAGGGAATTGAGAACTTTTAAAACCTAAAGGTTGTTCAACATAAATATCCTCTTGAATCACCCCATTCAAAAAGGCACTTTTAACATCCATTTAAAATAATTTAAATCCTCTAAAATAGGTAAAGCCTAATAAAACCCTAATTGCTTCAAGTCTTACTATAGAGGTAAAAGTCTTTTCAAAATCAATCTCTTCAATTTTATTATACCCCTTAACCACCAGTCTAGTTTTATTTCTAACAACAACTCCTGAGTCATTCATTTTATTTTTAAATACCCACTTAGTTCCAACGACACTTTGATCATTTGGCCTTGTAATCAATTCTCAAATATCATTTCTTATAAATTAATTTAATTCTCCTTGCATGGCCAAAATCTAAAATTTATCTGAAAGTATTTTTTTTACATTTTTAGGTTCTATTGTTGAAATAAAGGTAGAATGATTGACTTCTTTGCTAAGTCCAAGTCTAGTCCTAACATCCTCACAAGGTTCACCTAGAATCAATTCCATAGGGTGATTTTTATAAAAATTTCAATTATTTAGGTAAAGGGTTTTCTATCTCCAAATTTTCTTTCAAATTAATATTTTCAATCCTTTAGGAGTTATCTTCTAAATCATCCTCATCCAAACCTAGCTTTTCCAAAATATTAGATTCATCAAATACGTCATGTGTGGTCTCCTCAACTACTAAAGTTCTTTTGTTAAACACTCTAAATGATTTCCCAACACTAAAGTATCCAAGAAAAATTTCTTCATTTAATTTTGGATCAAAGTTTCTTAAAGAAGTTTTTCATTATTATGTATGAACACCTTACATCCAAAAACATGCAAATAAGACAAATTAGATGTCCTACCTTTAAGAAGCTCATAGAGTACTTTATTCAATTTTGATCTAATGTTCTTCCTATTCAGAATATAACAAGCAGTACTAATCGCTTGACCCCAAAAATATTTAGAAGGTGAATATTCTTCCAACATTGCTCTAGCAGCTTAAATTAATGTTCTTTTCTTTCTTTCGATTATCCTATTCTGCTGAGGAGTCCTAGGTATAGAAAAATTAAAATCTATTCCTCGTTCTTTATAAAAAAATCCTCAAATTTTTCTTTTTTAAATTCACCTCCATGATCACTTTGAATTGTTAAAATTTTATATCCTAATTTCATCTGAATCTAAGTCAAACAATATCTAAATTCCTCAAACAATTCATTCTTATGAAATAAAAATTTAACCCACATGAATATCGAGAAATCATCAACTATCAAAAATATGTATACCTTTCCTTCTAGACTTACAGTGATAATTAATTCCAAAATATCCATATGTATAATCTCTAATGGTTTACTAGTTATAAAATCCTTATTGGAATGAAATGAGGACTTCACCTATTTTCCTAGTTGATATGTATCACAAAGGTGATCCTTAGTAAAGTCTAATTTTGGTATACCTCTAACAAATTCCTTTTGGGTAATTTTCCTAAGATTTTTCGTACTAGTGTGATAAAGTCTCTTATGACATAAGAAAGATTCATCAAAAACTATTTTTAAACCAAAAATATTATGAGTTTTAATACATTTCAAATCTAGCATATAAATATTATTTACCCTGATTCCATGCAATACATTTTTTTAAACGAATGTGCTATGGCATAGGGCTGGATCTCAGTGGATCATGTTAACAAAGGCCACACTACCACGTACAATGCCCCTTTGTGAAAATGATTCCAAAAAATACATCAATTCCATTTAGGCTTAATATGCAGCTAGTGGAAAAAATTTAACGATATACCCTTTGTCATATAGCTAGCTTATACTTAACTAATTCTGGTTTAAGCCTTCAATAAGTAATACATTCTCAATGAAAATTTTTTGCAAGTTTTTTATCATACAAGTGCTAACCACTTTCCTAGCGGTATTATCTCCCAAGGTAACGTTGCTTCCATTCCTAGCTTCTAACGATATGAATTATGTAGTTTCTCTAGTTAGATACTTTGAGCAACCACTAACCAGGTATCAAATACTCTCATGAGGTCTTGTATGAGAGCATATCTACAAAATAATCAAGTGTTATACTTGAGAACCCAAACAAATTTGGGTTCTCCTCTTGACAAAATGAAACTAGATGCATGTATGATATGACTTATTTTATGCATCATAGACCTCCGCACTAAATGAGTTTTTTATGTAAAGTATAAGTTTGTAAAATATGTTCAATCATCCCATAAGTAAAAACTTAACTCCAGGAATAGGATTTGTCAATCTTTTATAATAATCTCTCTTCCTAGGTTTTAAGATTTTTTACTTGACAATAGGATTAGTATAATTTTCAAGAGTAAGGGGTATCATATTTTGCTCAAGAGCTTTCACTATCACTCTAAGAATTGAGTTTAAATATTCTAATACAGTGTTATCATATTTCAGATAGTACTATCTATTCTCATATTCATTCCTAAAATCTTTATATTCTTTTTCTAATTTAGTATATGTTGATTTAAGTAATTCATTTTACTTTATTCAAATCATCGAATTCATCAAGCAATCTCATGTGGTTGTTGTATATATGTGTGTGATCTTTTCTAAGGGTTTAATACTCTTTTTGTAATTCTTGCAATTCTTAGTTTAATCTAGCATGCATTTTCTTGAGTTTTCTATATATAATATAAATTCTTTCAGAAACTTCTAACAATTTATTATAGGTTAAGTCGCATATCTCTTCTTGATCTAACTAATTAAGATTATCAACTATTAAACATAGGTTGGTGACTTCCTCTTCCTTTTTTATTTTTGATGAATCTGAAGTCGAGTCCTCCTAAAAAACTCTCTGAAATCTCTTCTTAATCTTCTTCACATTTGCTTTCTCCTCTACCTTCTCCTTGCTAGGAGTGGCTTTAAGATTAGAATAATTCAATTTTATATGTCCAAGTTTCCTGCATTCATAACAAATCACATAATTAGAAATCTTAAAATTTTTATGAAACTTACCTTCATTTCGCTGTTGGCATCCCCTTTTCTTTCTTTTAAGAAAACTCTTGAATTGTCTTGTCATCAAGGCAATGTCATCCTCATCCATAGGTTCTAACTGATCACTCTTCGAGTCATCCACTTTTAGTGCAATATTCTTCTCCTTCTGATGTTCTCCTACACCGATCTTCTTTTGAATCACTCGTTTCTTGTAAGCAATTAGTGATCCAAGGAGATTATCAAAAGAATAAACATTTAAATCCTTCAACTCTGTAATAGCAGTAATTTTAGCATCATATGTAATAGGCTAACAACAGATTAATTTATTAACCATTTTAGCATTTGTTAGTTCTCTACCTAATGCATGCAAAGAAGTGACTATTGAGTGAATCTTGTGTACATATCAAAAATGAATTCATTAGATTTCATGTGAAACAATTCATAGTCATGTAACAAGATATTTAATCTAGATTATTTTATTTCATTTGTCCCTTCATAAGTAATACAAAGCCTAGCCCAAATGTCCTTTCCACTTTTGTAATTGAAAACTCACATGTAATCTTCAGACTTAAGTGCAATGCGATAATCAAGCAATTGAAGAAAAGTTGACATGAGTATTTTCCAAAAATCAAAAGGGATATTGTCAAATAATGGAGGTCTAGTGATCAAATATCCTTCAACTATTTTTCAATTTACAAAAGTAGTCATTATCATTTTTCAAAAATTAGTCTAAACATATAGTTTTGAAACAAGGCTCTGATACTACTTGTTGATTCCGTATAGGTTGTTAAACCTATGCAATTGTCTCAAGACTAATCAAGAGGGGAGGTGAATTGGTAATCTAAAAAATCTCTTGAATTTTTAATAATTTTTTTTCTAATTTTACAGGAATTTGATTTTAGATTCAAATAAGATTTTTAACCACAGTAAACAAATTATAGAAAATATATGCGAAAAATAAAAAAATAAAGCTTTATAGTGGTTCGGTCAAACACGACATACATCCATTCCTTGAAGACTCCCTCTTTAAGTATTGCACTATTACCAATATGACTCTCCTTTTGCCCCCACAGCAAGGCGGAGAATCCAATATAATTCCTCTCTTCCACCAATCCCTGGTGTGGCAAATAATCGTCGTCCTTTCACACCCTATAAGTGTCAGTAGATAATATCATTTGTTCACACTCTACAAGTGTTGGTAGAAAACTGTCATCCTTTCACACCCTCTAAGTGTCAGAAGAGAATCATCGTCTGTTTACACTCTTTATGTGTCGGCAGAGAACCATCGTCTATTCACACTCTCCAAGTGTCGGCAGAGAACTGTTGTCTTTTCACACCCTCCAAGTATCAGCAGAGTATCGAATCTTCTTTAAAGATCTTCTCACAAGTAATTAAAGAGAATAAAAGAAGAGTTGAAATAAAAAATACAGAGAGATCCTTACCTTTGAGTAACATTATAAACCCTTCACACTCCACTTGTAGGAAATTTCTGTCAAACACTCTCCTATAATGACTCTTTCACATGTCCTTGAAAAATCACTAAGAACAATAATTTTCATGTCAATTTTCAAGGATCTTATATATGGAAGATACAAAAAACCATCTAAAAAAATAAAATTTTCATTTTTGAGCATGTACGATTGTATAATATAATCATTTTTTTATGTACAAACAGTTCAAAAATTGTTGTGTATGAACCTTTAATGAATATATATGAAATGACTTCATACACGATGATCATACAGTATGAACCAACTTCATATTGTACGAACAGTTAGAAAATTTAACTTCATCAGGATGAAAAGATACTCCACATTCTTGTACTCTAAACAACATCTGTATAATTATAATATTATATAGTATGATCCGTTCAAAAAATTTTCAAGTTTGTCGGGACGAAAAGGGACTCGTCCAATCCATACTCTGGGTGTCATCTGTACAAACATGATATCGTACAGTAAGATCAATTCAAAAAACTCTGAGATTCATCCAAATGAAAAGGGACCCATCCAATTCATACTCTAGACATTGTCTATACAAACAGGATATCATTGTTGACCTCAAATTTGTTAAACCCTTGGGTTCCATGGGTCAGACCATGGTCAATGAGCTCAAACCCATGTCTTGGGTCAACTAGGTTGACTCAGTCAACCCAAGTTGACCCATTGAGCCCTAATGGGTCTAATTAAATTTCAATTTATTTTAAACTCTTTTAGGACTCAAACCCCCACCCCATTAGGCTTAATCAACTTTGTTGACCAAGTCAACCTTTGACTTGGTCAATCCAAGTCTTAATGGGTTAATTTGACTTGTTTAGACCCATTAAGAGCCCATTAATTGCATTTAAATTCCTCCCCAATGAATTTGAATTGAAAAGCATGGCTAAGGGGGCGGGATTTTCCCTCTTAATTGCATTAAGATCTAATCCTAGCCATCCATGATGGGTTATGACATTTAAATAGCAAAAATTAGGTCTATTTTATATCCGATCTTTTTGCAATTACTCTCACCCTAGTCATTTTTTTGCCGAGAAAATTGGTGTGTGAGTTCCCCTAATCCTTCCTCACCTTCCTTGATCAAAACCCACTATCAAGATCACGCCGGCGGCGATCCTTCGACAAAAACAAAGGCAAAACCCTTTAAAATCTTTTTTCGATCGATCTAGGTATCAAAAGCTCATGGTTTCTTCTACAACTAAGAGTATGAACAATCTACAAGTGCAACAAGCTAGAGATCTCTCGAATCCATCGAGTATTTTTGGTATAATCGCAAACCCCAGCCTAGAAAATTTAGGTTTAAATAAATTCTTATACACTAAATATTTAGTCGTGTTCTTAGGCCCCCATGAATGCTCTTCACTCATAGGATACATGTTTAAAATTTCATTTCGTTTGGTTGAGTATCGAGGGAGAGCAAGAGCTTTTTCCCTTTAGGGTTTCATTCACTTAAGTTCCCCTCACATACGATCATATCCATTGATCTCGCGATCAACGGCTCTGATTCCGCGTGACCGCAGAAGTTATCCGTTGGATAGAGGAACTTTTATTTGGTTTAGTCACCACTGTTATACCAAGCTATACCGAACTATACCGTGTAATATCAAGCAATACCGAGTTTTCTAGAAAAACTCAGTATTTTTTAGCATTGCTCGGTATTGGTCTTCACAGAGCATTATTTAAATAGTTATTTCCAAGCAATACCTAGTAATACTGAGCAATACCAAGTTTTCTAGAAAAAAACTCAGAATTTTTTAGCATTGCTCGGTATCGGTCTTCACAGAGCATTATTTCTAGTTATTGTCGGAATCGTTCGGGGTCGCATGCATATCGATGCATTCTTCTCTCTTCTTCTTATAAGACACCTCTCCGCCTACTGGTAGAGTGCAGATAATCTGTCCTATGAGGATGAAGTGCTGGACCTGGAGAGGCCTAATTTTTTCTAAAAAATTATTTTCTATAAGCCTGTTTTTAAAAATCTTATGCATATATGATTTGAGATATTCAACTAGCATGTATTACATTAGAAACTAACTTAAATAAAATTTTAATTGCATCAGTTAGGGGCATTTACCTAACATAAGTCCATGACCAATTAGGAAATTCTCTAGATGTTGTTCCTATTTCCAAAAATTGTACCACCCGCCCATCTTTCATAAATGACCTGATAGCATAGTTTTAAAGAGATTAGGTGGTTAGCTGGCTCCCCAATCCAGTTCGGGGTAAGTCCAAATTTTTGCACTGCATTAGCTAGGACACGGATTTTAGTGTACATAGAACATTAAACCCAACTTAGATTTAGGATTTGAGGCTACTACACTCAGTCTCGTAGTATGCCTAAATAGTGGCTAGGTCCCTTCCTTTTTGGGACTATAAATCCTACTTATCTGTGTCACATGATGGCGTCACCTCCATCTTTTCTCTCACGCACGTGTTTGAATATTTATTTTGTTTTCCCCAGTTTCTTCTATAGTACCCTAGATCCTCTAAATGCTGGTATGAATCATGAATATTGATTCCTCATTTGGGACCTTTCTTCCCTTTGAGTAGGACTTCTTAGTTTATACCCTCGTGCCAGTCCCATTTTAGGAAGGGATAATATTTGATCCTTAATCGAGTGTCTTCTCGGGCTCCGGCCTTGGGTGTAATTAACCACGAGGGCTTGTATCCATGGGAAACTTGGCCCCTCATCTAATAAATCCCTCTTGAGCTATTTTATTGGGTGGGGGAAACCCGTTCTGATAGAGTTGTGTATATTACAACCCATCAGGATGCGTTGGTGAAAGCCCCTATCCCCAATGGTTAGTTATATGCACGATGTAATATGCCCTCCCATTGACCAATTCATGTCGAGTGTAAAGGCCTGCGATCATTTTGACCTACAGGATAGTGCAGTCGTACCCTTTGCCTTTGAGCCCTATGAGCAGTGCTCTTTCGGAGGTCCACTAGTTTCTGGTGACCACGGTGGGACCAATTTCTCTCTCCATCTTTGGATCATATATTATCTTTCTTGTGTCTAATTCTAGATTGGTACTCCTTATATTAGTTCCATCCCACTCTTTGTTAGGGTCTTTTCTTAGTTAGGATTCCTTCTTTAGCTAGGGTTTCCCCTTACTCTACTTCATTCCAATCTAGCAAGCTATTCCCTCCTTTATCCATTCATATCTATCTTCATTAAATCCATATTCAATTCTTCTTTCTTAATTTTCAATACTAACCAATCTTTTTAAATTTCATTTTTTGGTAGCAGTGTCATGGCTTCTTTAGTTCCGTCTGTTACCTTTAGTTTCAGCTCAGACGTGCGGGTGACTCTTCCTGAGACCCTGCTCGCTAGTCCACCCACTGGAGGGATCACTTTTGGTTCCTTCACAAACTCGATGTTTGACACTCTTGGAGGACCCACCCCGATCGAGGCTACCACATTCTTTCCTCCCCATAAGAGAGGATGGGCAGTCATGAACCCTTTTGGATGTCCAACTGCTCGGCGAATAGCCTGGGCACCTGCTCGTCCTATTACTAAACCTACATAGCCAGTGCGCCCTGGCTAGGCGACCAGTGCCTAGGCCACTCCCTGTTCCACCAGTTCGTCCTGTGGTTAGGCGACTAGTGCCTGCTGCTCCTGTTGCAAAGGTTGCTCCATCCCTTCAATGTCGGCAGCCTGCTGTTGCTATTACCCCCGCTATTCCGATGGAAGTACCTCAAGTTCGGGTTCCCCCTCCCACTTCCACTAGGAAGAGGGGAGCCCAGACCGAGGTGCCTTCACCCTCTTTTTGTTTTTGCTCAGCTCTCTCACCTTAAGACACCCAAGCAGACCTCAACTCTTTCTGTTGTACCTGTTACCCCTACCACCCAAGTAGTGGGTTCAGATGTCCCCTCCACTTCTACCTCCATCCTTAGGAGAAGGGCCAAGATGAATAGGAATAGAAGACTTTGTTTAGCTGTGTCAAAGGAAGAGAGGTAGCAGATGGCTGAGGTGATAGCTCACCAGGAGCTAGTTCAGAGGATAGTGGCTCCCAGACAGTGGAGACCACGACGAGTTATAGTTGTGCCCACCCCGGATATGATAGTAGCTCCTGTTAGAATAGTTGTTATTTGAATGATTTATATTTTGTGCAACTTATGTAGTTTTGATGATTCCAATCATTATTGTTCAAATGTATAGTTATCTCCTAACAATTTTAGAAGATTTGCATTTGCTCTTGTGTGTACTAACATTTCAGGAAAATCAGACTCCAGACTATGATAACTTCAAATCAAATTCAACATGAGATATTTTGTTTATTTAAAGTTTGCATTTTCTTTGATTTAATTTTGAAAGGGAGTGATTGTAATTGAGTGAATAAAAAAAACTTACACACACACACATAAGAATATCATACAATTTTATACTGATCGTACGGGACGATATTTATCATACTGGACGATCCGTTAGTTATCTCCTATAGAGCACATGGAACGAATAGGAACTTGCTCGAAAAAAGTTTTCTAAGTCCTATTCGTCCAGGACGAAATTTATTATCGTCCCGGACAATGGGTTCTCTGTAAAATTTTCGTCCAGACGAATTTTATTATCGTACGAGGTGACCAGTCCTCTGGAAAATTTTCGTCCAGACGAAATTAAATATCATACCGGACGATCAAGTCTCTGGAAAATTTTTGTTCATACGAAAATAAATTATCGTCCGTGGCGATTGGTCCTCTGAAATATTTTCGTCCAAACGAAATAAATAATAGTCCAGGATGATCGGGTCTCTGGAAAATTTTCGTCCAGACGAACATATTTTCGTCCAAATGATTAACCGACTTAGAACAGTTTTCAGCTGTTTCTAGAACCGACCTTGTAATAACCGTTCGTACTGGACGAACCTAGTTCGTACAGGACGATCATCTGTACGAAGTCATTTCGTACAAATATACAAATTGGGTTGTTTCAGATCGTTTAAGTAAAATCGTCCAGGATGATCCAGGATTGTACAGGATGATCCACTGCGTACAGAATTGGAAACTTGCAGTTTTTGGGCGGTTTTTCTTGTCTTTTATATAAATAGTCCAAATTAGACTGCCACCCAATCTTTCTGTCATTTGATCTTCGTGCCTCTTGAGAGAATAGCCAAGGAGAGAGTGGAAGAGAGCATTCAAAGGAGGATTCCTACCACTGGAGCGAGAAGGCTTCACTTGGATTACTAAGGTAAGAGTCTCTACTTGTGAAATTGGATTTCTTCACTCTTTTCCTTCTTCCTTCTAGATTCTTGTGAGAAGATCAGTCAAGGAGATCCGGTTCTCTGCCGACACTTGGAGAGTGTGAACAGCCGAAGGGTTCTCTGCCTACACTTGGAGAGTGTGAACAGCGGAAAGGTTCTCTGCCTACACTTGGAGAGTGTGAACAGCCGTAGGGTTCTCTACCCACACTAGGAGAGTGTAAAAGGACGACGGTTCTCTGCCAGTACTGTGGTTTGTGTAAAAGGACGACGGTTCTCTGCCGCACCGGGTAGTGGTGAAAAGAATGTGTTGTAAAGGCTTCTCCGCCTTGCTGTGGGTGCTAAAGGAGAGTCACTATTGGTTTTAGTGCAATACTCAGAGGGTGCCTCTGAGGAGTGGATGTAGGTCTGGTTATAGACCGAACCACTATAAATCTGGTGTCATTTACTTTATTGCTTTTACGTTTCCGCACTTTAAATTTCAGTTTTAACAACTCTGTGGTTGAAAAACATTTTTCTACAAACTTTAAAAGAAAATTTTATTTCGGTTCAACTTTAACATTAAGAGGGTTTAAAATTTTTAAAACTACCAATTCACCCCCCTCTTGGTAGCCGTGGGACATTTACTTAGGCTTAACAACCTAATTACTGGACTCAACAAGTGGTATCAGAGCATAGTTTCAAAATCATAAGTTTGAACTACTTTTTGATTAATGTAGATGGCTACAATTGGAAACTGAAACACACCTGAGGGTTACTCTATCACTAGACCTCCACTATTTGACAATATTCCTTTTGATTTTTGGAAAACACGCATGTCTACTTTCTTACAGTCACTTGATTATCGCATGTGGATGCTAGTCCAGGAAGGTTACTTAAAACCAACTAGATTAGTTGATGGAATTAGGGTAGAAACACCCTATGCAGATTGGACTATTGAAGAACGTGACTTAGCACAATTAAATATGAAATGTTTAAATAGTTTCTTTTGTGCTTTAAAATCTGAAGACTACATGCGAGTTTCCACTTGTAAAAGCGGAAAAGACATATGGGATAGACTTTGTATAACTTATGAAGGGACAAATGAGGTTAAGCAATCAAGACTCAATATCTTGTTACATGACTACGAATTATTTTGCATGAAACCTAATGAATCTATATCTAACATGTACACAAGATTCACTCAAATTGTCACCTCTTTGCATGCACTTGGTAGGGAATTAACTAATGCTGAAATGGTTAATAAGATTCTTCGTTGTTTACCTACTGCATACGATGCTAAAATTACTGCAATTACAGAGTCTAAAGATCTGAACATTTATTCCATTGACAATCTTCTTGGTTCACTCATTGCTTACGAGCAAGGAGTATGTCAAAGAAAGATTGATGCAGGTGAACCAAGAAAGGACAAAAATATTGCACTAAATGTGGAAGAGTCAGAAAGTGAACACTCACAACCTGAGGATGAAGACGATATTGCACTGATGACTAGAAAATTCAGAAGCTTTTTAAAGAGGAAGCAGAAGAGACGCCAGCAATGGAATAGAGGTAAGTATAACAGAAATGGCAAGGTTTCTAATGAAGTGATTTGTTATGAATGCAGGAAACCAGGTCATATAAAGACTGATTGTCCAAAACTCAAAGCCACTCCTAGCAAGGAGAAGGTAGAGGAGAAACCAATGGTAAAGAAGGGCAAGAAGAAGTTTCAAAAGGCTTTTTGGGCGGACTCAGCTTCAGACTCATCTGAGACTGAAAAAGAAGAAGAAGTCACCAACCTTTGCTTGATGGCAGATAATGCTGAACAATCAGATCAAGAAGAGGTATGTGATTTAACCTATAATGAATTGTTTGAAGTTTCTGAACACATGCATGATGCATATATAAAAATGAAAAAGATGCATGCTAGTTTAGTTTTAGAATTGGAAGAGCTTAATAAGGAACACGAAATCCTTAGGAAAGATCATGCTTTAATTGATAACAACCACATGAAACTACTTAATGAATATGATGACTTGAATAAAAATTTTGAGAATTTAAAATCATCCTATGCTGAACTTGAAAAAGAATTTAAGAATTTTAAGGATGAATCTGAGAGCAAGACATAGAATTAATTATACCAATTGAATCTTGGAGGATATGAATTCATTTTACAAACTCACTATAAGAGCTCTCGAGGATAATAGGAACCCCCCTAAACTTGAAGATTTTACAAATCCTAAATATTATCTTAAATTCATGAAATCCCTTAGAAGACAATCATATGAAAGAAAACATAGGAATATTTTTCCTAATGTTAAATGTAACAATTGTGGATTTTTATGACATATATCTCACACCTGCACTTTAAAGATGAAACCTAATTTGGTGTGGAGATACTGCTCAATTCATAACGCTGGAAGCCAGGAGCAGGAGTGGAGGCAAGGTTACACTTGGAGATAATACCACAAAGAAAGTGGTTGGATCAGGTATGATTCGAAATTTGAAAAACTTTTTCATAGACAATGTTTTATTAGTTGAAGGCTTAAAACATAATTTGCTTAGCATAAGTCAGCTATGTGATAAGGGCTATAATGTAAAATTTTTACCTATTGGCTGCATAATTAGCCTAAATGGGAAAATTATTTTAAATGGAAAAAGGGTAAACAATGTCTACATGCTAGATTTAAATTGTATTCAATCTCCTACTGCTTTTTGTTTGAAAACTGTTTCTGATGAATCATGGCTTTGGTATAGGAGACTTTGTCATTCTAGTATGAAAAATCTTAGAAGAATTACTCAAAAGAATTTGGTGAGAGGAATACCTAAACTAGACTTTACCAAGGACCATCTATGTGATGCATGTCAATTAGGAAAACAAGTGAAGTCCTCTTTTAAGTCCAATAAAGATCTTAGGACCAGTAAACCTTTAGAAATTCTTCACATGGATCTTTTTGGACCTGTAAGCACTGTTAGTCTAGGAGGAAAGGTATATGGATTTGTTATAGTAGATGATTTTTCAAGATTCACCTGGGTTAAATTTCTTTTTCATAAGAGTGAATCATTTGAGGAATTCAGAAATTTTTCAACTTGGATACAAAGAAAACTAGGATGTGAAATAATTTCTATACAAAGTGATCATGGAGGAGAATTTGAAAATGAAAGATTTGAAGATTTCTGTAAAGAAAAGGGGATTGATCACAATTTTTCTGCACCTAGAACTCCTCAACAAAATGGAGTAGTTGAAAGAAAGAACAGAACATTAATAGAAGCCGCCCGAGCAATGTTAGCAGAATACTCGCTTCCTAGATATTTTTGGGCTGAGGCGGTTAGCACTGCATGCTATGTTCTGAATAGGGTGAATGTGAGATCAAATTTGAATAAAACACCCTATGAGTTGCTAAAAGGTAGAACACCAAATTTGTCTCATTTGCATGTATTTGGTTGCAAGGTGTTCATACATAATAATGGAAAATCTGCCTTAGGAAAATTTGATCCAAAATCAGATGAAGGAATTTTTGTTGGATATTCAAGTGTTGGAAAATCTTATAGAGTATTCAACAAAAGAACTTTAGTCATTGAAGAAACCACACATGTTATTTTTGATGAAAATGGAAACATGGAAGAGCCAAATGTTGTTGAAGAAGAAATTGAAGAAAACTCCCAAAAGATTGATAGATTAAATTTGGAAGAAAATGTGGAAGAAAATTTAGAAAGAGAAGACCCTTTGCCTAGAGATTTGAGATTTTCTAAAAACCACCCAAAGGAATTGATTATAGGTGAACCAAGTGAGGGTGTTAGAACTAGGCGTGGATTAAACAAGGAAGTCAATCATTCAGCCTTTATTTCAACTATTGAACCCACTAACATTGATCAAGCACTTTCAGATGAATTTTGGATATTGGCCATGCAAGAAGAGTTAAATCAATTTGTAAGAAATAAAGTTTGGGAACTAACTACAAGGCCAAAAGATCAAAGTGTTGTTGGAACCAAGTGGGTGTTCAAAAATAAAATGAATGACTCAGGAGTAGTCATTAGAAATAAGGCTAGATTAGTAGCTAAGGGGTATAATCAAATTGAAGGAATTGATTTTGAGGAAAACTTTTGCCCCTGTAGCTAGACTTGAAGCAATTAGGGTTTTACTAGCCTTTGCCTGTTTTAAAGGTTTTAAATTGTTTCAAATGGATGTCAAAAGTGCCTTTTTAAATGGGGTAATTGAGGAAGATGTTTTTGTAGAACAACCTCCAGGTTTTGAAAATTCTAAATTTCCAAATCATGTTTTCAAATTAAAAAAGGCATTATATGGATTGAAACAGGCACCTAGGGCTTGGTATGAGAGGTTGAGCACCTTCCTACTTGAAAGATCTTTTGAAAAAGGAAGTGTGGATACAACTCTCTTTTTAAGGAAAATTGGAAAGGATATACTTATTGTTCAAATTTATGTGGATGACATCATCTTTGGATCTTCAAATAAACATCTTTGTGATGATTTTTCTAAAACAATGAGTAGTGAATTTGAAATGAGTCTAATGGGAGATTTAAATTACTTTCTAGGATTTAGCATTAAGCAACTTGAGGAAGGTACTTTTCTTAGTCAAACTAAATATATTAAGGACATCCTCAAAAAATATGAAATGGACAATGCTAAACCTGTTAGTACACCAATGAGTTCTTCAGTTCAGTTGGATAAGGACCTTAAGGGAAAATCTGTTGATCAAAAGAAATTTAGAGGGATAATTGGATCTTTACTTTACTTGACTGCTAGCCGACCAGATATTATGTTCAGTGTTTGCTTATGTGCTAGATTTCAATCAGATCCAAAAGAATCACATTTGACAGCAGTGAAAAGGATTTTAAGATATCTACTAGGAACTCAAAACTTAGGAATTTGGTATCCTAAGTTTAGCTCTTCATTTGAAATTATTGGTTACTCAGATTCTGACTTTGCAGGCTGTAGAGTGGATAGGAAAAGCACTTCTGGAACATGTCAATTCATTGAAATTCATTAGTTTCATGGTCTAGTAGAAAACAAAATTCAGTGGCACTATCTACTGCAGAAGCAGAATACATTGCATTAGGAAGTTGTGTGGCACAAGTACTTTGGTTAAAACAACAGTTGATTGATTTAGGATTAACTATAGGCACTATTCCAATTTATTGTGACAATACTAGTGCTATTTGCATTTCCAAAAATCCTATTCAACATTCTAGAACCAAACACATTGATATAAGGCATCATTTCATAAGGGATCATGTATCCAAAGGAGAAATTGAACTCATACATGTTTCAACTGAAAATCAACTTGCAGACATTTTTACAAAACCTTTAGCCTTTGATACCTTCAGTACTTTAAGAACAAGGCTTGGTGTTATTGATTTGAATGCTTAAACAAAATGTCTTTGCAACATTGATATTTGTTTTGTTTTGTTTTTTTATTTTGTGAAATTTTGTGTGTTTTGAATGAATTGTTTTTGGATTTATGGTTTTGTTTTATGTTTTCTGTGTTTTTGAATATTTTGTTTGATTTTCTTAAATTAAAAAATTCAAAATTAAAATTTTTTTGGAGGAAATCGTCCAGGACGAAAATGTTTTCGTACGGGACGATGTGTGAAGGAACAGTTTGCGCGAATTTTAACTGTTTTGAGAGCAGTTTTTAATTAGATCGTCTGTACGATCTGATGATCGTCCAGGACGAATTTTTTTTCTCTCAAACGTCGGGACGATTGAATGCAGCGGTTGAGTGGATAAGACAGTTTTTAATATGAACTTCGTCTGTACGAAGTTTTTGTTCGTCCAGACGAACATGTGTCGGTTCATTGTAGGGGACGGTTTTCAAGAGTCATTAAAACAATTTACTTTTTGATCGTCTGTACGAAAATTTTTCGTCTGTACGATCGGTCAAGTCAAAAAGCCTGTACGAAGGGACGCATCGTAAGTTGTGTTGATTACGAAAAGCCGTTACATTTTGGACGAATTGGATCGTCTGTACGAAATTATTTCGTCCAGACGAACGATAATTTTTCGTCCAGGACGAATATTTTCGTTCAGGACGAACGTATCGTTTTTCTTTAAATATGAAGGCTTTCTAACTTAACAATCACACTTCCAAACTTCATTTTCAATCCCTTTCTACTTCAAACAATGGCCTCCTCAAGCAAGAGACAAAAGGTATTGGTGAAGAAACCAAATAGGAATGCCCCAGACAACTTTCTTTCTAAGGTGAATGAGGAATCTTTTCCTCGTTTTGCATCCGCAAAAATCACTCCCTCTCGCATTCTTATTCAAACTGACTTGAAATTTCGGGTAATGCACCTCTTCGCCTCAACCCAATTTCATTTCATTCTTTCTCTCATCCACTTCTACAACAAGCAAACCTACCACTACTTTCTAGCTAACATGAGTTTCAATTCTGACCACTCCACCATTAGTTCTTATGTTTTTAAGCAAAAAGTTGAGATCACCAAGCACGACCTTGGTGCATTTTTAAACTTAAGAACTGAGGGATATAGAGCCCACACCCTAATGTCAGAAACCTCCTTCAAATGGTTTCAAATCAATAGGGTAATTAGATAAAATGGTTTTAACTATCATGTCGCTAGAGTCTCCGGTATGACCCAAGATGCCCGAATCATCCAGCATATCCTTCGATCTTCAATCATTCCTAAAGCTGGTGATAGGATTAATATTACCCCTCTCCTTTCTTCTCTAACCTTTTTTATTATGTAATGTCATCCTATTGACGAAGCCCAACTCATCATAGATCATATCTATGGGCTTTCAGAAATAGGACATGCAGATCAGAAGAGAAAGAAGAACATTTCATTAGGACACTTAATCACTTATATTTTGGAAAAGAAATACAACATAGTGCATCCTGATGAAGAATACGAAGAGCCAGTTTACTATAATGATGCATCATTCAGATTGCTCTTCAAGGAGGAAAAAGAAAAAGAAAAAGTATATGCCAGTGCTTCAGAAGAGGAAGAAGAAGAAGGAGTGCAAGCTTCTGCTCCTCAATCAGATTACCAGAATCTGATTGAGAGATTTGATAGATTAGAGACTCACATTGATCAAAGGTTTGATCAATTTGATGCTCAACTTACGCAGCAGCAACAAGACATTGGTAATATTAGAAATGAAGTTCATGAAATTAATACCAATGTAATGTTGATGGCCTCCTACTTCAACCTTTTTGGCGGCATTCCTCCTCCTCCTCCAGAACAGTAGAAATGTTTTTATGTGTGTCTGTTGTATTTGTTTTTAATGTTTTTTATCGTTTCTGTTTAATTGTTAAGTGTTTGTGTTTATGTTGGTTTTTCTTTTTAAGTTCAATGTTTTTTTTATTATTATGTAATCCGTTTCTTTAATATCAATGAGTTTTTTTTTTTATTAGATTAGTTTTGAAATGTGGTTAATGTTTATGAATTTCATTAGTATTATTTAATCTACATAGTGCTTAAATTCGATTGTAATTTGAGATTATCTATATTAAAAAATCTAGACTTTCTGAATTTATAAGTTGTTTATAACTTGTTGTAATTAGAACTGTTAAATTCATGTCTATTCATTTAGACTACATAAAAGTTAATATTACTATTGCAATTTAGATGTTTTCTTATTTTGTATTTCTATGCTCAAGTGATATTTATGCACTTAGAAATATTTGAAATTTTAGATTATAGATTTTGGAAAGAATTAGTCTCAATTACTCTTGAACATTGTACAAATGTACAAAAATCAAAAGGAATTCGCAAAGATTTGCAAAGTGAAAAAGAGGCACAAAATAAGCCCAACCAAGAAAAAATACACAAAAATGTGCCCCAAAATTTTGAAAAAGATGCGCAAAGCGCCACATGAGGTAATTCTCTTCTTTCCAAATTCGTTCAATCTCTTAATTCAAATTGATCTTATGTTCATTTATATTCTATTAAACTTTGAAATATAGAATTTTTATACATCTCTCTTGTAATGATTTTTTATAGTCAAATGTCTAAATTGAATCATGTCTTTGATAAATTCTTCTTACTTACAATGTTATATCACTTCTTAAATTTTATGAATTTCTATGATTGACCTAATATCTTTAGTTTAAAATTGCATACCCTATGTCAATCATAATTTAGATTAAATTTTAAAAATGAATTTCATATAATTACTTACATTTCTTGTCTATTTCTTCCTCACTTTTTGTTGCTGTCAAAAAGGGGGAAAAATTATTGTATTTTCTGTTTTGATTGTTCTGTTTGCAAGTTTTTGAAAAACTTTGTAGTTGTTTGTGTTAAAATTTTTGAAAAACAAAAATTTTGTTCTTTATGCCTCCTTATTTCAATGTACTCATCAATTCAGGGGGAGTTTAGGAGATAGGAGATTTGTTTAACTTGAAACCATACAAACAATAATAGTTTTGCCATCATAAAAAAAGGGGAGATTGTTAGAATAGTTGCTATTTGAATGATTTATATTTTGTGCAACTTATGTAGTTTTGATGATTCCAATCATTATTGTTCAAATGTAAAGTTATCTCCTAACAATTTTAGAAGATTTTGCATTTTCTCTTGTGTGTACTAACATTTCAGGAAAATCAGACTCCAGACTACGATAACTTCAAGTCAAATTCAACATGAGATATTTTGTTTATTTGAAGTTTGCATTTTCTTTGATTTAATTTTGAAAGGGAGTGATTGTAATTGAGTGAATAAAAAAAACTTACACACACACACATAAGTAGATCATACAATTTTATACTGATCGTACGGGACGATATTTATTGTACTGGACGATCCGTCAGTTATCTCCTATAGAGCACATTGAACGAATAGGAACTTGCTCGAAAACATTTTTCTTAGTCCTATTCGTCCAGGACAAAATTTATTATCGTCCCGGACGATGGGTTCTCTGTAAAATTTTCATCCAGACGAACTTTATTATCGTACGAGGCGACCAGTCCTCTGGAAAATTTTCGTCCAGACGAAATTAAATATCGTACCGGACGATCAAGTCTCTGGAAAATTTTCGTTCAAACGAAAATAAATTATCGTCCGTGGCGATTGGTCCTCTGAAATATTTTCGTCCAGACGAAATAAATAATCGTCCAGGACGATCGGGTCTCTGGAAAATTTTCGTCCAGACGAATATATTTTCGTCCAAACGATTAACCGACTTAGAACAGTTTTCAGCAGTTTCTAGAACCGATCTTGTAATAACCGTTCATACTGGACGAACCTAGTTCATACAGGACGATCATCTGTACGAAGTCATTTCGTACACATATACAAATTGGGTCGTTTCAGATCGTTTAAGTAAAATCGTCCAGGACGATCCAGGATCGTACAGGACAATCCACTGCGTACAGAATTGGAAACTTGCAGTTTTTGGGCGGTTTTTCTTGTCTTTTATATAAATAGTCCAAATTAGACTGACACCCAATCTTTTTGTCATTTGATCTTCGTGCCTCTTGAGAGAATAGCCAAGGAGAGAGTGGAAGAGAGCATTCAAAGGAGGATTCCTACCACTGGAGCGAGAAGGCTTCACTTGGATTACTAAGGTAAGAGTCTCTACTTGTGAAATTGGATTTCTTCACTCTTTTCCTTCTTCCTTCTAGATTCTTGTGAGAAGATCAGTCAAGGAGATCCGGTTCTCTGCCGACACTTGGAGAGTGTGAACAGCCGAAGGGTTCTCTGCCTACACTTGGAGAGTGTGAACAGCGGAAAGGTTCTCTGCCTACACTTGGAGAGTGTGAACAGCCGTAGGGTTCTCTGCCCACACTAGGAGAGTGTAAAAGGATGACGGTTCTCTGCCAGCACTGTGGTTTGTGTAAAAGGACGACGGTTCTCTGCCGCACCGGGTAGTGGTGAAAAGAGTGTGTTGTAAAAGGCTTCTCCGCCTTGCTGTGGGTGCTAAAGGAGAGTTACTATTGGTTTTAGTGCAATACTCTGAGGGTGCCTCTGAGGAGTGGATGTAGGTCTGGTTATAGACCGAACCACTATAAATCTGGTGTCATTTACTTTATTGCTTTTACGTTTCCGCACTTTAAATTTCAGTTTTAACAACTCTGTGGTTGAAAAACATTTTTCTACAAACTTTAAAAGAAAATTTTATTTCGGTTCAACTTTAACATTAAGAGGGTTTAAAATTTTTAAAACTACCAATTCACCCCCCCTCTTGGTAGCCGTGGGACATTTACTTAGGCTTAACAACCTAATTACTGGACTCAACAGCTCCTGAGAAAGAGGCATTCAGGAAGGTGTTACAACTCGGGCTTCTGAGTTTATGATTTTGATGATAAAAAATAATATTTATTAATCTTTTAGTTCTCCTAGTATTTTTAGTGCATATTTCTTTCTATGTTAACTAATATTTTATGTACATCATGCACCGTTCTTTGAAGATTCAAGGCTCAAGATTGCATAGAATTGGTCGTATTAAATGAGTCTGTAATTTTCATTTATTGAGTCAAGTCTTATAATGATGTATGTTAGTTTGTTGATCATGCACACACACAGAGGGAGCAAAAAATGATTATGAATATTATAAATTTTTTGTTCATCGTACAGTACGAATTTATTTCGTACTGTACGATTTAGTGTAACAAAAATAAATTGAAATATTTATTTTTCCTGAAAAAATTAATTTTGAATATAACTAATCGTACTGTACGATAACCACATCGTACTATACGATCTATTATAATTAGAAAGCCCGCCATCCATTAAATTAGGCAAAAATTTGAATTTGAACAGTTGTATAATCGTACTGTACGATCATAATCGTACGGTACGATGTTTGAAATATTGCCTAAGTTAATCCTGAGATTATGCAATCAAAACGATTGAAATTTGTCATTTGGATCGTACTGTACGAACTGGATCGTACTGTACTAACTGGATCGTACAGTACTAACAGGTCAATTTCTGCACATCGTACTAGACGATCTTGAGATCGTACGGTACGATATTTGACGGCTGAATTGAGTATTTTAGGGTTTTTTGAGCTCTCTATTTAAGCACTCTCATAAGACTTTATAAGAGTCTTTGGCAGCCATTGTGTCTTCATTCTTTTGGAGAAAACTTGAAGAGAGGACTTGAAAGGGAGAGAGGAAAGGGTGAATTTTGAGAGAGGGAGAAGATCCTTGGAGCGGGTTTCAAGGAAGTGTAAAAGAGATCACACGGTTGCTCCGGCGAGCTTGCACCTCAGTACCATCGGATTCACGGTTCGTCTTGAAGGAAGTTTGGGGAAGAAGAATATCTCATTGGTGTCAAAGGACCCGGCTCCTCCGCCGCACCGGGGAAGGTGAAAGTGATTGTGTAAGGGCTTCTCCGCCTAGCAGTGGGGCCTAAAGGAGAATCACTAAAGGTTTAGTGTAATACTCGGAGGGTGCTTCCGCGGAGTGGACGTAGGTCATGGTTTGACCGAACCACAATAAATTGGTGTGTTCTTTCCTTTAATTTTTCTGCACTTTATTTCCGCGTTTATTTTTATTGTGATTAATTGCGTGGATGAAATTGATTACATATCTTTTTATCATGAATGAAATTTGCTTCCGCATAAAGTCATAAAAAGATATTTCTTTTCATTAAAAAAGTTCTTAATCATCCAATTCACCCCCCTCTTGGCACATCTAGCAATTTCAATTGGTATTAGAGCAATTTCAATTGGTATCAGAGCTTGTTTTTCAAAAATGGTGTTTTAGACAACCTTGAAAAATCGATCATTGAATATTTTGGAAATCGTAACATTGCAGAAGGCTATTGTATCACACGACCACCTTTATTTGAAAATATTTCTTTTAATTTTTGGAAAATTCACATGTCAATATTTTTTCAATCAATTTATTATCGAATGTGGAATATTTTTCAAACTGACTATTCTGTACCTTCACGTATGATAGATGGAGTCAAAATTAATATTCCTTTTACTGAATGGAGTAGAATAGAACTAGTCAATGCACAACTAAATGCTAAATGTTTGAATTGTTTTTTCTGTGCATTAAATTCTGACGATTGCATGAGAATCTCTACATGTACTACTGGGAAAGAAATTTGGGATAGATTATGGATTTCATATGAAGATACTAGTGAAGTCAAACAATCGAAATTGAATATTCTAATGCGTGATTATGAACTTTTCAGCATGAAACCATATGAGACTATCTTAGACATGTTTACTAGATTTAATCAAATTGTGATGTCATTACATGATTTAGGTAGAGATTTTTCAAACGTTGAAAAAGTTAGTAAAATTCTACATTCTTTACTTGATAAATTTGATGTCAAAGTCACAACTATATGTGAATCAAAAGATTTGAATGCTTATTCTATAGATAATCTAATCGGTTCACTCATTGCCTACGAGCAAAGTGTGAGTCAAAGATTTTTGGATGCAGGTGATGAGAAGACAATTGTGCTAAAAGCCAAACACACAGATGAATATGGCTTAGTCATAGGCGGATCCACATTGGCCTAAGGGTGGGCAAATGCCCACCCTCAAAAAAAAATTTTAATATTTAGAGGGAATTTTTTAGAATATTTTGGGTATTTTACGCATTTTGCCCCCCCTAAAAAAATTTTTTTGTCCTAATTTTATCAATCCTAAGCATCTTTGCCCATCCAAAAAAAAAATTTTTTTTTGCCCACCCTAAAAAAAGGTGCTGGATCCGCCCCTTGGCTTAGTAGACGATGAAAGCAAGGAGAAATCATCGATAACAAATAAATTTGAAATTCTATTGAACCACAAGCATAAACATCAACAAAAGCGGAGTAGAGGTAAATATTGTAAAAATGTTAAGTTTTGTTCTGGCATAATTTGCTTTGGGTGTAGGAAACCCGGACATTTGAAGCGTGAATTCCCCAACTTAAAAACTCCTCCTGCAAAGGAAAAGAGTAAAAACAAACCGTATGTAATTTGGGGAAAAGATAAAAAGCAAAAAGTCTCCTGGGCAGACCTAGTTTCTGAATCATCAGAATAGGAGCATGATGATGAGGTATAAGAATGTTAAGGTTTGTTTGTGTGTTTTTGTTTATGTGTTTTGTATGTTTTTTTTATTTTTGTATGTTTAACTTGTTTTATATAATCGTATGTTTTTGTTTCGTTATTATGTTGTTATTTTATATTTTATTTTATCTCTTCTTTTTTATAATGTCAAAGGGGGAGAAAGTATTGGAGTTTATTGCATTTTGTATTAATTTTTACTGTTATTTATTTATCTTTTTTAAAAAAAAATTAAAAAAAAAAGGAAACTTTCCCCTAATTTTTAATGTAATTCTTTTACTGAGGGGGCGTTTAGGAGAATTTTTTTTAATTTGCAAAGTCAACCAATATTATTTGACACCATCAAAAAGGGGGAGATTGTTGCAACTCGGGCTTCTGAGTTTATGATTTTGATGATAACAAATAATATTTATTAATCTTTTATTTCTCCTGTTATTTTTAGTGCATATTTCTTTCTATGTTAACTAATATTTCAGGTACATCATGCACCGTTCTTTGAAGATTCAAGGCTCAAGATTGCGTAGAATTGGTCGTATTAAATGAGTTTATAATTTTCATTTATTGAGTCAAGTCTTATAATGATGTATGTTAGTTTGTTGATCATGCACACACACAGAGGGAGCAAAAAATGATTATGAATATTTTAAATTTTCTATTCATCGTACTGTACAAATTTATTTCGTACTGCACGATCTAGTGTAATAGAAATAAATTGAAATATTTATTTTTTATGAAAAAATTAATTTTGAATATAACTAATCGTACGGTACGATCACCATATCGTACTATACAATCTGTTATAATTAAAAAGCCCGTCATCCATTAAATTAGGCAAAAATTTGAATTTGAACAGTTGTACAATCGTACTGTACGATCATAATCGAATGGTACGATGTTTGAAATATTGCCTAAGTTAATCCTGAGATTATGCAATCAAAACGGTTGAAATTTGTCATTTGGATCGTACTATACGAACTGGATCGTACTGTACTAACTGGATCGTACAGTACTAAGAGGTCAATTTCTGCACATCGTACTGGACGATCTTGAGATCGTACGGTACGATATTTGACGGCTGAATTGAGTATTTTTAGTGTTTTTTGAGCTCTCTATTTAAGCACTCTCATAAGACTTTGTAAGAGTCTTTGGCAGCCATTGTGTCTTCACTCTTTTGGAGAAAACTTGAAGAGAGGACTTGAAAGGGAGAGAGGAATGGGTGAAGTTTGAGAGAGGGAGAAGATCCTTGGAGCGGGTTTCAAGGGAGTGTGAAGGAGATCACACGGTTGCTCCGGCGAGCTTGCACCTCAGTACCATCGGATTCACGGTTCGTCTTGAAGGAAGTTTTGGGAAGAAGAAGATCTCATTGGTGTCAAAGGACCCGGCTCCTCCGCCGCACCGGGGAAGGTGAAAGTGATTGTGTAAGGGCTTCTCCGCCTAGCTGTTGGGGCTAAAGGAGAATCACTAAAGGTTTAGTGTAATACTCGGAGGGTGCCTCCGGGGAGTGGACATAGGTCATGGTTTGACCGAACCACTATAAATTGGTTTGTTCTTTCCTTTATTTTTTCTGCACTTTATTTCCGTATTTATTTTTATTGTGATTAATTGCGTGGATGAAATTGATTACATATATTTTTATCATGAATGAAATTTGCTTCCGCATAAAGTAATAAAAAGATATTTCTTTTCATTAAAGAAGTTCTTAATCATCCAATTCACCCCCCTCTTGGCGCATCTAGCAATTTCAATTGGTATTAGAGCAATTTCAATTGGTATCAGAGCTTGTTTTTCAAAAATAGTGTTTTAGACAACCTTGAAAAATTGATCATGGAATATTTTGGAAATCGTAACATTGCAGAAGGCTATTGTATCACACGACCACCTTTATTTGAAAATATTTCTTTTAATTTTTGGAAAATTCACATGTCAATATTTTGCAATCAATTTATTATTGAATGTGGAATATTTTTCAAACTGACTATTCTGTACCTTCACTTATGATAGATGGAGTCAAAATTAATATTCCTTTTACTGAATGGAGTAGAATAGAACTAGTCAATGCACAACTAAATGCTAAATGTTTGAATTGTTTTTTCTGTGCATTAAATTCTGACGATTGCATGAGAATCTCTACATGTATTACTGGGGAAGAAATTTGGGATAGGTTATGCATTTCATATGAAGAAACTAGTGAAGTCAAACAATCGAAATTGAATATTCTAATGCGTGATTATGAACTTTTCAGCATGAAACCATATGAGACTATCTTAGACATGTTTACTAGATTTAATCAAATTGTGATGTCATTACATGATTTAGGTAGAAATTTTTCAAACGTTGAAAAATTTAGTAAAATTCTACATTCTTTACTTGATAAATTTGATGTCAAAGTCACAACTATATGTGAATCAAAAGATTTGAATGCTTATTCTATAGATAATCTAATCGGCTCACTCATTGCCTACGAGTAAAGTGTGAGTCAAAGATTTTTGGATGCAGGTGATGAGAAGACAATTGTGCTAAAAGCCAAACACAGATGAATATGGCTTAGTCATAGGAGGATCCACATTGGCCTAAGGGTGGGAAAATGCCCACCCTCAAATTTTTTTTTTAATATTTAGAGGGAATTTTTTAGAATATTTTGAATATTTTGCGCATTTTGCCCCCCCCTAAATTTTTTTTTTGTCCTAATTTTATCAATCCTAAGCATCTTTGCCCATCCCAAAAAAAAAATTTTTTTTGCCCACCCTAAAAAAAGGAGCTGGATCCGCCCCTTGGCATAGTAGACGATGAAAGCAAGGAGAAATCATCGATAACAAATAAATTTAAATTCTATTGAACCACAAGCATGAACATCAACAAAAGCGGAGTAGAGGTAAATATTATAAAAATGTTAAGTTTTGTTCTGACATAATTTGCTTTGGGTGTAGGAAACCCGGACATTTGAAGCGTGAATTCCCCAACTTAAAAACTCTTCCTGCAAAGGAAAAGAGTAAAAACAAACCGTATGTAATTTGGGGAAAAGATAAAAAGCAAAAAGTCTCCTGAGCAGACCTAGTTTCTGAATCATCAGAATAGGAGCATGATGATGAGGTATAAGAATGTAAAGGTTTGTTTGTGTGTTTTTGTTTATGTGTTTTGTATGTTTTTATTTATTTTTGTATGTTTAACTTGTTTTATATAATCGTATGTTTTTGTTTCGTTATTATGTTGTTATTTTATATTTTATTTTATCTCTTCTTTTTTATAATGTCAAAGGGGGAGAAAGTATTGTAGTTTATTGCATTTTGTTTTAATTTTTACTGTTATTTATTTATCTTTTAAAAAAAAAAATTAAAAAAAATAAGAAACTTTCCCCTAATTTTTAATGTAATTCTTTTACTGAGGGGGAGTTTAGGAGAATTTTTTTTTAATTTGCAAAGTCAACCAATATTATTTGACATCATCAAAAAGGGGGAGATTGTTGCAACTCGGGCTTCTGAGTTTATGATTTTGATGATAACAAATAATATTTATTAAAAATTTATTTCTCCTGGTATTTTTAGTGCATATTTTGTTTCTATGTTAACTAATATTTCAGGTACATCATGCACCGTTCTTTGAAGATTGAAGGCTCAAGATTGCGTAGAATTGGTCGTATTAACTGAGTCTGTAATTTTCATTTATTGAGTCAAGTCTTATAATGATGTATGTTAGTTTGTTGATCATGCACACACACAGAGGGAGCAAAAAATGATTATGAATATTTTAAATTTTCTGTTCATCGTACTATTCGAATTTATTTCGTACTGTACGATCTAGTGTAACAGAAATAAATTGAAATATTTATTTTTCCTGAAAAAATTAATTTTTAATATAACTAATCGTCCTGTACGATCACCACATCGTACTATACGATCTGTTATAATTAGAAAGCCCGCCATCCATTAAGTTAGGCAAAAATTTGAATTTGAACAGTTGTACAATCGTACTGTACGATCATAATCGTACGGTACGATGTTTGAAATATTGCCTAAGTTAATCCTGAGATTATGCAATCAAAACGGTTGAAATTTGTCATTTGGATCGTACTGTACGAACTGGATCGTACTATACTAACTGGATCGTTTAGTACTAACAGGTCAATTTCTGCACATCGTACTGGACGATATTGAGATCGTACGGTACGATATTTGATGGCTGAATTGAGTATTTTTAGGGTTTTTTGAGCTCTCTATTTAAGCACTCTCATAAGACTTTGTAAGAGTCTTTGGCAGCCATTATGTCTTCATTCTTTTGGAGAAAACTTGAAGAGAGGACTTGAAAGGGAGAGAGGAAAGGGTGAAGTTTGAGAGAGGGAGAAGATCCTTAGAGCGGGTTTCAAGGGAGTGTGAAAGAGATCACATGGTTGCTCCGGCGAGCTTGCACATCAGTACCATCGGATTCAAGGTTTGTCTTGAAGGAAGTTTTGGGAAGAAGAAGATCTCATTGGTGTCAAAGGACCCGGCTCCTCCGCCGCACCGGGGAAGGTGAAAGTGATTGTGTAAGGGCTTCTCCGCCTAGCTGTGGGGGCTAAAGGAGAATCACTAAAGGTTTAGTGTAATACTCGGAGGGTGCCTCTGGGAAGTGGACGTAGGTCATGGTTTGACTGAACCACTATAAATTGGTGTGTTCTTTCCTTTATTTTTTCTGCACTTTATTTCCACGTTTATTTTTATTGTGATTAATTGCGTGGATGAAATTGATTACATATCTTTTTATCATGAATGAAATTCGCTTCCGTATAAAGTCATAAAAAGATATTTTTTTTCATTAAAGAAGTTCTTAATCATCCAATTCACCCCCCTCTTGGCGCATCTAGCAATTTCAATTGGTATTAGAGCAATTTCAGGAGGATGCTTCTCTACACTGACACACAGTAGGGATGAGGAGAATGTTTCCCGCATGGCGGCGGCCCCTCCTATTACCACTACTTTGCCCTGGGCTAGGGTCCCTATGGACACTGGTGTTCGAGCCCTCTCTTAGAGGATTCAAAACATCGTCCGCCTAGTGCGTGGTAGAGGGCCTATCAGTTAGGAGAGGTTACTCCAACAGATCTCTCATGCTACTTTCTAGTTGAGGAGATGGACTGTGAGGCGACTGTACAGTTGGCAGAGAGGACAGACACCTCAGCTGCTGGCAGAGATAGTTCTAGTCGTTAGACTATTGGCAGTTACTCCTACTGTAGAAGGACGCCCATGTCGTCTAAAATAGAGATAGCAGTAGGATCCTGCTCAAGCTCAGATGAGTTCAGTTGTGGTAGCCCCTCAGCAGTCAGTTACGCACATAGAGCCCCGTCATAGTAGGAAACGTTGACGGGCAGACACCACTGTTAAGCCACTACATTCAGCGGAGATAGTGCAGTTAGTATAGGCAGTACAGTCAGTTGAGGCAATACGATCAATAGAGGCAGTTCAGCTAGTAGATATAGTAAACATGCTAGATGTAGTAGTTCCTTCTGGGTCTAAGTTGGTCCTGAGGACTTGTGATATGGATGTAGTACTTACCATCGATGGATCACCAAACCGGGTTGAGATAGATCTAGATCCCAACCCTCATAGGATCACCTCTCCTATGAGTACCTACATAGAGACACTTCGGTGATCTTTCTTAGAAGATGATGATACACTAGGAGATGAGTCCAATGAGGATGTACCAGTGCACCGGGTCGTTGTGATCACCCGTCGAGGTCACTCGGACAAGCAGAGAGAGCCTGAGGATCAGGATGAGCAGGGAGAACCCGAGGTGGGTGGATCTCCTAGGTTAGTGGATACAGATGCTATAGTTTTACACCTTCATGCACAGATGGTAGAGATGTCCAGAGCCATGGTGGCTATGACTAAATAGTTGACTTCATTGGGGGTGATTCCCCAGGTGAAGGGTGTAGTCACTACTAGTACTTCCAGGGACCAGCTAGTAGTACTACTTATTGTACTAGACCCTGTAGGAGTGGACAGAGTCCAGAGGGAAGTCCCTATAGCACCATACCTAAACGTTTTTAGTATAAGAACCTTTTAAAAATTGTTGACTAAGGTGATCAGTTTGTAGGACAACATACTTGATGCAGTCCCTCCTAAGGTTAAGAGTCAACCTCAGCGTAGACCTCAGCATCAGGAGTCTTCAAGGGCATCTCCTCCTAGGAGAGGGGAGGTACACAGTACCTATGGGCCACCAGATAAGGGTAAGAAGCCTGTGAGCAGTCTGCCATAGCCATGACCATAGACTCAGCAGTCCAAGCCTCCTTATAAGATCTCAAAGAGTCAGCCATCATTATAGGAGAGACTTAATAAGGAATATCTCTTTAAAAGAGAAAATATAAGGAATACATTTAAATACCTTGCTAAGAAAGATATTTTTACATTCCCATTTAATAGGAGGAAATATGAAGAAGGGAAAACAGAACATCCACTCTATTGCCCCTTTCACCGACATATTAGGCATACACTTGAAGATTATTTTGTGTTCAAGGATAGGGTGGAGAACCTTATGGTCAGTGGGAAGATCCATCTCCAGGACAATGATTTGGTACAGCCTTTGGGTAAGGCTACTCAAGCAGTTCAGATAATCTCCAGTCCTTGCCACAGTCCTAGCCACAATTCCAGCCATAGTGATAGTCAGAGTTATAGTCAAGGCAGTGGTGATATATCACTCCATAGTTCTGAGGGAGAGTGGCAGCTAGCACTCTCCAAGAAGACCTAGCAGATGATTAAGTAAGCTGTACAGAGTTCAGAGGCAGTTGAGTCTCAAGGCCAAGTCGACAGTTGTCACTCCAGCTTCTTTGTTAGCACATGCTTTTCTTTTCTTTTTTCTATTGTAGTGCTAGATGAGCACATTTCCTTTTCTGCTTTCACTTGTACTAGAGAAATGTGTGAAAGAGAAAAATGGTTTTAACCTCAGAATGGAAGACAGACACCCTTCCAGCACTTACGCTAAAAAGGCCTTATATTGATGATTAATCAATAAAAGAAAAAGAAGATGATTTTTTGGTTATATTGACACTCTTACTTCTTCTAGCTCTACTAGCTTTGTAGTGATGACTCATGAAATAGTATTATCTCTCTATATCATCCCATGAGTGGAGAGATTTTTTTTTTTTGAACTAAAATCTATTTCAAATTGAAATTGGATTTAGAAATGAAAATTTTCTTCATTATTTTGTAATTTCCTATCTCATAAATAACTACAGTATGTTGATGAATAAAACTTCATAATTTTCTTAATCAAGCTATTCATTCTTATCAGAGGATGAGATTTATTTTGTTGATCCTTCTTCCTTGCATAAGAGAAGTGAGTCTTCTTTACTTGTATTTGAAAGATGATCTTATAACTAAAAAAAAAAATTCTTTTGGAGGTTTGGAAAAGGAAGCCTGTTATAAAAAGTGAAAAGATGCGCAAAGTGTGTCAAAAGTGAAAGATACATAAAGTATATCAAATAAATAAAAATTGTGCAAAGCACACAAAAGTTGAGAAAGTGACTTAAAGAGCCCAAAAGTTATAAGTAAATGGCTTCCCTTTCCAATAAATCTCTAAATCTTAGAAAATCTGTATCCTTTTGATATTTTTGATACTTGAGTTCGAAAATTGTGATTTTGGATTCACCATTATACAATGTTATCCTATAAGATATGGAAGTATACTCTCATATAAGAAAATTGAGAAAATTTATTTTTTTCTTCTACTTTAAACCCCTTTATGGATTAGATTTTAATTCAAGAAAGAAAAATAATCATATAAAAGAGATAGCACGATTCAACTAGTATGGAGCTTGAGCTGAGTTAGTAAATTTAAATTGATATTTTTTTTAAGATTAGATGGAATCAAGTATTAAACTCCTTTGGGATATGTGCCCATTTGTCATTTTTAACTGGCTCCATAGAATAAAAATATTCATTGTGAGTTTTAGTGCCCCCTAGTTTCACTTGCCACCCCAAGTGTGGTCTGGGATATCAAAACCAAGGATTCAAGTCTTTTATTTTTGAGATATGATATTGGGTCCATGCCCACCAATGTTAATCAAGTGGAGTGATAGTGATCTATTATTCTTATGTGACTCTCTTCTTCCTATCAGTCCTGCTCTGATAGTTATAGCCACCAGTCCATTCATATGAGTTGAATGTGATCGGAGATGTTATGGTCGTTAGTTTTGATCCTTTTGGAGATAGGATACTGGGTCCATACCATCCTATGTTAGTCAGGAGTGGTAATGTTGATCCTCTATCCTAATTTAGATTTTATTGATATATCAATTTTGTTATGATTGCCCTCCATAGTTCATTCACATGAGTTGAGTGTGGTCTGGGTTATCAAAATCAATGATTGGATTCTTTACAAAATCCTGCCATATCTCTTTCCCAGTTCTGTTCATGTAGCGAATATGGCCTGGGTTATCAAAGTCATTAACAGTTCCCTCCCTTTAATATATATATATATATATATATATATATATATATATATATATATATATATATATATATATATATATATATATATATATATATATATATATATATATATATATATATACATGTAATAAAAAGAGGGAAGCTTTTAGTATAGCAAAACTGATTGCCCTTATCACTTGAGGAACTTGATAAAACTCTTTAAGGGCACAAATTCCCTAAGGTTCTTCTTTCTTCTCCTTTGAGGCACTTTGATGTTCGCTTCAAGGATGAGTCTAAACTCATTTGGTTATAATCTTGTATGATTTTATTTGTTTTTGGGTTGTGACATAGTGCGTCTAGTCTTAGATGATAATGTCACTTCTTCACTGGGCTTAGGTCTTTCCGAGGAAGGATCAATCCCCTTATGCCCTCTCAGTCTACTCTCCCATTCATACACTGCTCTGAGCTTCCATAGTGGTCCTATAAATGTAGTTGTGTTACTTGCACTCCTCACAGGGTCCTACCCAATTAGGGTAGGTGTTACCACTGTGACCTTTTGATGATAATGGATTTCACTCATGATTGTTATACTAGGTGACATATGTGCTCTCTTATCACCTCTGTTGTTCCTTCAGTTGTGATATAGTACATCTTATCTCAGATGTTAACATCATTCTCAGGGGTTTTGACTTTTCAGTAGGAGATTGGCTCCTTAGTTTCTTTCACCAACCTACTTCAACATTCATACCCCTTAGCTGTTACAGTAGTCCTACAAGTTTAGTAGTGTTGCTTTTACTCCCCACAGAGTCCCACCAAATTGTGTGGATGTTACCCTAGTATTCATTTGATGATTATTCAATCTAATTCATGATTTCTATCTTCATGTAGTGAGTGTGTCCCCTTTACTACCTAGAGTTGTCTCCCTAGGTGTGATGTAGTATATCCTGCCTCAAATATTAACATCACATCCACAGGGCTTTGGTTTTCTGGAAGAAGATCAGCCCCTTAGTTTCTTTCACCGACCTACTCCAATACTCATACTCTGCTCTTAGCTGCTAGAGTAATCCTATGAAGTATAATAGTGTTGCTTTTACTTCCCATAGGTTCCCACATATTTATGTGGGTGTTACCCTAGTGTTTCTTTGATGATTATTCAAATTTATTCATGACTACTATCCTCAAATAGTGAGTGTGTCCCCTTACTACCTAGAGTTGTCTTCCTAAGTGTGATGTAGTATATCCTGTCTTGAATATTAACATCATTACTTTAAAAACTTTGATTTTCCAGCAGAAGATCAGTTCTCCTACTCCTTTTCGTGACCTATCCTATCATTCATATACTAGGCTCAGTTTCCAGATTATAGTTATGAATGTGTTGAGGTCACTTCTGTTGCAAATCTATTTTCATGATTTATATTTTGATGATTGACAAACACTATTGATTCTCTTGGACTGCATGTTGCTTCTAACTTTTCAGGAATCGAAGATCGGACGAACAAACGAAGCCAGTTCAAGATTGCGTAGGTTTAGGGTTGAGTCAGTCTGTACTTTATTTTTTCTCTTCTTGAGTCTATTTGTAATGGTCAAAGAGACTGATGCTAAGTAACCCTACACACACACACACTTGAGAAAATTAGAATTTTTATTTTTACTCATATCGGTTAGGACGATATTTACATCGGCCTGGCCGATCAGGCTTAAAATAGAAAGTCTAAATATGGATTCTTAATTAAGGCAGCTGTCATTAATAGATCAGCCTGGACGATACGTGTATCGGCCAGGATGATAAGCTCAAAAAAGAAAGAAGTTGTCGCCATTGACAATTAAGGTATACTATATTTTTTTAATAATCAGCCAGGACGATCATTGATCGGCTTGGATGATATTCACAAATTATGCCTTAATTAATCAGGAAATAAAGGGAGTAATTAAGGATGATTGATACGATCATATCGTCTTGGACGATTGCAAGATCGGCCAGGATGATCTATTCAAAAACCTTAGTTACTTCAGGACGATAAATATCGGCCAGCTCAAATTCAAGGCTATGCTCTAGACGATTTTCCTCTGATTTGAACTGATCGGCTGGGACGATCGTGAGATCAGCCTGGACGATCAAGCCAATTTTAAATTATCCAGTTTGCATTCAGGTCAATGCTCTGGCCGATCTTCTGAGTTTTGTACTGATCGGCCAGGCCGATGTCCATATCGGCCTGGACGATAATGTCGGCAACTTTCAATTAATGAGCTCCTTTGAAGCTCTTCTATTTAAGAGCTCTTGTTCAATGTTTTGAACAACCTTTTGGCTGCTTCCTTGACCTAAGAAGGCCTTGAGGAGAGAAAGAGAGAGAGGGAGAGAGAGAGGATCTTGTGAGGGGGAGCTTGTGAGGGGATTCACAACGGTTGCTTCAAGGATCTCTTTGCTTCTTCTTCGTCTAGAGTTTCTCGTCCGTAGAAGGGTCGGTAGAGGTAAGGAGTCAGCATCTGGTTGTTGGTTCTCTGCCAGCTTCAGGAGGAAGCAAAAGGAGATAGGTTCTCTTCCTTGCCGGGGTGGCAAAAAGAAGTTCTTGAGAGGGCTTCTCTGCCTAGCCTTGGGAGCTAAAGGAGAGTCACGTTTGTAGTGCAATACTCGTAGGGCGCCTCCGGGGAGTGGACGTAGGTCGAGTTGACCGAACCACTATAAATTTATGTGTTCTTGTTTCTTGCATCCGCACTTTAATTTCTGCATTTATTTTCATGTGGTGTGATTTTGGTTTATGTGTTTTTGTTCTTTGTGAAAAAAAAATTTAAAATACCAATTCACCCCCCCCCCCCTCTTGGTTAGCTTGGGACTAAGTTCATAGGGCTTAACATCCCTAACGAACTTTCAACTTCCACTTCCCCAGGGCCCCACTAGTTTATTTGGGTGTTACCACTATGATCTTTGTCCTACTCAGAGTTGTTGTCCTTAGTAGCGAGTGCGCTCCCTCATTACTTTGATTCTTCTCCCCTCACTTGGTGATATGGAGCATCGTGCCTTAGGTGCTACAATCACCTTCTCCATGAGCTTTGATTTTGTAATAAAAAGTTAGCTCTTCGGTGTCTTATACCACTTGTTTTCCCATTAAGACCTGACTCCTGCTACTGGAGAGGTCCTTTAGATGCTTTCCACCCCTTACAGGGTCCCCATCAGTTAGTATGGGTTTGGCGCTGTAGCTTCCTTGATAGTTATTTATAATAGTCTTAGTCCTACTTTCTGTAGAAGAGGTGCCCCCTAGCTACTTCAATTCTTTTCACTCTCCTAGAATAAGATTTCTCTTTTACACACTCTACTGAGGGTGTATCTCTTCCAGCTTTCTAGGGAGACGTCATTCTGAAGTCTTTCTCCCCTTTTGTGTAAGGTTAGGGTTCCATAAGAGAACCTGATGACATTTGAAAACTCATGGCCATGATGATTTGTCCTCTACCATATGGTAACCAAAATGCTAGCTTGGGATTCCTTAGGTGGCTCTACCCTTAGAAAATTTTCCATATACCTTTCCTTTCTCCCTACACCGATCTGGGTCAGGCTAATATTGAGGTGACTTTTACCTCCTTTCCTATTGTTTCGATACAGTCAGGCAGGTAGTTGATTTTACTTACTTGGTAGAGAGGGCCTGGCAGAGCACCTGACAGGTACTCCTCATCACTCTTTTTTCCTTCTGATTGTCCTATTGTGATCAGGAAGGCATCAGAGCCTGACGCTTTATCCACTAAGTTGAAATAACCGAGTGGGTATTGAGCCCTTCCTCGTCTGCAAGGTCGAGCTGGTCGAGCAGATAATGAAGCTTACCTATGTAAGAGAAGCCTTGCTAAAGAACCTGGAAGGTGTTCCTTACCACCTCTCTTTACTCCAGATGTCCTGTTAAAGATTAAGCAGGCTTCCATTTTGTGGCTCATGAGCTTTTTGTTGAGGTCATGCAGAAGTAGTGAGTCACCCCAATCCACTATTCTAAAAAGATCAGGAGGAGCGGTAATCTTTTCACCTTCTACCCCGCTGTCCAGATACAGTCAGACTGGTAGTTGGTTTTACTTACCCGTTAAGTGAGCCCGACAGAGTCCATGGGAGGAAATCCTTAACACCCTTTTACCCCAGATGTCCTATTAAAGACTAAGCAGGCTTCCATTTTTATGGCTCATGAGCTTCTTGCTGAGGTTAGGCATAAGTAGTGAGTCACCCCAATCCACTGTTTCGAAAAAAGTAGGAGTGAGATCCTTTTCACTTTCTACCCCGCTGTCAAGATACGGTCAAACTGGTTGTTGGTTTTACTTAACTGTTGAGCAAACCCGATAGAGTCCCTGGGAGGCAGTCCTCCATACCCATTTACCCTAGATGTCCTGTTAAAGATTAAACATGCTTTCATTTTTGTGGCCCATGAGCTTCTTGCTGAGGTCAGGCAATAGTAGTGAGTCACCCCAACCCACTATTCTGAAAGGATCTGGAGGAGCGAGATCCTTTTCATTTTCTACCCCGCTGTCCAGATACGGTCAGCCTACTAGTTGGCTTTACTTACCCAGTTGAGAGAGCCCGACAGAGTCCATGGGAGTCCATCCTCTGCCCTTTTACTTTGGATGTCTTGTTAAAGACTAGGTAGGCTTCTATTTCGTGGCCTTGTCACTTTTGCTGAGGTCAGGCAGAAGTGCTGAGTCACCCCAATCCACTATTCCAAAAGGATCATGAGGAGACACGATTCTTTTTGCCTCCTATTTGGCTATTTTTAATATAGTCAGGTAGGTAGTTGGCTTTACTTACTTGGTAGAGAGGGCCTGATAGAGCACTTGGTAAGTACTCCTCACCATCTTTTTCCTTGAGTGCCCTATTGTGATGAGGTAGGTACCAGATTTCTTGACTCCTTTATTTGTTATTTTGATTTGATCAGGAAAATACTGAGTCACCCCAATCCACTATTCTGAGATGAATAGGAGGAGATGGGATCCCTTTCACCTTCTATTATACTATTTCGATATGATCAGGCAGATAATCGATCTACTTTTACTACCTTACTCTTAGTTCTCCCTTTGGCTCTTCCCTCACTATAGGGTAAGGCCAGGGGAGAACCCCTTTACCTCTATTTCACCCTCATGGTGACCTTTACTCTTGGTTCTCCCCTTGGCTTTGCCCTTATTGAAGGGCAAGGCCAGGAGGATGCCCCACTATTTGTTCATCATTTGGTGACATTTTACTTGTGCACTGCTGCTTTCAACTCTCTCTTAGGCTCTGCCCTAGCTATAGGGTAAGGCCAGGAGAAGGGTTTTCTACCTTTCTTCCACCTTGTTTGTATCCTTTCACTTATACTCTTTCACTCATGTTCTTTACTCTACCTTCCTTTGACATAGTCGGTCAACGCCAACACGAGCGGTTCACTAGGTGTTCATCGCTCCTATTAAGGGTCCGTTTGTTGACCTCGAATTTTTCAAACCCATGGGTTACATAGGTCAGATCATGGTCAGTGAGCTCAGACCCATGTCTTGGGTCAACCGGGTTGACTGAGTCAACCCAAGTTGATTCATTGAGCCCTAATGGTTCTAATTAAATTTTAATTTATTTCAAGCTCTTTTCGAACTCAAACCCCCACCCCATTGGGCTTAATCGACTTTGTTAACCAAGTCAACAAATTACCTGGTCAACCCAAGTCTTAATGGGTTACTTTGACCCATTTAGACCCACTAAGAGCCCATTAATTGCATTTAAATTCATCCCCAATGGATTTGAATTGCAAACCACGGTTAAGGGGGCAAGATTTTCCCTCCTAATTGCATTAAGATCTAATCCTAGCCATCCATGATGGGTTATGATGTTTAAATAGTGAAAATTAGGTCTATTTTGGATATGATATTTTTGCAATTACTCTCACCCTAGTCGTCCTCTGGCCGACAAAATTGGTGTGTGAGTTCCCCTAATCCTTCCTCACCTTCCTCGATCAAAACCCACCGTCAAGATCACGTAGATGGCGATCCTCCGGCGACCCAAAGGCAAAACCCATCCAAATCCTTTTCCGATCGATCTAGGTATCAAAAGCTTATGGTTTTTTCTACAATTAGGAGCGTGGATAGTCTACAAGTGCAACAAGCCAGAGATCTCTCGAATCTATTGAGTATTTTCGGTATAAATGCAAACCCTAGCCTAGGACACTTAGATTTAAATAACATCTTACACACTAAATATTTAGTCATGTTCTTAAGCACCCATGAATGCTCTTCACTCATAGGATACATGTTTAAAATTTCATTTCATTTGGTTGAGTATCGAAGGAGAGAGAGAGCTTTTTTCCTTTAGGGTTTCGTTCACGTAAGTTCCCTTCACATACGATCAGAGCCGATGATCGATCAACGGCTCCAATTCCGTGTGATCGTGGAAGCTATCCGTCGGATAGAGGAACTTTTACTTGGTTTGATCACCACTGCTATATCGAGCTATACCGAGCTATACCGAGCCATACCGCGCAATACCGAGTTTTCTAAAAGAACTCGGTATTTTTCAGCATTGCTCAGTATTGGTCTTTACAGAGCGTTATTTCTAGTTATTGCCAAGCAATACCTAGTAATACCGAGCAATATCGAGTTTGAAAGTTTGATGGGGATGTTAGGCCCTATATGAACTGGCCCAAGGCTAATAAAGAGAGAGGTGATTTGGAAAAGAAGAATCTTTTAAACAAAGACAAAAACCTAAACCAAAATCACCACAAAAAAGTACGGAAGAAAAATAAATACGAAAGCGATAATAAGAAAAGAACACACCGGATTTATAGTGGTTCGGTCAAACCTTGACCTACATCCACTCCTTGGAGGCACCCTCCAAGTATTGCACTAACACAAGTGTCTCTCCTTTAGCCCCCAAAGCTAGGCGGAGAAGCCCTTACAAAATCACTTCCACCTCTCCCGGTGCGGCGGAGTTGCCGGGTCCTTTGACACCAAAGAGACTTTTTCTTTTGTGAACTTACCTCAAGACAAGCCTTGAATCCGATGGTACTCAGGTGCGAGTTTGCCGGAGCAACCGTGTGGAACCCCCTCCACACTCCCTTGAGTCCCCCCTCACAGGATCTTCTCCCTCTCTCAAACTCCACCCTTTCCTCTCTCCCTTTCAAGCTCTCTCTTCAAGTTTCCCCCACAAGAACGAAGCTACAATGGCTGCCAAAGACACTTACAAAGTGTCATGCCAAAGCTTAAATAGAAGCTCTCAAAACGAGCTCATTAATGCAAGTTGCCGACATTATCGTCCAGGACGATAGATATATCGTCCTGGCCGATCAGTACAAATTAAGCTCATTAGCCCGGGACGATTTGAGACGATCAGAAGAAAATTGGTTACATCGTTCAGGCCGATCTCACGATCGTCCTGGCCGATTAGTTTAAAACCAATTTCAATCGTCCTGATCATAGCCCTGAATACAAGCTGTCCGATGAAGATCGTCCAGGCCATCGTCCTGGCCGATCATTCGATCGTCCCGGACGATGTGATCGTATCAATCAACCATTAATGCTTTCCAAAGATACCAGATCAATTTAGGCATGATTGAGTTAGATCGTCCTAGATGATAATAATATCGTCCGGGCCGATTTCCTAAAACAAAGAATTCCTAAACTGATTATGGCGGCTGATTCTTTCTGAATTGAGATTATCATCCTGGCCGATACAGGAATCGTCCAGGCCGATCTGTTGACGGCTGCCTTAATGAGGATGCCCTAAATAGGGTTTCTGATTTTGGACAGATCGTCCAGGCCGATATAAATATCGTCCCGGACGATATTACCAAAAATAGAAAACTTATAGGGAACAACAGGAGATCTTCTAAATTACAATCCAACTGGTCCCACACCAAAAACAACCAACTCAAGAAAGGAAAAAGATTACAAACTGACTCAGACCTAGTCTACCCAATCTTGAGCTGATTCCAAATTGCAGTCCGATCGTGGGAACCTGAAATGTTAGCACATAGGGCAATCGTAGAGAAATAAGAAATGTTTGCTATCATCAAAATCATAAACCATAGATCCGCAACAATCTCCCCCTTTTTGATGATGGCAAAACATTTCAAATTGAATTTTCAAAAAGAGCAATTTTCTCCTAATCTCCCCCTCACTAGAATAACAATTTTAAAAAATAGGGGAGATGAAAATTTTTTTGTTGTTTTAAAATTTTTGAAAAGAAAAAAAGATACAACGTTAAAAAAGATACAACGTTCTCCCCCTTTGACATTATCAAAAAGAGAGGAGGCACAAACAAAAAACAAAACGAACAAAAAACATTCCCTGATCAAGTGAAAAAACAAAAATGTTCTTAAAATAAGAAAGTTACCTCTGAGTTTTAATCAAAAAACTTAGTAGAATTGGATTGACAACACATAGCCCAGTAAAGGTTAGAAAATCAAGAATTGATAATCCAAACTCAAGTTCTTTAAAAAGGCTCAAAAACTTTTTAATTCAATATCTAAATCAAGGAATAAATTAGATAAAGAAACAGTAATTTTTCAAAACTCCTTTCATAAAATACATCTAATAGAAGATTAATGCACGATTTGTTGAATCATGAATCAAGATTTTCAAACTCAAGCATCGAAAAATCAAGGGTTTTCTTAAACTTTAAGAAGTATAAGAATGGTAAGCATTAAAATTTAGTGGGCTCATTTTATGCCTCTTGACAATTGGTTGGCGCATTGGGCATCTTTTGATACACTTTGTGTATTCTATATTTTTCAATTTTGGCGCTTTGCGCTTCTTTTATTTTTGGCATCATTGGCCAATTTTTTTGATTATGCTACCTTTCTAAAATCTTAAATACCAAAAGTAAACCCATACTATTGATAAAGCGAATTTCTTGATTAAGAAAATTTTGAATTAGAATCAACAACTTGCGAAAGATTCCTATGCGATAAATAAAATATAGGGAGATAAAAATTTAGTTTCAAAAACAAATTTAAAAGATGAAAAAGATTTTAAATCAAAAGTAGAAAAACCTCTTTTAGGAAACAGAGATTGAAAGTCAAAAACATGAGTTTCCTTCCTTTGATTGTTTTTAGAGAAGTCAATCACAACTTACTAAAGATTTCAAGAAAAATTAGGAAGTAAATTTTTCATTTCTAGAAAAGTGAATGTGTGTATAGATCAGAGAAAAATTTTTACGAAAAAAAAATTTCAAAGAACAAACAAAACAAAAACGCAAAAATAAAAATAAAAAATAAAAAAAAAACATAAAAACAAAAACACAACACAAAAAAATACGAAAGGCTCTTAACCATTATCTCTCTCCTCGTCCGATGCTTCAGAGACCAGATCTGCCCATGAGATTTTTTGCTTTTCATTATTTCCCCAGTTTAAATTTAACTTTGCCTTACCCTTTTCTTTTGCATGGAGAATTCTTAAATTAGGGCACTCATTTTTCATATGTCCAGGTTTCCTGCATTTAAAACAAATAATGTCAGAGGAAATATTAACATCCTTACCAATTTTACCTTTTTTCCACTTTTGCTTATGCATTGGTGAGCTTTGTGATTTGCTTGACAATTCCTTTCTATCGTCACCAACTAAGCTTCCTCTTTCCGTATCTTCGGCTTTTAGAACGATCGTCTCACCTGCATCCAAAAGTCTTTGACTCAACCCTTCCTCGTAGGCAATGAGTGAGCCAATCAAATTATAAATAGAATAATCATTCAAATCTTTAGACTCACAAATAGCAACAACTTTAGAGTCAAATTTATCCAGTAGACATCGAAGAATTTTGTTAACTTTTTCAAAATTTGAAAAATCTTTTCCTAAGGCATGCAATGATGTAGTAATTTGAATGAACCTTGTATACATGTCTAAAATCATTTCAAAAGGTTTCATAGAAAACATTTCAAAATCTTGCATTAAAATATTCAACTTGGATTGCTTGATTTCACTAGTGCCTTCGTATATGGTGTGCAATTTATCCCAAACTTCCTTGCCGGTAGTGCACGTGGATATTAACATAAAATCATCAGAACTTAAAGCACAGAAAAAATAGTTCAAAGACTTTGCATTTAATTGAGCATCCATTCGTTCATCCCTATTCCATTGATTAAAAGGAATATCAGTTTTAATTCCATTAACAATACGTGATGGTGATGAATAACCAGTTAGAATCATATGACACATACGAATATCAATCGATTGCAAAAAAGTAGACATGCAAATTTTCCAAAAATCAAATGTAATATTTTCAAACAATGGTGGTCTAGTGATTGAATATCCTTCCGCAAAAGTATGATTAGAAAAATTAGCCATGGATCGAAATTCAAAAGTTTTTAAAAACTTATTTTATGAAAACTGCTCTGATACCACTTGAAAGTTCGATGGGGATGTTAGGCCCTATATGAACTGGCTCAAGGCTAATAAAGAGAGAGGTGATTTGGAAAAGAAGAATCTTTTAAACAAAGACAAAAACCTAAACCAAAATCACCACAAAAAAGTACGGAAGAAAAATAAATACGGAAGCGATAATAAGAAAAGAACACACCGTATTTATAGTGGTTCGGTCAAACCTTGACCTACATCCACTCCTTGGAGACACCCTCCAAGTATTGCACTAACACAAGTGTCTCTCCTTTAGCCCCCAAATCTAGGCGGAGAAGCCCTTACAAAATCACTTCCACCTCTCCCGGGTGCGGTGGAATTGCCAGGTCCTTTGACACCAAAGAGACTTCTTCTTTGGTGAACTTACCTCAAGACAAGCCTTGAATCCGATGGTACTCAGGTGCGAGTTCGCCGGAGCAACCGTGTGGAACCCCCTCCACACTCTCTTGAGTCCCCCCTCACAGGATCTTCTCCCTCTCTCAAACTCCACCCTTTCCTCTCTCCCTTTCAAGCTCTCTCTTCAAGTTTCCCCCACAAGAACGAAGCTACAATGGCTGCCAAAGACACTTACAAAGTGTCATGCCAAAGCTTAAATAGAAGCTCTCAAAACGAGCTCATTAATGCAAGTTGCCGACATTATCGTCCAGGATGATAGATATATCGTCCAGGATGATAGATATATCATCCTGGCCGATCAGTACAAATTAAGCTCATTAGCCCGGGATGATTTGAGACGATCAGAAGAAAATTGGTTACATCGTCCAGGCCGATCTCACGATCGTCCTGGCCGATTAGTTTAAAACCGATTTCAATCGTCCTGATCATAGCCCTGAATACAAGCTGTCTGATGAAGATCGTCCAGGCCATCGTCCTGGCCAATCATTCGATCATCCCGGACGATGTGATCGTATCAATCAACCATTAATGCTTTCCAAAGATACCAGGTCAATTTAGGCATGATTGAGTTAGATCGTCCTGGACGATAATAATATCTTCCGGGCCGATTTCCTAAAACAAAGAATTCCTAAACTGATTATGGCGGCTGATTCTTTCTGAATTGAGATTATCATCCTGGCCGATACAGGTATCGTCCAGGCCGATCTGTTGACGGCTGCCTTAATGAGGATGCCCTAAATAGGGTTTCTGATTTTGGACATATCGTCCAGGCCGATATAAATATCGTCCCGGTCGATATTTACCAAAAATAGAAAACTTATAAGGAACAACAGGAGATCTTCTAAATTACAATCCAACTGGTCCCACACCAAAAACAACCGACTCAAGAAAGAAAAAAGATTACAAACTGACTCAGACCTAGTCTACCCAATCTTGAGCTGATTCCAAATTACAGTCCGATCGTGGGAACCTGAAATGTTAGCACATAGGGCAATCGTAGAGAAATAAGAAATGTTTGTTATCATCAAAATCATAAACCATAGATCCGCAACAGAGTTTTTGTAACTTCCCCTCACATACGATCAGAGCTGATGATCGATCAACGGCTCCAATTCCGTGTGATCGTGGAAGCTATCCGTCGGATAGAGGAACTTTTCTTTGGTTTAATCACCATTGCTATATCGAGCTATATCGAGCTATACCGAGCCATACCGAGCAATATCGAGTAATACCGAGCAATACCGAGTTTTCTAAAAAAACTCAGTATTTTTCAGCATTGCTCGGTATTGGTCTTTACAGAGCGTTATTTCTAGTTATTGCCAAGCAATACCTAGTAATACCAAGTAATATCGAGTTTTCTAGAAAAAACTCGGTATTTTTCAGCATTGCTCGGTATTGGTCTTCACAGGGCGTTATTTCTAGTTATTGCCAAGTAATACTTAGTAATACAGAGCAATGCCAAGCAATACCGAGCGATACCTAGCAATAGTGAGTTTTCTAAAAAAAACTCGATATTTATCGATGTTTCTCGGTATTGGTCTTCATAGAGCGGTATTTCTCGTTATTGTCAAGCCATACCTAGCAATACCGAGTATTCTATAAATACTCAATATTTCTCAGCATTGCTCGGTATTGGTCTTCACAGGGCGGTATTTCTCATTATTGCCAAGCAGTACCAAGCAATATCGACCAATACCGAGTTTTCTAGAAAAACTTAGTATCTCTCCGCATTGCTCGGTATTTTTAAAAACTTAATTTTCACTGTTCTGATAGATTTTTGTCTTATATTATTATTTTAAGTATTTTTAATATTATTTAATTAATTATTATTATTATTATTTTAAAATTAAAAGTTATTTTTAAATCTTTTTTTAAAACTTCATTAGGGTGGTCAGTGGGTCTCCCTATATCTATATATTATGAATTGATTTATTTTTAATTACATTAATTCTCAAAATTATATATTTATGAGTATTTTTTAAATTATTTTAAAATTATTTATATATTAAATCCTAATTTTGGGATAACCACTTCCAATAAAATTTTAAACACGGATTGTATGTATGAAAAGCAATCATGGTGGAGGAGGTTGAGTCCCAATCATTCACAAATCTTTTCATTAGGTGTATTTTACTCTTTCTTTTATCGTAGTTTGCATGTGTAGGATGCACCTCCACTTAGTTTAGGCTCTCCTAAATCTAAGGACATGGTGTGTTTACTGTTTTTGTTTGTGTACTCCATGCATTATTACCCTGAGGGTTAGATAAGACTTCACTTTAAACTCCTACAATGTAGTGACACCCTAAGGACAACAATTAAGGACCCGTCTAGCAAAATTAGAAAAATTCCAGGAGCTAGGATAGATCCCTGATTAACATGAAAACTTCAACAATTAAATCTAGTGACATCTGAAACATCTCAAAATTTCCTAGGATTTTTTAGGAGCTTTTATACTCCTTAATTAACCAATCCTAATTTACCTGGTAAATAGGGCCCGGTAGCCTTCAAATAAAATTACAATAAATCCATTTTAGATCAGATAATTACCTACCATACCTCAAACTCTCTAGAATTCCATCCTTAACCTTAGATAAATAGGGCTCCTTAGTTTGACCTTAGGTTGACCCTTAACCTAGCCTGTTTCCCATAATGACCTTTTGGACCCTTTCAACCTAATACCTAGGAGGACACAGGACTTTATAAAATTGGCTAATATAACTTAAACTTTAAATATCACTACCGTCAGCTTTAAAATAAACCAACAAACTAAATTAACTAAAATGGATCCTAATTCATTAAAATTTAAACTTTAATTAAAGTTTCCTTTCCTAAACTTTAACAAACATGAACTCTACGCAACTTTAACTAACTATCCAAACTAGGATTTATCCCAACTACATAGGACTTTACACACACCTAGAATTGTTTACTTGGGCACCACTTTTAGACTTAGGCTAGGTCAGTGTTTCCTTTTCTATTATGTGCCATGATTTTCGTAGTTTTTACTGCATGCTGTGATGAACTGTTGCTATGTTTACTTAATTTATTGCACTCTGGGAATTGATGTGATGTGCGTTAGTTCTATCCCTAGGTTAGGAATGACATATATATTTCTTTTCTTGCAGGTGGCCATGCTCATGCAATGCTAAAGGGGGGAAACTGTCATGATTTCTGATATTGTTTTGTACAGGTGATTGCTCAGCCTCCCTAAATAAGCGAGGGCTAAATAAAATAATTATAACTGTTATAGGTGCTCTAGAAGCTACATTACCCCTCAATAATTAAGAGCATTTCTAAGTGCGGCTATGATGAGTATTTTCTTTTCTTTATATAAACTGCTTGAGATTATAAATTGCTTGAGATTTTTAGTAGGATAACCCTATAGGTGCTCTTAGATTTACTGCTTTTCTTTAATGTAATATTTGTAATAATTTGTGAAGAGTTGTGAAAATGATTCTGAGTTGGGATATTATTATCCAACTCGATTTCCAAAAGAAGAAGGCATGCTCAAAGGGCAGAGTCTTCTTCCTTTTAGAAGATCGAGTTTGAATGGTTTTAGGTATCCAAAGAGAAAAGGCAATACGCCCTAAATGGGAGAATTATCTCTTCATTTGGATATTCAAGCCACGACGAATCCAAGGAGTCCATGGAGGAGAGATTCAAGGAGTCCAAGGAGAAGAGATCCAAAGAATCCAAGGAAGGGAGATCCAAGGAGTCCAAGGAGAAGAAATTTAAGAAGATTGAAGATTTGAAGATCAATATCCCACTAAAAGTCATTTGCGTCAGTCATAGGCTTAGAAATCCGGTTGTTAGCAGTGGTGCCCGACCACTTTACTTTTTGCATACCCTGGGCTGTAATAAGGGCAGTTTGCCTATGGACATTTAGTTAATTTATTGATTTATATTGATTTATTTGCACAGTAGAAATTACCTACTTTTTCTATGTTTCTTTATTGTATGCCATTTTTATCTTCGCCTAGACCTCATTAGGCTCATTAAGGACTACAAAATTCTTCTACTCATAATAAAAATTTAATAGTTAAGGTTTAAATAACATAAAAATCTAACGAATCTAGGGAACTGCCAGAATCGTCCGGGGTCGCGTGCATATCGATGCATTCTTCTCTCTCCTTTGTATAAGCCACTTCCTCGCCTGCGGGTAGAGTCCAGATAATCTGGCCTATGAGGATGAAGTGTCGGGCCTAGAGAGGCCCAGCCTTTTCTAAATTTTTTTTATATAAGCCTATTTTTAAAATCTTATGCATATATGATTTGAGATGTTCAACTAGCATGTATTGCATTAGAAACTAACTTAAACAAAATTTTAATTGCATTACTTAAGGGTATTTACCCAACCTAAGTCCAGAAACAATTAAAAAACTCTCCAGATGTCGGTCATATTTATAAAATCTGTACCACCCACCCATCTTTCATAAATGACCTGATAGCATGATTTTAAAGCAATTAGGTGGTTAGCTAGCTCCCCAATCCAGGCTGGGGTAAGTCCAGATTTTTGCACTGCATTAGTTAGGACACGGGTTTTAGTGTGTGTAGAATACTAAATCCAACTTAGATTTAGGATTTGAGGCTACTACACTCAGTCTCATAGTATGCCTAAATAGTGGGTAGGTCCCTTCCTTTCAAGGACTATAAATCATATTTATCTGCATCACAGGATGGCGCCAGCTCCATCTTTTTTTTCACTCATGCGTTTGAATGTTGATTTTATTTTCTTCAGTTTCTTCTATAGTATCCTAGATCCTTCGAATGCTAGTATGAAGCATGCATGTTAATTCACTCCTTTGGGATATTCCTTCCCTTTGAGTAGTACTTCTTAGTCTATACCCTCATGCCAGTCCCATTTTAGGAAGGGATAAAGTGTGATCCTTAATCGAGAGTCTTCTCGTGCTTGTGAGGTAATTAACCACAGGGGCCTTCACTCATGGGAAACTTGGCCCCATATCTAATAAATCCTACTCGAGCTATTGTATCGGGTGGGGGAAACCCATTTTGATCATGTCGTGTATATTACTACCCATCGGGATACGTTGTCAAAAGCCCCTATCCCCAATGGTTAGTCGTATGTACGATATAATCTGCCCTCCTATTGACATGTTCGCGTCTAATGTAAAGGCCTGCGATTGTTTTGTCCTACGGGATAGTGCGACCGTACCTTTTTGCGTTCAAGCCCCACGAGTGATTCTCTTTCGGAGGTCCACAATCATATAGTAAGATTAGTTTAAAAAATTATGAGATTCATCGGGATGAAAAGGGACCCGTCCAAATCATACTCTAGATGTTGTCAGTATGAAGGGAGATTCATAGAGTATGATCATTACTTAGAAAACTTTTCTGCATGCAGTTTGTTTGACTGCTCGTAGGGACAAATAATTGAACAAATTATCCAGTACAAAATGAGTTAATATATTAGTTTTAAAAAATTATAATTTTAAACACTCCAAGTATGTGTGTGCACAGTTACTCAATTTCAATCAGACTTTCTCAAACTTAATAAAATGAAATGTTCAAACTTCATTTACAACGAATCCTAATTTAATCTGATTTGAAGTCTTCAACAATCTGGAGTATAATTTTCCACAAATGTTAGTATACACAAAAAATAAAATAATACATCCTAAATATGTTAGGAGAAATCATAAATAAAATAATAATATTTTGAATAATCAAAAACATACATGTTGTATGAATCTCAATAATAGAAAAACTAAGTTGCAATAATCTCAATAGTGTTAAACTCAAACAATAATTATTTTACCATCATAAAAAATGAGGAGATTATTGCGACTTAGATTTCAAATCTATACTTTTATATCATATGAGTTTTTGATGATACCAAAATATTATTGTGTTGATTATTATTTTCTTTTAACACTTCTTTTATTTATGTGTACTAATGTTTCAAGAAAATTATACTCCAGACTGTTAAAGACTTCAAGACAGATTAGACTGGAGTTTATTATAATTGAAGTATGCACTTTTTATATTTTTTTTTTTGTCTGAGAGAGTGTGATTGTAATTGGGCAACCGTGTACAAAAACATTGGGGGAGAATCAAAACTTGTAATTTTAAAACTAATCATACTATACAATTTTGTAATCATATGGGATGATTTGACCTAAGAGGTCCTCCAAAAATTAGTTAATCAAATCACGCCTTAAAATTATTTAATTTAATTGTTTGTACTGTACGAAGTTACATTCATACAGATGATGTCGAGTATGAAAGTGATATGTACTAGTTCGTCCCAAACGGACTCACCATTTTTTGTACTGATCTTACTATATGAAATAAGTTTTGTATAGACGATGTCAAGAATACGAAATAGGCACGTACTAGTTCATCCATACAAACAAGTACATTTTTTTAGATATTCGTACTGTATAAAATTATTTTTTATTTAAATGACATCCAGAGTACGAAATGGACTCGTCCATTTTCATAGCAAATGAAGTATGATTTTGTTAAAATTGATTATACTGTATGAAATGAAGTTCGTACAAGATGACGACCAGAATATGAAATGCATTTATAAAGAATCGTATCTGATGCACATGTTCATTTTTGAACTATTTGTATCGTACGATGTCAGTTTGTACATACGACTAATATAGTACGAAAATAAGTTCATCCAGGTTCATTTCAAGATTTTTAAACTGTTCGTACATATGAAGTATGATCCAAGACGGTCAAATTTAAATTTTCAATTTTCTAGACAGTTTTTCTTAGATTTCATATTTAAAGTCCTAAAAACTAACTACCCACAGAACTCCTACTATGAATTTATTTTGAGAGTGCACTTGGAGAGTGTTTGGGAGAGTAACTTGGGATTAGAGAGTAAGAGATTTCTTAAGAGGAATTTGTGAGGGGATTCACAAGATTTCCCAACAGTGAGTATCTCTTTCTTGTTCTTTAAAGTTCTTCCCTACTTTATTGAAGACTTTTAGAAAAATATTTTTAAAGGAGCGTCAGTACTCTGCCAACCCCAGGAGGGTGTGAAAGGATACAGTTACTCTACCAACATCAGGAGGGTGTGAAAGGATGATGGTACTCTGCCAACACCAAGAGGGTGTGAAAGGAAGACGGTACTCTGCCGATTTTAGGAGGGTGTGAAAGGATCTCAGTTCTCCGCCTTACTATGGGAGTAAAAGGAGAGTCACTTTGGTATAGTGCAAGTTTTCAATGACTTGATGTAGGTTTAGTTAGACCGAACCACTATAATTTTTTATATTCTTCTATTTTTATTTTTATTGTATTTTTATTATTCTTCACTTTAATTTTGTGGTTGAAAAATTAGTTTTGGAGAAAATTTTTCATTGTGATAAAAAACTTAAATTGATTTTCTAAAATATACCAAGAGATTTTTTAAATTACCAATTCACCATCTTTCCCTCTTAGTTAGCCTTGGAATAAATTTAATAGGTCTAACAACTTGTTTAGACTTTCCTCCTTCTCTACAGAAGAAATTGTTGTTTCCTCATAAGAGTGGTGGCTCTCTCTGGTTAGTCACCAATCCTATTTCTACATCCAATAAATTTCAAGACCTCCAAAATCGCAATAGCAAAACACAAAATATTGACACACAAAAGAACCACCGATCAAGATGATACTTAGCAAGGAAATACATCCATCTTGAATGTCAAATCTACTAAGGCCAAAAAACACCCCAAACCATCAAATTCTATATGAATCTATTGAGAATAGTTTCTACTTAGTTTTTCCTATTTAATATTCTTACAACTTGTATGTTTCTTATAATTCAAAATATTATTGCTTTGATTATTATTTCTCCTAACATATTGTGGAAGAATTGTTTTTGCTCTTGTGTGAACTAACATTTCTAAGAAGTCATACTCCATATTGTTGAAGACTTCAAATCAAGTTCAGCTTAGCGTGTTTTGTAAATTGATGTCTGTATTTTTCAATTTATTGAGTCTGAGAGTGTGTGATTGTAATTGAGTAACTAAGAACACGAACACACACCGGGGGAGAGTTTTTATAATTCACATTATTAACTGATCATACTGTATGATACTTATTCATACAGGACGATCAGGTCAATTATACTCCTCAAAGAGTAATGAAACAAACAGAGGGAGTGAAAAATATTTCCATGTCCTAATTGTCCAAACAAATTTTCTTGTTCATCCCTGGATGATATCCTCTGGAATTTCACTTTGAACTGTTTGTCCAGACGAATTGTCTTGTTCGTCCCTAGAAGATATCCTCTGGATTTTCACTTTGAACAGTTCGTCTAGATGAATTTACCCCTTCATCCCTGGATGATGTCCTTTGTTCAATTTTTGTTCATTTTGTCCTGATGATTTGTACATAAGAACTTTGAAATTGTTCTGTTCGTCCCGAACAAAATGAGTTCATACTGATTCACATATAGTTCGTATGGGACAATTTTTACACTGTTTGTCTGTACTAACTTAGGTTCGTACGGGGCGATCGTGAGCGCTGAAAAACTTGAAATCTTTAGTTTTTGGATTGTTTTTTCTTATCCTTTCTATATAAGGAGTCCTAGAAACTATTACAGGTGCCTTTGATGTTGTTTTCTCTTGAGAGGGATCATTGAGGGAGAGTGTTTGGGAGAGATTGTGTGAGTGAAGAGTGAGAGATCAAGTGAGGGGTTTGTGAGGGATTCACAAAGTTACTTAAAGCAATGATCTCTTTATTTTCTTCAAGTTTCTGCCCATCTCCTCTGAAGGCTCTCAAGTGAAGTTCAACAATATTGGTCCAGTTCTTTGCCGACACTTGGAGAGTGTAAAAGGATGATAAAGTATATCTTCGACAGTCATTGTGTCTTCGTTCTTTTGGTGAAAACTAGAAGAGAGAACTTGAAAGGGAGAGAGAGGAAAGGGTGGAGTTTGAGAGGGAGAAGATCCTTGGAGGGGATTTTAAGGGAGTGTGGATGGGATATTCATACGGTTACTCCGGCAAGTTTGCACCTCAGTACCATCGGATTCAAGGGTCGTCTGGAGGGAAGTTTTGGAAAGAAGAAAATCTCTTTAGTGTCAAAGGACCCAGTTCCTCCGCCACACCGGGGAAGGTGGAAGTGATTTTGTAAAGACTTCTCCGCCTTGTTGTAGGGGCAAAAGGAGAGTTACTTTGTGATATTAGTGCAATACTTGGAGGGTGCCTCCGGGGAATGGACGTAGGTCAAGATTTGACCGAACCACTATAAATCTGGTGTGTTCTTTCTTATTTTTCTTCCGCATTTAATTTAACTGCAAGTTGTTTACTCTGGTTAAAAAGATTATTTGTAAACTTTAAATTTAACTTGCATTAATAATTAAATAAGGTTTTCTAAAAATCAAAGAGTAAAAGTATAATTTTTAAATTACCAATTCACCCCCCTCTTGGTTAGACTTGGGATAATAGCTTAGGTCTAACAACCTAATTCATATTAAACAAGTTTCAACAAATGGTATCAGAGCCTTATTTCAAAATCATAATTTTAGATTACTTTTTGAAAATTGAGTATGGCTAATTTTAGAAACCATAAAACATTAGAAGGATATTCGATCATTATACCACCTTTATTTAAAAATATTTCTTTTGAATTTTGAAAATTTTGAATGTCTACATTCTTACAATCAATAGACTATCGAAAGTGGTTATTATGTACCTTCACGTATTATAGATGGAATCAAAATTGAGACCCTTTTTTCTGAATGGAGTAGAGTATAACAACTTTATGCTGAATTAAATGCTAAATATATGAATTGTTTGTTCCGTGCTTTAAATTCTAAAGATTATAAGAGAATCTCTACATGTACTACCGACAAGAAAATTTGGGATAGTTTATGCATTACATATGAAGGTACAAGTTAAGTAAAGCAAACTAAGTTAAATATTTTTATGCATGACTATGAACTCTTTACAATGAAACCTTACGAGATGATCTTAGACATGTATACTAGGTTTATTCAAATTGTAACATCATTGCATGCTTTAGGTAAAGAATTTTCAAACTTTGAAATAGTCAATAAAATTCTACGTTGTTTACTTGACAAGTTTGATGCCAAAATTATTTATATTTGCAAATCAAAAAAATTGAATGAATATTCTATTGATAATTTTATTGGCTCACTCATTGCCTACGAGCAATGTTTGGGTCAAAGACCTTTGGATGTAGGTGAAACAATAGTACTAAAAGCTGAAGACATGGAGAAAAGTGGCTTAGTTGGTGAGGAAAGCAATGACTTAACAAGCAAATTAAAAATTTCACTGAAGCATAATCATAAGCATCAACAAAAGTGGAAATCTCGACATCAGAAAAGTGAGTACCCTAATTTGAGAACTCTTCTTGCTAAAGAAAAGGGTAAAACTAAGCAAATTATAAAAAGGGAAAATAAAGAAAAGAAAAAAATCTCATGGGCAGATCTAGCTTCTAAATCATCAAACCAGGAGTAAAATGATGTATAAACTATTGTTTATGTGTTTATTTGTTTTTGTATGCATGCTTTTTATTTGTTGTATTTTTATTTATGTTTGTTTTATATGTTTTTCTGTTTTTATTTTTTATTTTTTGTATGATTTTGAAATGTTTTCACATCATATTCCATGTTTTTGATCGATCGTGCAAATTTTTCTAAGTATTTTATTCATACTGGACGAAATTTTTTTCCTACTGTATGAATTCTGTAGCAAGTTGATAGTTAGTTTGAACCGATTGCGTATTGTTTAATTTTTCTAATATATATCATATTGTATGATCTCCTGATCGTCCTATATGATTTGCATTACTTTGCCTGTATTCATATAGATGATTATATGAGTAGCTTCAGTTTTTATCACTGATCGTACGTATGAAACCCAAAGTTTGTATGTACAAACTACGTGTCATTCAATGTTGAGAATGAATCTTTTTGTGAGACATTTGGGATGTGATGTGATGATTTTTTATAGTTTATGTACTTGTGTTTTGTTTAATATTTTTTTGTACTTGTATTGCTTTAGATTTTTTGAATGTTTACGTGTTTTTGTTCTGTGTTTGAAATGTTTGTTTGACTATATGATTATCCTGACTTAATTGATCTAAAAAGTGTTATAATATGATTTGTAATACAAATTAACTTCATTAGGAAATCTAGTTTTTCAAAAATTTAAGTTACTTTATAACTTGATCAATTAAGGCTATCAATCTCATGTTCTTTTTTAGGCATATAAAATTTTAATATTATTATTGCAAGTTTGATGTCTTATTATTCTTTTATATTCTTTTTTTCAATAATTATCTTTGTACTTAAAGAAGTTTGAATTTTTAGATTATTGATTTTGAAAAAGATCAATTAAAAAAAATGGAGATGTACAAATGTACAAAAATCAAAAGAATGCACAGTGATTCGCAAATTGAAAAGAGGTACAAAATTAGCCCAAATACAAAAAGATGCACAAAGTGTGCCACAAATGTTTGAAAAAGATGCACAATAATGCCAACTAATCTTTCCTCTATCTTTTGATCTTTAATTTCAAATCAATCTAGTGTTCAATTATATTTTGTATTGAAAATTGACATAAATTAATCTTCATTCACTACAGGAAAAACCCTTATTACCGGCGGACAAAATCCGCTGGCAAAATTAGAAATCCGACGGAAAATATAGTTTCTGTCGCATGTTCCGGCGTACAATTGTCCGCCGGTTTGAGTCGCGTCGATAATTTCTTTCCGGTGAATAATGTGCGACGCCGTTTCCTACGCATTACCGTCGAAAAAATGGATAGTTGTTGACGTCAAAAAACATCTTAATTCCGGTGCCATATGCGCCGGTACTTAGCGTCGCATTATGCGCCGGACCTTACTGGCGGATAAAATGCAAGATTTTCGTCGAACAATTCCGTCGTTGCCTGTGCCGTTATTACCAGCGCACAATTTTCTGCCGGAAAAATCCGACGGTAATCGCGTGTTTTCCCGTAGTGTCATCACTTTTGCAATAATTCTCCTTATCTAATTGTTTAAAATGTTTCATGACCTTGATATTTTAATCTTGTCTATGTTATATTTTAATTTAAATATTTTGAATCTTTATTTTTATCAAATAAATGTTAATTTTGTTATTGCAATTATAAATCAATCTCTTTCAGAATCAATTATTAAGGTTTCTCAAATGACTTCCTACATTTCTTTTATTTTTCTTCTTCTCTTTTTGCTGTTGTCAAAAAGGGGAAGAAATGTTGTTTGTTTGCTATGTTTGATGTTTTACCTTGTAGTTTGTTTTTATGTTTCTAACTTTGTGTTTTTAAAACTTTAAAAAAATAATTAAATTTGATTTGTTCTTAATATAAATTCCATTATATTCACATGCTTATTCATTTAGGGGGAGTTAAGGAGAAATTTAAAGTGTTCAAATTTATTCAAATAATAATTATTTTGCCATCATCAAAAAGGGGGAGATTGTCGAGAATAGTTGCTACTTAGTTTTTCCTGTTTAATATTCTTGCAACTTGTATATTTTTTATGATTCCAAATATTATTTCTTTGATTATTATTTCTCATAACATATTTTGGAAGAATTGTTTTTGTTCTTGTGTGTACTAACATTTTAGGAAAATCATACTCCATAATGTTGAAGACTTTAAATCAAGTTCAGCTTAGCGTGTTTTGTAAATTGATGTATGTATTTTTCAATTTATTGAGTCTGAGAGTGTGTGATTGTAATTGAGTAACTAAGCACACACACACACACCGGGGAAGAGTTTTTATAATTCACATTTTTAACTGATCGTGCTATACGATACTTGTTCGTACAGGATGATCAGGTCAATTATACTCCTCAAAGAGTAATGAAACAAACAGATGGAGTGAAAAATATTTCCATGTCCTAATTGTCCAAACGAATTGTCCTATTCGTCCCTGGACGATATCCTCTGGAATTTCACTTCGAATTATTCGTCCAGCCGAATTGCCTTGTTCGTCCCTAGATGATATCCTCTGGAATTTCACTTTGAAATATTCGTCTAGATGAATTTACCCCTTCATCCCTGGATGATGTCCTCTATTCTGTTTTTGTTCATTTTGTCCTAACAATTCGTACAGACAAACTTTGAAATTATTCTGTTCGTACCGGATTAAATGAGTTCGTACTGAGTCACATATAGTTCGTACGAGACAATTTTTACAATGTTCATCTATACTAACTCAGGTTCGTACGGGGCGATCGTGAGCGCTGAAAAACTTGAAATCTTCAGTTTCTGGATGGTTTTTTCTTGTCCTTTCTATATAAGGAGTCCTAGAAACTATTACAAGTGCCTTTGATGTTATTTTCTCTTGAGAGGGATCATTGAGTGTGAGTGTTTGGGAGAGATTGTGTGAGTGAAGAGTGAGAGATCAAGTGACGGGTTTGTGAGGTATTCACAAAGTTACTTAAGGCAAAGATCTCTTTATTTTCTTCAAGTTTCTGCCCATCTCCTCTGAAGGCTCTCAAGTGAAGTTCAACAATTTCGATCTGGTTCTCTACCAACACTTGGAGAGTATAAAAGGATGACAAATTATATCTTTGGCAGTCATTGTGTCTTCGCTCTTTTAGAGAAAACTATAAGAGAGAAATTGAAAGTGAGAGAGGAAAGGGTGGAGTTTGAGAGGGAGAAGATCCTTGGAGGGGATTTCAAGGGAGTGTGGAGGGGATATTCACATGGTTGCTCCGACAAGTTTGCACCTCAGTACCATCGGATTAAGGGATCATCTTAAGGAATATTTTGGAAAGAAGAAGATCTCTTTGGTGTCAAAGGACCCGGCTCCTCCACCGCACCGGGGAAGGTTGAAGTGATTTTGTAAAGGCTTCTTCGCCTTGTTGTGGGTGTAAAAGAAGAGTCACTTTGTGGTATTAGTGCAATACTCGGAGGGTGCCTCCGGGGAGTGGACGTAGGTCAAGATTTGACTGAACCACTATAAATCTTGTGTGTTCTTTCTTATTTCTCTTCCGCATTTAATTTAACTACAAGTTATTTACTTTGATTGAAAACTTTATTTTTAAACTTTAAATTTAACTTGCATTAATAATTAAAGAAGGTTTTCTAAAAATCCAAGAGTAGAAGTATAATTTTTAAATTATCAATTCACCCCCCCCCCCCCCCCCCCCCCTCTTTGTTAGCCTTGGGACAATAGCTTAGGTCTAATAACCTAATTCATATTGAACAAGTTTCAACAGATACCCCTACCCCCACCCTTGTTGAGGGAGTTGCTACTTAGCTTGGATCTTTGTTTTTGAATTATGATTACTTCACTCTTTTCTCTTGTCCTTCTAGATTTCTCGTGAGAAGATCTTTCAAGGAGATTTGATTCTCTGTCGGTACTCGAGAAGTGTGAACAGCCGATGGTTCTCTGCCTACACTTGAAGAGTTTGAACAACTGATGATTCTCTGCCTACACTTAGAGAGTGTGAACAGCCGAAGGTTCTCTGCCTATACTTGGAGAGTGTGAATAACCGACGGTTCTCTGCCTACACTTCCAGAGTGTGAACAGCCGAAGGATTCTCTGCCTACACTTGGAGAGTGTGAACAGCCGAAGGATTCTCTACCTACACTTGGAGGGTGTAAAATGACAAAGGTTCTCTGCCGCACTGGGTAGTGGTGGAAGAGAGTTTTTGTGAAGACTTCTCCGCCTTACTGTGGGGGCAAAAGGAGAGACACTTGTGGTAATAGTGCAATACTTGAAGTGTGAGACTTCATGGAGTAGATGTAGGTCATGTTTTACCAAACAATTATAAATCTTGTATCTTTTATTTTCCGCTTCTTTTTACTTTACTTTTTTTTTGTTATTAGTGGTTGAAAAATCATTTTAAATTTTCCCTAAAAATTTAATCGGTTTAAAAGAGGAACAATTTTTTTAAATTACCAATTCACCTCCCCCCTCTTGGTTAGCCTTTTGGGACATAAGATTAGGTCTAATAACCTAATTCATAATTAACAAGTTTCAACAAGTGGTATCAGAGCTTAGTTTCAAAATTATAACTACTTTTTGATTAACGACCATGGCTACATTTGGAAACTAAAATACACTTGAAGGATATTCAATCACAAGACCTCCTTTGTTTGATAATATCCCTTTTGATTTTTGGAAAACATGCATGTCTACATTTTTACAGTCACTTGATTATCACATGTGGATTTAAGTATAAGAAGGGTATACAAAACCAACTAGACTAGTTGATGGCATTAGAGTAGAAACACCCTTTGTGAACTGGACACTAAAAGAATGTGACTTAGCACTATTAAATGTTAAATATTTAAATAGTTTCTTTTATGCACTTAAGTCAGAAAATTCTAAATGGTTTTCACTTGCAAGAGTGGAATGGACATATGGGATAGACTTTGTATAACATATAAAGGGGCTAATGAAGTTAAATAATTTAGACTTAATATCTTATTGCATGATTATGAATTATTTCACCTGAAACCTAATGAATCCATTTCTAACATGTATACAAGATTCACACAAATAGTCACCTATTTACATACATTGGGTAGGGAACTAATGAACACTGAAATGGTTAATAAGATACTTTGTTATTTACCTACTAAATATGATGCTAAAATAACTGCGATTATAGAGTCTAAAGATTTAAATGTTTACTCTATTAACAATCTTCTCGGATCACTATTTGCATACGAGCAAGGAGTGAGTCAAAGAAAGATTGATGTAGGTGAACCACAAAGGGAGAAGAACATAGCACTGAAAGTAGAGAAGTCAGAGAGTGATATATCACAACCTGAGGATGAAGATAAAATTACACTAATGACTAGACAATTCAGAAGCTTTATAAAGAGGAAGCAAAAAAGATGCCAGCAATGGAATTTAGATAAGTTCAATAGGAATGTTAAGGTTTAAAATAATGTTATTTGTTATGAGTGTAGAAAATCTGGACACATTAAATCAGAATGCCCAAAACTCAAAGTCAATCATAGCAATGAGAAGATAGAGGAGAAACATATAGTGAAGAAGGGCAAGAAGAAATTCTAAAAAGCTTTCTGGCCGGACTCAGCTTCAAACTCGTTAGAAACTAAAAAGGAAGAAGAAGTCACCAATCTATGCCTGATGGCCGATAATCTTGATCATTCAGATAAAGAAGAGGTATGTGACTTGACTTATAATGAACTTTTAAAAGTTTTTATATGCATACATATTGCATATAGGAAGTTAAAGAAAATGCATGCTAGTCTGAACTTAGAGTTATATGAACTACAAAGAGAATAAGAGATTCTTAGGAAAGATAATACTTTAATTGATTATAAAAACATAAAATTAATTGATGAATTTGACGATTTAAATAAGAATCATGAAAATTTAAAATCATCATATGCATAACATAAAAAGAATTTAAAGATTTTAAGGATGAATCTGAGAGCAAAATTTATCGGATAAATTATACAATTTGAATATTGGAAGATATAAATTCATTTTATAAACTAAAGATAAAAGCTCTCAAGGATAATAGGATACCCCCAAGACTTGAAGATTTTACTAATTCTATTTTGTATCCTAAATTTATGGAATCCTTGAATAGACAGAAAAATTATAGAATATTAAGAAACTCATTTCTGGAGTCAAATGCCTTAACTATAGATTATTTGGACATAAAGCACGCACATGTACATTGAATAAGAAAACTCATTTGGTGTGGAGTCCTGTGATGCGTAAACCTAGACATACATATATGTATCTATTTATAATTTGTAAAAAGGTGAACCCAAACTTATTTGGATTCTCAGGTCTAACATTTGATGTTTTTACAGGAATGCTGACACATAAGGCCTCGTGAGAGTATATGGTACCTGGACAGCAGTTGCTCAAAGTATATGATTGGAGATACTACACAATTCATATCGTTGGAAGCTAGGTGTGGAGACAGGGTTTACACTTGGAGATAACACCACATGGAAGGTGGTAGGGTCAGGTATAATTGGGAACTTGAAAAAAGTTTTTATAAAAAATGTTTTATTAGTAGAAGGCTTAAAGCATAATCTTCTGAGTATATGTCAGCTATGTGAAAAATGTTATTATGTAAAATTTTTTCCTACTAGCTGTATATTAAGCCTGAATGGTACTGATATTTTGAATGGTATTAGGATAAACAATATGTATATGCTAGACTTGAACTGTATCACGACTCTTACTACTTTTAGTTTAAAAACTATTTTTGATGAGTCATGATTTGGCATAGGAGACTTTGTCACTCTAGCATGAAAAACTTTAGGAGGATTACCCAAAAGAATTTAGTTAGAGGTATACCAAAATTAGACTTTACTAAGGATCACATTTATGATGCATGTCAATTAGGAAAACAGGTGAAGTCATCTTTTTAGTCCAATAAGGATCTTAGAACTAGTAAACCATTGGAGATATTATATATGGATCTTTTTGAACCAGTTGGAACTGTAAGTCTAGGAGGGAAGGTATACGGATTTGTGATTATAGATGATTACTCTATATTCACATGGGTTAGATTTCTATATCATAAGAGTGAATCATTTGAGGAGTTTAGAGACTTTTAGACTTGGATTAAGAGGAAACTAGGATGTGAGATTTTGATAATTCAAAGTGATCATAGAGGAGAATTTGATAATAAAAATTTTGAGAATTTTTGTAAGGAAAAAGGGATTGATCATAATTTTTTTTCACCTACAACCCCTCAGCAGAATGGGTAGTCGAAAAGAAAAACAAAACATTAATTGATACCGCTTGAGCCATATTAGTAGAATACTCACTTCTTAATTATTTTTGGGCTGAGGCGATTAGCACAACATGTTATGTTTTAAATATGGTGAATGTTAGATCAAACTTAAATAAAACACTCTATGAGTTACTAAAGAGAAGAACACCTAATTTATCACATTTGCATGTCTTTGAATGTAAGGTATTCATACATAACAATGGAAAATCTACTTTAAAAAAATTTGATCCAAAATCAGATGAATGAAATTTTATACGATACTCAAGTGTTAGAAAATCTTATAGAGTATTAAATAAAAGAACTTTGATAATTGAAGAGACCATAAATGTTGTATTTGATGAATCTATAAGTTTGAAAGAGCCGATAGTTGAAGAGGATGAGATAGAAATTGACTCCCAAAAGATTGAGAAAATAAATTTGGAAGAAAATTTGGAAATAGAAAATCTAATGCCTAGAGATTTGAGATTTTCTAAAGATCACCCAAAGGAATTGATTATAGGTGAACCTAGTGAGGGTGTTAGGACTAGGCATGGACTGAATAAAGAAGTCAATCATTCAGCCTTTATTTTAATGATAGAACCCACAAATATTAATCAAGCACTTTTAGATGAATTTTAGATATTGGCTATACAAGAATAATTAAATCAATTTGTAAGAAATAAAGTTTGGGAATTAACTACAAGGCCAAAGGAACAAAGTATAGTTGGAACTAAGTGGATATTCAAGAATAAAATGAATGACTCAGGAGTAGTCATTAGAAATAAGGCTAGATTAGTGGCTAAGGGGTATATTCAGATTGAAGAAATTGATTTTGAGGAGACTTTTGCCCCTGTAGCTAGACTTAAGGCAATTAGAGTTTTGTTAGCACTTGCCTGTTTTAGAGAATTTAAATTATATTAAATGGATGTTAAAAATGCCTTTTTAAATGGGATGATTCAAGAGGATGTTTATATGGAATAACCTCCAGGATTTGAGAATTCTAAACACCCAAATTATGTTTTCAAATTGAAAAAGGCATTATACGGATTGAAATAGGCACCCAAGGCTCGGTATGAGAGGTTGAGCACCTTCCTACTTGAGTGATCTTTTGAAAAAGGGAGTGTGGACATATCTCTATTTTTGAAGAAATCAGGAGAGGATATACTTATTGCTTAAATTTATATTGATGATATCATCTTTGAATCTACAAATAAAAATCTTTGTGATAATTTTTTTAAAATAAGGAGTAGTGAATTTGAGATGAGTATAATGTGAGATTTGAGCTACTTTCTAGACTTTAGTATTAAGAAAATTGAGGAGGGTACATTTTTTAGTCAATCAAAGTATGTTAAAGACATCCTCAAAAAGTATGAAATGGATAATGCTAAACTTGTTAGTACACCTATGACTTCCTCAGTTCAGTTGGATAAGGATCCTAAGGGAAAATCTGTTGATCAAAAGAAATTTAGGGGGATAATTGGATCTTTTTTTTACTTTATAGCTAGCCGACCAGATATCATGTTCAGTGTTTATTTATGTACTAGATTTCAATCAGATCAAAAAAAATCAATTTTAACAGTAGTGAAAAGGATTTTAAGATATCTCTTGGGAACTCATAACTTAAGAATTTGGTATCCTAAGTTTAGCTCTTCATTTGAAATAATTGGATATTCAAATTTGAACTTTGAAGGTTATAGGATTGATAGAAAGAGTACTTCTAGAACATGTCAATTTATTGAAAATTATTTAGTCTCTTGGTCCAGAAGAAAATAGAATTTCATAGCCCTATATACTGTTGAAGCTGAATATATTGCCTTAAAAAGTTGTGTGGCACAATTACTTTGGTTGAAATAATAGTTGATTGTTTTTGGATTAACAATAGGCACTATTCCAATTTATTGTGATAACACTAGTGCTATTTAAATTTCTAAAAATCTTATTCAACATTCAAGAACCAAATATATATACATCATGCATCATTTCATAAGAGATCATGTATCCAAAGGAGAAATTAAACTCATTCATATTTCAACTGAAATTAACTTGCAGACATTTTTACAAAACCACTAGCTTTTGATACTTTCTGTATATTAAAAACAAGGCTTGGTGTGATAGATTTGAATGCTTAAATAAAGGTTTCTGAACCATTGATGTGTTTTGTTAGTGTGTTTTTTTTATTTTGTGATTTTTTTCATATGTGTTGTTCAGTTTTTATTCGTGTTTATTCTTCAATTTTCTTGTTTGATTATTATAAACATTTTTCACATCAAAATTTCTATTTTTTGAGCAATAGTATAAAAATTTGTGTGACAATCGTCTGTAAGAAATTAATTTCGTACGGGACGAATCGTGTATATTAACTATTAATTCAAATGGTTTGCATGCAGCTTTTTCAGTTTTCAATACTATTCGTCTATATGATTGTGACGATCATCAGGACTATATTATTCAATCATATGTACGCATGTAGATGGTTATACGGATAAGATCAGTTTTTTATTTCTGATCGTACATACGAACATTCAGTTCGTACATACGAACACGTGGCAATTCAATGCGGGGGATGTTTCAAACCGTCATAAAAATGATCTTAATTAACTGATCATCCTGGACAAACACCTGTTTGTCTGTATGATTGTTTGGTCAAAAGTATGTATAAAAGGATGCCTCATAACTTACATATTATGAAAAACTATTTCATTTTTGGACTCATTCATTCGTCTATACGAAATAAATTTTTGTACGTACGGACCCAATATCGTATGGGATGAAATTATTTTTGTTCATTTTTTCCTTAAATTGGAAGGTTTAGAACACAAACTTCATTCAATTCAAAAACCTTCTCAATCTTCTAATCTTCTAGATCTTCTTCATGGCTAATTCAAGCAAAAGAGTTAGGCAAGTAAAGGAACTTACTAGGGGACCTCCCTCTAGAAATTCAAGAGAGAACTTTCTGTCCAAAGAAAATGAGGAGTCTTTTCATAGGTTCGTATCCATAAAAATCACCCCCCTAGAGTCCTTCTTCAAGAGCAACTCACATTTAAAGTGATGGACCTTTTTGTTTCTACCCAGATTATTCTTATTCTAACTCTAATCCACTTCTTCAACAAGGAAACATTTCACTACTTCCTTGTAAACATGTCTTTTAGTTCTGACCAAAGTGTGATTAGATCTTATGTCTTTAAGAAGAAGGTAGAAATAACAAAAGAAGATTTTGGGATCTTTTTAAACTTAAGGACTCAAGGAATTAGAGCCCATACTTTGACCTCTTCTTCCAACTATGACTGGACTGCGATAAATCAAGTTCTTAGAGGGATTAGAGAAGTAGGTCATGTACCTAAGGTGGCCACTCTTAATTGAAATGCCGAATCATCCAACATGTTCTTCGTACTTCAATTATTCCTAAAGATGGTGATCGTGTAAATATTACACCTCTTCTTTCCATAGTGACATATTTAATTATGACTAGCCAACAACTAGATGAAGCCCAACTGATCATTGACTATATGTACGGACTTTCTGAAATTGGTCGTCTCCCAGAAGAGAAAGATGAATATAGCCTTAGGACATCTTGTGACCTAAATTTTGGAAAAGAAGTATAAATTAGTTCATCATGTTCAAAATTTAGAGAAGCCTGTCTACTACAATGATTGATCATTCTGAGCAATATTTAATAGAGATGCATATGTAGTAAGTTGTGACACTGAGGAGGAAAGGAGAAGACCTCCACCTGCACCTGCTGGTGGATAGAACTTTTAGGATATTGTCCAGCGCTTTGATCATTTTGAGAGTCATTTTGATTAACATTTTAATCAGATTGAAACTCATCTTCAGTAGTAGGACTATTAATATCAGCCGGATATGGTTTGGGTTAGAGGTCAAATTGAATCTGTCAACACAAATATAGCTATGATGAATAGATATTTTAATCTTTTCAACCGACCACCTCCTCTAGATCAAGGCCCTTCAAACTGATGATTGTACTTCTTTCATACTTCTCTCTACCTGTGATGACTTGATGTGATGAAATATTATGTGTTGTTATTGTTTATGTTTTTATATTTTTATGTGATGTAATGTGATGTGTTAGTTTTCATGTTGTTATATTTTTTATATCTTATATTTATTGATATCTTATGTGCTCAAATGTATTATTTGAAAGTTCATTAGGGATGTTAAGCCCTATAGAACTGGCCCAAGCTAACCAAGAGGGAGGGTGAATTGGTATTTTAAAAATTTCTTTTCACAAAGAATAAAAATCATACCACAAAAATAAATGCGGAAATAAAAGTGCGGAAGCAAGAAAACAAGAACACAGAAATTTATAGTGGTTCGGTCAACTCGACCTACGTCCACTCCCCAAAGGCGCCCTCCTAGTATTGCACTACAAATGTGACTCTCCTTTAGCCCCCACAGCTAGGCGGAGAAGCCTTTACAAAGCACCTCCTTTTTGCCACCCCGGCAAGGCAGAGAACCTACCTCCTTTTACTTCCTCCTGAAGCTGGCAGAGAACCACAACCAAAAGCTAACTCCTTACCTCTACCAACACTTCCACGGATGAGAAACTCTAGACGAAGAACAAGCAGAGCAATTCTTGAAGCAACCCTTGTGAATCCCCTCACAAGCTCCCCCTCACAAGATCCTCTCTCTCTCCCTCTCTCTCTTTCTCTCCTCAAGGCCTTCTCAGGTCAAGGCAGCAGCAAAAGGTCATCCAAAATATTGAACAAGAGTTCTTAAATAGAAGAGCTTCAAAGAAGCTCATTAATTGTAAGTTGTCGACAATATCATCCAGGCCGATATGGACATCGGCCTGACCGATCAGTACAAATCTCAGAAGATCGGCAAGAGCATCACCCTAAATGCAAACTGGATGATTTAAAATTGGCTTGATCGTCCAGGCCGATCTTACGATCGTCATGGCCAATTAGTTTAAATTAGAGGTAAATCGTCTAGAGCATCGCCCTGAATACGAGCTGGCCGATATTTATCGTCCTGAAGTAACTTAAGGTTTTTGAATGGATCATCCTGGCCGATCTTACGATCATCCAGGACGATATGATCATATCAATCATCCTTAATTACTCCCTTGATTTCCTGATCAATTAAGGCATAATTTGAGAATTTTTGTCCAGGCTAATCAATGATCGTCCTGGCCAATAATTTAAAAATACAGTATACCTTAATTATCTATGGCGGTAACTTCTTTCTGTTTTAAGCTTATCATCCTAGCCGATACACGTATCATCCAAGCCGATATGTTAATGATGGCTGCCTTAATTAAGAATCCTTATTTAGACTTTCTATTTTAAGCCTGATCGTCCAGGACGATGTAAATATCGTCCTGGCTGATATGAGTAAAAATAGAAATTCTAAGTCTCTCAAGTGTGTGTGTGTGTGTATAGGGTTACTTAGCTTCAGTCTCTTTGACCATTACAAGTAGACTCAAGAAGTGAAAAACAAAAGTACTGACTGACTCAACCCTAAACCTATGCAATCCAGAACTGGCTTCATCTGTTCGTCCGATCTTCGATTCCTGAAAAGTTAGAAGCAACAAGCAGTCCAAGAGAAATAGTGTTTGTCAATCATCAAAACATATTCCATGAAAATAAATTTGTAACAATCTCTCTCTTTTTGATGATGGCAAACACAAGTAGTAAAATTTCAAAAAAGTTCATTAGAATTTCAAAGTTACAAACCCAACAACTTTTCCTACCATATCCTACTCCCCCTTTTGTCATCACAAAAAGAGGGTCCAGAAACACAAAAGACAACAACACAACAGAGAAAAAAAATATACTAAAAAATAAACTATATAAAATAGAAAACAAACAACATAAAACACAGACTAAAGGAACGAGGGACCCTGATCATCTGATGGAGGTGGTGGAGGTGGCTGCTAAAAGTAGCTGGCAAGTGTGGTGAACTGAGCATTGAACCAGGCGATGTCCTGGTCATGCTGCAGCTGCCACATTTCTCACCAGCCATAGAGAGGAGTCAGCAAGAAAACATAAGAGGAGAAAGGATGTAGTGGAAAACCATGGCTGGATCGGCCAGAATTTATAGAAATGGCCATATCGGCCAGGCTGATCGCAAAATCATCTAGGCCGATATGGCTCAATAATTGCGTACAGGCCGATTAGGTGTATCGTCCAGGACGATGCATAATAATTGATCGTACCGGCCGAAGTTAAAACATTTTAAATCTGTGCCACGTGTATCATCCAGGATGAACAGTGGATCAGCCAGGACGATTGTCCAATAATGGATCATCTGGGGCTGATTTTAAAGATTCAAACGTGCTGACACGTGAATCTTCCAGGATGATCCAATGTATCGGCCAGGATGATGCACATAAAATACATCGGCCAGATGAAATATTCTATCTGCCAGGACTATCATTATGATTGCAATAGAGTTCGATCAGATCGTCCAGGACGATATGGTATCATTCAGGACGATGACTTACAACAAGCACAGAAAAGACCAGCAAATGGAATTTGAAGAGATTTTGTCCTATCATCCAGGACGATAAAAGTATCGGCCAGGACGATGTGACTAGAAAATAAAATCAAAGAAAAGATGGTGATGATCAAGGCCCTCAAAAAATAAAACAAAAGAAAAATAGATAAAAACACAATAAAAGAAAGCAAAAACACAATGAGAAAGAAAAAAAAATGAATATTTTTGAATTTTAATTTTTCTATTTTTTTTTTTTTTTTTATGGAGGTATCATATGAGAAGTTAAAAAAAAATAAAACTTTAAAGTTCCACAAGATCAAGGAGTTTAGCCAATCCCAATCAAACAAAGGTAAAATATCCGATTCTGTTAACCTTAGATCAGACGTTCTTTATGGTACAAATTTTCTTTTGAAAACAAAAGGGATTAACTCAGAATAAACCTAATCGAGCAAAAAAGAAGATTCAATCAGAACTTGTTTACAAAAAAATCTCATAAATAATAAAATAAAGTAATTTTTCTCAATTATGAAACTTGAAATCAAGTCTTTGAAAATCTCATATAACCCATAAGTTCTTCTAAGTTTTAAAAGTTTTAAAAAGAGAGGATAGCTTGCTTTTTAGTGGGTTTATTTTATGCCTCTTGTATCTTTGATTTGGCTCTTTGAGCATCTTAATTTTTTATACACATTTGTGTATATATTTTTCTTTTACAATTTGGCGTCATTGGCCTCTTTCCTTTTTAATTCTTGCAAGCTAAAAGCTCTTTTGCAAACTCTTAAAAGAAGCTCAGTTGTGAGTATATCCTCCAAATATTAGAGAATAGGAGCTCTCTCTAACATAGGGAAGAATAACCCACAAAACAAAACTAAATAATCATATGATCAGTGCAAGGGCAAGATCTCAAATAACTTGAGAGATATATAAGAACTTTGGATATTATGCATAAGATAGATTTTTTGTAGCAAGACAAAAAGAATCTTAGTTTCAAAAACCATTGGCTAAAGTGAGGCTTTTGTTTAGAGAAGAAAGTCATACCACTAAACAAGGTCGAAAGGAGGGAAACCATCAACGGTGTTTCTTCCTTTAACCAATTTTAGAAAAGCTAAACACAATCCTCAAAACTCCAAAATCTAAAATCTTGAAAAGATTTAACATATGGAAAGCCAATTTTAAAAGCAAAGTGAAAACAAAACACATTAAAAAAACACAAACAAAGCAGAAATAAAACACACTGAAACAAAATACATTTCAAGGAATTATTGGAGCAGCAGGTTTGAGCATGTATGAGCTGTGAGCCTTCATATGTCTAGTTATTCCATGCTCCCACAAGGACTTTGGTGAGAGAACTCCTGCAAAACTTAACAACAGTCAGATTTAGGAACCCAAACAGGTTTGGGTCCCTTCTTAGGAAAAGTATAATGCAATGCAGGTATGGTAAGTTGTGAATCATGCATCTTAGGTCTCCACATCAATGTGTACTACGGTGAACGGTGCAAATGTGTGAGATGTGTCCTAGCATGCCACATGAAAAACATCTAACTCCAGGAAAAGGGTTTTTTAAATGATTTGAGTTATAATACCTCTTCCTAGGTTCTGGCTTAGGATCAAAAGTAGATGTCATCTAATTTTTCTTACATGTATCAAAATCATTTTGAATCCTCAAGTTAGTTCTTTTTAATGTATCATTATCAATCCTCAACTTTTTCTCAATCTCTTTAGATTTCTTAAGATCAAAATTTAAATGAGGTGTGTAAAACTTTTAATGAATTATTTTCATCAATTAATTCCAAATACTTTTTGTTTAAATCATCATATTCATCAAGAAGAGCCATGTGATTTGAATCAATAGTTGCATGATCTTTAAGAAAAACTTCATGCTCTTTTTGTAAATTTAAAAGTTCTAATTTTAAGCTAGCATGAATTTTCTTGAGTTTTTTGTATAATGCATGAATTTTCTCACAAATCTCAAATAGTTTATCATAGGTTGGTTTACATACCTCTTCCTCATCACTTTTATATTCTCCTATTAAACACAAGTTTGTAGTCTCTTCCTCTGGTTCAGTCTCAGAGGAGTCAGTACCAGATTCCGCCCAGAAAGCCTTTTGGATTCTCTTCTTGTCCTTCTTGAACTTAGGTTTCTCCTCAATCTTTTCCTTGCTTGTGTTATCTTGAAGTGTCGGGCAATCAGTTCTCACATGTCCTGGTTTCCTACAATTATAGCAAACAATATCAGAAGATTCTTTAACATGTTTATGATCCTTACCTTTTCTCCAATTTTGATGATGCTTTTATTTTTTCCTTAGAAAGCTTTTGAATTGCCTTGTGATGAAGGCAACTTCATCGCTTTCAGACCCGGAAGATTTAGAATCCAATTTGTGCGCCTTTAATGCAACTGTTTTCTCCTTCTTTATCTCACCTGCATCAAGATTTCTTTGATTCACCCCTTGCTCGTAAGCAATGAGTGAGCCAAGTAAGTTATCAATAGAATAAGTGTTCAAATCCTTAGATTCAGTGATTGCAGTGATTTTAGCATCATACGAAGAAGACAAGCATCTCAAAATCTTGTTAACTTTTTCATAGTTTGAAAGTTTTTTTCCTAGTGCATGCAGTGAAGTAACTATCTGAGTAAACCTTGTGTACATGTCAGAAATCAATTCATGAGATTTTATACGAAAAAGTTCGTAGTCATTCAAGAGAATGTTCAAACGGGATTGTTTAACCTCATTAGTACCTTCATAGGTGATGCACAATTTATCACAAATCTCTTTACCAGTTTTGTAAGTGGAGACACGCATGTAATCCTCAGATTTTAAAGCACAGAAAAAATAGTTCAAACATTTTACATTCAATTGAGCTAAATCTCGTTCATCGAAAGTCCATTCAGTAAAAGCAACTTTAGTTTTAACACCATTAATTTCACGAGAAGGTGAAGAATAACCTTCTTTGATAAGCATCTACATGCGATAATCAGTAGATTATAAAAATGTTGACATGCGGGTTTTCCAAAAATCAAAAGGTAGGTTATCGAACAAGGGAGGTCGGTTAATAGAATACCCTTTCGTAGTGTTACGATTCCCAAGGTTAGCCATGGATCAAATTCAAAAAGTTTTCAAACTTAAAATTTTGAATCCCGCTCTTATACCACTTGAAAGTTCGTTAGGGATGTTAAGCCCTATAGAACTGGCCCAAGTTAACCAAGAGGGGGGGGGGGTAAATTGGTATTTTAAAAATTTCTTTTCACAAAGAATAAAAATCACATAAACCAAAATCACACCATAAAAATAAATGCGGAAATAAAAGTGCGGAAGCAAGAAAACAAGAACACATAAATTTATAGTGGTTCGGTCAACTCGACCTACGTCCACTCCCCGAATGCTCCATCTGAGTATTGCACTACAAACGTGACTCTCCTTTAGCCCCCACAGCTAGGCGGAGAAGCCTTTACAAAGCACCTCCTTTTTGCCACCCCGGCAAGGCAGAGAACCTATCTCCTTTTGCTTCCTCCTGAAGCTGTCAGAGAACCACAACCAAAAGCTAACTCCTTACCTCTACTAACCCTTCCACGGACGAGAAACTCTAGACGAAGAACAAGCAGAGCGATCCTTGATGCAACCCTTGTGAATCCCCTCATAAGCTCCCCCTCACAAGATCCTCTCTCTCTCCCTCTCTCTCTTTCTCTTTTCAAGGCCTTCTCAGATCAAGGCAGCAGCAAAAGGTCATCCAAAACGTTGAACAAGAGTTCTTAAATAGAAGAGCTTCAAAGGAGCTCATTAATTACAAGTTGCCGACAATATCGTCCAGGCCGATATGGACATCGGCCTGGCCGATCAGTACAAATCTCAGAAGATCGGCCAGAGCATCGCCCTGAATGAAAACTTGACGATTTAAAATTGGCTTGATCGTCCAGGCTGATCTTACGATCGTCCCGACCGATTAGTTCAAATTAGAGGTAAATCGTCCAGAGCATCGCCCTGAATACGAGCTGGCCGATATTTATCTTCATGAAGTAACTTAAGGTTTTTGAATGGATCGTCCTGGCCGATCCTGCGATCATCTAGGATGATATGATCATATCAATCATCCTTAATTACTCCCTTGATTTCCTGATCAATTAAGTCATAATTTGAGAATTTCATCCAGGCCGATCAATGATCGTCCTGGGCGATAATTTAAAAATACAGTATACCTTAATTATCTATGGCGGCAACTTCTTTCTGTTTTGAGCTTATCGTCCTGGCTGATACACGTATCATCAAGGCCGATATGTTAATGATGGCTTCCTTAATTAAGAATTATTATTTAGACTTTCTGTTTTAAGCCTGATCGTCCAGGACGATGTAAATATCATCCTGGCCGATATGAGTAAAAATAGAAATTCTAAGTCTCTCAAGTGTGTGTGTGTGTGTAGGGTTACTTAGCATCAGTCTCTTTAACCATTACATGTAAACTTAAGAAGTGAAAAATAAAAGTACAGACTGACTCAACCCTAAACCTACGCAATCCTGAACTGGCTTTGTATGTTCGTCCGATCTTCGATTCCTGAAAAGTTAGAAGCGACAAGCAGTCCAAGAGAAATAGTGTTTGTCAATCATAAAAACATAAGACATGAAAATAGATTTGTAACATTATCTTTCATCAAGATATCAATTAAAGTCATTTTTTATTGTCTCTAGAAATGTTTGTTAGTTTATATGATTATCCTTAAATATTTGCTCTAATAAGTGATATATGTTGAAATGCAATACAAAATTGAATTCATTAGAAAATCTAATTTTTCAAAAAATTTAAGTTGTGTTATAACTCGATATAGTTAAGAATATCAATCTCATATCTCTTGTTAGACTAGTATAATTTTAATATTATTATTACAATTTTGATGTTTTCTTATTTTATATTTCTCATTTCAATATAAATATCATTGTACTTAAAAAATTTTAAGATTTTATATTATTGATTTAGGAAGGATCAAATGAATACTTGGAATTGTACAAATATGCAAAAATTAAAAGAATACGTAATAGTTCGCAATTTAAAAAAGAGACACAAAATTAGCTCATAAAAAAGCATAAGTTGTGCCACAAATATTGAAAAGATGCACAAAACGCCACTAGTATATGTTCTTTCCTCAATCTTTTAATCTTCAAATTCAAATTAATCTTTTGTCCAATTTTATTGTGTATTGAATTTTGAAATTTATAAATTTTTTATTCATCTACTTTGTAATAATTTTTCTTATCACATTGTCTAAACTGATTCGTGCTCTTGATATTTTTTTTATCTGTGTTATATATATACTTAAATTATATGAATCATTATATTTCTATAATGACATTTTATTTTAGTTTCATAAATAACTCAATCCTTTCATGATCAACTATAATAGGCTTCTCATATGACTCGTTACATTTCTGTATTGCTTTGGTTTGTTTCCTTCTTCTTCTCTTTTTGCTGTTGTAAAAAAGAGGAAGAAATATTATTTGACATCTGAGTGTTGTTTGTATTTTTAGTGGATTGTTCGTTGTTTTTGTGTTTTTGTTCATATTTTTTGGGTCTATTTTTGTTGTTTTAGTATTTTTTTGTGTATCAAAAATAAAAATAAAAATAAATGATAAGTTCAACTATAATGCCTCTTATCCTCACATGCATATTTCATTCATGGGGAGCTTAGGAGAAACTTATGACTTTCAAATATACACAAATAATAATTTTTTGGCCATCATCAAAAAGGGAGAGTTTGTTGAGAGAGTTGCTACTTAGCTTTGCATGGTTTAAATTCTTATAACTTGTAGGTTATGATGATTCCAAATATTATTGTTTTGATTATTATTTTCTCCTAACACATTTTGAAAAAAATTATTTTTGGCTATTGTGTATACTTATATTTCAAGAAAATCATACTCCAGATTGTTGAAGACTTCAAATCAAGATCTGCTTATAATATTTTGTAACTTGGAGTCTATATTTTTCTTTTAATTGAGTCTGAGAGGGTATGATTATAATTAAGTAACTTAGTACACACACACACACACCGAGGGAGAGCTTTAAAATTCACAATTTTAATATACAGATCGTACAGGATGAACCATATTCGTACGGGATGATCAGTTCAGTTATACTCCTCGTAGAGAAATGGAACAAATAGAGGGTGCAATTTTTTTTTTAATTCTTAATCGTCCAGACGAATTATCCTGTTTGTCCTAGGACGATGTGCTCTGGAATCTAACTTTAAACTATTCATCCAGACGAATTATCCTATTTGTCCTAGGACAATGTCCTTTAGAGTCTCACTTTAAACTATTCATCCAGACAAATTATCATGTTCATCCCAGGACGATGACATCTGAAATCTCATTTTGAACTATTCGTCCAGACAAATTAACCCCTTCATCCCAGGATGATGTCCTCTGAAATTTTAATTTGAACTATTCATCCAGACGAATTAACCCCTTCATTCCAAGACGATGTCCTCTGGACTTTGAACTTGTAATATGTCATGTATTTTCATCCCAAACCTTAGGAATAATGGTTTGTACTTGACGAACCATAATCGTACGGGATGATGATCGGGTACGAAGGCAGTTCGTACCATGCACATTGAGGTCATACGCAACAATTTTTACACTGTTCGTACGTACGAAACTAGATCGTACGGGACGATCATAAATGTTCATAATTGAAATATTATAATTTTTGGATGATTTTTTGTATCTTTCCTTATAAAAGGGTCAGTTAAAACTGTCAAGCAATCTTTTTGTCTATTGGTCTTCATGCATACTGAAGGGAGATTGAAAGAGAGTGAGAGAGAGAGTGGTTGAAGGAGAGTTCTTACTACTAGAGCATAAATGGTTCACTTTATTACTCAAAGGTAAGGATCTCTATTTATGAATTGTGATTACTTAACTCTTTTCTCTTGTTCTTCTAGATTTTTTGTGAGAATATCTTTCAAGGAGATCCGGTTCTCTACCGACACTCGAGGAGTGTGAACAGCCGAAGGTTCTCTTCCTACACTTAGAAAGTGTGAACAGCCGAAGATTCTCTACCAACATTTGGAGAGTGTGAACTGTCGAAGGGTTCTCTGCCTATACTTGGAGAGTGTGAACAGCCGACGGATCTCTGCCAACACTTGGAGGGTGTAAAATGATGAAGTTTCTTTGCCGCACTGGGTAGTGGTGGAAGAGAGTTTTTGTGAAGGCTTCTCCGCCTTGCTGTGGGGGCAAAAGGAGAGGAACTTATGGTAATAGTGCAATACCTGAAGTGGGAGACCTCACAGAGTGGATATAGGTCATGTTTAATCGAACCACTATAAATCTTGTGTCTTTTATTTTCCGCTGCTTTTTCTACTTTACTATTTTTTTTTTTGTTATCTGTGGTTGAAAAATCATTTTAAAATTTCACTAAAAATTTAATCAGTTTAAAAGTGGAAGATTTTTTTTTTTTAAATTACCAATTCACCCCCTCCCCCCCCCCCCCCCCCCCCCCCTCTCTTTCGGTTAGCCTTTTGGGACATAAGCTTAGGTCTATAAACCTACTTCACAAGTTTCAACACCCCCACATAGTAGTTTGGAATTTAAGGGGCTTTAATAGTCCTGAGAATGTTCAATGTTGTAAGGAAATTTTTCATCAATAAACACTTGATTTGATTTCTTCCGTGGAGAACAAAATTCATCTCTCTTCTTTATCTGATATTTGATTTTGTGCCTCTCAAAATATTTTTCAATATGAGGAGAATCACCATAATTTTGGTTGCTCTAAGTTTGGTAGAGTTTAGACTAAATGGAACCTCTCCAAAAACCATATTTTACCTCTATTCATCTCTAGTCATATGGTACATGGAGTTGTCTCTTATGGTGCTAATAGCCCTTTTTAAATTTCCTTTAGCTATGCCTCTAATCAACAACAGCAAGAAAGACTTGATTTATGCATGGGACCAAATCAGGAACAACTATAGCTCATCTCAAAGCCCATGGGTGATTCTAAGGGACTTTAACTAATATCATTTCCATCTCAGAAGGCAGGGGGAAACACTTTTCATCACAGTAGAATTTGGGACCTTAACTCACACAATTTTTATTTGGGTTTGAAGAATTTAGCTACTGTTCAGAACTTCTTCATGTGGTTCAACCATAGGCCAAAAATCCCATTAATTTAAAATTGGATCATGCCCTAGTTAATGATTTACGGATGAACCTTTTACTCTTCTCCTACTTTAGAGTTCTTAACCCTAACTATTCAGATCATTTGTTGAGTCTAGTAAATAGGTTGTTAGACCTAAGTTAATGTCACAAGGCTACCAAGAGGGGGGTGAATTGGTATTTTAAAAATTTAAACCCTCTTTGAAAATGTGTTGAACCAAAATGAAAATTTTTATTAAGTTTTTATAGAAAACATTTTTCAACCACAGAGTTTTTTTAACCAAAAATAAAATGAGGAAAAGTAAAAACAATAAAGTAAATGACACCAGATTTATATTGGATCGGTCTAAACCAAACCTACATCCACTCCCCAGAGGCACCCTCTGAGTATTGCACTAATACCAATAGTGACTCTCCTTTTGCACCCACAGCAAGGCGGAGAAGCCTTTACAAAATACTCTTTTCACCAATACCCTGAAAGTTCGATGGGGATGTTAAGCCATATGAACTTAGTCCCAAACTAACCAAGAAGGGGGGTGAATTGGTATTTTAAAAACTTCTTTTTAAACAAAGAAATAAAATCACATAAACCAAATCACACCACAAAAAAGTGCGGAATTTAAAAGTGCGGAAGCAAGAAAAGGAACACAGAAATTTATAGTGGTTCGATCGACTCGACCTACGTCCACTCCTTGGAGGCACCCTCCAAGTATTGCACTACAAAAAAGTGACTCTCCTTTAGCCCCCACGGCTAGGCGGAGAAACCCTCACAAGAACCTCCTTTTTGCCACCCCGGCAAGGCAGAGAACCTATCTCCTTTTGCTTCCTCCTGAAGCTGGCAGAGAACCAGAACTAAAAGAAAAACTCCTTACCTCTACCGACCCTTCCACGGACGAGAAACTCTAGACGAAGACGACGCAGAGAGATCCTTGAAGCAACCCTTGTGAAACCCCTCACAAGCTCCCCCTCACAAGATCCTCTCTCTCTCCTCTCTCTCTCTTTCTCTCCTCAAGGTTTTCTCAGGTCAAGGCAGCAGCCAAAGGTCTTTAAAAACATTGAACAAGAGCTCTTAAATAGAAGAGCTTCAAAAGAGCTCATTAATTGCAAGTTTCCGACAATATCGTCCAGGCCGATATGGACATCGGCCTGGCCGCTCAGTACAAATCAATGATGATCGGCCAGAGCATCGCCCTGGATGGAAAACAGGACGATTGAAAATTGGCTTGATCGTCCAGGATGATCGCACGATCGTCCTGGCCGATCAGTTCAAATTAGAGAAAAATCATCCTGACAATAGCCCTGGATACGGGCTGGCCGATATTGATCGTCCTGAAGTAACTTAAGGTTTTTGACTAGATCGGCCTGGCCGATCCTGCGATCGTCCAGGACGATCTGATCGTATCAATCATCCTTAATTACTCCCTTGATTTCCTGCACAATTATGGCATAATTTGTGAATATCGTCCAGGCCGATCCGAGGATCGTCCTGGCCGATAATTTAAAGATACAGTATACCATACTTGACTATGGCGGCTACTTCTTTCTGTTTTGATCTTATCGTCCTGGCCGATACACGTATCGTCCAGGACGATCTGTTAATGTCGGCTGCCTTAATTAAGAATCCTTATTATGATCGTCCAGGCCGATCAAAGATATCGTCCTGGCCGATATGAGTAAAAACAGAAATTCTAAGTCTCTCAAGTGTGTGTGTGAAGAGATACATAGCATCAGTCTCTTTGACTATTACAAGTGGACTCAAAAGGTAAAAAACAAAAGTACAGACTAACTCAACCCTAAACCTACGCATTCCTGAACTTGGCTCCTTTTTGATTGTTCGATCTTCGATTCCTGAAAAGTTAGAAGCAACAAGCTGTCCAAGAGAAACCGTGTTTGTCAATCATCAAAACATAAGACATGAAAAATAGATTTGCAACAATCTCCCCCTTTTTGATGATGGCAAAACACTACAAAATAATTCAGGATTGATGAAAAAAGAACCTCATAAACTTCTCCCCCTTTTGACATATCAAAAAGGAGGGTACAAGAAAGCACAGCAAAAGAGATTCATTACCGGGTAAGAGATGTGGGTCGGATTGATAATTCTGGAAACAGTAATTCCACATTCTTTATAATGATGATATGCGGCTTCATCTTCTGCTTCCCGGAAACGAGGGTCAACCCTTGCCCTCGAGGAACTTCCAGAGGTCTGACGGACGCGTTTCCCACCAGCCATTTGAGAGAACTTAAGAAAAAAAACACAAAGGAGAAAGGATGAAGAGTGAAAAATCATGGCTGGATCGGCCTGAATTTAAAGAAACGGCCATATCGTCCTGGCCGATCGCGGAATCGTCCAGGCCGATATGTGTCAATAATTACGTACAGGCCGATTGGTCAAAAAGGCGGTCTAATCGTCCGGGCCGATCAGATATCAGCCAGGCCGATTAGACACAGGCTATCGGCCCGAGGAGTCAGTCCGGACGACCGTTGAAAAAGTAGATCGTCCGGGCCGATTAGGTGTATCGTCCAGGACGATGCACAATAATTGATCGTACCAGTCGAAGTTAAAATGTTTTAAATGCTTGCCACGTGTATCGTCCAGGACGAACAGTGGATCGGCCCGGCCGATGGTCCAATAATGGATCGTCCGGGGCCGAATTTAAAGATCAAAACGTACTGACATGTGGATCGGTCGGGACGGTCCAGTGTATCGGCCAGGACGATGCACATAGAATGCATCGGCCAGACAAATATACTATCGGCCAGGACTATCACCATGAGTTCGATCAAATCGTCCAGGACGATAATGTATCGTCCAGGACGATGAATTGCAGTAAGTACAGAAAAAGGTCAGCAGATGCATTTTGGAAAGAATTTGTCATATCGGCCAGGACGATATAAATATCGGCCAGGACGATATAAATATCGGCTAGGCCGATATGACTTGAATTTGAAATCAAGACAGAAAAGGTGATGATCAGGATTCTCAAAAAAATAAAATAAAAATAACACAATGAAAACCAACCACCGAACTTTTTTTTTTTTGGATTTTAATTTTTCTATTTTTTTGTTTTATGGAGGCATCATATGAGAATTCTTTTCATGAATTTAAACTTTTAAAGTTTTAGGAGATCAAGAGGTTTAACAAAATCCAATCAGAAGAAGGTAGAAAAACTGATTCTATTTACCCTAGATCGGACATCCTTCAGGGTACAAAATTCTCTTAAAAACAACAGAGTCCTAACTTGGAATAACAAAAGAGGATAAGAAGATCCAATCAAGGCTTGTTAACAACAAAAATATCTCATAAATAATAAACCAAAATAATTTTTCTCAATCATGGAAATTGAAATCAAATTTTTGAAGGTATCACATAATCAATGAGTTTTCTAAGTTTTAAGAGTTTTACCAAAGAGATGATAGCTTGCATTGGGCTAATTTTATGCCTCTTGTCACTTTTATTGGCTCTTTGAGCATCTTTTGATTTTTGATACACTTTTGTGTATATAGTTTTCTTTTCAATTTGGCTTCATTGGCCTCTTTCCTTTTTAACTTTTGCAAGCTAAAAATTCTTTAATATACCCTTAAAGAAAAAAAAAATACTTAGTTGTGAGTATATCCTCCAAATATTAGAGAATAGGAGCTCTCTCTCTAACATAGGGAAGAACAATCCACAACACAAAATCAAAATCACGGGATAACTGCAATGGTAAGATTTCAAAAGCTTGAATGATATCAAAGAATTTTGACTATTATGCATAAGATGATTTAATGTAGCAAGATTAGAAAGAGATCTTAAAACGCCATTGGTTAAACTGAGTTTAGACTTTTGTTTTATAGAAGAAAATCATGCCACTAAACAAAGTCAGAAGAAGGAAAAAACATCAACAGTTTACTCCCTTTAACCAATTTAAAAAAAGCTAAACCTTATCTCCAAAAACTCCAATATTTAAAAGCTTGAGAAGTTTCATCATATGGAAGGCCAAAAAATAAAGACCAAAGTGAAAAAACAAAAACTCATAAAAAAAAATAAAGCAAACTAAAAACAACACAAAGTGAACACAAAAACTAAAAATAAAAGACACACAAAAACTAAAGATTTCAAGCAAGTGATAAAGCAACGGATTTAAGCAATTGAGCTGCAAGCCTCCTTATGTTCAGTTATCTTATGCTCTCACGAGGTCTTTGGTGAGAGCACTCCTGCAAAACTCAACAACAGTCAGTTTTAGGAACCCAAACAGATTTGGGCTCCTTCTTAGGAAATGTAGAGTGCAATGCAGATGTGGTATGCTTTGAATCATGCATCTTAGGTCTCCACACCCAATGTGTACTGCGGTGAACTGTGCAAGTGTGTGAGATGTGTCCTAGCATGCCACAAGAAAGACATTGAACTCCAGGAAAAGGTTTTCTTAAATGGTTTGGGTAAAAATGTCTCTTCCTAGGTTTTGGCCTTTGATTAAAAGTTGGTGTCATCCTAGCTTTCTTACATGTTTCCAAATCATTTTGAATTCTCAAGTTAGTTCTTTTTAATGCATCATTCTCAATCCTCAAATTTTTCTCAATCTCTTTAGATTTCTTAAGATCATCGTTAAGTGAGGTGTGTGAAGCTTTTAATGCATTACTTTTATCAACTAATTCCAAATGCTTCTTGTTTAATTCATCAAATTCATCAAGGAGAGCCAAGTGATTTGAATCAATCGTTGCATGATCTTTGAAAAAAACTTCATGCTCTTTTTGTAGATTTGAATGTTCTAATTTTAGGCTAGCATGAGTTTTCTTAAGTTTTTTGTATGATGTATGGATTTTTTCACAAATTTCAAACAATTCATCATAGGTTGGTTTACATACCTCTTCCTCATCACTTTGATTTTCTCCCATGAAACACAAGTTTGTAGTCTCTTCCTCTGGTTCAGTCTCAGAAGAATCAGTACCAGATTCTGCCCAAAAGCTCCTTTGTTTTTTCTTCTTGTCCTTCTTAGACTTTGCTTTCTCATCACTTTTTTCTTTGCTTGATTGATCTCTAAGCTTAGGGCAATCAGCTCTTACATGTCCAGGTTTCCTGCATTCAAAACAAACAACATCAGAAGATCCTATAATATGTTTATGATCCTTACCTTTTCTCCAACTTTGATGATGCTTTTGTTTCTTCCTTATAAAGCTTTTGAATTGCCTTGTGATGAAGGCAACTCCATCGCTTTCAGACCCGGAAGATTCAGAATTCGATTTGTGTGCCTTCAATGCAATTGTTTTCTCCTTTTTCTTCTCACCTATATCCAGATTTCTTTGATTCACCACTTGCTCGTAAGCAATGAGTGAGCCAAGCAAGTTATCAAAAGAATAGGTGTTCAAATCTTTAGATTCAGTGATTGCAGTAATTTTTGCATCATAAGACGAAGGCAAGCATCTCAAAATCTTATTAACTTTTTCATAGTTCGAAAGTTCTTTTCCTAGTGCATGCAATGAAGTAGTAATCTGAGTAAACCTAATGTACATGTCAGAAATCGATTCATGAGGTTTCATACGAAAAAGTTCGTAGTCATGCAAGAGAATGTTTAAACGGGATTGTTTAACTTCATTAGTGCCTTCATAAGTAATGCACAATTTATCCCAAATTTCTTTACCAGTTTTGCAAGTTGAAACACGCATGTAATCCTCAGATTTTAAAGCACAGAAAAAACAATTCAAATATTTCGCATTTAATTGAGCTAAATCTCGTTCATCAAAAGTCCATTCGGTAAAAGCAACTTCAGTTTTAAAACCGTTAATTTCACGAGAAGGTGGAGAATAACCTTCTTGAATAAGCATCCACATGCGATAATCAGTAGATTGTAAAAAAGTTGACATGCGAGTTTTCCAAAAATCAAAAGGTAGGTTATCGAACAGAGGAGGTCGGGTAATAGAATACCCTTCCGTAGTGTTGCGATTCCCAAAGTTAGACATGGATCAAATTCAAAAAGTTTTCAAACTTTAATTTTTGAATCAAGCTCTGATACCACTTGAAAGTTTGATGGGGATGTTAAGCCCTATGAACTTAGTCCCAAACTAACCAAGAGGGGGGTGAATTGGTATTTTAAAAACTTCTTTTTAAACAAAGAAATAAAATCACATAAACCAAATCACACCACAAAAAAGTGCGGAATTTAAAAGTGCGGAAGAAAGAAAAGGAACACATAAATTTATAGTGGTTCGGTCGACTCGATCTACATCCACTCCTTGGAGGCGCCCTCCAAGTATTGCACTACAAAAAAGTGACTCTCCTTTAGCCCCCACGGCTAGGCAGAGAAACCCTCACAAGAACCTCCTTTTTGCCGCCCCGGCAAGGCAGAGAACCTATCTCCTTTTGCTTCCTCCTGAAGCTGGCAGAGAACCAGAACCAAAAGCAAAACTCCTTACCTCTACCGACCCTTCCACGGATGAGAAAATCTAGATGAAGACGACGCAGAGAGATCCTTGAAGCAACCCTTGTGAAACCCCTCACAAGCTCCCCCTCACAAGATAATCTCTCTCTCCTCTCTCTCTATTTCTCTCCTCAAGGTCTTCTCAGGTCAAGGCAGCAGCCAAAGGTCTTTAAAAACGTTGAACAAGAGCTCTTAAATAGAAGAGCTTCAAAAGAGCTCATTAATTGCAAGTTGTCGACAATATCGTCCAGGCCGATATGGACATCGGCTAGGCCGATCAGTACAAATCAATGATGATCGGCCAGAGCATCACCCTTGATGGAAAACAGGACGATTGAAAATTGGCTTGATCGTCCAGGCCGATCGCACGATCATCCTGGCCGATCAGTTCAAATTAGAGAAAAATCGTCCTGACAATAGCCCTGGATACGGGCTGGCCGATATTGATCGTCCTGAAGTAACTTAAGGTTTTTGACTAGATCGGCCTGGCCGATCCTGCAATCGTCCAGGACGATCTGATCGTATCAATCATCCTTAATTACTCCCTTGATTTCCTGAACAATTATGGCATAATTTGTGAATATCGTCCAGGCCGATCCGAGGATCGTCCTGGCCGATAATTTAAAGATACAGTATACCATACTTGACTATGGCGGCTACTTCTTTCATTTTTGAGCTTATCGTCCTGGCCGATACACGTATCGTCCAGGACGATCTGTTAATGTCGGCTGCCTTAATTAAGAATCCTTATTATGATCGTCCAGGCCGATCCAAGATATCGTCCTGGCCGATATGAGTTAAAATAGAAATTCTAAGTCTCTCAAGTGTGTGTGTGAAGGGTTACATAGCATCAGTCTCTTTGACTATTACAAGTGGACTCAAAAGGTAAAAAACAAAAGTACAGACTGACTCAACCCTAAACCTACGCATTCCTGAACTTGGCTCCTTTTTGATTGTCCGATCTTTGATTCCTGAAAATTTAGAAGCAACAAGCTGTCCAAGAGAAACCGTGTTTGTCAATCATCAAAACATAAGACATGAAAAATAGATTTGCAACATACCCGGTGCGGCAGAGAACCATCGCCCTTTTACACAATCCCTAGTGTTGGCAGAGAACCGTTCGTCCTTTCACACTCTCCTAGTGCTGGCAGAGAACCCTTCGTCCTTTCACACTCTCCTAGTGTGGGTAGAGAACCCTTCATCCTTTCACGCTCTCCTAGTATGGGTAGAGAACCCTTCGGCTGTTCACACTCTCCAAGTGTCGGCAGTGAATCGGATCTCCTTGATAGATCTTCTCATAAGAATCTAGAAGAAAGAAAGAAAAGAGTGAAGTAATCTCAATTCACAAGTAGAGATTCTTGCCTTTAAACTCCAAGCGAAGCCTTCACGCTCCAGTGGTAGGAATCCTCCTTTGAATGCACTCTTACACTCTCTCCTTGACTATTCTATCAAAAGGCACGAAGATCAAATGACCAAAAAGATTGGGTGGCAGTCTAATTTGGACTATATATACAAAAGACAAGAAAAACCATCCAAAAACTGCAATTTTTCAATTCTGTACGCTGTTGATCGTCCTGTACGATCGTGGATCGTCCTGGACGATATTACTTAAAAGCCTTGAAACGAACCTGTTTGTATATGTGTACGAAATATTTTCGTACAAGCTGATCGTCCCGTACGAACCAAGTTTGTCCGGTACGAACGGTTATTACAAGGTCGGTTCCAAAAAAAACTGTAGAAAAAACTGTTCTAAGTCAATTGTATCGTCTGGACCAAAATTGATTCGTCCGGACAAAATTTTTACAGAGACCAGATCGTCCTGGACGATATTTAATTTTGTCTGGACGAAAATCTTACAAAGAGCAGATCGTCCTGGACGATATTTAATTTCGTCTGGACAAAAATTTTACAGAGAGCAGATTGTCCTGGATGATATTTAATTTTGTCTGGCGAAAATCTTACAGAGAGCAGATCGTCCTGGACGATATTTAATTTCGTCTGGACAAAAATCTTACAGAGAGCAGATCATCCTGGATGATATTTAATTTCGTCCTGGACGAAAATCTTACAGAGAGCAGATCGTCCTGGACGATATTTAATTTCATCCTGGACCAATAGGACTTAGAAATTTTTCGGCCCAGTTTCTATTCGTTCCATGTGATCTTAATAGGAGATAACTGTCTGATCATCCCGTATGAACTGATATCGTCCCGTACGATCAGTATAAATTTTATATGATCTCCTTATGTGTGTGTGCATGTTTTTATTCACTCAATTACAATCACCCCCTTTCAAGTTTATTTCAAAGAAAAATACAAGCTTCAAATTCACAAAGTATCTCATGCTGAATTTTGATTTGAAGTCTTCATAGTCTAGAGTTAGATTTTCCTGAAAAGTTAGTACACACAAGAGCAAATACAAATCTTCTAAAATTGTTAGGAGATAACTACACATTTGAACAATAATGTTTGGAATCATCAAAACTATACAAGTTGCAAAAATGTAAAACATGCAAATAGCAACTATCTTAACAATCTCCCCCTTTTTGATGATGGCAAAACAATTATTGTTTGTATGATCTCAAATTAAAAAAATCTCCTAAACTCCCACTGAATTGATGAATACATGAAAATAAGGAGGCATTTTAAATTAAAGAACAATATTTTTTATTTAAAAAAAAAATTAACAAAAACAAAAATAAAAAATACAAGACAATAACACAAGCTAAATGACACAAAATCAAAATACAAATAAACACAATAATTTCTCCCCCTTTTTGACAACAACAAAAAGTGAAGAAGAAATAGACAAGAAATGTATGTAATTATATGAAATCCATTTGAAAACTTAATCTAAAGAGTGATTGACATAAGGTATGCAATCTAAAACTAATAACATTAGGTAAATCATAGAAATTCATAGAATTTAATAAGTGATATAACAGTGTAAGTAAGAAGAATTTATCAAAGACATGATTCAATTTAGAAATTTGAGATATAGAAAATCATTACAAGAGAGATGAATAAAAATTCTATATTTCAAAGTTCAATAGAAATATAAATAAACATAAGATCAATTTGAATTAAGAGATTGAAAGAATCTGGAAAGAAGAGAATTACCACATGTGACGTTTTGCGCATCTTTTTCAAATTTTGTGGCACATTTTTGTGCATCTTTTTACATTGGGCTTTTTTTGTGCCTCTTTTTCACATTTGCGAACCTTTGCGCATTCCTTTTGATTTTTGTACTCTTTGTACAATTTTCAAGAGTAATTGAAACCAATTCTTTCCAAGATCAATAATCTAAAATTTCAAATTTTTCTAAGTGCATAAATATCACTTGAGCAAAGAAATATAAAATAAGAAAGCATCTAAATTGCAATAATAATATTAATTTTTATTTAGTCTAAATGAATAGACATGAAATTAAAAATTCTAATTATAACAAGTTATAAACAAATTTTAAATTTAGAAAGACTAGATTTTCTAATGAAATTAATCTCAAATTACAATCTAATTTAAACACAATTAAGATTAAAAAGACTAATGAAATTAATAAAAACTAAACACATTTCAAAAACAATTCAAATTTAAAGCAAATACAACAAATATTGATGTTAATAAAAGGATTACAAGATCAACTTATAATATCAATACTAAAACAAAACAAAAACACTGAACTTTAAAACAAACATAAACAATCACAACTAAAACAAACACTAATACAAGTAACATCTAGAAAATCATCACCCAAATCTCTATTCTTCTGGAGGAGGAGGAGGAATGCCACCAAATAAGTTGAAGTAGGAAGTCATCAATATAACATTGGTATTAATTTCATGAACTTCATTTCTTATACTACCAATGTCTTGTTGCTGCTGCTGAAGTTGAGCATCAATTTGATCAAATCGTTGATCAAAATGAGTCTCAAGACTCTCAAATTTCTCAATCAAATTTTGATAATTTGATTAAGGTGCAGATGTTTGTTCTCCTTCTTCTTCTTCTACAGAAGCACTGGCAGATGGTTTCTCTTTTTTCTCCTTAAAGATTTCTCTAAAAGAAGCATCATTGTAGTAGACCGGCTCTTCATATTATTCATCATGATGCACTAGATTGTATTTCTTTTCCAAAATATATGTAATTAAGTGACCCAATGATATATTCTTTTTTCTTTTCTGATAAGGATGTCCAATTTCAGAAAGTCCATAAAGATGGTCCAAGATAAGTTGGGCTTCATCTATAGGACTATCTTTCATAATCAAAAAAGTCACAACAGAAAGGAGTGGAGTAATGTTGATCCTATCACCAGCTTTTGGAATAATAGAAGATCTAAGAATGTGCTGGATGATTCGAGCATTTTAGGTCATTCCAAAAACTCTAGCAATATGATAAGTTAAGCCATTTCCTCTAATCAACCTATTGACTTCATACCACTTGAAGGTGTTATCATTCATAAGGGTGTGGGCTCTAAGACCTTCAGTTCTTAAGTCAAGAAAAGCACCTAAGTCATGCTTAGTGATTTCAACTTTTTGTTTAAACACATAAGAACTGACAGAAGAGTGATCTGAGTTGAAACTCATATTGGCTAGGAACTAAAGAAAGGTCTGTTTGTTGTAGAGGTGGACGAGAGATAAGATAAATCCAAACTGGGTGGAAGCAAAATGGTGCATTACCTTGAAGTTTATTTCGCTCTGGATCAGAATGCGAGAAGGTGTGATTTTTGCAGAGGCAAATTGAGGAAAGGATTCCTCATTTGCTTTTGAAAGAAAGTTTTCAGAAGAATTCCTATGTGATTTCTTTGCTAACACCTTTTGTCGCTTGCTAGAGGAGGCCATTTTTGATTTGGAAGTCGAAAGGGATTGAAAGAGATGTTTGGAGATGTGATTGTTGAGTTAGAAAGCCTTCTAATTTAAAGAAAACTATACGTTCGTCCTGGACGAAAATTATCGTTCGTCTGGACGAAGCAATTTTGTAAAGATGATTAAATTCGTCCAAAATGTAACGGCTTTTCGTAATCAACACAATTTACGATACGTCCTTTCGTACAGACTTTTTGACTTGATCGATCATACAGACAAAAAAATTTCGTACAGACGATCAAAAGTAATTCGTTTTAATGTCAGTTGAAAACCATCCCCCGCTATGAATCGACGTCTATTCGTCTGGACGATCCAAAAGTTCGTACGGACGAAGTTCACAATTAAAACTGCCTTATCCAATCAACTGCTGCATTCAATCGTCCCGACGTTTGAGAGAAAAAAAATTTCGTCCTGGACGATCATTCAGATCGTACAGACGAACTACATTAAAAACTGCTCTCAAGATGTTTCATATCACGCAAACTGAATTTTACACACATCGTCCCGTACGAAAAAATTTCATCCCGAACGATTTTCATATTTTTTTGATTTTTGAATTTTTATTAAAGAAAATAAAACAAAACATAAATCACACTACACTATGACAAAAGCACAGACTCTAAAAATAAAATCACTCAAAACACAAAAAAAAATCACAAAAACAAAAAACATAAAAACATAAACTACGAAAACATAAATATCAATGTTGCAAAAACATTTTTATTTAAACATTCAAATCAATTACATCAAGTCTTGTTCTTAATGTACTGAAAGTATCAAAGGCTAAAGGTTTTGTAAAAATGTCTGCAAGTTGATTTTCAGTTGAAACATGAGTAAGTTCAATTTCTCCCTTGGATACATGATCCCTTATGAAATGATGCCTTATTTCAATGTGTTTGGTTCTAGAATGTTGAATAGGATTTTTAGAAATTCAAATAGCACTAGTATTATCACAATAAATTGAAATAGTGCCTATAGTTAATCCTAAATCAATCAACTGTTGTTTTAACCAAAGTACTTGTGCCACACAACTTCCTAATGCAATGTATTCTGCTTCTGCAGTAGATAGGGCAACTGAATTTTGTTTTCTACTAGACCATGAAACTAATGACTTTCCAATGAATTGACATGTTCCAGAAGTGTTTTTCCTATCCACTCTATAGCCTGCAAAGTCAGAATCTGAATAACCAATAATTTCAAATGAAGAGCTAAACTTAGGATACCAAATTCCTAAGTTCTGAGATCCTAGTAAGTATCTTAAAATCCTTTTTACTGCTGTCAAATGTAATTTTTTTGGATCTGATTGAAATCTAGCACATAAGCAAACACTGAACATAATATCTGGTTGGCTAGTAGTCAAGTAAAGTAAAGATCCAATTATCCCTCTAAATTTCTTTTGATCAACAGATTTTTCCTTAAGGTCCTTATCCAACTGAACTGAGAAACTCATTGGTGTACTAACAGGTTTAGCATTATCCATTTCATATTTTTTGAGGATGTCCTTAACATATTTAGTTTGACTAAGAAATGTTCCTTCCTCAAGTTGCTTAAGGCTAAAGCCTAGAAAATAATTTAAATCTCTCATTAGACTCATTTCAAATTCACTACTCATTGTTTTAGAAAAATCATCACAAAGATTTTTATTTGAAGATCCAAAAAATGATATCATCCACATAAATTTGAACAATGAGTATATCCTTTCCAAATTTCTTTAAAAGAGAGTTGTATCCACACTTCATTTTTCAAAAGATCTTTCAAGTAGGAAGGTGTTCAACCTCTCATACCAAGCCCTAAGTGCCTGTTTCAATCCATATAATGTCTTTTTTAACTTGAAAACATGATTTGGGTATTTAGAATTTTCAAAACCTGGAGGTTGTTCTACAAAAACATCTTCCTTAATTACCTCATTTAAAAAGGCACTTTTGACCTCCATTTGAAACAATTTAAAATATTTAAAACAGGCAAAGGCAAGTAAAACCCTAATTGTTTCAAGTCTAGCTACAGGGGCAAAAGTCTTCTCAAAATCAATTCCTTCAATTTGATTATACCCCTTAGCAACTAATATAGCCTTATTCCTAATGACTACTCCTGAGTCATTCATTTTATTTTTGAACACCCACTTGGTTCCAACAACACTTTGATCTTTTGGCCTTGAAGTTAATTCCCAAACTTCATTTCTTACAAATTGATTCAACTCTTCTTGCATGGCCAATATCCAAAATTCATTAGAAAGTGCTTGATCAAATGTTAGTGGGTTCAATAGTTGAAATAAAGGCTGAATGATTGACTTTCCTTTTTAATACACGCCTACTTCTAACACCCTCACTCGATTCACCTATAATCAATACTCTTGGGTGGTTTTTAGAAAATCTCAAATCTCTAGGCATAGGGTTTTCTCTTTCCAAATTCTCTTCCATATTTTCTTTCAAATTTATTCTATCAATCTTTTGGGAGTTTTCCTCAATCTCATCTTCAACAACATTTGGCTCTTCCAAATATCCAGATTCATCAAATACAATATGTGTGGTTTCTTCAATGACCAAAGTTCTTTTGTTGAATATCCTATAAGATTTTCCAACACTTGAATATCCAACAAAAATTCCTTCATCTGATTTTGGATCAAATTTTCCTAAGGCAGATTTTCCATTATTATGAATGAACACCTTGCAACCAAAAACATGCAAATGAGACAAATTAGGTGTTCTACCTTTTAGCAACTCATAGGGTGTTTTATTTAAATTTGATCTCACATTCACCCTATTCAGAACATAACATGCAGTGCTAACCGCCTCAGCCCAAAAATATCTAGGAAGTGAGTATTCTGCCAACATTGCTCGGGCGGATTCCATTAATGTTCTATTTTTCCTCTCAACTACCCCATTTTTTTAGGGGTTCTAGGTGCAAAAAAATTGTGATCAATCCCTTTTTCTTTACATAAATTTTCAAATCTTTCATTTTCAAATTCTCCTCCATGATCACTTTGTATAAAAATTATTTCACTCCCTAGTTTCCTTTGAATCCAAGTTGAAAAATTTCTGAATTCCTCAAACGATTCACTCTTATGAAAAAGAAATATAACCCAAGTGAATCTTGAGAAATCATCCACTATAACAAATCCGTATACCTTCCCTCCTAGACTAACAGTTCCTACAGGTCCAAAAAGATCCATGTGAAGAATTTCCAATGGTTTACTAGTTCTAAGATCCTTATTAGACTTAAAAGAGGACTTCACTTATTTTCCTAATTGGCATGCATCACAAAGGTGGTCCTTAGTAAAGTCTAGTTTTGGTATACCTCTCACTAAGTTCTTTTGGGTAATTCTCCTAAAGTTTTTCATACTAGAATGACAAAGTCTCCTATGTCAAAGCCATGATTCATCAGAAACAGTTTTCAAACAAAAAGCAGTAGTGAAAGTTTGTTAGGATGTTAAGCTCTATGAACTTAGTCCCAAAGCTAATTAAAAGAGAAGTGAATCGGTAGCAACAAAATCTAGATTCACCACAATGAAAAACAAAGTGCGGAAATTAAAATGCGGAAGCAATAATAAGAAAAGAACACACCAGATTTATAGTGGTTCGGTCAAACCATGACCTACGTCCACTCCTTGGAGGCACCCTCCAAGTATTGCACTAACACAAGTGTCTCTCCTTTAGCCCCAACATCTAGGCGGAGAAGCCCTTACAAAAATCACTTCCACCTCTCCCGGTGCGGCGGAGTTGCCGGGTCCTTTGACACCAAAGAGACTTCTTCTTTGGTGAACTTACCTCGAGACAAGACTTGAATCCGATGGTACTAAGGTGCGAGTTCGCCGGAGCAACCGTATGGAACCCCCTCCATACTCCCTTGAGTCCCCCTCACAGGATCTTCTCCCTCTCTCAAACTCCACCCTTTCCTCTCTCCCTTTCAAGCTCTCTCTTCAAGTCTCCCCCACAAGAACGAAGCTCCAATGGTGCCAAAGACACTTAAAAAGTGCCATGCCAAAGCTTAAATAGAAGCTCTCAAAATGAGCTCATTAATGCAAGATGCCGACATTATCATCCAGGATGATTGGCATATCGTCCAAGACGATAGGCATATTGTCCAGGACGATAGGCATATCGTCCTGGCCGATCAGTACAAATTAAGCTCATTAGCCCGGGTCGATTTGAGACGATCAGAAAAAAATTGGTTACATCATCCAGGCCGATCTCACGATCGTCCTGGCCGATTAGTTTAAAACCAATTTTAATTGTCCTGATCATCTCCCTGAAAACAAGCTGTCCGATGTAGATCGTCCAGGCCATCGTCCTGGCAGATCATTCGATCGTCCTGAATGATGTGATTGTATCAATCAACCATTAATGCTTTCCAAAGATACCAGATCAATTTAGGCATGATTGAGTTAGATCGTCCTGGACGACAATAATATCATCCTGGCCAATTTCCTAAAACAAAGAATTCCTAAACTAATTATGGCGGCTGATTCTTTCTGAATTTAGATTATCGTCCTGGCCGATACAAGTATCGTCCAGGCCAATCTGTTGATGGCTGCCTTAATGAGGATGCCCTAATTAGGGTTTCTGATTTTGGACAAATCGTCCAGGCCGATATTAATATCGTCCCGGACGATGTTACTAAAAATAGAAATCATATAGGGAGCAAGAGAATTTCTACCAAGTTATAGCCACACCAAATACAATAGACTCAAGAAAGGAAAAAGATTACAAACTGACATAGATCTAGTCTACCCAATCTTAAGCTGGTTCCAGATTGCAGTCTGATCGTGTGGACCTGAAATATTAGCACATAAGGCAATCGTAGAGAAATAATGAATGTTTGTTATCATCAAAATCATAAACCATAGATCCGCAACAATCTCCCCCTTTTTGATGATGGCAAAACATTTCAATTTGAATTTTCAAAAGAAAATAATTTCTCCTAATCTCCCCCTTACTAGAATAACACTTCTAAAAAATAGGGGAGATGAAAATATTTTTGTTGTTTTTTAATTTTTTGAAAACAAGATACAAATACGATAACAGTACAAAAATTCAACAATATGTTCTCCCCCTTTGACATTATCAAAAAGAGAGGAGGCACAAACAAAAACAAAACGACCAAAAGACAAAAACATTCCCTGATCTAGTGAAAAACAAATATTCTTAAAATGAGAAAGTTACCTCTTGGTTTTAATCAAAAACTTAGTAGAATTGGATTGACAACGCATAATCCAGAAAAATGTTAGAAATTCATAATTTGATAATCCCAACTCAAGTTCTTTAAAAAGACTCAAAAACTTTTTAATTCAATATCTAAATCATAAAATAAATTAAAGAAAGAAATAATCATTTTTCAAAAACTCCTTCAATAAAATATATCTAATAGAAGATCAATACACGAATTGTTGAATCAAGAATCAAAATTTTCAAAGTCAAGTATCGAAAGTATCAAGGGTATTCTTAAGCTTTTTAAGAAGTACAAGAATGGTAAGCAATAACTTTTTGTGGGCTCATTTTATGCCTCTTGACAATTGGTTGGCGCACTGCACATCTTTTGATATACTTTGTGTATTCTATATTTTTATATTTGGCGCTTTGCGCATCTTTTATTTTTGGCATCATTGGCCAATTTTTTGAATATGCTACCTTTCTCAATCTTAAAAAAACAAAGGAAACCCCATCTTAGTGACAAAATAAATTTCTTGATTAAGAAAATTTTGAGTTAGATTCAACGACTTGCAAAACATTTCTATGCGATAAATAAAACGTATGGAGATAAAAAAAATTGTTTCAAAAACAAATTTAAAAGATGAAAAAGATTTTAAATCAAAAGTAGAATAACCTCTTTTAGAAAATAGAGATTGAGAAAAAAAAATCAAGAGTTTCCTTCCTTTGACTGTTTTTAGAGAAGTCAATAGCAACTTACCAAAGATTTCAAGAAAAAATAGGAAGTAGATTTTTCATTTTTAGAAAAGTGAATGTGTGTGTTGAATCAAAAAAAATATGAATAAAAAAATAAGAAAAAAGAAAAAGAAAACAAAAGAAAAAAAAACACAATAGCCCTTTTTAACCATTATCTCTTTCCTGGTCTGATTCTTCAGACACCATGTCTGCCCATGAGATTTTGTATTTTTCATTATTTTCCCAATTAAACTTTAGCTTTGCCTTGCCCTTTTCTTTTGCAGAGAGAATTCTTACATTAGGGCACGTATTCTTCATATGTCCAGGTTTCCTACATCGAAAGCAAACAATGTCAGAGGAAATATGGACATCCTTACCACTTTTACCTTTCTTCCACTTTTGCTTATGCATTGATGAGCTTTATGATTTGCTTGATAATTCATTGCTATCGTCACCAACTAAGCTTCCTCTTTCCGTATCTTTGGCTTTTAGAACAATCGTTTCACCTGCATCCAAAAGTCTTTGACCCAGCCCTTGCTCGTAGGCAATGAGTGAGCCAATCAAATTATCAATACAATAATCATCCAAATCTTTTGATTCACAAATAGCAACAACTTTAGCATCGAATTTTTCAAGTAAACAACGAAGAATTTTGTTAACTTTTTCAAAATTTTAAAAATTTTTTCCTAAGGCATGCAATGATGTAGTAATTTGAATAAACCTTGTATACATGTCTAAAATTGTTTCAAAAGGTTTCATAGAAAATATTTCAAAATCATGCATTAAAATATTCAACTTTAATTGCTTGATTTCACTAGTGCCTTCGTATATGGTGTGCAATTTATCCCAAACTTCCTTACCGGTAGTGCACGTGGATATTAACATAAAATCATCAGAATTTAAAGCACAGAAAAAATAATTTAAAGACTTTGCATTTAATTGAGCATCCATTCGTTCATCCCTATTCCATTGATTAAAAGGAATATTAGTTTTAATTCCATTAACAATACATGATGGTGATGAATAACCAGTTAAAATCATATGCCACATACGAAAATCAATCGATTGCAAAAACGTAGACATGCAAAATTTCCAAAAATCAAATGTAATATTTTCAAACAATGGAGGTCTAGTGATTGAATATCCTTCCGCAACATTACGATTAGAAATATTAGCCATGGATCGAAATTCAAAAGCTTTTAAAAACTTATTTTATGAAAACCGCTCTGATACCAATTGAAAGTTCGATGGGATGTTAAGCTCTATGAACTTAGTCCCAAAGCTAATTAAAATAGAAGTGAATCGGTAGCAACAAAATCTAGATTCACCATAATGAAAAACAAAGTGTGGAAATTAAAATGCGGAAGCAATAATAAGAAAAGAACACACCAGATTTATAGTGGTTCGGTCAAACCTTGACCTACATCCACTCCTTGGAGGCACCATCCAAGTATTGCACTAACACAAGTGTCTCTCCTTTAGCCCCCACAGCTAGGAGGAGAAGCCTTTACAAAAATCACTTCCACCTCTCCCGGTGCGGCGGAGTTGCCAGGTCCTTTGACACCAAAGAGACTTCTTATTTGGTGAACTTACCTCGAGACAAGCCTTGAATCCGATGGTACTAAGGTGCGAGTTCGCCGGAGCAACCGTGTGGAACCCCCTCCACACTCCCTTGAGTCCCCCCTCACAGGATCTTCTCCCTCTCTCAAACTCCACCCTTTCCTCTCTCCCTTTCAAGCTCTCTCTTCAAGTCTCCCCCATAAAAACGAAGCTCCAATGGCTGCCAAAGACACTTATAAAGTGTCATGCCAAAGCTTAAATAGAAGCTCTCAAAACGAGCTCATTAATGCAAGTTGCCGACATTATCGTCGAGGACGATAGGCATATCGTCCTGGCCGATCAGTACAAATTAAGCTCATTAGCCCGGGACGATTTGAGATGATCAGAAGAAAATTGGTTACATCATCCAGGCCGATCTCACGAACGTCCTGGCCGATTAGTTTAAAACCGATTTCAATCATCCTGATCATCGCCCTGAATACAAGCTGTCCGATGTAGATCATCCAGGCCATCGTCCTGGCCGATCATTCGATCATCCCGAACGATGTGATCGTATCAATCAACCATTAATGCTTTCCAAAGATACCAGATCAATTTAGGCATGATTGAGTTAGATCGTCCTGGACGACAATAATATCGTCCTGGCCGATTTCCTAAAACAAAGAATTCCTAAACTGATTATGGCGGCTGATTCTTTCTGAATTGAGATTATCGTCCTGGCCGATACAAGTATCATCCAGGCCGATCTTTTGACGGCTGCCTTAATGAGGATGCCCTAATTAGGGTTTCTGATTTTGGATAGATCGTCTAGGCCGATATTAATATCGTCCCGGACGATGTTACCAAAAATAGAAATCATATAGGGAGCAAGAGAATTTCTACCAAGTTATAATCACACCAAATACAACAGACTCAAGAAAGGAAAAAGATTACAAACTGATATAGATCTAGTCTACCAAATCTTGAGCTGGTTCCAGATTGCAGTCTGATCGTGTGGACCTGAAATGTTAGCACATAAGGCAATCGTAGAGAAATAATGAATATTTGCTATCATCAAAATCATAAACCATAGATCCACAACAAGTAGGAGATTGAATACAATTTAAATCTAGCATGTAAACATTTTTTACCCTTTTTCCATTTAAAACTTCTTTCTCATTTAGGCTTAATATGCAGCTAGTAGGTAAAAATATTACATTATAGCCCTTATCACATAGTTGACTTATGCTTAACAAATTATGTTTTAAGCCTTCAACTAATAACACATTGTCTATGAAAAAAGTTTTCTTTAATTTCCAATCATACCTGATCAAATCACTTTCTTAGTAGTATTATCTCCCAAGTGTAACCTTGCCTCCACTCTTTGGCTTCCAGCGTTATGAATTGAGCAGTATCTCCAGTCATATGCTTTGAACATCCGCTGTCCAGGTATCATGTGCTCTCATGAGGTCTTGTGTGAGAGCAAACCTACAAAAATATCAAATGTTAGACCTGGGAACCCAAACAAGTTTGGGTTCACCTTTTTGAAATTTATAATCATATGCATGTATGATATGTCTAGGTTTATGCATCTTAGTTCTTCACACCAAATTAGTTTTCATCTTCAAAGTGCAGGTATGAGATATATGTCCCAAAAATCCATAATTATTGCATTTAACATTAGGAAAAGTATTCCTAAGTTTTCTTCCATTTGATTGTCTTCTAAGGGATTTCATGTATTTAGGATAATATTTAGGATTTATAAAATCTTCAAGTTTTGGGGGTTTCCTATTATCCTCAAGAGCTCTTATTGTCAGTTTATAAAATGAATTCATATCTTCCAAGATTCGATTTGTATAATTGATTCGATATGTTTTGCTCTCATATTCATCCTTAAAATTTTTAAATTCTTTTTCAAGATCAGTATAAGATGATTTAAATTCTCAAAATTCTTATTCAAGTCATCATATTCATCAAGAAGTTTCATGTGGTTGTTATCTATTAATGCATGATCTTTCCTAAGGATTTCATGTTCCTTCTTAAGCTCTTCCAATTCAAAACTTACACTTGCATGCATCTTTTTCATTTTCCTATATGCATCATGCATGTGTTCAGAAACTTCAAATAATTCATCATAGGTTAAGTCACATACCTCTTCTTGATCTGATTGATCAACATTATCAGCCATCAAGCAAAGGTTGGTGACTTCTTCTTCTTTTTCAGTCTCAGATGAGTCTGAAGCTGAGTCCGCCCAGAAAGCTCTTTGAAACTTCTTTTTGCCCTTCTTTATAATTGGTTTCTCCTCAACCTTCTCCTTGCTAGGAGTGGCTTTGAGTTTTGGGCATTCAGTCTTGATATGACCTGGTTTCCTGCATTCATAATAAATCACTTCTTTAGAAACCTTGTCATTTCTGTTATACTTACCTCTATTCCATTGCTGGCGTCTCTTCTGCTTCCTCTTTAAAAATCTTCTGAATTGTCTAGTCATCAATGCAATATCGTCTTCATCCTCAGGTTGTGAGTGTTCACTCTCTGACTCTTCCACTTTCAGTGCAATATTCTTCTCTTTTCGTGGTTCACCTGCATCAATTTTTCTTTGACTTACTCTTTGCTCATAAGCAATTAGTGAACCAAGAAGATTGTCAATAGAATAAATGTTTAGATCTTTAGACTCTGTAATTACAGTAATTTTAGCATCATAAGCAGTAGGTAAACAACGAAGAATCTTATTAACCATTTCAACATTAGTTAATTCCCTACCAAGTGCATGCAAAGAAGTGACAATTTGTGTGAATCTTGTGTACATGTCAGAAATAGATTCATTTGGTTTCATGCGAAATAATTCATAGTCATGTAACAAGATATTGAGTCTTGATTGCTTAACCTCATTAGTTCCTTCATAAGTTATACAAAGTCTATCCCAGATGTTCTTTCCACTTTTACAAGTGGAAACCCGCATGTAGTCTTCAGATTTTAAAGCACAAAAGAAGCTATTTAAATATTTGGCATTTAGTTGTGCTAAGTCACGTTCTTCTATAGTCCAATCTGCAAAAGGTGTTTCTACCCTAACTCCATCAACTAATCTAGTTGGTTTTGTGTAACCTTCCTAGACTAGGATCCACATACGATAATCAAGTGACTGTAAGAAAGTAGACATGCGTGTTTTCCAAAAATCAAAAGGTATATTGTCAAACAATGGAGGTCTAGTTATAGAGTAACCTTCAGGTGTGTTTCGGTTTCTGAATATAGCCATCTACATTAATCAAAAAGTAGTTTAAACTTATGAGTTTGAAACAAAGCTCTAATACCACTTGTTGAGTCTAGTAAATAGGTTGTTAGACCTAAGTTAATGTCCCAAGACTACCAAGAGGGGGGTGAATTGGTATTTTAAAAATTTAAACCCTCTTTGAAAATGTGTTGAACCGAAATGAAAATTTTTATTAAGTTTTTATATAAAACATTTTTCAGCCACATAGTTTTTTAAACCAAAAATAAAATGTGGAAAAGTAAAAACAGTAAAGTAAATGACACCAGATTTATAGTGGTTCGGTCTACACTAGACCTACATCCACTCCCCAGAGGCACCCTCTGAGTATTACACTAATACCAATAGTAACTCTCCTTTTGCATCCACAGTAAGGTGGAGAAGTCTTTACAAAACACTCTTTTCACCACTACCTGGTGCGGCAGAGAACCGTCGTCCTTTTACTCAATCCCTAGTGTTGGAAGAGAACTGTCCGTCCTTTCACACTCTCCTAGTATCGGCAGAGAACCCTTCGTCCTTTCACACTCTCCTAGTGTGGGCAGAGAACCCTTCGTCCTTTCACACTCTCCTAGTGTGGGCAGAGAACCCTTCGGCTGTTCACACTCTCCAAGTGTTGGCAGTGAACCGGATCTCCTTGACAGATCTTCTCACAAGAATCTAGAAGGAAGAAAGAAAAGAGTGAAGTAATCTCAATTCACAAGTAGAGATTCTTACCTTTAAACTCCAAGCGAAGCCTTCACGCTCCAGTGGTAGGAATCCTCCTTTGAATGCACTCTTACACTCTCTCCTTAACTATTCTCTCAAGAGGCACGAAGATCAAATGACCAAAAAGATTGGGTGGCAGTCTAATTTGGACTATATATACAAAAGATAAGAAAAACCACCCAAAAACGGCAAGTTTTCAATTCTGTACGTAGTTGATCGTCCCGTACGATCGTGGATTGTCCTGGAAGATATTACTTAAAAGCCTTGAAACGAACCTGTTTGTATATGTGTACGAAATGTTTTCGTACAAGCTGATCGTCCCGTATGAACCAAGTTCGTCCGATACGAACGGTTATTACAAGGACGGTTCCAAAAAAAACTGTAGAAAAAATCGTTCTAAGTCAGTTGTATCGTCTGGACGAAAATTGATTCGTCTAGACAAAATTTTTTTCAGAGACCAGATCGTCCTGGACGATATTTAATTTCGTCTGGATGAAAATCTTACAGAGAGCAGATCGTCTTGGACGATATTTAATTTCGTCTTGACGAAAATTTTACAGAGAGCAGATCGTCCTGGACGATATTTAATTTCATTTGGATGAAAATTTTACAGAGAGCAGATCGTCCTGGACGATATTTAATTTCGTCATGGATGAAAATCTTACAGAGAGCAGATCGTCCTGGACGATATTTAGTTTTGTCCTGGACGAATAGGACTTAGAAAGATTTTCTGCCCAGTTCATATTCGTTCCATGTGATCTTAATAGGAGATAACCGTCTAATCGTCCCGTACGAACTGATATCGTCCCGTACGATCAGTATAAATTTTATATGATCTCCTTATGTGTGTGTGCATGTTTTTATTCACTCAATTACAATCACTCCCTTTCAAGTTTATTTCAAAGAAAAATACAAGCTTTAAATTCACAAAGTATCTCATGCTGAATTTTGATTTGAAGTCTTCGTAGTCTGGAGTTAGATTTTCCTGAAAAGTTAGTACACACAAGAGCAAATACAAATCTTCTAAAATTGTTAGGAGATAACTACACATTTGAACAATAATATTTGGAATCATCAAAACTATACAAGTTGCAAAAATGTAAAACATGCAAATAGCAACTATCTTAACATCATTCACCTCTTGTCCTTTAATCCACATTCCCCTATAAGGCCAAGAACATATTCCTTGACAAAAACTATTGGTAAAAAGTAACTATTTTTTATATGCCCTCCTTAATGCATTTGGCCAACACCATGAAGGAAATCCTATAATTAGCCAGTATTGCAAACTCTAAAGCATCAAGTCCTTCATTAAGTTAAAAGATTGGGCCAACTCAAAATTCATTAAAAGCTCCATTTTTTTATCTCTGGAATCGTCAAAAGTCTTATTTTTCTATATTGCAATTTAACCACCTTAACACTAGATTAAATACTTCTCTAAAAAATTTCAACAACAAGCACATTGATTTTCATTCTACCTAAGTTATATAGTTGTCCAAGAGAGCCAAAGCCAAATGGATGAGATAGGGTAAGGAAGACCTAAAATTTCTCTATGCCAAAATTCATACTATAATAATTAAAATATTACTCCAATTGCAGTTGCTCTAGCAGACTCTCCATATCATAACCAAGAGGCCATTCCAGTAACATCCACCATTTCTAGCAATTATATAATGTCCATCCTCCCACATCAACTAACCTGAGCAGCATCTACACTAGCTCCCACATTCTCTCCCCCCTTGTTGCATCCCTCGCCCATTTTGTTACTGAAGAGGAGATTAGAAGAGTGGGTTTTACCAGCCCCTCCTGCTCTACCCTAGGCTCTAGTAGGTATAGTTTTGACTTTTACAAAAAAACTTGGATTGTAGTTGGCCCCTAGGTATGCAATGTTGTTAAGTCCTTTTCCCATAAAGGCTATCTCCCTAGGAAAGTAAAGGTCATTGTCTTGGCCTTAATTCTCAAATCCAATAATGCTAGCAACCTCATGAACTTTTGACCTAAATCCATGTGTAATACCTTCTATAATATCATTACCAAAATTTTGGGTTGCTCGACTCAAACCTATCTTTCCACACATCATAAACCTCTGCCAATTGAGTTTATTTTAGCATAGAATCTCCACTGATAATGTTATTTTAGCCTATAAGTTTGGTGGGGTGGGGGGTGGGGGGGGGGGGGGGGGGGGGGTGGGGTTAAACTTAGAGCAAAAAAAGTTGTTCTGTGTTAAATATGACATTCGCAAAACTTTCGGCTTGGTCTCCAGATACTTCCTTTCACAATAATGGATCAAAATGGTTTTCCAAATACCTTTATTAGCTGGATAAAGTGTTGTATTTCAGATGTTTACTTCACTATCTACATTTATGGAGGGATTAAGGGATTTTTTCCCTCCTCTTCTAGGCCAAGGTAGGGCTGCTCCTCAGTTCTTACCTGTTTTTTATTGTTATGAATGCTCTCTCTAGCCTTATAGATCATGATTTGGGCTACAAGAAATTTGTTAGGCTAAACATGATGGTTTCCATGATGGTTTCTCTATATCCCACCTTATGTTTGCTGATGACTTATTTTTGGCATAGCCACACTACATGAAAATCACCTATTACCAACGGAAGTTAATCCTTTTCTGGCGGATTGGGTATATACAGGCAGCTTTCCGGAGACAAAATTTTCGTCGGTAAAACCCGCATAGGAAAAATATTTTCGGCGATCTTTTCTGGCGACAAATATTTCTGGCGGAATAAGATCATCAAAAATAAAAAAAAAAAATTTAAAATTTAAGGTCCACACCGAGCACCTTGGCTAAGTGCTGCCCCCCCATGTACAGGCCCGCCAGCCCACCCAACTAAGCCTACTTCCAGCCTGTCCCGATCGCACCTGCTGCAAGCCTACACCGGCTCGCAAGGCCGACAGCCTAATAGCCCGCACAGGCCCGCCAGCCCGACACATTGCGCCCGCTACCAGCCTAAACCAGCCCGTAAGCTCGACACGCCAGCTGCCCCCACTACTGCCCGCCTGACCATGCTGCCTAGGATTTGAACTCAGGACCTGACTGTGTGGTGTACAAAGGCTTAACCACTTTGCTTTCAAGCAAAATATGTAATAAAACATACTTTTATATAGTTTAATAATAAAAATACGAAAATTAAATTAAAAACTAATTAATTTTTTTAACAACATATTTTTTAAAATATAAAATTAATAATTAATTATAATAAAAATTAATAAAAATGAAATAATTAATTAGATTAAACTATAATTAATTTTAAAATAAATTAAACTAAGTAATTAAAATAATAATTAATTTTAAACTATAAATTATTAATTAATTAAATTAGGAATATATAATTTTGCATAAATTATTAAAAACCACTGGAAACAGAACCGCCAGAAAGCCGTCGGATATTTTTCTGAAAAATTAGTCCGCCGGAAAAAAGACAGAAAATCCGCCGGTAATGGACGATTTTCCTGTAATGCTACTACTCAAAATATTGCCTACCTTAACTCAACCCTCACTGAGTTTGCATCTTACACTGGTCTCCATATTAATCATGCGAAAAGCTCTCTCATTATATCTCCTTACACCCCTAATCTCTCTGAAATATGCTCTACCCTAAACATTCATTCTCACTATTCCAAGCTCTACCCTAATCCCTCTGAAATATACCTTGCCTCCCACTCTCCTTTCAGAGATTAAAGATCTCTAACTTCCTTCCCCTAATGCAAACTTTTATTAATCATCTTGCTGGTTGAAAAGCAAGGCTTCTCATATTTACAGGTAGGTTATAATTTGTAAAACTCATTATTTGGAACATCATTGTTTAATGGATCCAAGGTTCTATCATACCAAAGACTTTCTGCAAATATATTGAGAAATTCTAGGCAAATATATTGAGAAAGTCTGGGCTATATTTATTTATTTTTTGGTGATGTTCATGGTAAGAAGTTACGCATCATCTCATGGCATTCCACCTGCAAACCAAAAGATAATGGTGCTTAGGCTTGCCTTCTGTATGGGCTTTCTACCACGCTCGTCACTATTCAATTATAAACAAATTTTACAACAGCTCCTCCCCCCTCTCTTGTTGGCTTAGGGCTGTTTATAGCTCCTCTAAGTCAGGAACTTCAACCTCAATCACAAAAATCTCCAACCTCTGGAAATCCCTTTACCTCACTGCTGCAAAATTTAAGAACAAATTATCCTTTGTTGTTACTGCTTCGTCCAGCCATATCCTTGTTGTGGGATCACTAGTGGAGCAAGTCCAATATTAGTGACCCTCAAAGCAACATATACTCTCTCTCTCTCTCTCTCTCTCTCTCTCTCTCTCTCTCTCTCTCTCTCTCTCTCTCTCTCTCTCTCTCTCTCTCTCTCTCTCTCTCTCTCTCTCTCTCACGCACACATATCCTTCCCTCTAATGCTTCTACTGCAAGTCTTATTAGAGATAACACTTTGGTGCCTTTCAATTGGCATCAATAGCCTAGTTAAATCTTGTTTTTTTATACCCCCATACACAGGGGCGGAACCAGCTTAAATTTTGAGGGGGCAAATACAACAAATAAATAATTAAATATTAAAAAAATAATATTATATATCTATATATTACGAAAAGTTTATTAAAAAATTTAAGCAAGAAAATAAAGAAAAGGTGTAATTAAACTGTCATGAAAAGCATGAAAAAAAACATTAGAACTAAATGCGAAGAAATATATAAATATTTTAGGGCAAATTAGGACGAGTTTTTGAGAGGGGGCAAAAATAATGTTTTAGGAGGGGCAAACAAATTTTATACTCTCTTATTAAAAATAATAATATTTTTGAGCCCCCCCCCCCCCCCCCCCCCTTAAGGAACCTTTGGTTCCACCCATGCCCATACAAGATTCTGCTCAAAATTACATCATATGGGACAATTTTGTCGCTCTTTCTTTTGCTTCATTACACTATGGCATTATTATTATTATTATTATTTTTTATGAACTGCTTAGCATTTATTGCAAAAAAAAGAGATAAATACAATTCTAAGTGATGGTTATCCTATCACATTCCTTCCCCAACAACTTTTATTTCAGATTTATATATGTGCTTGGATGGCATCCGTTGAGGGATTGAAAACTGCGGAGGCTCTCTGGCTTACAAGTAAATTCTTATTACACTTTATGCCGACATCAACCTGAAAATGCTTCCCATATCTTCTTTGAATGTAACAACTCTTTTGCGGTATATCTGATCTCATTTATGGGCTTGGTAACTTTTATTTCACACCTTCTATCCTCCACCTATTTGAACATATTTCAGACTCACTACCAAAAAATAAGGTTTTCGCAGCATAAATTTTAACTTTACCTGGCGGTTATAACCGCCACAAAATTATTTGCAGCGGTCATTAAACCGCTGCAGAACCGCCGTTTTTGCCTTCCGCTGCAACGGCCTTCCGCAGCGGTTTTAAGACCGGCGGGGTAGCTTTTTTATAAAGCGTTTTTTTGCAGCGGTTTAAACTGCCAGTAATTCCCAAAATAATGGCGGTTTTAACCGCAACAAAGGCAAGCAAAATCGACTTTATCGGCGTTAAGCGGCGGTTTTCTGGGCCTTAGTGGCGGTTATAACCGCCACTAATGTCCAGAAATTTTTTTTTTTAATTTTGAAACCTTGCCGTTCACACCTGCAACAAACAACACAAATCATAACATATAAAGCAAAAAGCAACCCATCAGGAATTCAAGGTTGCCATTAAGATTTCATTCATTCTCATTACTATGTAGATAATTATATAGGAAAATGTATAAAAATAAGAGTAATATCTGAACAAATTGTTTGCACATTAAAACTAAACATTCATTGTAAATGTGCTACATGGATTTAGATTAGCAGTAGATATATTTGATATAAACAATATATAAATACACACACACACACTCACTAAGAAAATGAGTTACAAATAAAAATCGTAGAGTTCAACAAGATGAAATCGAGTTACATAGTAACTGAACATATGTGAAGGAGTCTTAAAAGATATTAGAGTTTGTTCTTCATGAATTGAGAAGTAGAATAATTTCTTACAGATCTAATAAGAAGGAAAACATTATATACCAAATTTTTATAAGGTAAAAATATAATTTTTCTTAATTATATTATACCCCAAAATATCAATTTTCACGAAAATCACAAAAAAAAATTTTATTGTGTTCTAATTTACAATTGGTACAAATTGGTCTATAGAAATATATACTAATTTATAAGGCATGAAAGTATCTGAATTAGTTTCAATTTGAATAAAATTTTTGGAAGTTTTAATTAACTTATGGTTCATATATATTATTATTATTATAGAAAAAGTGATGGAATTTCACTTTTGAAGTCGAGCAGTGGTGAAGGCCTTGGATAGAATAGCCAATATGCATAATAATTAAGCATTTTGCTTACCTTGCATAACCAAAGCCTCATTTTAGCTTAAGAACTCACAGGCTGGGTTTTTGGAGGTTGCGACTTCAGGCGAAGTAGAGCAAGAAAAGGAAATTGGGTAAGAAGAATGAGGAGAAGAATAAATGTAAGGATATGGTTTTGTCCTAGAATTATATTGTAAATAGGTGGGACATGAGGCACGTGCCCCCTTAATTACATATTCAACTATAGTCCAATCATTCAAAAAACCTTCTATAATAACACCATTTATTTATACTGATGTTGTTTTATATTAATATGCGATGATGTTGTTTTATATTAATGTGCGACTATGTGTCACATAAATAAGTTTTATCCTAAAAAAATATCAATATAGCTCTATATATAATCTCTAAATTTCTTATAGATATATAATGTGATTGTCATAATTATAAGATGCAATTAAGGGGAATTAGATCCAAGGTTAGGTAGAATCATCAAATCCATTAGACTAGGATTCTTTGATGTAAGTTTGATTCATGCTATATATATATATATATATATATATATATATATATATCTCCATTAAAACAATTTCGTGCACTTTGCACTAGGACTCTATTGGCCAACTTAAGTTGATAAGATAGAGAGAACTACAAATTGCTAGCTAACTTTAAATAGAACATCAATTTCATGCACTTTGCACTAGGACTCTATTGGCTACAAAAGTGATCTAGAAAGCACCATTTACAAAAACTATTTAAGAACATAACTTTTCTACCATTATCAAACAAAATACAAAATGTTCTATGTATAGTCGATGATTTATAACACAAGGAAATGAGCACAAAATAACAATATTACATTTCAAATTCAAAATAACAAAAGTTCGAAATTACATAAAATATCCACATCACCAAAAGCATCACATCTAATACCAGTGCTCATCAGCAGACTGTCAGGCATCAGATAAATTGTCATTTCCACCCTGAAAATAATATAAAGAGAATGAGATAATAATAATCAAGCAATTTATATTTAACTTAAAAAAAAATTCATACCATTTCTGATCCTCCATGGGGTGGATGATTCCTTTGCGTTTCTTGCATAAATTGTCTCATCTCATCACGAAAAGAGGCAAATTCTCTCGCCTGATTATCACGAAATGATATGAACTCCTCTCTAAGACTAGCTATCTGTCAAAAACTGCTACCGCTACCACTACCTTCTTCATTTTTGCTTCGAGGAAAGAATCTAGTAGGCGTAACACCAAATCCCTGGGTACGAACTCTACCTGAATGTTCTGGTCCCATAACTATAGCAAAAACTCTCTCATTAGCTTCAATATTTTCTTCTTCAGTTGTAAGCCCTTCTTGGGCTAGAAGATTGCATGCTTGCGCCTACAGTTCAAAAACATATAATATATTGAAGAATGAATTTATTAAAAAAAATGTAATAATTATATATATACCATCGATGACACTTAGCGTCATCAGTGACATATGTCCCATCTTTAGGCATCCTATTATATTTTCCAGAATTGTAATCTGTCCGTAATAGACTACAAAAAATTATAATAACAATGTAAGTTTGAAAATAAATTATTTAGTAGTTATAAATAAATGTTTAATTTTATACAATATCCTTCTGTCTTCGAACTGAACTCACACGACCCATTGTGTGAGGACAAGTTTGTTTCTTGGCATTGGCAGAATTTTTTGCAGCCCTTTCCTGTAATACATGATAATGTTACATTTCAATACAACAACAACAATAACATCAAGCCTTTCTCCCACTACGTGGGGTCGGCTACATGAATCCTTTTTCGATAATGTTACATTTCAATGTAAAAAAAAAACTTAATCACAATATTTACCTGGTCCTCCGGCTTTGACCACTTGTTAACAAGTTGACACCACTGCAACTGATCTACTCCAGCTGGAACTGTCTCTAAAATTTCCTCAATTGGTCTACTGTCCCAATGCTCGGCCTTTAAGGTGGTTTTATAATTACGACATTTAACACCAAGGGATTGAAGAATCCAATGGCGTATATGACCAGGAAACTCAAATTTAGACTGCAATTACAAATATGATATGGTTAATAATGTAAAACATAAAAAATTCAAATTTGCTATGAAATAAATATACCTCAACTTCAGCTAACATCTTTTTCTTATATGGCTCCATACCCTTATTTCTCCAATCAGGGAATGATATTGGAGCCAAAACAGGGTCTCTTGCAACAACACCAAGATATGTTCCTAGCAAAGTCGACTCAGGTATGTTACAAGGGATGTTGTTTTCATTAACTTCTATATGAATTCGTGTCCCTGGTGGCATATTCTGTATATCAGCACATGTTGTTCTCCCCCTACGCCTTAAAGGATTTCCTTGCTCATCTACATAATTCCACATAAATTAATAAGCATGATAGGTCCTTGCTCATCTACATAATTCATTTAAAATAAAATGATTGTTATAAAAAAAAATCATACCGACGAGCCACACCCCCTCTTGTGTGGCTGGAGCTGCACCACCAAATGAATGTTGTGAAGCCTGTTGTGTCCCACTGCACTCAATCTCTTCTTGCGAATCTGGTTGTACTGGAGTAGAAGGTGAAATTGATTCAGTCTCCCTACTGGTTTCACCTCTACTTGATCCTCCTCTACTTGATCCACCTCTACAAACTACCTTCTTTGCTTGTCTGAAACGATTACCTCCTGCCATTTTCTGCAATGAAAAAAAATTAAAAGTTGTTTTTAGGAAACCAAAAGAGAGAGAATTAAGGTGAAGAAAACAAAGGTTTAAATATGATCACATGTTGTTTTAGGAAAATTAAGCACTTTGAAACAACAAAATAATAACGTTCTGTAAGTTACCTGCCTTAGGCTTATTAGATCCAATGAACTTGACAGCAAAGCATACACGAAAATGTCTTCATACAACCATCAAGTTTCTAACTCATTTGGATAGATATCTTGGAATAGCCATTGTATTAGAGAAAACCTTTGTATTGCAAGCATCATAAAATGAAATAGTTGGCCAAAAGCTGATACAACCATCAAGTTTCTAACACCATTATAATTCTACAACTTTAATTAGCAACATATCATTCAATTCAGAGAAAATCATGATAAATATAAAAATGCTACAACTTTTATTAGTTGAAACTAGCAAACACAAGATCTACTGGTTCATCAAACATGAAAACATAGTACTTCTTCAACATAGTAGTCATAAGGAAATATTACAATCAAATGCATCTCGTGGTTTAACTCTCACAACAAAATTCCAATTCAGATTTTTAGCATCTTCAATGTACAATATAGGCTCCACTTGTGAAGAGAAAACAAAAGGATCATCATGGATTTTCTGACCTGTATGAATAAGCCTTGAGAAGTTCACAAGTGTGTAACCAAATTCATCTTGTTTTATGCCTGTTGAACTTGTGTTTGCCCAATCACATTTGAATAATATCACCTTGAATATGTTAGAGTAATTAATTTCAATAATATCATTAATTTTTCCATAATAACTAAAATTTCCAATCTCTGTTGTATTAACAACACCAAAATTCTGGGTTTTTTTGCCTTCATCTCGTTCTTTAGTATGAAAAATATAACCATTAATGAGTAGACCCTTATATCTGTTTGCAATTTTGTTGGGGCCTTAGCCAGTGCTTTGATTTCTTCTGAGATTTCCAAATCATTAGAACTTGAAACCTAACAAGGAATAAAAAAAATATTTATTATGTCATGATATATTTAATATTAAATAACAATGTAAGTTTAAAAATAGAGCGTACCGTATCACGCAACCACTCGTGAAATATTTCATTAATAAGTCTCTCTAAATCTATATATGTTAGATGTGTATGCCCGCGTCGCTTTCTTCTCTCTCTATCTTTGAAAAGTTGTCTATAACTTTCAATATTATCACAATGCCGGAGAACATATCTATGTGCCTGAACCAAAGAATTATCATCTAAGATGAATGAAGTCACCTTTCCCAAAGGAGTACCACCACTTGAAAATTTAAAAATAAATTGTGCATCAGTTGTTGTTGCGGCTTTATTCAAAAATTGAGGTCGCTCAAGATATTTAGAACAGAAAGTTATCCCTTCTTCAGCAATATAACCCTCCGCAATAAAACCTTTAGGTTGTGCTTTGTTAGCTACATAGTCTTTTAATACTATAAAAAATCTGCAATAATAAAAACCTTTTTGAGATTATGTCAAGAAAAACAATAATAACTTGAATTAGTAATTACAATTGAAATACCTCTCAAACGGATACATCCATCTATACTGAACCGGACCACCTAATTTTACTTCCTCGGCCAAGTGAATAAGTAAATGAACCATGATCGTGAAGAATGATGGGAGTATTGATCTTTCCATTTTACACAATGTTATTGCAATATTATTCTGGAGTATGTCCAACTCTTTTGGATCAATAACCTTGGCACAAATTGACTTCAAAAATTTTGAAATCTCCACTAGAATATGTATAATTTCATCAGATGGAGAACATGACCTCAAAGCAATAGGTAGAAGTTCTTCAATTAGCACATGACAATCATGACTTTTTAAGCCCACAATCTTACATTCAGCAACGTTAATACACCTTGAGATATTATATGCATAACCTTTGGGCATTTTCATATTTTTCAAAACTTGACAAAACATCAGTTTCTCTTTTTTTGACATTGTGAAGCAGGTTGGTGGCAATAAATATGAACCATCTTCAAGAATTTGTGGATGCAGCTCGGCTTTAATTCCAATGTCAACTAAATCTTGGCGTGCTTGCAAGTTATCTTTAGATTTATCAAGATCAAGTAAAGTGCCAATGAAATTATCACATACATTTTTTTTCAATATGCATGACATCAAGATTGTGTGGTAGTAAATTATAATCCCAATAAGGTAGCTCAAAGAAAATTGATTTTTTCTTCCAAATATGATGCTCACTGAATTCTACTGTACGCCCTCTTTTCAAGCTTCTGGATTTGCCCAAATCAAACTGAACATTTTGTAATTTTTGTAAAATATCACTACCAGTATTCCTTCTAGGTGCTTTACGGATCTCTTCTGTATTGTCAAAGTACTGTTTCTGTCGACGGAATAAGTGATTTTCTGGTAGCCAACGACGATGACCCATATATGAGAATTTCTTTCCCTTATATAACCATAAAGACTCTGTATTTTCGGCACAACAAGGACAAGCAAATCTACCTTTAGTGCTCCAACCAGAAAGCATACCATAAGCCGGAAAATCATTGATCGTCCACATTAATGCAGCTCGTAAGTTAAAAGATTGTCCAGATGCTGCATCGTAGGAAATGACTCCATGCCATAGTTCAGACAACTCATTTATTAGAGGTTGGATATAGATATCTATATTATTTCCTGGACTCTTCTCCCCTGGTATAATAGTAGATAGAATAAAAGACGATTGTTTCATTGCAATCCAAGGAGGCATGTTATAAGGAACCAAAAGTATGGGCCAAATGCTGTATGTACTACTCATAAGCTTAAATGGATTAAAACCATCACTGGCTAAAGCGAGGCGAACATTACGTGGATCTGAAGCAAAATCCGGATATCGAGAGTCAAAGGATTTCCAAGCTTCTCCATCAGCTGGATGTCGTAACAACCCATATATATTTCTTTGTTTGGCATGCCAAATCATCTCTTCAGCTGATTTTTTTTGTTTTAAACAATCTTTGAAGCCTAGGAATCAATGGGAAGTATCGAACAACCTTAGCAGACTTCATTTGATTTTTCTTTCCTCTAGCTGAACTTTTTTTAGCCCCTATCCACCGTGAAGAACCACAAATATGACAAACCTCTTGAATAGATCTATCTTTCCAAAATAAACAACAATCATTTGGACATGCATCTATCTTTATATATCCAAGATCAAACACTTTCATTATCTTCTTCACTTCATACGTATTTTTAGGTAGCAATGAACCATCAGGGAAAGCTTCAATCAATAACTCAATCAGTTGATCAAAAGATCTTGTAGACTAAGAGTGTAAGCACTTTAGGCGAAATAAATATAAGATGAAAGATAACTTTGTGAATGACTTACAACCAGGGTATAATTCTGATCCTGCTTCTAGCAATAAATCACCATATTTCATTGCTTCATCATTTGTCAAATCTATGTTATTTTCATTAGGTTCGTCATCTAAATTGGCATTGACTGAGCAGAATGTGTCCCTTAATAATCCTTCTATATCATTTGATCTGTGCAACTCGCCTTCAGTTTGTACTTCAACAACATTACTGGTATCAGTACATGTATATGATCTTGTAACTTCAGCTAAACAAGCATGTTCCTCTCCATGTTGATTCCAAACAACATATCCAGGAAAAATTCCTTTGGAGAGTAAATGTAACTTGACTTCTTTTACATAATGAAAATATCTGTTAATGCATAATTTGCATGGACATAAAATTTTTTGTGTTGAACTTTGACCTTGTGTTGCAAATTTTAAAAAATTATCAACACCTTCAATATAATTACTACTCCATTTTGATTTTGACATCCAACTCTTATCCATCAAGCCTGTAAAGCACTAAAAAAATACACATTTAATAAGCAATCAATAAGGTGATGAGTTGGAATTTAGGTTAGAGAAAGGTAGATAGTGAGCTCTTGGTTTTGGTCCTCACCTTAATTTACTAGTTTGTGTTAAGTGTCATTGTGGTGCAAGAATAGAAGCAAGAAAGGACTAGGGTTGGTGAGGAGGTTGGTTTGATTTTTTGTTGTTTTCTCTGCCCACTTTGTGCTTAGAGTACCCCACCATAAATAAAACATAAATAGAAGGAAAATAATTCAATACTTGTCATCCTCTTACTATGCTTTTGTCTTCTATGAGTTAGAATAAATTAATAAGTTAAAATTTATGCTGACGATCACAATATTACAAATATTACAAATATGACTTACGATCACATATGTTTGATCGCAACTAATTGTCACCACATTAATTTTAGGCTTCATTAGGGACTGCTTTCTTACTGCTTTCTAAATCAATTTTCTAGTACAATAATTTTTTGTTCAAAAAATATTTAGACTTAAAGCTACTTCAAAAAACAGTAAGAAAGCAATTCCAAATGAGACCATAAAGTTCATGTGGGACGCCTTTCTTACTGCTTCATAAAGCAATTTTTTTAGAACAAAATTTTTAATTTAAAATTTTGTAGTAGAATGCTACTTCATAAAGTTATACAATTAAAAATAGGTTAGAGAAACTTAGATGTTCGTTTAGAAAAAAACTTATAGTGACAAAAAGTCAATGTTATTAAAAGAATTTGTGTAAGAAAACCTCTTTAAAATTATATTTGATTTTTATGTAAATATCAGCCACGTAGAAAAATTAGAGCATTAAGTTTGTTACTAGCGAGCTCAAGTAAGTGCACAAAAAAGAGAGAAACCAAGCACAAAAACAAAGCACTTTTACATGGTTCGGACAAAAAAAAAAACCACAACTAGCCTACTCCATGCCTAGCCACCACAACTGGCTAAGATTCCACTATAAGAAAAAAGGTTACAATAACAATTTCTTTCTAACACCAATAACAGGCAATCTCACACGACGGTGAGAACCTCACAATAAGGTTATAATGAAATAAGGAACACAATAGAAATAAAATACAAATCTCACTATAGAAATTAATAACAAGGAATGTAGATCTCACAAATAATAAGCAACAATATCCAACAAATTTGATAGCTCATTATATAATTTCTTTTGATTATGCACTTTAAATATTAATACAAATTCAACCACAAGTTAAACTTGCAAACAATATAATATAATAAACAAAAGTATATGAAAAATTCAAACACAAGTTAGCAACACGTGAACATAGCTTAAGATATTTTGATAGAAGAGAGACAAAATATTTCAATCAAACTTCTGAATCAATACAAGAATGGTGTGAATATTAAAAGATCACAATTATGGTTCAACTAAACTTTTATTTACCATATGAAAAAAAGATTATGATAAAATATCATACTAATATGAAGAGACTCACCATTTGAATCCAAGATAAAACGACTTCATAATCTTGCACAAGATTGGAAAAATTAAAACAAATTCATATTGAAGAGACTCACCAAATTAAAAAAATTTCTACGGACCTCTCGGCAAGCCGATCGGAATTTTTTTTTTTTTTTTTGGAAAATTAGCGGCTTGATAGCTCCTAAGCTAGGTTTCAAACTCCAGATCAACAAATGAGCGAAATTTATAAGGAATCATGTTTAAAAACCAACGACAAAGCTACGCCTACGGTAGATTAACCTAAACCCTAATGAAGCAAACGAAGTATATGCATGAAGAAACACAATGAGAAGAAAAAGAGAAGAAGACGATGAAGGGGATCGAAGAGGCTCACAGTGATTAGGCACCGATCGGTCGGGATTCGCGAGGAGAAGATTTTCGTCGGGAGTCCAGTTCGCGCGAACGAAGAAGAAGTAGTTGAGGATTTAGGGCTTCGATCGGGTTACTTATTAAAATAAGATATGGGTTTTGCCAGCGGTTTTAACCGGTGCAAATAGCATCGGTTATAACCGCTGCAAAATAGATAATTTTCTATTTAAATTTACAGTTTTTGCAGCGGTTTTTAAAACCGCTGCACTAAACCGCTGCGAAAGAGCGCGTTTTTTGGTAGTGACTTACCCAACAACCTATTTGGCTATTTTGATTTCCTCTTGCTCCTTACCTGCTGTGCCATTTATTTTATATCGATTGAAAGAAACAACATAAAATTTAGCCAAAGCGCTTCTAGCTCCTCTTCAATATTGGTCGTTTGGGTGATCAGTTGCCGGCCTCACTCATGGATTTGTTGGACTTCTGACGACTGCTATGTTCTTAAGTTTCTTGTTTGGTATTGGATTTAGGGAAATGTGATGAATTCTACTCGAATTCCTGAGTCTGGTGAGCTTTTTGTTCTTCCCTGGACGATGATGAATATCTGTCCATTCCTCTTGGATGGTTCCTGTGGCAATCAGGGGAATTACATGCTGTCCGATCTCAACCTGACAATACAACTGATTATAGTCTTAGTCCAGGCGGTGTTGCTGCTGCTTGTTCTCTCTTTTGATGGTTTTTCATTCACTCCTTTTTTTGTAGCGGTTGGTTAATAGGGTTCCTCCTAAACTTTTTCTGACAGATATGAAGGTTTTGGTTCCTTTAGTTTCATTGGTTTTTTCCCTCTATGATGGACTTTGCTTCTCCCTATGCTATACTTTGATCTTTCGGCCTTGTTAGCTTTGCTGTTTTTGTTTGTTTGAGTATTACCAAGTTTTTGTTGCAGCTCAAATTTCCATAGGATGTCATCTACTGAGTTGTAATTTTTATTAGCTCCTTGTTGTAACTTTCTTTTCTTTACACGGTCAATTATTTTACATGGTCCTTCAGTATTACTAAGTTCTTGTTAGGGCATCTCCAACCGAAACTCTCATTTTTCACTGTAAAATACAGTAAAACCAAAAAGTGTCATGATTCATCTCCAATGGAACGCCATTTTACCCCCTAGCGCAAGTGAACAGTGCGACACCAATATTAATGTCGCACTTTTCAACTGCGATCAAATGACCGAGTAAATGATGTTCCATTGCTAGGTTTGTTGGCCTCCATTCGTTGTTTGCCGAAGGGTTCGAGATGTTCTTAGCTCCAAATTTCCCCCTCACAAAAAAAAAAAATTCATCGTTTTTCCCATCCAACTTCTCCCGCTTAACCAAAGCCCTAAACCCTAAACAGTGAAAAGATGGAGATAGGAGCTCTCAAAAAATGGAACGGAAGAACGGGCGAAACTGAATTAAACCCTCAACGACGAAATACAAGCTTGGAAGTCGCCAGAACACCTAATCCAAACTCTCCAGGAAAAGAGGAAGTCGCGACAGAAACTCGCTAGCGGATTCCAGCGTTTTTGTTCCACTAACCCCGTAAATCCGCCAAACTACCGGATTTAGTAGATCAGGGATTTACAGTGGAACGGGGAGAAACAGGATTTAAGAGACCGTAGGATTTGGCATGGGATTTAAGCTTAAAAACTGCGTAAATCCGATATAAATGCGCTAACAAACAGCCCCTTAAATTAAATTCTTCTAAATATTAAATTCTTTCAAACAAATAACCTATTAAGTGGTTAGAAGCTGGGCTTTTGAGTAAAATAATCATAAATAATAGACTGATAAAATACTCAAAACGCAAGAAGATGGTACAAACCAAAGCAGCTCCTTCAAATAAATAAAAAACAGAAACCAGACAAATTCCAACTTACATAACCCAGATTCAAACCTAACTAACGAACTCCAAAAGCCCCATAAGACAAAAAAGAAAGCCAATCCAGATCCCTAAAACCACAAACACATATAAACAAATCAGAACTTGAGAGAGAAAGAGAAGACGGGGTAATAGGATGGAACAGATGATAGTGGGAAGATGGGCCCGAACTTCAGCTTCTGAGATTACGAACCTTGCTCCATCCCTTCTTCCAGGAATCTCCCACCACCTTCATCCCCTTCTTCATTAAATCCTTGAGCTCCTTAGCCCGCTCCTTCATCTGCTTCTCGAAGTCCGCCATATCCAAGAGAGAGAGAGAAGACTTCGTGGTCTTCCTGATCTGAGAGAGTATGTACTAGATATTTTTCAACAAAATACATATATATAGGAAAATGATTCTATGCTTTTGACATCGGAAAAAAAAAATCGGTTTTTTTTTTTTATATTTAGATTATTTAAGACAAATTCATACACACAACACAACGCATATACATAGACTCGAATCCTGAACCTCTTAGTTGAAAGCCTAAGGACTCAACTAATAGGCCAAAAAGAGTTGTGTAATCGGCGGGATTTCAAAATCAACGACAGAGAGTGGAGCATCGCCATTGGATTCCACAATGTGGAGGGTCCTGATTAAGGATTCTCTTAGTGATGAGAGAAAAAAGAGTGGAACAGTAACGGCAAAGGAAAGAAACGGCTTATTCTGTATTTAATTCCGAGCGTCAGGGAATAAGCATTGATTTGAGGAGCCAGCAAAATATTCATTTATTCGGCAGCGAGAATATAAATAGGCGAATTCTTTTATTCAGAGCCGTACTTTTTTTTTTCTTATTTTTTATTTAGAGCCGTACTTAAATCATGTTTTAAGTGAACATATAAACTCAATTCAAATTTTCATAAAACTACAAAAAATATTTTATATTTTTTAAGAAAACATAAAACTATTTTTAGTTCTTTTGGAAAAAAGCCAAAATTATTTTAGTTTTTTTTTTTTTTTTTGAGATTGTAAAATGATTATGAGTTCGCCTTTTTTCTATTTAGAATTTCAAAGCCAACAGTGAATTTTTTCTGCTATAAATAGAAATGAAAATTGGGGCGTTTTTGTCAAAAAATTTCAATTAGGGCGCGAACGAACATGCCGAATCGTTGGTCTCACTATAAATTCATTTTATATAAAGCTTGTTTCATATTTCAAACAAAAAGAATCTTATTGAATTATTAAATAGCTTTACTTTTTAGATTTTTATTAGCTTAATAAATAAGTATTATGAAGCCTACTAACAAACAATTATCATAGAATTTATTTGTGAACATATGAGCAAGTGTTTTCTTAGCTACCAAATGAGATTATTCAAGAACATATTAGTGAGTATTTTGAAGGTACGAAAAGAGTCTGTTCATATACGAATGAGCTAAGAAAAATTTATTATTCTAATAACAAGCTTGTTCATGAATATTATAAATAAGCAATCAAAACATGATCAAATATCTCTTGTTATTGAACAAATTTATTCTAATAAAATATTTTTTGCAACACTTTAAATCAATTTTTTGCAACACTTTAAATTGCTTTAGTGGCAATTTTAACCACAGCAAAATATTTTGCAGCTTTTTTAAAATTGTTGTATGTCTGCTGTGATTGTTATCCGCTGCAAAGACTTTTAGTAGCAGTTTTCCAACCGGTCATTAATTTTTGTGACAATTTTAAATCGTCGATAATCTAAAAAATTGTAGCGGTTTTAACTACCCCTAATCTAGAAGAATAGTGGAGGTTAAAACCGCTACTAATATTACATAAATTAATAATAATAATAATAATAATAATAATAATAAAATTAAATAAGTAAACTAAAATTCATTCATCAATGTAATTGCTACGAATTCGCTTGAACAAAATAAATATTACATTAAATCATCTATAAATATAAATAAAAATGTTGATGTACAAAATCTAGTTCATATAAAATATTTTTTAACTTTTATACAAATAAATAAAAATTAACTACACGTGGTGGCCTTCTTCGTCATCAACTCTCAATTGTACATATACTACCAACCACTTTATATCAACTCTATCATAGACAAATGTACGATACCAAGTTGTAAATAAATAAATAAATACTAAGAGTAATAGATAGAAATATGAAAGTTAAAAACTATTGACCTCATTACCACTAATAAACATGAGATCACGTTTAAATAAATCCTGAATTGTTGTACCTTGTACAAGAAACTCTGGTTTGATATGACCTAATTGTTGCTTCCCTTGCTGTTATAAGTCAAGATTTAGGAATTTTTGCAACCTGCAATGCTCAAATTAAAAGTTTTTTTCTATTTAGTTTACTTCATGCTAAATACTTACAAATAAATGAAGTAGACTACATGCAAATAAACACATACTAGATATGACCAGTGATCTCTAAGATGCAACCTGAAATAAATAAAATTACAAATAACACCTTGTTAGATTAATGCTATCCAGAAAAATAGGTGTGCCAACCTACAATATATAACTAAAATTACACATAACACCTTAGAAAATCCTTCATCACTATACCTTAGTTAATGATCAATCAGATGTTAGCTAGCTTAATTACTTGTCCAGTGTAGTCTTGTTAACCCAGACGCCAGCATCCCAAAGCTGTGTCCACCTATGTAGTTAAACTTTGCATTAAGAAAACATTATGTGAGTTAATATTATCAATAAAGCATTTTATGTGAGTTTATTATTATCTCTATTTCATTCGAAAGAAATTTCAGGCAAAATACATGGTGATGATTAAAAAAAATGCATGCTACCCGAATTATAAGGAAAGTAACGGGTTTCAAAATTAAAATTAATGTTGTTGCCACCACATATTTCATTCGTACTATGAGGAAAGTATCAGTTTAGTGTGACAACAAACCCATGTGTTCATACTCTGCATGAGTGTTGTGGTCCCATAACCAAACTAAACAGTACTCTAGATTGAGCTCTTTAGGAAAATTACGAACACAAGGGTATGCCATCTCTAGCTTGATATTTTACCTTCCAAACAAAGTGAAAAATCATTGTACAAATATAGAAACTACGTAAGAATATCTCAATCCATGAACCTTAGCAACTACTTCATTCGTTCAAATAATATGAACATAATATATTTTTATTCAACAATTAATTGTGAGCAAGGTAGAGTATGGCTAGGGCATGAATCATTCAATGGAGTAGGGTAATTAATGAGGAAATCTAATGGCAATGTAAGTTGTTGATAAAGTCTATAAAGCCAATGGTTTAAATCGCTGTTGAAAATAAGTAATGGCAGTGATTTTACAACCGCTGCTATAAAATACTGCATTTTTTTAATTTTTAATTTGGTAGTAATGATTCAAACTACTGCTATAGGAGATATATATAGTTGTAGTTTGAAAACTACTGCTAGCTAATGCTGTCATTATACTCTCTTTTTAGTAGTGTTTGTAAAGCTGCTATAGAGAATCTAGTACAATTTTTTTTAAAGTAGTGAAAACATAGTGATCAAATAAAATATATGGTTGCAATCTGAAAGCAAAATAGTGAGAAAGATGTCCTAAACAAAACCTTGACCAATCCTATATAAAGTATTAATAAAGTTTTATAACGAGTGTGCTTATGATCTCTATATCGAATATGAATTGAACTTATGAGTGAACTTTTTATAGAGATTCGTGTCAAGCTAGTTCATAAGTTTTAAATAAAATAAATTTGGAATTAAGAGAAGCCAGATGATCTTATCTAATTTTATCTCCTAAATCAAATTTTAACTATTTATATAATCATGCAGATGTTATTATAGTTTTAGTAAATATTTTCCTTATTTTTCTTATGTTTATTAGTTTAGATTGATTTTTATTTGTTTATCATAATTAATCACTATTTTTTATTATTTTTTTAATCATAATTAATTACTATTTTTCTTCATTTTTTGTTAGTTTAGGGTGAATTGAATTGAAGTGGCCAAAAACTTTTATGGATTAAATTGAATGATTTTACAAATACTAGAAATAATGTAATATATTAAAGACATGAAATTAATCACCATTTTATCAAAATTTGAAGATAAATGATGAGTTCAAATGGCTTAGGTAGCACTACTAATTTAATAGAGGTAAGAAATGGAGCATTTTGTGTGGATTTAATCACCATCTAATTGACTTAATTTGAATTTATTTATTTTATGGAAAAAATCTTTTAGTGGCTGATGGTCAATAATTCTTACTCTGTATTGCTGCAATAGAAAAATGACAAAATTTTAAATAGGAGTAGCTGATAAAAAAAAAAAAGTAGGCAAAAGAAGCATGCCAAACTGTAACTTAGTAAGGAGCCAAATTATCAAAGAGTTTGACATATTCAATTGAATGCAACAATTCATTAGGTGCATTCACATGAATTAAGTCAGCTATCAGTGCTTCTCAGGTATTGTAATTTAATGAATTAAGAGATTATATTATTATTAATTATTAATTAAATAAATGAAATTAAGCGAGTATAATATTTTTAAATATAGTGATGTCAAAATCAGGTCACGGGATGAGTTTGGGTCCAACTCGGAACTGACCTGACATGTTTTTACAAACGGGTCGATTTTTTCGGACTTGAACCCGACCCGTTTCGGGTCCGGGTCAACCCAAAATTGACTTGTTTCGGGTATATTTTACTAATTTTTTTTATTTTATTTAATTTATTTAAACTTAAATCAACTTAAGGAAAAATTTACTTCAATCAATTTAAAATAAGCCAAGCTTAATTCAATTAGGAAAACATGGTTTATTATTTTTTGGAAATAACATTCATAACAATCTTTTAAAACCATCCTAAATTAAAAATGGGTCAAATCTGGTTGATTTCAGGTTTTCGGGTCAACTCGAACCCGACCCGATTTTACAAATCGGTCGAAATCCCTAACCCGAACCTGACCCGGTTCAGGTTCAGGTTGACTTGAACCCAGAATTTTCGGGTCGCATTTTCGGGCCAGATCAAATATTAACACTTCTAATTAAATAGATGTTAAATTAAGTATATTAAGAAACAAATTAATTACTAATTAACTTAAATAATTATATAATATAAATAATTAATTAATATATTAGAGATTTAATCTAATATTATCCCAAATATATCAAAATTATATTATATTCCAAAACTTTTATTATTGCTAATGTTAAATATATAATAACTTAAATAAATATTAAATTAGTGAAATTAAAGTTTAGTTAATGTTTTAATGATATATTATGCATTATTAATTTAAATGAAGTTAATTCTTTATTTCGGTTGGCAAAAAGGTAAATAATACATTAAATTTAATTTTTTTATGAATAAGTATATTTTTTCGATTTATTAAAATTTCTAGTCAAATTGATATATATAATTCAATAGTAGCAAGAATAATTAAAATATTATTATTTTCTAAATCTAATTTTTTTATGTTAAATAAATAATAGAAATATTATAAATTTGCATTAGTTATTGAAGGCTATGGCATTAGATTTTCGGGCAATGTTATTATTAATAAAGAGCATAGGATCCTGTATTGTTGTCACATTGTTCTTTAAGGTCATTTAGTTGATGTTATTGCTGGCAAAAATTTGTTATATTACATGAGCTATAACACAGTAATGTCCAATGGACTAATCAAGTAGGAGATGGTCTAATCAAGTAGGAGATGGTGTAGATTTGCATAAATGATTTTTTTATAAATGTGCAATTGTTTTTAAAGGCTGGAAAATATTTATGGCATTGAAATCATTTATTATAAATGTGCATTTGTTTTTAAAGGCTGGAAAATATTTATGGCATTGGATTTCCCACAAAATTATTATTCATAGCATATATATAGCATCTCGTATTTGTTGTCTCATTATTATTCCTTACGGTCATTTATTTAATGTTATTGCTGCACGTTATGTGAGCTATTAAGCTGTAATGTCTAATCAAGTTATTTTTTTTTTTTTTTAGTAGATGGAATAAATTTACATAAATCAATTATTTATTTGATTGTTAAGGTCTGCTTTCTTTAAGCTCTCTTATATAAGTGATGTCTGTGCAGGTAGAGTTGAACATTGAGTGGAGTTGTTTGTGTTAAGTTTGTTTTGCCCAAAATTTGAATTATATATATATATATATATATATATATATATATATATATATATATATATATATATATATATATATATATATATATATTTATATATATATATATATATATATATATATATATGGAGAGAGAGAGAGCAGAAGTTGTTGGAACATGATCATCATGTGGTTGGCATTCATTTTCCTTAGATGCATTATCATGAATTATAACACGAATGATTGATATTAAAAGGCCATCACTAGATCCTGACCATGTTATTCTTTATCATCAATGTGTTTCAGGTGAGGAAGATTTCATTTTGGACATCTATAAGAATCAAATGAAAAGTTATTATCTAGAGATAAGACAAGGAAGTTTTTAAATGTAGGGAACTGATATGACATCCAGCATGAGTTTAAGTTTCACTTTATTTGTTATCTAACTCAAGCCCAAATCCAAGCACATCTGTACATGTTGCTTAAAAAAAGTAATACTTTATAGTCTTCTTTATGTTGTAAGTATTTAGTTGTGTTGTTTATAATGCTAATAGTTATTATCAAATATTTGATAATAATTTAATGCAGTTGATTGAAAAGTTTCAGTTTTTTATTCATTAAAATATATAATGGCTATTTACAGTATATTTAACATAATCTTTGAAAACATAACTAATTAATTGATATTATTAACGTTTTATAGTAGATTAAAAATCAAATGTTATATTGAATTAAAAAAAAACAATATATATATATATATATATATATATATATATATATATATATATAAAGATAAAAACCTTCTTTTATTTCATACCAAGATATATGTCTAACTGCTAGTTACCACTCCCTTCAGGTTAAATTGCAAGCACAAGATATGTTTGTATATTATTCCAAAATTTTATATAGGCACAGTAATAAAATGTTTAATTTATGCCAGCCATACCAGATCCATCAATCTATATGAACCCTCTCTCCATAAGCTCTATATTGGTGAACTGAACTCTCCTAAACTACCTCATCACATAGTCTGAAAAATACCACTCAACATATTTCCAGCTAATGATTGGGACATGGGTCGTCCATATCTCCATACCAACTCCAAACTGGTGAGGAAGCACGGCTATAATTTATTTTGTAAATGGAGCAATGGTAACATATTAAATACCACTTGTACTTATAAGTTTCTTTTTAAAAAAATATTCTAAGCTTATTAATGGACATCTTTATGAAGCTAACTAGCTACAATTTATTTAGCTCATCCTTATATGACATTGTGTTGCCGCCTGGGATCTCTCATATCTTGTCCTCAGCCCACCTACATGTTTGAAATTATTAAGAATGACCTTGTAATAAAAGTTAATTATAAATGAATTGAATAAGGATAAACCTTAAACTTGCACCCGAGTAGCTTCCCCCTAAATCATAAATATGGGGAACTCAAAGGGTCGATCAACTAACATGAAGGTGCACTCAAAACCAAAATTGGGGAAGTGTTACACATCTTGCTTTGTATGTGCATGTGGGTTATGTCTCATAACACAAGTCTCTATAAAGTTGTGATAGAATTACACTTTGATGGACTTCATCCCAAATGTGTTCAAATTTATAAGTAGAGGGAGTTAGTGCAATGAGATATGTGTTCTATTAAGTTTAAGAAAACAACCTAACATGAATAGAGTTTACACATGAATGTGCATCAAATTGAACCCGACCCGTTTCGGGTCCGGGTCAACCCAAAATTGACTTGTTTCAACTATATTTTACTAAATTTTTTTTATTAATTTAATTTATTTAAACTTAAATTAACTTAAGGAAAGATTTACTTCAATCAATTTAAAATAAGCCAAGCTTAATTCAATTAGGAAAACATGGATTATTATTTTTTGGAAATAACATTCATAACAATCTTTTAAAACCCTCCTAAATTAAAAATGAGTCAAATCTGGTTGATTTCAGGTTTTTGGGTCAACTCGAACCCGACCCGATTTTACAAATCGGTCGAAATCCCTACCCTAACCTGACCCGGTTCAGGTTCAGGTTGACTTGAACCCAAAATTTTTGGGTTAGATCAAATATTAACACTTCTAATTAAATAGATGTTAAATTAAGTATATTAAGAAACAAATTAATTACTAATTAACTTAAATAATTATATAATATAAATAATTAATTAATATATTAGAGATTTAATCTAATATTATCCCAAATATATCAAAATTATATTATATTTCAAAAATTTTATTATTGCTAATGTTAAATATTTAATTACTTAAATAATGTTATTGTTGTCACATTGTTCTTTAAGGTCATTTAGTTGATGTTATTGCTGGCAAAAATTTGTTATATTACATGATCTATAACACAGTAATGTCCAATGGACTAATCAAGTAGGAGATGGTCTAATTAAGTAGGAGATGGTGTACATTTGCATACATGATTTTTTTATAAATGTGCAATTGTTTTTAAAGGCTGGAAAATATTTATGGCATTGGATTTCCCACAAAATTATTATTCATAGCATATATAGCATCTCGTATTTGTTGTCTCATTATTATTCCTTACGGTCATTTATTTAATGTTATTACTGCACGTTATGTGAGCTATTAAGCTGTAATGTCTAATCAAGTTATTTTTTTTTTTTTTTAGTAAATGGAATAAATTTACATAAATCAATTATTTATTTGTTTGTCAATGTCTGCTTTCTTTAAGCTCTCTTATATAAGTGATGTCTGTGCAGGTAGAGTTGAACATTGAGTGGAGTTGTTTGTGTTAAGTTTTCTTTGGCCAAAACTTGAATTATATATATATATATATATATATATATATATATATATATATATATATATATATATGGAGAGAGAGAGAGAGAGCAGAAGTTGTTGGAACATGATCATCATGTGGTTGGCATTCATTTTCCTTAGATGCATTATCATGAATTATAACGCGAAAGATTGATGCATTATCATGAATTATAACGCAAAAGATTGATATTAAAAGGCCATCACTACATCACTAGATCCTGACCATGTTATTCTTTATCATCAATGTGTTTCAGGTGAGGAAGATTTCATTTTGGACATCTATAAGAATCAAATGAAAAGTTATTATCTAGAGACAAGACAAGGAAGTTTTTAAATGTAGCGAACTGATATGACATCCAGCATGAGTTTAAGTTTCACTTTATTTGTTATCTAACTCAAGCCCAAATCCAAGCACATCTGTACATGTTGCTTAAAAAAAGTAATACTTTATAGTCTTCTTTATGTTGTCAGTATTTAGTTGTGTTGTTTATAATGCTAATAGTTATTATCAAATATTTGATAATAATTTAATGCAGTTGATTGAAAAGTTTCAGTTTTTTATTCATTAAAATATATAATGGCTATTTACAATAGGTATATTTAACATAATCTTTGAAAACATAACTAATTAATTGATATTATTAACGTTTTATAGTAGATTAAAAATCAAATGTTATATTGAATTAAAAAAAACAATATATATATATATATAAAGATAAAAATCTTCTTTTATTTCATACCAAGATATATGTCTAACCACTAGTTACCACTCCCTTCAGGTTAAATTGCAAGCACAAGATATGTTTGTATATTATTCCAAAATTTTATATAGGCACAATAATAAAATGTTTAATTTATGCCAGCCATACCAGATCCATCAATCTATATGAACCCTCTCTCCATAAGCTCTATATTGGTGAACTGAACTCTCCTAAACTACCTCATCACATAGTCTAAAAAATACCACTCAACATATTTCCAGCTAATGATTGGGACATGGGTCGTCCATATCTCCATACCAACTCCAAACTGGTGAGGAAGCACGACTATAATTTATTTTGTAAATGGAGCAATGGTAACATATTAAATACCACATGTACTTATAAGTTTCTTTTTTAAAAAATATTCTAAGCTTATTAATGAACATCTTTATGAAGCTAACTAGCTACAATTTATTTAGCTCATCCTTATATGACATGGTGTTGCTGCCTGGGATCTCTTATATCTTGTCCTCAGCCCACCTACATGTTTGAAATTATTAAGAATGACCTTGTAATAAAAGTTAATTATAAAGGAATTGAATAAGGATAAACCTTAAACTTGCACCCGAGTAGCTTCCCCCTAAATCATAAATATGGGGAACTCAAAGGGTCGATCAACTAACATGAAGGTGCACTCAAAACCAAAATTGGGGAAGTGTTACACATCTTGCTTTGTATGTGCATGTGGGTTATGTCTCATAACACAAGTCTCTATAAAGTTGTGATAGAATTACACTTTGATGGACTTCATCCCAAATGTGTTCAAATTTATAAGTAGAGGGAGTTAGTGCAATGAGATATGCGTTCTATTAAGTTTAAGAAAACAACCTAACATGAATAGAATTTACACATGAATGTGCATCAAGAATGTAGCCGAAGGAAAATTATTATAAGATTCTTTGTAATATGTCCATCGGAGCCACTTAAGGGGAACCATTAAATCCAACTAAGGGGTTCCCATAGTAAAGCTTGCTTGAACTTGTTTATTCGTTGGATCATAGTAGATAGTCTTTCGCTCGGGGTGACCACCAAGTACCTCATCATAACATTCTAGCCAACTCTCCCATCATAAACAATGTCCCATGATAATTAGCATGACAAGTGTAGGGCTATCAACTCTAACATAAAGCAGAACTTGAACATCTTGGAGTTAATAATCATCTCCCAAATTGTAATGCAAAAAGTTTTTGTTGATGGGCACCACCTCTTTACTAATGTTGTAATAAGATTATAGTCCAATAAAATAAAATTTAGGCAGTGGAGGTATTCCAATCCAATCATACACAAAATGTATGTCATGTGGGGGTACTTAATGGGCCATTCACTTGGCATATGTAGATGTGTAGAAGCAACCAAAGGAGAGGTCAAAAATAAAAAATTAAAGGAAACGATTAAAGCATACTATAACTTGAGACTATTAAGAAATGTTGATCAATTTTGCATACCAGTTCTAGGGTTCATTGTCCTATGTGACATGTCTAATGAAGAGATACTCAGCGATACATCTACAATGCACTCCTTTATCTCTCAAACAGTATGCCTGCATGAATGATGGTGGCTTGACATACCTGGGTTGTTTGCTATGATTTTGTCAATGATATGTAATTTTTAATTAGAGAAGGCTATATACAACTTATATTAAGTATGGAGGAAAGGAAAATTTCTAAAATGTGGCTTAATCTTGAATGAGCTAGGATTATTTGGGAAGGTGGCCCGACTATGTCCTAGGTTTTTTATAGAAAATACAAGCCCAAAGTGAGGTTAAAGAATGCTCATCCATCCATCATATTCTAAATTCTACTTAATTATGGCCTACCAACATGGCGCTAAATGCTGGGGCTAGTAAGGGGATTATTTTGTACTCCTCATTAAATGGAGGCCATATTTCTTTTTTTGGATTAATATTGAATAATCCCAAGTAGCTCTTCATTTAAAATTATAACAAGTAAAAGATGATATAAATGAGATGTAATCCTAGGTCCTCGCTCTAATCCTAGCAATAATGTGTGCATATGCATGTGATATAATTGAGGATTATTACATATGCACATGCATGCATCACTACTTTTAATCTCGGCCTTATTGGGCCTGACAAGATATGTCAAAATTTTAAAATTCATGATTATTTATCATAATTAGCTTAGGACACTATTGTGCCTCTTGTTCAAAGCATTCTAGGATGATCTTCATCAGTGGAACATTGCTCGAATCACCTCACTCTATTGAATTTGATGGATACTTTGAATGCTTTTAAAATAATTCTATATGGTTGTAGTATATAGCCATGATCAACCCTTATATTAGTAATCCCAATGCACTTCTAATAATGTTGTTAAAGAATTTGGATGCATTCATCATCATAACACAATAACGTCAGCTTTTATTGAGTAGAAGGGCTCCACTTTAACACATCTCGTTCGACTAGCCAGTCAAAAGTTCTTGTTTCTCATTTTTATGTCATTCATATTGTGGTTGAAATGGTTGGTGTCATCCATATTTTTTTCCCAATACATCTTATCATTAAGGCACTCACTATTAGCAATGCCTAGCTATAGTATAACCTTCTTAAAGTTCACACATATATGATGTAGATAATGTTAGTGGGTGGCATTTGGAAAAACTTCCAAACGCCCTCCCACAACTCTGGGTGCTTATCAAAGATTATGCATATGTCTTTACATTCTCTAATAGATGGAAAAAGGTCATGGAGTACTTATAGAAATGGCCAACTCTATGATTTATTACTTTCTGCTTCGATAATAACAAATTCAAGCATATATAAACCACCATTGCTATTGATTCCAATTGTGATAAGGAGGGTAACCCAGTACTTGCCCAACAAGAAGGTCTCATCCAAACTAAGGACCAAATGATAGTAGCGCCACGTCCCATCAATTGAAGCTCCAAATGCCTAAAATATCCCTTTGAATTTAGAGTTATCTACAACTTAGATGTTGTAGATAGTGCCCAACATGACAATATGAGTAGCCTCCATGAAGTAGAAGAGGAACCAGTATGAGTCTTTGTAACTACCAAAGATGATTTGAATTACCTTACGACGTGCATCCCATGCCTTAAAATAAGACACCTTAATGTAAAATTTTGATTTCATTCTAATGATTATCTCTCTTGGCTTTTATGTCAAGTTGTTGGAAGAGGATGACAATGATGTTATTACTAATAAATTTTGAAGTACTATTGCAATGGTATGTTACCACTATGGGATGGGTACAAGTGTGTTGAGGACCACTCTTTCATATTTCCTAAAGGCCACCTAATCTCTTGCTATGTGTGGCATGTATGCACTAGAAACATGGATGTTGTGGATGGTTGTGCTTAGTACATAAGATGGTTAGCCTAATCTTATTAGAGATGTATTTATCGTACTCAACATTGTTCCTGATCGACCACCCATTTACTACACATTGAAGGGCTTCCCTTGTATGGATATTTAGACCTTCATATAGTCCAGTTGGGAATATAGCTTCCGATATGTTAATCACATTTAGTGTTGGGGCATTGAAGTTATCTGGAACATCCCATTGCTCTATCATATGGATTATTTCAATAAATTTGTAATCAGCTAACGTCCCTTCCAAATCAACTCGATTTTTCTTAGCTTGTTCCTACAAGAACTCATAGTATGGTATCTTTGTGTTTGGATCATCGAAGAGCTATTAAAGAATGTCACCTTCAGGGACACCACTAGAGTTTTCATTAGTTCCACTATCCATTATCTATTATGCATTTACATCACCTTTGTTAAATTCATCATTTTCTTTATGGTTAGGTTGGGGCTATAAACCGTCTTGAATATAAGGTCTGAATAGGTGGTGATCCTGGAAGTACTCAGACAAGGGTAAGTCTACATTTGGTTGATTATTGACCCTTACACGTGATTGAACTTACAATTGCACAAAATTAAACTATTGCTAGAATTTTTCTAGCCTGCCAAATAATTATATATTTACTCCGGACCACTAAATTTCATCGGACTTTCGTCAAACATCCGCCCGACAACCAACTTTCATCAGTCTTTCACCTGGCCACCAACTAATGTTAGATTTACGCTTGTTCAGTGACTATTACCAAAATTTTGTCCAGCCACCAACTATTGCAAGACTTACACATGACTACTGAATATCATCAGATTTCCTCCCAACCACGATCGTCTACTATGGTCTTTTTAACCTACATCACCCAAGTGTTTTTGACCTCTATCACCTAACAACTATGGTCTATTTGACCACTATAACCTAATTACAATCCTTCCAAGAACCTTCATCTAACTAAGGTCTTTTCGATCTCCATCGCCTGACTATGATCTTTCTGACCACCATCACTCACTAACTACAATCTTTCTGACCTCCGTCACCCTATTACAGTCTTTCTGACTTCTGTTGCTCGACTATGGTCCTTCCAACAACTTTGAGCTGACTATGATATTTTTGACCTCCATCGCATATCAACTACGGTCTCTTTGACCATAATTTCCATATTGAGGTCTCCCTGACCATCATCTTCATACTACAGTCCTTTCAACCACCATTACTAGACAACGATTCTTTTAACCTCTGTCACCTGCCGACTATGGTCCTTCTGACCTCCATCACGAGACTATATTCTTTGCAACCTCTGTCATCTGATTACAGTCTTTTTTACCTCTATCGTCAGCCAAATACTATCCTTCCATCATCTGACAATGGTTTTTATGACATCCTTCACTTGCTAGCTATGATCCTTCCAACCACTATCATCTCACTACGATCTTTCTAACCTCTGCCACCTGTTGACTATGCTGTTGCCTACCAAAAAAAATATGTCAATAATGATTCTTTAAATTCTCATTGTGTATTTCACTCTATATGATTTATATTTACTAAATCAAGCTAAGTACTTCCCCCAAAGGAATGACCTCTTTTTTAATCGACTATAAATATAAGTGGATTTATTCAAACTAGCCAAGCCCTATGATTTTTCCTCCTTTTAAGGGTTTTCAAATAAAAACTCAGGTGTCTCTTATGATTTATACAACCTTCTCTTTTATCTGATTATGTTGTAGATCTTCATACAAAGCTTAGATGTTAAGCGTTATATTATAGGATACAATTGTTTGGCATCGCCTGTTGGAACATCATTCCTAATTGGTGGACAACTTTTGCTAGAATCTCAAAGGTCATACATGTCAACATTTTAACATAAGTTATTCCTACATCAACTTTATGGGAATCAAATTTGGACTGGGGAGTAATCTTGACTACAATAATGGCCAAGAAAATTCGTCCAATAATTCCATTATTTCATGATTCTTTATTCACCAATTTTTACATTAATCTTCTATTAGATATATTTCATGAAAGGAGTTTTGAAAAGATTAATGTTTCCTTTTCTAATTTATTCCTTGATTTAGATATTTGCTTAAAAAGTTTTTGAGTTTTTAAAAGAACTTGATCTTGGATTAATAATTTCTAAATTTCTAACATTTTTGGGTTATGCATTGTCAATACATTCCTTTTTAAGTTTTTGAATAAAAACAAGATGTAACTTTCTCATTTTGAGAATATTTGATTATTTAAAAAACAAAATGTCTTCACCCGATCAGGGATCGTTTGATATTTTATTAGTCAGTTTTTACTGTTTTGGTTTTATGTGCACCTCTTCTTTTTGATAATGTCAAAGGGGGAGAACATTATGCTATTTTAGTTTATCTATTTTAGTTTATCTTTACCTAGTTATTTGTTTAATTTTACTTATTTTAATTTCAAAATTAATAAAAATTAAAAAAGAATGAAAATTTGTTTTTCCCCTATTTTTAAAATTTTTATCTTAGTGTGGGGGAGCTTAGATGAAAATACTTTTAGTTTACAACTTCACCAGTAATATTTTCCATCATCAAAAAAGGGGTGATTATTACAACTCGAGCTCATGAGTTTTATGTTTTTGATGATAACAAACATATTTATATCTCATAGTATTTTTCATTCTATATTTGTTTATGTGTATACTAATATTTCATGAATACCATGTAACATCAAACAAAGAATCAGAGATCAAGATTGGGTTGAATAAGGTTATGTTATAAAGGGTCTGTAATATTCATTAATATAATTTTGATTTCTTGAGTCAAATCCTGTAAGGGAGTATGCTTTCTTGGTGACTATATACACACATACTCAGGGGAGTGAGATCTAGTTAAAATCAAAAGTTTAAGTTTTGAACTAATCTTATTGGATAATTTTGTATCATCTAAGATGATCCTTTATGATCTTGAAAAATAGCCGCCAATGATAATTTAGGCAAGGTTTTAAGATTCAATTTTTTTTAATCATCCTAGATGATTTAGATCATCCTGAAAGATCAATACAAATAATGATTAAATTGATCATGTGACTAGGGATTAATTATGGTTAAAAATTTCAATTAGATCCTAGATGATTTGTATATCATACCGAACGATGTTTACCGACATACTTGATTTTCCTAAATCTTCTAAAATGAAATATCATAATTTTTCTTCTAATCATCCAGGATGATCTTCTAATCATCCAGGACGATCCACAATATCATCCTGGATGATTAGTACAAATTTGATAATATCATCCAGGTGAATGTCCTGGACTATCAAGTTAAATTTTGCACATTTCCCTAGACGATCTTGCAATCGTACTAGATAATATTTGGCACCAGAATTCAGTTTTTAGAGTTTTCTAAAGCCCTCCTTTTAATCACATCATATGAAACAATTCTGTGATCATCCTAGAAAATATTTGGCGCTAGAATTGAGTTTTTAGGGTATTCTGAAGTCTTATTTTTTAGCATATCGTACGGGATAATCCTGTGATCGTCCTAGATGATTTTTGCTGCCAAGATTAATTTTTAAGGTTTTTTAAAACCCTTTATTTAAGCTTATTCAAGGCACTTGGTAAGTGTCTTTAGTAGCCATTGAAGCTTCATTCTTTTGGAGAAAACTTGAAGAGAGAACTTGAAAGGGAGAGAGGAAAGGGTGGAGATCCTTGGAGGGGGTTTCAATGGAGTGTGGAGGGGATTTCACACGGTTGCTCTGGTAAGCTTGCACCATAGCACCATCGAATTTAAGGTTCTTCTTGAGGGAAGTTTTGGGAAAAAGAAGATATCTTTAGTGTCAAAGGACCCGGCTACTACGCTGCACCGGGGAAGGTGGCAGTAATTTTATAAGGGCTTCTCCGCCTAGCTATGGGGCCTGAAGGAGTGTAACTAATGGTTTAATGCAATATTTAGAGGGTGCCTCCGAGGAGTGGACGTAGGTCAAGTAAGACTGAACCACTATAAATCTAGTGTGTTATTTCCTTTATTATTTTATACTTTATTTTATTACGATTAATTATTTGGATGAAATCTCTGATTAATCTTTTTATTACTGATTTTTTTGTTGTTGTAAGATATAAAAAGATAATTCTTTTAGTTAAAGCAATTTTAAATATCCAATTCACCCCCCTCTTGGTTAGCCTCGTGACTAATTCATAAGGGCTTAACATCCTTGACGAACTTTCAACTTCTCCGCCCGTGGGTAGAGTCTAGATAATTCAACCTATAAGGATGAGGTACTGAACCTGGGGAGATCTAGTATTTTTAAAATATTATTTTATAAGCCTTTTTAAATTTTATGCATACCTAATTTGGAGACTTCAACTAATATGCATTACACTAAAAAATAATTAAAACAAAAAAAATATAATTGTATTAGTTATAAAAGCATTTTACTATATATAATTACAAGGCAACTTCAGAACCTCTCTAGACGTCTGCCATAATTTCCAAAAACTTAGCCACCCACCCTTCTTTCAGAAAGACTAGACAACATGGATTTTATAAGACTAGGTGGTTAGGTGTATTTCCTTTTCAGGCAATATATAAGTCAACAATATATTAGTTAAGATATGGGTGTCAGTGTAGTGTGTAGAACCCTAAACCCACTCTATATTTAGGGTTCAAGGCTACTATTATCAGTGTTTTACAATATGCCTCATCGGCAAGTAAGTCTTCTATCCTTTAGAGGCTATAAATCTTATATGTCCATGTCACATGGATGATGCCACCTCCATCCTTCTCTCTTGTATGCTTTAAGTACAGTATTATTTTTCCCTTTTTAGGAGTTTTTACGTAAAAACTCTGGTCTCTTATGAAAGTTACACCATTCTCTTCTATTTGATTGTGTAGGATCTTCGTACAAAGCTAAGACGTTAAACTACATATTTTTGTATCTCCGTGAATATTCCAGGACACAATAATTAATATTCAATCAAATAAAGTATATATTTGAATTAATTAAAAAATTTCATTAATATAGATAATTAATTAAATGATACCAACATTGAGTGGAGTTGTTTGTGTTAAGTTTGTTTTGCCCAAAATTTGAATTATATATATATATATATATATGTTATTCTTATTAATTATAGTTTAAATATTATATTCTATGTTGAAATCAGATTAAATATAATTTCATTATTCCATTTTAAGTTGATATAAGGAAATTAAATAAAAATATGATATCACAAAAATGAAAATTTAAACTTCTAAAACAAGTAATTAAGAAGTTAAGCATCATTTAACTTGTTTTAGCACGAATCCTATTCGGAGATTTAACCCAAAGGATTTACTAAGATTTACAGAATTTAGCTCTACGTAGATCTTACATGTAAGCAAATTGCCCTTAAGAGCCATTAGGTGTGGGCACTTTAACAAAATTACTTATAAAATAAGGGCTCATTTGATAACAAATGTAAATATTATAGGAAGACAGACTAATTTTCATTCTTTATTAAAGATAAAATAGTTATATTTTATAAATTTTTATTAAGATTCTTCATGTTTCCAGTATTTTCTTTGACTTTTTTTTATTTCTTACTTCATATACAATTAAATTTTTTTATAGTATATTTATTAGGATAATAAACCAACATTAACTTGGCCGTTCTTATTTTGTTTATGGCTGTTTCATGAAAATAATCAAATGGTCACCTCTCCTCGACCTGTCGGAGGCATTGTCGATCGTCCCTGTGTGGGTATCTTTTCCAGGCTTGCGTCCTCACCTGTTTTCTCCTAAAATTTTATTTGGATTGGGATTGATTTTTGGGTGACCGATTCAAACTGATAACGCTATGGCTGTGGGATCGCATCCCTCAATCGCTCGTCTACTGGTTGAAATTGATATATCTAAATCTCACCCGGAATCGGTGTGGTTGGGTCTGGAGAAATTTGGGTATGTTCAAAAGGTGGTTTTTGAAGGTGTTCCAAGCTTTTGTCAGCATTGTAAGGCTATGGGTCACAAAAAACACAATGCTCTAAGCTGTTTCCTCTTCTCTACCCACCTGTGAATTCGGCTCTCCCTCTGGTGGTTGCCGGTTTAAAACCTTTACTAAATCTTACTGATTCTGTTAGCTCTCCAATCTCGAATCTTATCTCTAATCCTCTCGGTGTAATAAATACGGGTAATGGTGAGGTTAATTTAGCCCCTGGATCTTTGAATTGTGTTGGTGATAGTAATTCTATGGAGGTAGGGGCTTTACCTGTGTTTGTTTCGTCCACTGAAGCCATGGTTTCCCCAGTTTTGTTGGATGTTCCTATCGGGTTGGGGGATGATGTTTTACATGTTAATGGTGTTGGTGTTGTTTCAACCCCTTTGAGGTCTCTGGTTGATATCAACTGTAGTGAAGGGAAGTTATGCAATGTTGTGATTGGGTCTGTTGAACCGACTATTGTCTCTACTTTACCGGACATAAATGCTGTTAATAATGATGAGTGTGTGTTGGTGGAGAATTTAAATGGGAATTCGATGTGCTCCAATAATTGTGTTAATGTCCCGGTTCACATGGTGGAAACGATTAATATGGTGACTCATTTGAACTCTGGTTTTGGTATGAGGGATCAAGTGGATTGGCTACATGTATCTTCTGATAGTGAATTTGAATCCGAGCACTCGGATTGTGGTTTCATTTCACCGGATTTTTGTGGGGGATCTGACCCTGGGAATGACTTCTCTCTGGTTCGTGTTAGACCAGGTCGTTCGAAGGTTTCTCGTGTGAGGGGCCGTGGAAGGGACTATCGAAGACGTTGATTGCTTGTTGTTTTTTTGTTATCTTTGATGTTCTTTTTGGGCAATGCTTCATTCTGTTCTATCGCCGTGGTGTTCCGCTATGTTTGGGGCTATGATGTGGCTGGGGCTCATGTCCTCGTCGTTTTGCTGGTGGCAACCTTTGGTGCTTTTCGTAGTTGGTTGAATACTGGGCGCTTTTATCACCTTACTGGATGGTCCGTGTGAGGCGTATGGGGCGCTGGAAGCCTCGGCCAAATACTGAGCCCAATTCTCAATGTATTTTGTTTTTTTTCTTTTCTGGTTTGCCATCTTGGTGTTGTAACTATTTCTTTTTATTTAAAAAAAAAAAACTTGGTTGTATATTGGTACATCACAAGGGATAATATTGGATAAATAACAACTAATTTGTTACTTATGTAAAGATAAATACATTTATTGAAGTTGATAATGTTAGTTACTTCTAGAGTCTGATAATAAAAATAATAATAATTGTTAAATTTAAGTACTAAAATGATTCATAGATTACAAATATTTAAGCAACCTCTTAAGGTTCTAATAATTTATTTATTTTTCTGTAAAGCATGTAATTCTCATAATATATCCCTAAAAAATTTAATTAATTTCATTAATTTATCATTCCAATTTTTTACTTAGGAGTACATAATTATCTTCATTAAAAATATTAATGTATAATAATACAATAGGATTTCTAATCAAAATAATCTGCTCCTGATTTACAAAGTTAACTGATTAATTACATGAATCAGTTACAATTTTTTAATTATCCTTGGTTATTATGTATAATTATTGTGGGCTAGTATATTCATGACGATGACGATAGAATGCTAGTATATTCACGGTGATAGAATGAGAGAAATTTTCATCCTATTGATGCACGGAGAACTAGCACACAAACAGGTACTTGAGAGAGAGAGAGAGAGAGAGAGAGAGAGAGAGAGAGAGAGAGAGAGAGAGAGAGAGAGAGAGAGAGAGAGAGAGAGAGAGAGAGAGAGAGAGAGAGAGAGAGAGCAAAGAAACACTAGGAATATTTTACATTGAAAACAAAATGGAAAATCACAGAGCCTTGTCCAGATGAGAAGATTGCACTAAATTTGAGTAAATTATAAATGGTGACCCCTCCCTTAGAGGTGGTACAATTACACTAGTTTGAAGAGTCGGTCAGACTTTATATAGAAACTCAAGAGTTTGAAATGCTAGTAGACAGGACAAAAGTGTAGTAGCAACGGCTGGGAGAAGGTCCAACCGAGATCGATAGCCAGGGCAGAGGTTTGGTGACTATATACTACCGGTAGAGGTCTGGCAGTGGTAAGCGAGCTAGGCAGAGGTCCAATGATGGTTAGCAAACGGGCAGCAGCATTGGTAGATAGACGGGCAATAGTCCGACAACTATCGATGGACAGACCATGGTCCGACTACGATCAACGGCTAGGAGGTGGTTCGACAATGGTTAGACCTAAGTTCGACGGTGGTCAAGGAGAGTCCAACGGTAGTCTGGCAAAAGTCTGACAGTTTAATGGCCATTGGGAGGAGGTCTATTGGTGGTCGGCATCAGGGTAAAAGTTCGATAACTGGGCGGTGGTCCAACAACCGTTGGCGGTTTGGCAGTGGTCCGACAATTGTCCGAGCGAAAGTAAAAAAAAAATTGATGAAAGTTCGATGGTGGTCGGGTGCACAAGTCCAAGCCCTCATCGATGTGAGAAGTGGGGGTCTATTTATAGATTTACATAGAGGTATACCTTGTAAATATGTAAATGATTCAGGAAAAAATTTGGAGTGCTCCATCGGACGACTCATATTGATTCCCTTGATCATAGAGTATTTTTCAAATCTTTAAGTACCTTAAAGATGTTAAGCTATCATAAGCTCATTGGATTTGTCTCACTAAGCTGGTCGATTTGACTATAAGCATGTCATATCTAGAGATCTTGTTGTTATCTAATTAATGCATTAAATCTTCCAAGTTGCTCAAATTCATCAAGCAATAATTTTCATTTTTTTCTTTTTTTTCTTTATTTACTTTTTATCATTTAAAAAATATTATTTTTGGCCCTAAAAAATTCAAAACAAAATTCTCAAATCACCCATTTTTATTTTTATTTTAATTCTCAATTCACCCTTAATAAATCTATAAATACCTCCTTTATTATTTAGGGAGAGGGCACACAGGTTGGAGGCTTTTAGTGGCGATCAAAGTCTGGCCCTTTTACATATGCTCTAGTTCTCCACCAGAAGGGGAAAAATTGTTTAGCAAGAATTGAATACAGGTGGTGACAATCAAGATATGGCCCTCTTATGTAGACTCAAGTTTTCCCTCGGAGGGGGAAACCCTATTCAGAAAGTGTTGAATACCGGTGGTGGAGATTAAGACCCGACCCTCTTACGTAGGCTCTAATTCTCCCATGGTCGGAAAAATCTATCCGACAAGAGTTGAATACCAGTGATAGTGATCAAGACCTAACCCTCTTATGCAGGCTCCAATTTTCCCCTTGAGGGGAAAAATTATCAGACAAGAGTTGAATACCAGTGGTGGTGATTATTACCTAGCCCTCTAATGCATGCTCCCATTCTTCCGTGGAGGGAAAGAACTACCCAATAAGAGTTGAATTATGGTGGCAGTGATTAAGATCTAGCCCTCTTATGTAGGCTCTAGTTCTCCCGCGAAGGGAGAAACATTGTCCAGTAAAAGTTAAATACCGGTGGTGACGATCAAGACCCGACCCTCTTACTTAGGCTCTAGTTCTCTCACGAGGGGCATAAACTATCTAGTAAGAGTAAAATATATGTTGCAATCTAGAAACCCTAGTCTATGATTTTAATGATGACAAATAATGTTGATTGAATTTTTTCATTCTTCATTAAATATTTTGAATGTTACTCACGTCTGTGAATACTAACATTTTAGAGAGATTACACACTGCTCAAGATAATGGAAGACTCAAGACTAGGTAGAATAGGATATGAAGGAGTTTGTAATTTTTTTTTCTTGAGTCTGGCCACAAAATATTGTATGCAGATTTAGTGACCGTGTACACACACACAAGGGCAGAGTTTTTTTTAAAGGAAAAATATTAAATTTTTATATAGATCGTACTATACAATTTTAAATTATATTGTATGATATAATGTAGCTTAACGGCTAACTTCTGTGAACTAGTCACACTATACAATCTTATTCATATAGTATAATTTATTTTCAACCCTAAATCCTTATTGCCAGATTAATTTAAGCTAGTTTTTAAAATTTGAATTTTAAACACATCATATTATACGATGCAAATCATACTATACAAAGATTTGAAAACTTGCTAAAATTAACCCTTGTGATTATTCAATTAAAATAAGTTTAATTAATGATTGATGATCATACCGTATGAATTGGATTGTACCGTATGATGAACTGAGGAAATTTTTGGTCGTACCAAAGATCGTACAAGATGAAACCTAAAATTTTGAACTAATTGTACTTTATGATTTATACATCGTACAAGATTACCTCAATAAACTTAACTGATTGTACTGTAAGAATAGGATTCTACCGGATAATGACATATATGATTTTTGATCATTCCATTCATCCTGTATGAATAAAAGAAATAAAGTATATTATACTGGATAATATTCATATTGTACTATACAAAGTATTGAAAAATTATTACTTATTCATACTCCTTTGTACTAGGATTAGAGTTATTTTAAATTGATCATGTTGTACGATTTGGGATCATAATTTACAAACAAAAATGGCTAATTTGAATTTTTTTAGGATTTCTTGAAGCCTATTATATATATAATATTGTAATTCATTAAAAAGAAGAGAGAGGAATGTGATAGCTGAAGGAACTCTAGAGAGGGTGCTTTTTGAAGAGATTCAAGGTTTGTGAGAGGACAAGGTTAGCTTGTCCATGAGGAAAAGTAGTGTGAGGGGATTACACATTTGCTCTGATCTAGCTGCATGCTTGCTCCTCCTATGGTCTAGGTGAGTCTTGTAAGAGTTCTCTAGGGGGAGAGGCTTCTAGGTAAAAGTCCTCAAAGGTTCTCTACCTTCTCTATGATGGAGAAAAATGAGAAGGTCCACTGTCGTAACCTAGAGGGTGACATAACATCCGACATTCTACCACACCGAGGAAGGTGAAAGTGAGTTTTTGTAAATGCTTCTCTTCATTATTGTGGGAGCAGAAGGAGAGTCTCTTTTGAGAAGTGAAAATCTTAGAGTGGAGAACTCTGGGGGTAGACGTAGGTCAAGGTTGACCGAACCACTATAAAAATTACTAGCGTACTTTTTTAATATTATGCATTTTACTTTTCTTGCATTTTAAATTTTTCTATAACTACAACAACAACATCAAGCCTTTATCCCACTACGTGGGGTCGGCTACATGAATATTTTTTCTCCATTGTGTCCTATTAAAAGTCAAATTCTCGTTTAAATCTAATAAAGAATGGTCATTCCTAATATTTTCTAACCAAGTTTTTTTTGGTCTACCCCTACCTTTCATAACATAAGTCAAATATAATACCTCTACTATCCTAACCAGGTCATCGGAAGGCCGTCGTTTTATGTGACCAAACCATCTAAGGCGACTCTCTCTAATCTTATCTTCTACTGGAGCTACTCCAACCTTTTCACGTATATGCTCATTTCGTATCCTATCTCTAAGGATAAAGCCACTCATCCACCTGAGCATCCTCATCTCAACCACACTTAACTTAATATTATGCTTCTCTTTTAATGGCCAACATTTGGCACCATAAAGCATTGCAGGCCTCACTACCATCTTATAGATTTTTCCTTTAAGTTTGAGGGGTACATTTCTATCACATAACAAGCCTGATGCATTCCTCCACTTCAACCATCCAACTTGAATTCTACTGATAATATCCCCATCTATTTCACCATCACTCTGAACAATAGATCCAAGATATCTAAAACGTGTACTCTTATTAATGACTTGATCACCCAAAGTCACAATCCCCTCACTAGGTCTATTACTACTAAAATTACACTACATATATTCAGTTTTAGATCTACTCAAGCGAAAACCTTTAGACTCTAAGGTTGACCTCCATAATTCAAGTTTACCTTCAACTCCCTCTCTAGTCTTATCAACAAGAAGAATATCATCAGCAAAAAGCATACACCAAGGTACATCCTCTTACAAATGTCTAGTGAGAACATCTATGACTAAAGCAAAAAGATATGTGCTTAAGGCTGATCCTTGATGTAACCCAACCGAAATAGAGAAATACTTAGTCAATCCACCTTGTGTTTGAACACAAGTAATAGATCCTGCATACATATCTTTAATGATTTGAATATAAGCATTATTGACTCCTTTCTTTTTAAGAACTCTCCATAGCACTTCTCTTGGAACTTTATCATATGCTTTTTCTAAATCAATAAATATCATATGTAGATCCTCCTTATTTTCTCTACATTTCTCCATCAAACCTCTTAATAAATGTATGGCTTCCATAGTCGACCTACCCGGCATGAATCCAAATTGATTTTGAGAAACATTAGTATTACGCCGCAACCTATGTTCCATAACTAGCTCCCAAAGTTTTAAAGTATGACACATTAACTTAATACCTCTATAATTCGCACAATCTTGTGCATCACCTTTATTCTTAAAAATAGGAATTAACACGCTCATTCTCCACTCATATGACATCTTTTTAGTCTTCAAAATAGTATAAAAAAGTTTAGTAAGCCATGAAATTCCTTCATCTCCTAAGCATTTCCACACCTCTATTGGAATATCATCAGGTCCAACATCTTTTCCACCCTTCATTTTCTTTAAAGCCTCTCTAACTTCAATTTTACTAATTCGCCGATAAAAACAGAAATCTTTATTTTCATTTAGGGTGCTAAGGTCATTATAGTAAATCTTATTTTCACAATCTTCATTAAAAAGTTTAGCAAAATATCTCATCCATCTTTGTTGAATATCATCTTCTAAGAAAAGTATTTTTTGATCTTCATCTTTAATACACTTCACTTGAACTAAATCCTTACTACTCCTATCTCTTTGTTTGGCTAACTTATACATATATCTTTCTCCCTCTTTAGTATCTAATCTATTATAAAAATCACTAAAAGCTAATGTCTTTGCATCGCATATTGCTTTCTTAGCATCCTTATGAGCCACTTTATATATTTCCCAATTATCAACATTTTTAAAATTAAACCAATTTTTATAACAAAGCTTCTTGTTTTTAATCTTTTCTTGCACATTTGGATTCCAACACCAACTACTTTTACTATTAGGATCTTTTCCCTTTGATACTGCAAGGATATCTTTTGCAATATTCTTAATATCACTAGCCACTTTTTCCCACATAATATTAGCATCCTCATGCACAGACAAAATCTTAAGATCTAAAATCTTATTTCCAAAAATATTTTTGTTAATATTCTTTAAATGCCCCCATCTAATCCTAGAAAATCATTTTACTTTATTTTTTATTTTATGCCCCTTTATCTTAAAGTCCAAAACTAATAATTGATGTTGGGTACATAAATTTTCACTCGGAATAACTTTACAATCTTTGCAATCTAAACGATTTAGTTTTCTAATAAGAAAATAGTCAATATGTGTTGTACTATATCCATTTTTATAAGTGATGAGATGCTCATTTCTTTTCTTAAATAAGGTATTAGAAATTGAAAAATCATAAGCTAAACAAAAATCCAATATGGTCTTGCCACCTTCATTCGTCGTTCCAAATCCATGGCCACCTTGAATGCTTTTAAAATCATATACCTCTCTACCAACATGTCCATTTAAATCTCCTCCAATAAAAACTCTTTCTTCAAGAGGTATCTTTTGTATTAATTCTTCTAAGTCATTCCTAAAATTTAATTTAGAACTCATATCCAAACCTACTTGAGGGGCATAAAGCACTTATAATATTAACAATCTTATCATCAACAACAATCTTTAAAGCTATAATTCTATCTCATATCCTATTAATTTTTTTTTTATTTTTATTTTTTTTATCTCCAATCCTATTAATTTTTATAACATTATCCTTTAAAATCTTATCTATAATAACACCTACACCATTTCTAGTACGACTCCGACCCGAATACCAAAGTTTAAATCCTAAACTATCAATTTCCTTAGCCTTCTCACCGACCCATTTAGTTTCCTGAATGCACAAAATATTTAACTTCCTATGAATCATAATATCTATTAATTCCATAACTACTTGGTAAAAAATTGATTTTAGTATCATATTGTGTGATTTAAAATTTCATCATCATTGTTGTAATTGTTATCAAATCATTAGCTTCCATGTTTAATTAATTAAGTTATCTTTTAAAATAAATCAAAAAATAAAAAAATAGAACTCCTATTTATGATTCATTTTAAAAATACCAATTCACCCCTCCCCCCTCTCTTAGCGCTTCTCGAACTTTCAATATCAAGAGTGGTGATTTAACAAGGGTAGGATACTAGTGGTGGCAATCAAGACCCAACCCTCTAAAGCAAGCTCCAGTTCTCTCCCAATGGGGAAAAATTATCTGGCAAGTTTCAAATACCGATAGTAACAATCAAGACCCAAGGCACGTAGGGTTCCTGAAAGTAAGAGTTGAACGTCATTGGCAGTGATCAAATCCAAGACATATGTCAATGGTGGAAATTAGAGGGTAGACTAGTGATGGTAGTCAGGTGAAGGGCCAATGATTGGTTATATAGAGGTAAAGGGTTGATTATGGTGGTCAAGAGGTAGAGACCCAACACTGATAGTCATGTAGATGGTCGATGGCATCAATGGTCAGGTTTTATGCTATTGGAAGCAATAAACATTTATGGTGATAGAGGCGGATAATAGACATTCCGTTGGTGGGCTAATGATATGTTTGGTGTGTTGATCGTAAAGGTTTAGTGGAGACTTAATGTTGAGCAAGTTCTAATTTTTCTTGAAGAAGGTGTTAAGGGAGATGCTTTAAAATGCTACATATAAGAGGTTGAGGTAAATCTACCAAGGATGGCTGACCTATCTGAGGTTGGTTTACAAAGTATTACTTGAAGGTGTTAATCGGTCAAGATAATTCCATTAAGAATGCTTAAATTATAGTGGTTATTTTCCAAGGCATTTCTTGACAACATTAAACTGTATGGAAGAAGTTGAGGGAATCCATCAAATATGTTTGATATATATGATGTTGTTTGCCAGAGCATGCTTAATGTCATTAATTTGTATGAAAGATGTCAAGGGAATCCACTAAAGATATTTGGCCTATTTAAGATTATTTCCCAAAGCATTGCTCAAAAATATTAACCTGTATGGAAGAGGTTGACATAAGTTCATTAAGAATGTTTAACCTATCTAAGGTTGTTTACCAAATTATTGTTTGATGTAATTAATTGGTCGAGATAAATCCATTAAGGATGTTTGACTTATATGAAATTTTTTTCCAAGGCGTTTCTTGACGGTGTTAATTTATATGGAAGAGTTCAAGGAAATCCACCTATGATATTTAACCTATTTGAGGTTATTTGTTAGATTATTTTTTGATGGTTATAACATATATAGAAGAGGTCAAGAGAATCCACAAAGAATGGTTGACCATTGTAAAGTTTTTTTTTATTAGAGAGTTGCACAATGAAGTTAACCTATGTGAAAGAGGTTGAATTGAATTTTCCTGGAACTGATTATATCTTGATTGAGATGGGGTGAATGCCACATGTATCCTAAAATGAAGGTGAAAATTGGTCTGTCTTTAGACCGTTACTGTCTTTAGACCGTTACTTTCTTTTTGAGGTTAACACAATGTTTATCCAAGGGGCAGAAGTCCAGCTGAAAACTATAAAGAATTTAGGATTCACTTGAAACCTTCTTGTATGAGAAGCTTTATAATAAATGTATTTCTATAAAAAAAAATTTAGATATGAAAGAGGGATTTTCTTGACCGCAACAATATTTTAGATTCTAACCAAGGTTGCCTTCAGTCCAAATCTGCTTATCATGGAATTAATGTAATAATATATGATAGTTGAGAGGTGATAGAATAAGACAAGTTTATTATTATAGTGATCTTACCCTCAATATTAAATGATTTCTTTCTGAATTTGACAATTGATCAGTTGTTAGGCGGATGTATGGCGATGGTTAGGGTCCGAAATGAAGTTCAGTGGTAGTTCGTGGATGGGCTATGGTATGATAATGGTCGGGCGGAAGTCCAACAAAGATCAACCACTGTCAATGGTATAATAGTGATCGGTGGCCTAATGGTGGTCTAGAGTATGTACGACAATGGTTGGTGGTCGAATGGTGGTCTAATGGTGGTTGGTGGAAATTCAACTGTAATGGTGCTGGGTAGAACTCTAGAATTCTTGAAGCCTTAGAGCTCTCTCTAATCTCCAATCAAGGTCTTAGCTTCCTCCAAGAGACTAAGCCCCTATTATTCATCTAAGAAGTGAGGGTCTATTCATAAATTTGTATAGTTGCATGGCTCGTAAATATGTAGAAGATTCAGGATAAATTCAGATTGCTCCATCGGATGACTCATACTAATTCCCTCAATCATGGAGTATATTTCAAAAAATTAAGTGTCTTAAAGATGTCATAATTAAGCCATTTTGAGCTTGTTGGATTTGTCTCAACAAGCTGCTCGATTTGACTATAAGCATGATATATTTAGAAATCATTTGGTCATCCGATTAATACTTTGAATCTTTCAAATATACTTCAAACCCATGCTTGGACTGATTTTGGTGTCGTTGGCTTAGTCTCCATGATATGTTCAATTCAACTATAAGTTTGCTAAAATCATAGTTCAAGTGATCCAACATTTAATTTTGAAGTTGTCAACTAGAATATGCCGCAAAATTCATGCTTGATCAAAGTGATTTTTGTTGACGAATCAGTGACTATTTAACATAATTAAATAAAAAGGATTTATTTTATTATTATGACTAAGTTTTAAATTAAATCATAACTAAAAATACTATAAATTATTTTTAATTTTATCCTTTAAGAAAAGAAATAGTGACTTAAGAAATTCATTTTCTATATTCATAAAATTTAAGTAAACTACCTAAAATTAGATAAGAGAAAACCATAAAACTAAAAGAACATTTTGAGCTTTCAAAAAAACTAATTTTCATGGTGCGTCTTCTAATTAATTAATTATTTTAGAGGGTGAGGGCTTCCCCATAACTAGCTCAAAATGATTCAGAGATATGTATTCTTAACTTATATTGTGGTCATGATTATTTAAAATAATTAATGTTATCAGGTAAATATTCATTATCAATATTTATTTTCCTACACTACTAACTTTGATATCCTGCAATTTAACAAAAAAATAGCAACATTTACATTACAATATTAGGAAAATTTAGGTACATACAACTGGATCAAAAACAAATCTTTATGCTGGAAAAAAAAAACATTTATATGTTGCTAAATTGAATTCTTTAAATAATAACACAAATCCAAGTAAGTAATCTTTATCTAAGCAAACATTAAAACTGGGAATAAAATAAAAAAAAATACATAATTTGAAGATTATAGAGTAGTTTAAATGCTCATTAGAACCTGAGAAAGGACTTTAAGGATTTGAAGATTATAGAAGACTTAAAATGATTTCTAGTTATAGTTATTAAGAGCGCGTTGATATCATATTTGTCTAGTATTTCCATATTTGGCTTTGAAATACGTCCTATTATTTATTTGACCTTATATATATATACACACACACACGCTCATGTATGTATAGTGTGCGTGTGTGCACGTATACGCATGTGTGTTAGTGTGTGTGCGTGCGTTCGCACGCACATGTGTGTGTTGTAACTATGATTGTATAAAATTATTAAATGACTAGCCATGATTGTACAAAATTAATATAATATATTGACAAACTTAAACAGATCAAATCCTAATAGTCAACATGTTATTTCCCTTTCCACTAACCCAAAAAAGAATGCAGAATAAGTGTGAATCAATACACCTTAACAGCTCACACCCACCAATATAAATTTTAAATATTCCACTTATTATGCATTTAGCTTGACATAAAAACAGTTTGTTAAAAGTTTATTGTATTGAGCATAATGATAATTACATAATTGAAATAAGTCAAATTGTGCTCTAAAAATAAATAATTTGAAAGTTCGTTATGGATTTAAAGCACTTAAGAACTAACCCGAGGCTAACTGAGAGGGGGGGGGGGGGGGGGGGTGAATTGGTTTTTTTTTTAAATTTTCTTAGGTAAAGCACAACATTAAAACCAAAACAATTCACCAAAAGAGTAGTGCATGTGAAAATTAAATGTGGAAGTAAAACAAAGAAAGATCACACCGAATTTATAGTGGTTCGGTCAAACCTTGATCTACGTCCACTCCTCGGAGGCACCCTCTGAGTATTGCACTAATTAAGTGTCTCTCATTTAGCTACCACATCTAGGCAGAGAAGCCTTTATAACAGACTCCTTTTCACCAACCTCGGTGTGGCAGAGAACCGACTCCTTTTGCTTCCTCCTGAAGAGGGCAGAGAACCCGGTCCTTTTGCTAAAGTAGACCTCCCAAGAATCTCCCAAGGATGAAGGACGAAGAACGGAGATGACGACTTGGAACCTTGCTTGGAGCAACATTTGTGAACCCTCTCACAAACTCCCCCTCACAAGTTCCTCTCTCTCTCTCTCTCTCTCTCTCTCTCCTTCTCCCAAGGCTCTCTCAGGTCAAGACAACAGCACTCCTGGTCTTAAGTATGAGAAAATTCGGGTCCTTTAAATAAAATTTTAAGAACCAACATTATCGTCCAGGATGATATTTATATTGTCCTGTACAATCAGTACAAATTAAGCTCAATCAGCCTGGACGATATGGGACAATTAAAAGAAATTTTATTTACATCATCCAGGCTGATACCATATCGGCCTGTACGATTAGTTCAAATCACAGATTATTGGCCAAAAAAATGCTCGGAAAGGAGGTTTGGACAATCCATCATTAGCTTGATTGTCTGGCCGATCTCACTATCGTCCCGGATGATTAGTTCAAAACTGAGCAAATCATCCAGAACATCACTCGGATAAAGCTAGCCGATGGTTGTTTGTCCAGGCCATCGTCTCGGCTGATCCTTTGATCGGCCTGGCCGATGTGATCGTATCAATCAACCTTAATTACTTTACATAATTACAAGATTAATTTAGGCATAATTGTGCTTTATCATCCAGAACGATGAAATAGATCGTCCTGTCCAATATACTAAAATAAAGAATATCTAAATTGATCATGGTGGTTGATTCTTTCTGATTTGAGCTTATCATCCTGTATGATACTAGAATCGTCCAGGATGATGTGCTTAATGACGGCTTCCTTAACTAGGATGCCCTAATTAGGGTTTCTAATTTTAGTTAGATCGTCCTGGACGATATGAACATCATCCAGGACGATGTACTCAAAATAGAAAATTATAAAAAATCTCTCAAGTGTGTGTGTGTGTGCAAGGTTACTTAGCATCAGGAACCACTTTTATAATTGACTCAAGAAAGGAAAATTACAGACTTGACTCAACCTAAATCTACCCAATCTTGAGCTGGCTTGAGTTACATTTGATCATGTGGACCTAAATAGTTAGTAGGCAATGCAGTCGTAGAAAACATAAATGTTTGCTATCATCAAAAGTCTAATCCATAATCTTAGATTAACAACAATCTTCCCCTTTTTGATGATGGCAAACACAATCAGAAAAGTTTAAGCAGTTATGGTAATTTAATAAACACAGTGTGATGAAAAAAAAGTTCACTAAGTTCCAGAATCAAATTACAATATACATCATACTACTCCCCCTTTTGACATCACAAAAAGGAGGGGAAAACAACAAAACACAAATAAAAAGCATAATAGAAACTAAAACAAAACATAAAAAAAACAAACTATAGAAAACAAAAACTAAAACTAGTAAAATGAGGGACCCTGATCATCAAACGAAAGAGGTGGTGGTGGTGGTGGCTGCTGGAAGTAAGTGGAAAACATAACAAGCTGTGCTTTAAACCAGGCAATGTCCTAGTCGTGCTGCAGCTACTGGTGTGCAACATAGGCATCAAACCGGGCCACATCCTCAGCATGCTACTGTTGCTGGTGTGCTACGTATGTCTTGAAGCTAGTCTCCCACTGATTAAATCTCTCCATCAACTGATCCAGCTAAGAGTGCTGGCGGAGAGGAACAGGTTCAGAAACAGGAGCAGGAGCCTCCTCCTCCTTGAACCCCTGAGCTTCCTCATCACATGGGTGGAGATGAGTACTATGATGGATGTTGAAGGAGCTATTTGAGTAGAAGGGTGGCTGAAGAATAGGAGCAGGATATTAAAATTGGTATTTGGATTCTAGAACATAATCAATAAGGTGTCCTAAAGCCAAATTGGGTTTCCTCTTATGACCTAAATCGCATATTGTAGTCAAATGATCAATGTAGCGAAAGATTAGGTCTGTTGCATTGAATTTTCTATTCGCCAAAATGTAAAATGTAGCAAGTGAAAGAAGAGGAGTGATGTGGACTCGGTCATCGGCTTTTGGAATAACAGAAGTGCGAAGGACATGTTGGATCGTCCTAGGATCTTTGAGTAAAGAGCTAGTTTCTCCAACATGAAAGTTTACGTTAGTGTTGTGAAGAAATTGATTTGCCATAGACCAGTCAAAGTCAGGATCCAAAATAAGGGTATGTAGCTTATCCCCAGTGGTGGATAGCTGCAACAGTTCAGCACAATCTTGATATGTGATCTCGACAGGGCATCGATTTACATAAGAGGTGAGAGTAGTGTAGGAAGAATTTATGCGGAGGTTTGTGTAAAATTCAAAAAGAAGTTTAGAATTAAAGGGGACTACGAGGGTGAGAATACAGCAAAGACATGTTTGATTGAAAAGGTCTAGTACCATATAGGAGAGGTGGACTGGATTGATTGTTTGGGAGAGGGTGATGCTGCATGACTTATATTTGTGGTAGGCAGCCTGATTGTCTGCTTCCCGGAATCAAGGGTCTAGCGTAACCCTTGAGGAGCTTCCAGACATATGTCGAGAATGCTTATCGCCAGCCATAATAAGAAAAGAGGAAGTAAACAAGAGAGGAGAAGATGATTGAAGTGAGAAACATTGGCTGGAAGGCTCTAAAGTTAAAGGATCGGCCGGATCATCTAGGGCGATCACAGGATCATCCAGGATGATCTGGTGTAATTATTGTGAACAGGATAATTGGTAAAAAGGTGGTCTGATTGTCCGGGATGATCAGATATCATCCAGGACGATTAGACACAGGTGATCATCCCGAGGAGTCAGGCTGAACGACCATTGAGAAAGCACATCGTCCAGGCCGAATATGTGGATCGTCCAGAACGATGCTCAATAATGGATTATACCGGCCGAATTTAAAATGTTTTAAATCATGTGCTACATGTATCGTCTAAGACGAACAGTGGATTGTCCAGGACGATTGTCTTAAAATGAATCGTCTAGGGAAAAATTATAGATTTTAAATGTGCTGACACGTGTATCGTCCAGGTCAAACAGGTGTATCGGACAGGATGATAACCAATAAATGCATCATCCAGGATGAAAAAGGTATAGGCTAGGACGATCAAGATGATTATAGCAGAGATCGAACATATCGTCCAGGATGATAAAGGATCGTCCAGGACAATGAGAGAAGAAAAGTCAGAATATTAAGCAGATGGAGTTTTTGATGAAAAAGAACATATCGTCCAGGATGATAAAGGTATCGGTTAGGATGATGTGATAAAATTTTGAACTTCAATACTGAAACACAAAAAAGGCATAAAAACTAGCAATGAAATAACTTTTTTTTTTAATTAGCAAGGTATGGATATCATAAATGCTCCAAATAATTAAATTTTAAAGATTTGTAAGATCAATGATTTAACAAAGTCGAAATATGAAAATGGTGGAATATGCGATCCCGTTAACCCTAGCTCGAACTTCTTTCAGGGCAAAATCATCTTTTGAAAACAAAAGACCTTACTGAGAACAAACTAATTGGGTAAAAAAAAAGATTCGTACAAAACTTGCTCCAAAGAAAATATCTTATAGAATAATATACCAGAGCAATTTGTCTCAATCTTGAAATTTGAAATCAAGCATTTGAAAATATCAAGTAACTCATGAATTCTTCTAAAATTTTAAAAGTTTGAAAGAGGGGTAAGCTTGTATTTTTTGGGCTCATTTTATTCCTCTTATCAATTTGAATGGCGCTCTTTGCACATCTTTTGATTTTTGATACACTTTTTGTGTATATTTTTCAACTTGGCATCAATGCGCATCTTTTTATTTTTGGCATCATTGACCTTTTTATTTTTTGTTCTTGCAAGCTAGATCTCTTTTCAAAAAACCTTAAAAAATTTTTAGTTGTGAGTTGATCTTCCAGATATTAGAGAAGAGAAACTCACTCTCTAATATAAGGAAGCATAGACCACAAAGCAAACTTTAGTAATTATATGATAAATGCAATGGCAAGATTTCAATTAATTTGAAAGATATTTAAAAGCTTTGATATTATAAATATAAGGTAGATTATTGTAGTAATATAGAAAAGATCTTAATTTCAAAAACCAGTTGTTAATTTGTGATAGACTTTTGTTTAGAACAGAAAATTATACCACTAAAAGATGTTAGAGGGAGGGAAACCATCAATGGTGTTTCTCCCTTTAACTGATTTAGAGATATTAAAACATTGAGTATAAATCTCAAAAATAAAAATAAGGAGAAAATATCAAATCAGTAATAATCCAAAATGAAACTTGTTAAATCAATAAATAAATGACAAAAAGATGAGAAAGAAACTAGCTAAATAAAAAGGAAGGAAAAGAAGTTAACAGTAAGCTGATCAGAAAATCATGTAACTCCGATTTAATTAAGCAGCAAGTTTAAGCAATTTATGAGCCGTGGGCCTTTTCTTGTCCAAGTATCATATGATTCTCACGAGGTCTTTGGTGAAAGCATACCTGCAAAATAAAAAAATGTCAGATTTAAGAACCCAAACAGGTTTGGATTCCTTCTTATGAAAAGAAGAATGTAATGCATGAGTGTTATACAGTGAATTATGTAATTTGGGTCTCCGAACCCAATGTGTACTACGGTGAATGGTGCAAGTATGTGATATGTGTCCTAACATCCCACATGAAAAATATCTAACTCCAGGAAAAGAAATTCTTAATCGGCTCGAGTTATAATACCTCTTCCTAGTTATTGGCTTTGGATCAAATATGGGTGTCATCCAATTTTTCTTAAGTGCATCCAATTTAGCTTTAAATCTCAAGTGAGCATTTTCTAAATCAATCTCCAAACAGTGCTTTTTATGCTCATATTCTTTAGTAGAAGCTTTAAAATCAGATTCAAATGAGGTGTATGAAGCTTTCAAAGAATCATGCTCAATTATTAATTCAGAATGCTTTTTATTTAAATCATCAAATTTATCAAGTTGAGTCATGTGATTGCTATCAATTTGAAAGTGATATTTACTCAAAACTTCATGCTCTTTTTGTAAATTTAAAAACTCCAATTTCAAACTAGCTTAAGTTTTCTTAAGTTTTCTATTTGATGCATGAATTTTCTCACATATTTCAAGCAATTGGTCATAGGTTGGTTGACATACCTCTTCTTGGTTAGATTGTTCAAAATCATCAGCCATTAAGCACAAGTTTTTTGTCTCCTCCTCAGGTTCAGTTTTAGAGGAATCTGATGAAGAATCCGCCCAGAACGCCTTTTGGAATCGCTTCTTGCTCTTATCCTTTTTGAAGATTGGTTTCTCCTCACCCTTCTCCTTACTTGGGTGTGCCTTAAGCGTAGGACAATCAGCTTTAATGTTCCTAGGCTTCCTCAATTCAAAACAAATTGTATCATTTGAATTCTTAAAATTTTTGCGACCCTTACCTTTATTCCACTTTTGATCATTCATGTGCTTCTTCCTTAGAAATCTCTTAAATTTCCTTGTGATTAAAGCAATATCACTTCTTTCAGACCCAAAAGAGTTAGTGTCAGAATCGTTCACTTTAAGTGCCACCATTTTCTCCATCTTCCTTTCACCTGCATCAATATTTCTTTAGTTCACCCCTTGCTCGTAAGAAATAAGTGAACTAAGTAAGTTATCAATCGAATATGTATTTAAATCTATAGATTCATATATTGCAGTAATTTTTGCATCAAAAGAGAAAGACAAACTTCTTAAAATTTTGTTTACTTTTTCATAGTTAGAAAGTTCTCTTCCTAATGCATGCAATGAAGTAACAATCTGAGTAAACCTTGTATACATTTCAGAAATTGATTCAGAAGGTTTCATACAAAAAAGTTCGTAATCATGCAAGAGAATATTCAAACAAGATTGCTTGACTTCGTTAGTATCTTTATAGGTGATACACAATTTATTCCAAATTTCTTTACCAGTAGTGCAAGTGGAAATACGCATGTAATCTTCCAATTTCAAAGCACAGAAAAAATAGTTCAAACATTTTGCATTTAATTATGCTAAATCCCTATCATCTAGAGTCCATTCAGTAAAAGGAAGTGGAACAGTAATGCCATTCAATTTTTTTTTAGTTGGAGGTGTATAACCATCCTTAACAAGCATCCACATGCGATAATCAATTAATTGTAAAAACGTAGACATGCGAGTTTTCCAAAAATCAAAAGGAATATTATCAAACAAAGGTGGTCAGGTAATAGAATACCATTCTGTAGTATTATGATTTCCGTTGTTAGCCATGGATCAAAATTTAAAAAGTTTTTAAACTTAGTTTTTATGAATCCCGCTCTGATACCACTTGAAAGTTCATTAGGGATGTAAAGCCCTTAAGAACTAACCCGAGGCTACCAAAAAGGGGGGGGGGGGGGTGAATTGGTTTTTTTTCTTTCTAAATTTATTAGGTAAAGCACAACATTAAAACCAAAACAATTCAGCACAAGAGTAGCGAATGCAAAAATTAAATACGGAAGTAAAATAAAGAAAGATCACACCGAATATATAGTGGTTCGGTCAAACATTGACCTACGTTCACTCCTCGGAGGCACCCTCCGACTATTGCACTAACTAAGTGTCTCTCCTCTAGCTCCCATAGCTAGGCGGAGAAGCCTTTACAACAGACACCTTTTCTCCAACTCCGATGTGGCAGAGAACCGACTCCTTTTGCTTCCTCCTGAAGTAGGCAGAAAACCCGGACCTTTTGCTAAAGTAGACCTCCCAAGAACCTGCCAAGGATAAAGGATGAAGAACAGAGATGACGACTTGAAACCTTGCTTGGAGCAACATTTGTGAACCCTCTCATAAATTCCCCCTCACAAGTTCTTCTCTCTCTCTCTCTCTCTCTCTCTCTCTCTCTCTCTCTCTCTCTCTCTCTCTCTCTCTCTCTCTCTCTCTCTCCCTCTCCCAAGGCTCTCTCAGGTCAAGACAGTAGCACTCCAGGTCTTAAGCATGAGAAAATTTTGGTTCTTTAAATAGAATTTTAAGAATCGATATTATCATCCAGGATGATATTTATATCGGCCTGTATGATCATTATAAATTAAGCTCAATCAGCCTGGACAATATGGGACGATCAAAAGATTTTTTTTTACATCGTCCAGGCCCATACCATATCGGCCTATACTGTTGCAAATCTATTTTTTATGTCTTATGTTTTGATGATTGACAAACACTGCTTTTCTTGGACAGCTTGTTGCTTCTAACTTTTCAGGAATCAGACGATCGGACAATAAAAAAGGAGCCAAGTTCAGGAATGCGTAGGTTTAGGGTTGAGTCAGTCTGTACTTTTGCTTTTTACCTTTTGAGTCCACTTGTAATAGTCAAAGAGACTGATGCTTTGTAACCCTTCACACACACACTTGAGAGACTTAGAAATTCTGTTTTTACTCATATCAGCCAGGACGATTTCTTTGATCGGCCTGGACGATCAGCTTAAAACAGAAAGTCTAATTAAGGATTCTTAATTAAGGCAGCCGACGTTAACAGATCGTCCTGGACGATACGTGTATCGGCCAGGACGATAAGCTCAAAACAGAAAGAAGTAGCCGCCATAGACAAGTATGGTATACTGTATCTTTAAATTATCGGCCAGGACGATCCTCGGATCGGCCTGGACGATATTCACAAATTATGCCATAATTGTTCAGGAAATCAAGGAAGTAATTAAGGATGATTGATACGATCATATCGTCCTGGACGATCGCAAGATCGGCCAGGCCGATCTAGTCAAAAACCTTAAGTTACTTCAGGACGATCAATATCGGCCAGCCCGTATTCAGGGCTATTGTCAGGACGATTTTCCTCTGATTTGAACTGATCGGCCAGGACGATCGTGAGATCGGCCTAGACGATCAAGCTATTTTTCAATCATCCAGTTTCGCATCCAGGGCTATGCCCTGGCCGATCTTCATTGATTTGTACTGATCGGCCAGGCCGATGTCCATACCGGGCTGGACGATATTGTCGGCAACTTGCAATTAATGAGCTCTTTTGAAGCTCTTCTATTTAAGAGCTCTTGTTCAACGTTTTTAAAAACCTTTGGCTGCTGCCTTGACCTGAGAAGACCTTGAGGAGAGAAAGAAAGAGAGAGGAGAGAGAGAGAGGATCTTGTGAGGGGGAGCTTGTGAGGGGTTTCACAAGGGTTGCTTCAAGGATCTCTCTGCGTCGTCTTCGTCTAGAGTTTCTCGTCCGTGGAAGGGTCGGTAGAGGTAAGGAGTTTTGCTTTTGGTTCTGGTTCTCTGCCAGCTTCAGGAGGAAGCAAAAGAAGATAGGTTCTCTGCCTTGCCGGGGTGGCAAAAAGGAGGTTCTTGTGAGGGTTTCTCCACCTAGCCGTTGGGGCTAAAGGAGAGTCACTTTTTGTAGTGCAATACTTGGAGGGTGCCTCCAAGGAGTGGACGTAGGTCGAGTCGACCGAACCACTATAAATTTCTGTGTTCTTTTCTTGCTTCCGCACTTTTAAATTCCGCACTTTTTTGTGGTGTGATTTGGTTTATGTGATTTTATTTCTTTGTTTAAAAAGAAGTTTTTAAAATACCAATTCACCCCCCCCTCTTGGTTAGTTTGGGACTAAGTTCATAGGGCTTAACATCCCCATCGAACTTTCAAGTGGTATCAGAGCTCCATTCGAAAATTAAAGTTTGAAAACTTTTTGAATTTGATCCATGTCTAACTTTGGGAATCGCAACACTACGGAAGGGTATTCTATTACCCGACCTCCTCTGTTCGATAACCTACCTTTTGATTTTTGGAAAACTCGCATGTCAACCTTTTTACAATCTACTGATTATCGCATGTGGATGCTTATTTAAGAAGGTTATTCTCCACCTTCTCGTGAAATTAACGGTTTTAAAACTGAAGTTGCTTTTACCGAATGGACTTTTGATGAACGAGATTTAGCTCAATTAAATGCGAAATGTTTGAATTGTATTTTCTGTGCTTTAAAATCTGAGGATTACATGCGTATTTCAACTTGCAAAACTGGTAAAGAAATTTGGGATAAATTGTGCATTACTTATGAAGGCACTAATGAAGTTAAACAATCCCGTTTAAACATTCTCTTGCATGACTACGAACTTTTTCGTATGAAACCTCATGAATCGATTTCTGACATGTACACTAGGTTTACTCAGATTGCTACCTCACTGCATGCACTAGGAAAAGAACTTTCGAACTATGAAAAAGTTAACAAGATTTTGAGATGCTTGCCTTCGTCCTATGATGCTAAAATTGCTGCAATCACTGAATCTAAAGATTTGAACACCTATTCTATTGATAACTTGCTTGGCTCACTCATTGCTTACGAGCAAGGGGTGAATCAAAGAAATCTTGATGCAGGTGAGAAGAAAAAGGAGAAAACAATTGCATTGAAGGCACACAAATCGGATTCTGAATCTTCCGGGTCTGAAAGCGACGGAGTTGCCTTCATCACAAGGCAATTCAAAAGCTTTCTAAGGAAGAAACAAAAGCATCATCAAAATTGGAGAAAAGGTAAGGATCATAAACATATTAAAGGATCTTCTGATGTTGTTTGTTTTGAATGCAGGAAACCTGGACATGTAAGAGCCGATTGTCCTACACTTCAAGATCATTCAAGCAAAGAAAAGGAAAAAGGTGAGGAGAAAGCTAAGTCTAGGAAGGAGAATAAGAAAATCCAAAGAGGCTTCTGGGCAGAATCTGGTACTGATTCCTCTGAGACTGAACCAGAGGAAGAGACTACAAACTTGTGTTTCATGGGAGAAAACCAAAGTGATGAGGAAGAGGTATGTAAACCAACCTATGATGAATTGTTTGAAATCTGTGAAAAAATTCATACATCATACAAAAAACTTAAGAAAACTCATGCTAGCCTAAAATTAGAACATTCAAATCTACAAAAAGAGCATGAAGTTTTTCTCAAAGATCATGCAACGATTGATTCAAATCACATGGCTCTCCTTGATGAATTTGATGAATTAAACAAGAAGCATTTGGAATTAGTTGATAAAAGTAATGCATTAAAAGCTTCACACACCTCACTTAATGATGATCTTAAGAAATCTAAAGAGATTGAGAAAAATTTGAGGATTGAGAATGATGCATTAAAAAGAACTAACTTGAGAATTCAAAATGATTTGGAAACATGTAAGAAAGCTAGGATGACACCAACTTTTAATCAAAGGCCAGAACCTAGGAAGAGGCATTTTTACTCAAACCATTTAAGAAAACCTTTTCCTGGAGTTCAATGTTTTTCTTGTGGCATGCTAGGACACATCTCACACACTTGCACAGTTCACCGCAGTACACATTGGGTGTGGAGACCTAAAATGCATGATTCAATACATACCACATCTGCATTGCACTCTACATTTCCTAAGAAGGAGCCCAAATCTGTTTGGGTTCCTAAAACTGACTGTTGTTGAGTTTTGCAGGAGTGCTCTCACCAAAGACCTCGTGGGAGCATAGGATAACTGAACATAAGGAGGCTTGCAGCTCAATTGCTTAAATCCGTTGCTTTATCACTTGCTTGAAATCTTTAGTTTTTGTATGTCTTTTATTTTTTAGTTTTTGTGTTCACTTTTTGTTGTCTTTAGTTTGCTTATTTTTTTTTTTTGCTTTTGCTTTTTCACTTTGGTCTTTATTTTTTTTTTGGGCTTCCATATGATGAAACTTCTCAAGCTTTTAAATATTGGAGTTTTTGGAGATAGGGTTTAGCTTTTTAAAATTGGAGTAAACTGTTGATGTTTTTCCCTTCTTCTGACTTTGTTTAGTGGCATGATTTTCTTCTATAAAACAAAAGTCTAAACTCAGTTTAACCAATGGCTTTTTAAGATCTCTTTCTAAATCTTGCTACATTAAAACATCTTATGCATAATAGTCAAAATTCTTTGATATCATTCAAGCTTTTGAAATCTTTCCGTTGCAGTTATCACGTGATTTTGATTTTTGTGTTGTGGATTGTTCTTCCCTATGTTAGAGAGAGAGCTCCTATTCTCTAATATTTGGAGGATATACTCACAACTAAGTTTTTTTTTTAAAGGATATATTAAAGATTTTTAGCTTGCAAAAGTCAAAAAGGAAAGAGGCCAATGAAGCCAAATTGAAAAGAAAGCTATATACACAAAAGTGTATCAAAAATCAAAAGATGCTCAAAGAGCCAATAAAAGTGACAAGAGGCATAAAATTAGCCCACTAAATGCAAGCTATCATCTCTTTGGTAAAACTCTTAAAACTTAGAAAACTCATTGATTATGTGATACGTTCAAAGATTTGATTTCAAATTCCATGATTGAGAAAAACTATTTTGGTTTATTATTTATGAGATATTTTAGTTGTTAACAAGTCTTGATTGGATCTTCTTATCCTTTTTGTTATTCCGAGTTAGGACTCTGTTGTTTTTAAGAGAATTTTGTACCCTGAAGGATATCCGATCTAGGGTAAATGGAATCAGTTTTTCTACCTTCTTCTAATTGGATTTTGTTAAACCTCTTAATCTCCTAAAACTTTAAAAGTTTAAATTCATGAAAATAATTCGCATATGATGCCTCCATAAAATAAAAAAAATAGAAAAAAATTAAAATCCAAAAATATTCGGTGTTTGTTTTATTTTTTTTTCTTTGACTGTTTTTTATTTTTATTTTTTATTATTTTCATTGTGTTATTTTTGTGTCTTTGACTGTCTTTTCTTTTGTTTTATTTTTGAGGGTCTTGATCATCATCATTCTTTTCTTGGTTTCAAATTCTAGTCACATCGGCCTGGCCGATATTTATATCGTCCTGGCCGATATGACAAATTCTTTCCAAAATCCATCTGCTGAGCTTTTTCTGTGCTTACTGAAATTCATCCTCCTGGACGATACATTATCGTCCTGGACGATTTGATCAAACTCATGGTGATAGTCCTGGCCGATAGTATATTTGTCTGGCCGATGCATTCTATGTGCATCATCCTGGCCGATACACTGGACCATCCCGGACGATCCACGTGTCAGTACGTTTTGATCTTTAAATTCGGCCCCGGACGATCCATTATTGGACCATCGGCCGGGCCGATCCACTGTTCGTCCTGAACGATACACGTTTTAACTTCGGCCGGTACGATCAATTATTGTGCATCGTCCTGGACGATCCACCTAATCGGCCCGGACGATATGCTTTTTCAACGGTCGTCCGGACTGACTCCTCGGGCCGATAGCCTGTGTCTAATCGTCCTGGCCGAATCTAGCCTTAGGACACATCATAGCCTATGTTCTTGAAACTAAATACCAACTTCAATATCCTATTCCACCAAACCTCCCAACTCCCTTCTACTCAAACAATTCCTTCAGCACCCTTCACAGTACTCGTCTCTACCCTGAGGAACCTCAGGGGGCTCGAGAGGAGGTGGCTCCCGCTCCAGCTCCCTTTCCTGACCCTGTCCCTCTCCACCAACACTCACCGGTTGATCAGTTGATTGAGAGATTTGATCGTTGGGAGACCAGGTTTGATGCATATGTTGCTGCCCAGGAGCAGCAACACTCTGAGGACATTGCCCGCTACGAGCATCACCGCGCTGAGGATTTAGCTCGATTTGACAGTTTTCTTACTCACCAGCAGCAGCAGCATGACCAGGACATCGCCTGGTTCAATGCTCAGTTTACCACCCTTGCCAGTTACTTTCAACAGCCACCTCCACCTCCTCCATCTGATGATCAGGATCCCTCGTTCTTTTAGTTTGTGCTTTGAGTTATTGTTTCTTGTCTTTTTGTAGTTAGTCTTTCGTGATTTTTTTTTTTGCTATTTCTGGACTCTCTTTTTGTGATGAAAAAAAAGGGGGAGTAGGATAGGGTGTGGTAAGAAAAAGTTGATGTTGTAACTTTGTTTTTCTAATGAATCTATTTTTGTCCTACTTGTGTTTTGCCATCATCAAAAAGGGGGAGATTGTTGCAAATCTATTTTTCATGTCTTATGTTTTGATGATTGACAAACACTACTTTTCTTGGACAGCTTGTTGCTTCTAACTTTTCAAGAATCAGACGATCGGACAATAAAAAAGGAGCCAAGTTCAGGAATGCGTAGGTTTAGGGTTGAGTCAGACTGTACTTTTGCTTTTTACCTTTTGAGTCCACTTGTAATAGTCAAAGAGACTGATGCTTTGTAACCCTTCACACACACACTTGAGAGACTTAGAAATTCTGTTTTTACTCATATCGGCCAGGACGATTTCTTTGATCGGCCTGGACGATCAGCTTAAAATAGAAAGTCTAATTAAGGATTCTTAATTAAGGCAGCCGACGTTAACAGATCGTCCTGGACGATACGTGTATCGGCCAGGACGATAAGCTCAAAACAGAAAGAAGTAGCCGCCATAGACAAGTATGGTATACTATATCTTTAAATTATCGGCCAGGACGATCCTCGGATCGGCCTGGACGATATTCACAAATTATGCCATAATTGTTCAGGAAATCAAGGAAGTAATTAAGGATGATTGATACGATCATATCGTCCTGGACGATCGCAAGATCGGCCAGGCCGATCTAGTAAAAAACCTTAAGTTACTTCAGGACGATCAATATCGGCCAGCCCGTATTCAGGGCTATTGTCAGGATGATTTTCCTCTGATTTGAACTGATCGGCCAGGACGATCGTGAGATCGGCCTGGACGATCAAGCTATTTTTCAATCGTCCAGTTTTGCATCCAGGGCTTTGCCCTGGCCGATCTTCATTGATTTGTACTGATCGGCCAGGCCGATGTCCATATCGGCCTGGACGATATTGTCGGCAACTTGCAATTAATGAGCTCTTTTGAAGCTCTTCTATTTAAGAGCTCTTGTTCAATGTTTTTAAAAACCTTTGGCTACTGCCTTGACCTGAGAAGACCTTGAGGAGAGAAAGAAAGAGAGAGGAGAGAGAGAGGATCTTGTGAGGGGGAGCTTGTGAGGGGTTTCACAAGGGTTGCTTCAAGGATCTCTCTGCGTCGTCTTCGTCTAGAGTTTCTCGTCCGTGGAAGGGTCGGTAGAGGTAAGGAGTTTTGCTTTTGGTTCTGGTTCTCTGCCAGCTTCAGGAGGAAGCAAAAGGAGATAGGTTCTATGCCTTGCCGGGGTGGCAAAAAGGAGGTTCTTGTGAGGGTTTCTCCACCTAGCCGTGGGGGCTAAAGGAGAGTCACTTTTTGTAGTGCAATACTTGGAGGGTGCCTCCAAGGAGTGGACGTAGGTCGAGTCGACCGAACCACTATAAATTTCTGTGTTCTTTTCTTGCTTCCGCACTTTTAAATTCCGCACTTTTTTGTGGTGTGATTTGGTTTATGTGATTTTATTTCTTTGTTTAAAAAGAAGTTTTTAAAATACCAATTCACCCCCCCTCTTGGTTAGTTTGGGACTAAGTTCATAGGGCTTAACATCCCCATCGAACTTTCATATACGATTAGTTCAATCCACAAATTATCAGCCAGACAATCGCTCGGAAAGGAGGTCTGGACGATCCATAGATAGCTTGATCATCCGGGCCTATCTCACTATCGCCTCGGACGATTAGTTCAAAACTGAGACAAATCATCCAGAACATCGCTTGGAATAGAGCTAGCTGATGGTTGTTTGTCCAGGCCATCATCCCGGCCGATCCTGCGATCGGCCCAGCCGATCCTGCGATCGGCCCAGCCGATCCTGCGATCGGCCCAACCGATGTGATTGTATCAATCAGCCTTAATTACTTTCCATAATTGCCAGATTAATTTAGGCATAATTATGCTTTATCGTCCAAGATGATGTAATGGATCATTCTGGCCGATATACTAAAATAAAGATTACCTAAATTGATCATGGCGGCTGATTCTTTCTGGTTTGAGCTTATCGTCCTGTACGATATAAGAATCGTCTAGGATGATGTGCTTAATGACGTCTGTCTTAACCAAGATGCCCTAATTAGGGTTTTTGTTTTTATTCAGATCGTCCTAGATGATATGAACATCATCCAGGCCGATGTACTCAAAACAAAAAAAAACCCAAAAAATCTCTCAAGTGTGTTTAGCATGGTTACTAAGCATCAGGAACCACTTTAATAATTAACTCAAGAAAGGAAAAATTACATACTTGACTCAACCTAAATCTACCCAATCTTGAGCTGGCTTGAGTTGCATTCAATTATGTGGACATGAAAAGTTAGTAGGTAAAGCAGTCATAGAAAAGCATGAATGTTTACTATCATCAAAAGTCTAATTCATAATCTCAGATTTGTAACATAATTAGGTACTCCTTTAAATATTAGATCTTTTTAGAATAACATATTTCAAGTAGATAAGCACATATATCATTGCATTATAGAGAAAAATATAGATAAACTAAACTTAGAATTTCACAAAATGCTTTATCCGTAGGTAATAGATTTAACTACTAAGCAGAATTTCATAATTTTAAAATATTACCAAATTACAAATAATTATTCATAACATTATTTTAAAGCTTTAATTGTACTACAACCATATTTTTGGGAATCAAAATTATTTTTTAATTTGTAAAAAATCACACATTTTTTAGTCTATCCGATGAAAATTTTCTAGAATTATGCATAAATGTCTAGAACTATTATATCTATAATATATATAGTTACACAATGAAAGTATTGTGGTTACAAAGTTATCCTTATTTTTACTCTACAAAATTATAAATAAATAAAAATTTATCAAATTTTTTATATATTTTAAAACTCGAAAAGGTGAAATATAACCTACCTCAATCTAGATAATTTTCTTAATTGGACGAACAGTAAAAAATAGATCAAAGGCGCAAAAATCCCACTTTCTCCCACTAGAATCTATCCCTCTCTTTCTAATCAGCTATATATGGTTTTATTTTATAAATGATGAAAGATATATTTTAATATTTTTATAGAAATTTGACCTAGCATCATAGTGCTCCCCCCTAGAAAGCATACGACCCTAGTGCCACACATTAGTTCAAATTCTAAAATTCTGCTAGAGAGCTCAATGCCACAGCACTGCCTACCCAACACCAAAATACTCCCAGGGACAATTTTCTTGATTTTTATGAATACACACATACCCTAAGCACCAGCTTCAAAAAGAACTTTAAACACAGTCAAGAATACAGAACACACAAACACACATGTAGAACACATGAAATATATTAATTTCAAATCATTAACCTTACCATATTAGGTTAGAATAGTTACAATTATGTGTCACCACTACAAGTATTACAATCTTTCTCTCCTAAAAAAAAGTCATCCTGAACATTTCAAATCTTAGATCAATGGAGCACATTTGGATATAGCTATCTCATGTTAGATTTCTTCCCTAAGTGGATTTTTTTAGAATTATGTGCTTCCACTATACATTAATCATTGAAATTTATTTATTCCTTAGCTTTCTAACATCATATCTTAATATTAATTATGGTTCTTCTCTGTAGCTCATATTCAGATGTATCTCAATCTCTTTTGTAGATAATCCGATTTACATTTTCTCATAGATGATAGAGGGGATATGCCATGAATATTAGACATGTGATATGGCAATTATAATTTGAAAGAAGACTTTCCAATCATTTCAATTATTTCAAATGATACAATGTACTTTATATAGCTCCTCATCTTTCCCAAACCTTTTTATGACCTTCTTTGGCCTAATCTTCATATATATAAAGTCTCCCACCTTAAATTCAATTTCTTAATGTTTTGCATTATAATATTATTTCTACTTGTCCTACACTATATTTAATCCATCTTTGATAAGATGGATCTTTTCATTAGCAACCAAAGTTGGCCAAATCAGACTCCTTACTCCTGCTTCTTTTCAAGACGTGATCCTAAATTTTCTACCATATATAGCTTGATAAGGTGCAATACTTTTACTAACTAAAAATTATTGTTGTAACCGAATTCGATCAGAGGAATGTAATTCTCCCAACCTTTGACAAAATCTAGAACACAGTAAAAAATTCCTCTAATTCTTAAATACTTATTTTAGATTAACCATTAATCTACAGATGGAAAGTTTAGTTGAAGAGTAATGTAGTGCCCCAACCTTGTTGAATACCTCTCCACAACCTGAAAGTAAATATGTTATCTTGATCAGAGATTATAACTTTTAATATTTCATGCAGCTAAACAATTTCTCGCACATTCAATAGTGCCAATTTATTCATTAAATATACTATTAGATCGATTGAAATGTATAGATTTCATTAGAAGATCTTTCATAACTTATATAGCATCATGTTCCTTTCTTGGTCTAGGGAATCTCATAGTAAAATCCTTCATCATTTCTTTTCTTTTTCACTATGGAATATGTAATTGTTATAAAAGGCATCCAAATTATTGATGCTCAACTTTTAATAATTGATAGGATTCAAACTTGGCAATAAAATCAATCACATCTTTCTTCAATGCAAGCCAATGTTATACATTATAGATCACTATAAATTTTTCTACATCTCTGATGTATAATATAGCTAGAATAGTGTTCCTCATGTAGAATCACTTATCTCAGATCTCCAAAACTAATAACTCATAATCTATTCACATATAAAAGGACACTAGAATTAGATAAACTTAGTTCAATTTTCTTTCCAGACTTAAATTAATCTATCAAATTCAGATAGTCTAGATTTGACTTCTGAGCTTTTTGAATCATTTCCTATAAAGATAGTTGGATAATAATTTCAGCCAAAGTACTTGAATCTCAATCAATAGAAGCTCTCACCTCCATTTGTAGTCTTTCCATATCATGAATTAGATAGTCATTAGATGTAAGTAGAATATTTGACATCCCTAAAGACTTCATAAAACTTTACCAAGCTTATATTGAATAGTCAAATCATAATCCTTAATTAGCTTAAACCTTCACCTTTGCCTCAATTTTAATTCTTTTTTTAATAAATATTTATATCAAACTTTAAAAAATAGTGAATATCTCAAACCTGACTCTATAGAAGTAGTGCCTTCAAATCTTTAATGCAAATATGATAGTAGCAAGTTTAAATTATGTCAAGTAAATTCTCTCATGCAGCTTCAATTATCTTGAAGCATATGTTATAACCTTTCCATTATGCATAAAAATATCCTAATCTCTATAGATACACATCACCAAACATGTCAAATCCCTCCGTACCTAATGGAATAGCAAGAACTATAGTAGATGCCAAACAAATATTCATTCTCTAAAAACTATCTTCAAAATCATATGTTAAGATAAAGGCCACCAACTTCTAATTTAGTATCATAAGAGGTAGAGATATCTAGGAAATTTCTTTCATAATTTTTTTTGTAATAGTTGACCATGCCTAGAAAGCTATTGATCTCAAAAAGTAGGCCCTTATGACTCCAATCCAAATCTATGAGAAGTGTAATAACCCAACCCAATAAAACCCATAAATATATAGTTCCCATGATGTTGACTTTTGATTGGCCAACCCAAGATCAAGTTTCAGTCATTTTTTTATAGATATATTTTTAAATTTAAATAGACTATAGAGCTTCTAATCAACTTCTAGTAAGCCAAAAATAAACTCATCCATAATTCCTTTCATTCATCATCAAAATGCATATACAATATTTACACTATTGTACATAGATATATAATGAAACAAAATAATTAAATGACTAGCTACAACTTTATAAAATCATAAATATACCCATGCAAACTCCAATAGATCATATTATAAATATATAGCTTCTTAACTACCTTTTTTTTTCCTTTTCCATGACATGAAATAGAATGTGGAATAGGAGTGAGCCAACAAAACTTAGTAGATCACGACCATTTATTTAAATTTTTAAACATTTCACTTATTATACATTTAACTGAATAATGTAAAAGTAGTTTGCCAGAAAATTTTCATTCTGAGAATAATGGTAATTACATATAAAGGAAATGAGATATAATATGCACTAAAAGTAAATAAACTAGAACTCCATGTATCATAGTAGAATAATAACATATTTCCCTCAGGCCCTTATACTTCCCATAAAAAAATAGGCTCTTATGACTCTCTATACTAGCATATTAAAAACAGACTCTTATGACTCTTAATATTTAATACATATCATATATTCAGAAATTCAGGCCCTTATGAATCCCTATACATTTAACACTAAAACTTCAACCACATATTAGATCTCCTCATAATCATATATTTCAAACAGATAAATACATATATCATTGCATAAAAGAAATGTAAATAAACTAAATTCAAAATTTTAAATAATGCTTTATCCATAAGCAATAAATTTAACTATTAAGAAGAATATCACCATTTCAGAATATTATTAGATTACTAGGGATTATTAAAAATATTATTTTAAAGCATTAATTGCATTATAACCTTATTTGTCTGGATCAATTTTTTTTTTTAATTTTAAAAAACAACACATTTTTCATTCTACTGATAATAATTTTCTAGAAAATACATAAATGCTAATAACTGTTATATGTATAGCTTACAAAAAGTTACATGATAAAAACTTTGTTGGTCCAAAGTTATCCACATATTTGCTCTACAAAATTATAACTAAATAACATTATTGTATTTTTTGAAAATTGAGATAGGTGAAATGTAATCTACCTCAATCTAGATAATTTCTTAAAGTGTGTTGACAATAAAAAATAGACTAAAGGGTGTAAACTCTCAAATTCTCTCACTAGAATCTATCCCTATCTCTCTCTCTCTCTCCCTCTCTCTCTCTCTCTCTCTCTCTCTCTCTCTCTCTCTCTCTCTCTCTCTCTCTCTCTAACTAGTTAAAAAGGCAGGTTTCTTATTTTTTTATAAAAGATGAAAAAATGGATTTTGATGTTTTATAAAAATTTGACCTAGAGCTATAGCTCTAAACCTTGATGTGTCATAGTGTCTAACCCGAGCACTACGATGTTAATTCAAATTTAGAAATCTATTGGAGAGCTCAATGTTGTTGTACTACCTACTTAGTGTTGAAACACTCCTAGGAGAAAAATTTTAGATTTTTCATGCATACATATAAACCTTAGAGACCCGCTTCATGACAAATTTAAAAACACTCATGCATCCATAATCATAGACACATGTAGAAGAGATAGAATAAAATATTTTCACTTCATTGCTCTTACCATATTGGGTATGAAAAGGTGTAATTATGTGCCACCACTACATGTATTACAAGAAGCATCTGGGATAATTATATGTGCCAATTGTCATTTAGTTAATAAACATGTGCATGTTGAAGCTCTACAAATTGTGCTTCTTGATACTATATTTGAAGTAGTTATTTAAATTACTTAATGTATTATATCTGAATTGAAAGAAATATGGCTCCAATCTTTAGTATTCTCTTATTTATCACCTGTTTCTACTATTTAGGTAGACTATTGTCGCCTATTACCACTAAGAAAATTAAAGAGAAAGAAACCCTAAAATTGGAAATCGGGGGGGGGGGAGAGGGGGAAGGAATGAAGATATATAGAAAAATATCTAAAATGAATGAGACTAAATAAAAAAAAGATGGATTCATTATAGAAAACCCTTCCCTTTTTTTGGAAGAATGGGAGGATAGGCTTGATGCTCCTCTATCTTATGAATGCGATCAATTTGATCTTCTAAAGCCATGTGTTAATTGCATTTACTATTTAAATGATGTTGTTATCATTTGAGGGATTAGGTATCATCCATTAAAAAAATATTTATAGATTGTTATGAGTGCTTTTCATAGACACTAAACTATTACATGCTAAAATATGTATAATAGTAAAGAAAGAGAATTTAAAGTGTTAAATATGTACAAAGACCCATCATACACATAAAAAAGTAAGGTTGTAATTTATACTAGAATTTTTATATTTAAAAACTAGAATAAGAAAAAGCATGAGGCCTATCCCATTTGAAATGATTTAATGGTACATGTTAAACATTTTAATTGGTGCCCTTACTCATAATTAGATAAGATATTAATACAATATAGTAGACATGAACTACAGTGATTGAATTTCATGGTGAAAGTTGTACTAGTCTTATGGTATTAAAGTTGACTTCATTAGATCTATTATGATTTATTTGGTCATTCTCCATTAAAGAGATGAGAAAAGAGACCAAATCAAGTGTTAGTCTTAATGTCAACATCACAAGTTAGAGCCGAGGTTGATGGCATGTATTGGTCTTATTGGGGATGATGTTGATTGGCATTGGTGCTAATAATGTACATCAGCCTTTTAGGTAATTACATGCATCAGCCTTTTAGGTAATTATATGCATCAACTTTATTAGTGATGGTAGGCTAAAAAGTTGACAGGTGTTAGCTTTTGTGAAAATAATGTGCATTAACCTAATAGGTGTGAAAGCATACATATATGTTGTTAGCATGGTGAGCGATAAAATTAATGAGTGTTAATGTTTATATTTGTTGTGTGCATTAAACTTACAAGTAATAACTTGTATCAAATTTTTGGCGAGGTAGGATATAAAGTCAGCAAGCAACTATACTTGTACAAATATCATGCATTGGTCATATAAACGATTTAGTGGAGATATGTGACAAAGTTGGCATTAGTTGATGTTTGTATTAATGGTGAGCATTAACCTAATAGATGATGGCTGTATGATGATAAAATTTGAAGATACCAACTAATGGCAACGATTTTCAATATTGAATGTTAGATATAGCACTAGAGTTATTCATATATACAATCTATCTCCAATTTCAAGTAAAAGTTTAAAGTCCATTTAATATGAAGAATGAAAGTCTATTTATTTTATTTGGTGACACTATTATAATTTTAGATAAAATCTCCAAATTACTCTATCATGTAGCTTATGTTGATTAACTTGATCATAAAACATTATTCTCACATTTACATGCCTTAATGACTTCAGAATTGCGTAATGTTAGAATTATTGAATTCCTAGAGCACTCATTTTGACTACAAATATATTAATTCATAGATTGTCTGGTCCTTCAATTAATTTTTATTTACATTTAAAGTGTTTAATTTAGGCTTATTTGGAGTTAGATAGTATCACTTTTAGTGTTATTGAACTTGTCTCATCAAGATGTTTAGTTTACCTATAAATTTATTGAAATTTAAATTTGGACAACCCAAAAATGAAATCCATAAATATCTAATTCAAAAATACACAAGATCCATACTTGATTAGATGGATTTTTTTTTATGATGTAAGAAACTTATATTACTGCCACTAAAAAAATTAACTAAAGCTATTGTATAGTTTAGTGCTCATTATCAACTATAATTCAATGTCCCGCTTTTGAATCTTCTAATTCATGCATGATTTATTGGTACATATCATAAGAGAACTCAATGCTTTACATCTAACCACTATATCTAATAATTGAAGCCATTATATTGCCACTATTCCATATGTTACTTATAAAGAAAATAACTTTTTCCTCCAGTAATTATATTAATATGTCATCATAATGCAATTTGCATAGACTATGATACATGGAAGAAAATCATAGATTTTAAAAATGCACAACCCATTTCATTTTGGCTTGGCTTCTTCATCCAAATTTCAGATGAGGTGTAGAGAGAGAGAGAGAGAGAGAGAGAGAGAGAGAGAGAGAGAGAGAGAGAGAGAGAGAGAGATTGAGGTGGAGTTAAGTAATACTTACCTATGGTAATATCCAAACATTCGACCAGCAAACATCCCAAGTACTAACGAGCATGAACATCTAAAGACGATAGGAACTTGTGTTGATAAAAAGGAACTGTAGTTGGGTGATGAAGCTCGAAGAGACCAAAGTCAAGCCATAAAGGTTGGAGGTACTATAGTTAGGCTATAGAGGTTAGAGGGACTATAGTCAGGCTATAGAGGTTAGAGGGACCTTCATCGAGCGATAGAGGTCAGAAGAACCATAATCGGGCAAAAGAGGTTGAGGGGGCCATGATCGGGTGAAGGAGGTAATGGGGGCTTTGGAGTGCATTTTTAACAGTTAAAATATTTAAGGCTCTAACTCCCCTAAATAATATTTAGGTTTTCTTTAATATATAAAAAATAATAAACTCCACTTAATATATGCAAGTATATATGTCGGATAAAGTGATAAAATGATAGAGTTGAGTGTTAAATCCTTATGGAAGTATGCTTTATAACAATCAACTACTACCATTTACTCTAATTATAAAATTATCTTACTAAAATTAAAATATTGATTGTGGATATTCAATCACTGAATAAAAATAGTAAAAAAAATGGATATAATATTTAAATAAAGTACATTAAATTGGTAAATGTAAATTGTATATCTTTCCTAATCAAATTATTTTTTGAAAATATGATTCAGAGTATATGCATCTCTAGATCTCTATCAAGCTTATAGGGGTTAAAAGGATATCTATTTGAAAGTTCGTTAGGGATGTTAAGCCCTATAGAACTGGCCCAAGCTAACCAAGAGGAGGGGGGGGGGGGGGTGAATTGTTATTTTAAAAATTCTTTTCACAAAGAAGTAAACATCTCATAAACCAAAATCACACCATAAGAAAAATAAGCGCGAAATAAGAACACAAAAATTTATAGTGGTTCGATCAACTCGACCTACGTCCACTCCCCGGAGGCGCCCTCCGAGTATTGCACTACAATCGTGACTCTCCTTTAGCCCCCACAGCTAGGCAGAGAAGCCTTTACAAAGAACCTCATTTTTGCCACCCCAGCAAGTCAGAGAACCTATCTCCTTTTGCTTCCTCCTAAAGCTTGTAGAGAACCATAATCAGATGCTGAATCCTTACCTCTACCGACCCTTCCACGGTTGAGAAACTCTAGATGAAGAAGAACCAGAGCGATCCTTGAAGCAACCCTTGTGAATCCCCTCACAAGCTCCCCCTCACAAGATCCTCTCTCTCTCCCTCTCTCTCTTTATCTCCTCAAGGTCTTCTTAGGTCAAGGCAGCAGCAAAAGATTGTTCAAAATGTTGAACAAGAGCTCTTAAATAGAAGAGCTTCAAAGGAGCTCATTAATTGCAAGTTGCCGATAATATCATTCAGGTCGATATGGACATCGTCCTGGCCGATCAGTACAAATCTCAGAAGATCGGCCAGAGCATCACCTTGAATGCAAACTGGATAATTTAAAATTGGCTTGATCATTCAGGCCGATCTCACGATCGTCCTGGCCAATCAGTTCAAATCAGAGGAAGATCGTCCAGGGCATCGCCCTGAATTTGAGCTGGCCGATATTTATCGTTCAGAAGTAACTTAAGGTTTTTGAATAGATTGTCCTGGCCGATCCTACGATCGTCTAGGACGATATGATCGTATCAATCATCCTTAATAACTCCCTTGATTTCCTGATCAATTAAGGCATAATTTGCGAATATCGTCCAGGCCGATCATTGATCGTCCTGGCCGATTATTAAAAAAAATACAGAATACCTTAATTATCTATGGCGGAAAATTCTTTCTATTCTGAGCTTATCATCCTGGCCGATACACGTATCGTCCAGGACGATCTGTTAATGATGGCTTCCTTAATTAAGAATCCTTGTTTAGATTTTTTGTTTTAAGCCCGATCATCCAAGACGATGTAAATATCGTCCTAACCGATATGAGTAAAAACAAAAATTCTAAGTCTCTCAAGTGTGTGTGTGTGTGTGTAGGGTTACTTAGCATCAGTTTCTTTGAACATTACAAATAGATTCAAGAAGAGAAAAAATAAAGTACAGACTGACTCAACCCTAAACCTATGCAATCTTGAACTGGCTTCTATTATTCGTCCAATCTTTGATTCCTGAAAACGTTAGAAGTAACAGGAAGTCCAAGAGAATCAATAGTGTTTGTCAATCATCAAAATATAAGTCATGAAAATAGATTTGTAATAATCTCCCCCTTTTTGATGATGGCAAAATACTACAAAGACAGTTAGCAATAAAATTTCGGGATCGACAAGTGTAAAAACATCATAAACTTCTCCCACTTTTGACATATCAAAAAGGAGGAGGGAACAAAAAAAAAGACCAATAGCAAACAAATTTTTTTTTTCGAAACCAAGTCATGAAAATGATGTAGTATTCCATGTGATTGATGATTATGGAGATAGTTATCCCACATTATTTGTATCGATGGTAAGCAGCTTCATCTTCTGCCTCCCTAAAATGAGGGTCAATACTAGCCCTCGAAGAACTCCTAGAAGTTTGTCAAACCCGTTTCCCACCAGCCATAGAAAGGAGTTAGCAACAAAACACAAGAGGAGAAGGGATGTGAAGTGAAAAACATGGTTGGAATGGCCAGAATTTAAAGAAAACGGCCATATCATCCAGGCCGATCCCAGAATCATCCAGGACGATATGGCACAATAATTACGTATAGGAAGATTGGTCAAAAAGGTGGTCTGATCGTCAAGGCCGATCAGATATTAGCCAGGAAGATTAGACACAAGCGATCATCCCGAGTAGTCAAGCCGGACGACCGTTGAAAAAGCAGATCGTCCGGGCCGATTAGGTGTATCGTCCAGGACAATACACAATAATTGATCATACCGGCCAAAGTTAAAACATTTTAAATCTGTGCCATGTGTATCATCCAGGACGAACAGTGGATCGACCAGGATGATTGTCCAATAATGGATTATTCGGGGCCAATTTTAAGGATCTAAACGTGCTAACACGTGGATCGTCCAGGACGATCTAGTGTATCGGCTAGGATGATGACCATAAATGCATCGACCAGGACAAAATATTTTATGGGCCAGGACTATCATCAAGATTGCAACAGAGTTCGATCAGATCATCCAGGACGATAAAGTATCATCCAGGATGAAAAGTTATAGCAGTACAGAAAAGTTCAGCAGATGAAAATTTGAAGAGAATTTGCCATATCATCCAGGACGATAAAAGTATCGGCCAGGACGATGTGACTAGAATTTAAAAAATAATGAAGGATGGTGATGATCAAAGCCCTCAAAAATTAAACAAAAGAAAAGAAAAACAAACAACGATAAAAAACTAAAAATAAATAATTTGAAAAGAAGCCAAATATTTTTTTTTTTGTTTTATCAAAGCAATTCATATGAGAATTTCTTAAAAAATTTAAACCTTAGAGTTTCAAAAGATCAATATGTTAACAAATTTCAATCGGAAGAATGTAGAATATCCGATTCTGTTAACCCTAGATTGGACATCCTTCAGAGTATAAATTGTCTTTTGAAAAATAAAGGCCTATTTCAGAATCACTAAATGGTATAAAAAGAAGATCCATTAAAAACTTGTTTACAAAGAAAATATCTCATAAATAATATATCAAAGTAATTTTTCTCAATTATGGAATTTGAAATCAAGCCTTTGAAAATCTCACATAATCCATAAGTTTTTCTAAGTTTTAAAAGTTTTGAAAAGAGAGGATAGCTTGCCTTTTAGTGGGCTCATTTTATGCCTCTTGAATCTTTGATTGGCTCTTTGAGCATCTTTTGATTTTTTATACACATTTGTGTATATACTTTTTATTTCATTTTTGGCGTCTTTGCCACTTTTCCCCCTTTTTTATCTTTTGCAAGTTCAATTCTATTTTGCAAACTCTTAAAAGAAGTTCTTAGTTGTGAGTATATCTTCTAGATATTAGAGAATATGAGCACTCTCTCTAACATAGGGAAGAACTACCCACAAAATAAAACTAAAAATCATATGATCAGTGCAAAGGCAAGATCTCAAATAACTTGAAAGATATATAAGAACTTTGGATATTATGCACAAGATAGATTTTTTTGTAGCAAGATAAAAAGAATCTTAGTTTCAAAAAACCATTGGCTAAAATGAGTTTAGACTTTTATTTATAGAAGAAAATTATACCACTAAACAAGGTCAGAAGGAGGGAAACCACCAATGGTATTCCTCCCTTTAACCGATTTAGAAATGCTAAACATAATCTCTAAAACTCAAAAATTTAAAATCTTAAAAAATAATCATATAGGAAACCAAACATAAAAAAACAAAAAAGAAAACAAAGCAATCTAGAACAATACAAAGCAAGCACACAACAAAAATAACACAAAACTAATTAAAGAAAAAATAATTTCAAGAAATTATGAAGCAGCGAGTTTAAGAAATTTTGAGCTGCGAGCCTCCATGTGTCCAATTATCATATGATCCCATGAGGTCTTTGGTGAGAGCACACCTGCAAAACTCAACAACAATCAGATTTAGGAACCCAAACTGGTTTGGGCCCCTTCTTAGAAAAAGTAGAATGCAATGCAGGTATGGTATGATGTGAATCATGCACCTTAGGTCTCCACACCCAATGTGTACTATGGTGAACAGTACACGCGTGTAAGATGTGTCCTAGCATGCCACAAGAAAAACATCTAACTCTAGGAAAAGGATTTCTTAAATGATTTGAGTTATAATGTCTCTTCCTAGGTTTTGGCTTTGGATTCAAAATGGGAGTCTTCCAATTTCCCTTAAGTGTATCTAATTCATTTTTAATCCTCAAGTTTGTATTTTTTAGAACATCATTCTCAATTCTCAAGTTTCTTTCTTTCTTTTTAGATTTCTTTAAATCAGATTCAAGTGATGTGTGTGAAACTTTTAATGCATCATGCTCATTAGTTAATTCCGAATGCTTTTTGTTCAAATCATCAAATTCATCAAGAAGAGCCATGTGATTAGAATCAATTGTTGAATGATCTTTAAGAATAACTTCATACTCTTTTTGCAAATTTACAAGTTCCACTTTTAAATTAGCATGAGTCTTCTTAAGCTTTTTGTATGATGCATGGATTTTCTCACAAATCTCAAACAATTCATCATAGGTTGGTTTATACACCTCTTCCTCATCACTTTGCTCAAGATGATCTTCCCCCATTAAGCACAGGTTTGTAGTCTCTTCCTCTGGTTCAGTCTCAGAGGAATCAGTACCAGATTCTGCCCAGAATGCCTTTTGAACTCTCTTCTTGTCCTTCCTAAACTTAGGTTTCTCCTCGCCCTTTTCCTTTTCTTTGCTCCAGTGATCTTGAAGTGTAGGACAATCAACTTTCACATGTCCAGGCTTCCTGCATTCATAACAAACAACATCAGAAGATCCTTTAGAATGTTTATGATCCCTACCTTTTCTCCAATGATGCTTTTGTTTCTTCCTTGGAAAGCTTTTGAATTACCTTCTGATGAAGGCAACTTTATCGCTTTCAGATCTGGAAGATTCAGAATCTAATTTATGCGCCTTCAATGCAAATGTTTTCTCCTTCTTTTTCTCACCTGCATCAAGATTTCTTTGATTCACCCCTTGCTCGTAAGCAATAAGTGAGCCAAGTAAGTTATCAATAGAATAAGTGTTTAAATCCTTAGATTCAGTGATTGCAGTAATTTTAGCATCATATGACGAAGGTAAGCATCTCAAAATCTTGTTTACTTTTTCATAGTTTGAAAGTTATTTTTCTAATGTATGCAGTGAAGTAACTATTTGAGTAAACCTAGTATACATGTCAGAAATAGATTCATGAGGTTTCATACGAAAAAGTTTGTAGTCATGCAAGAGAATATTCAAACGGGATTATTTAACCTCATTAGTGCCTTCATAGGTGATACACAATTTATCCCAAATTTCTTTACCAGTTTTGCAAGTGGAGACACGCAAGTAATCCTCAGATTTTAAAGCACAGAAAAAACAGTTCAAACACATTGCATTCAATTGAGCTAAATCTTGTCATCAAAAGTCCATTCACTAAAAGCAACTTCTATTTTAACACCATTAATTTTACGAGAAGGTGAAGAATAACCTTCTTTGATAAGCATCCACAAGCGATAATCAGTAGATTATAAAAACGTTGACATGTGGGTTTTCCAGAAATCAAAAGGTAGGTTATCGAACAGGGGAGGTCGGGTAATAGAATACCCTTATGTAGTGTTACGATTCCCAAGGTTAGCCATGGATCAAGATAAAAAAGTTTTCAAACTTAAAATTTTTGAATCCTGCTTTGATATCACTTGAAAGTTCGTTAGGGATGTTAAGCCCTATAGAACTGGCCCAAGCTAACCAAGAGGGGGGGGGTGAATTGGTATTTTCAAAATTCTTTTTCACAAAGAAGTAAACATCATATAAACCAAAATCACACCACAAGAAAAATAAGCGCGGAAATTTAAAGTGCGGAATCAAGAAATAAGAAAACAGAAATTTATAGTGGTTCGATCAACTCGACCTACGTCCACTCCCCGGAGGCGCCCTCAGAGTATTGCACTACAATCGTGACTCTCCTTTAGCCCCCACAGCTAGGCGGAGAAGCCTTTAATATGAACCACCTTTTTGCCACCCCGGCAAGGCAGAGAACCTATCTCCTTTTGCTTCCTCCTGAAGCTGGCAGAGAACCACAATCAGATGCTGAATCCTTACCTCTACCGACCCTTCCACGGATGAGAAACTCTAGACGAAGAAGAATCAGAGCGATCCTTGAAGCAACCCTTGTGAATGCCAACACAAGCTCCCCCTCACAAGATCCTCTCTCTCTCCCTCTCTCTCTTTCTCTCCTCAAGGTCTTCTCAGGTCAAGGCAGCAGCACAAGATTGTTCAAAACGTTGAACAAGAGCTCTTAAATAGGAGAGCTTCAAAGGAGCTCATTAATTACAAGTTGCCGACAATATTGTCCAGGCCGATATGGACATTGTCCTGGCCGATCAGTACAAATCTCAGAAGATCAGCCAGAGCATCACCCTGAATGTAAACTGGATTATTTAAAATTGGCTTGATCGTCCAGGCCGATCTCACGATCGTCTTGGCCGATCAGTGCAAATCAGAGGAAGATCGTCCAGAGCATCGCCCTGAATTTGAGCTGGCCGATATTTATCGTTTAGAAGTAACTTAAGGTTTTTGAATAGATCATCCTAGCGGATCCTACGATCATCCAGGACGATATGATCGTATCAATCATCCTTAATTACTCCCTTGATTTCTTGTTCAATTAAGGCATAATTTGAAAATATCGTCCAGGCCGATCAATGATCGTCCTGGCTGATTATTAAAAAAATACATAATACCTTAATTGTCTATGGCGGCAACTTCTTTATGTTTTGAGCTTATCGTCCTGACGAATACACGTATCATCTAGGACGATCTGTTAATGACGGCTGCCTTAATTAAGAATCCTTATTTAGATTTTTTTCTTTAAGCCCGATCGTCCATGACGATGTAAATATCGTCCTGGCCAATATGAGTAAAAATAGAAATTCTAAGTCTCTCAAGTGTGTGTGTGTGTGTGTGTGTAGGATTACTTAGCATCAGTCTCTTTGAACATTACAAATGGACTGAAGAAGAGAAAAAACAAAGTACAGACTAACTCAACCCTAAACCTACGTAATCTTGAACTGGCTTCTATTGTTCGTCCGATCTTCAATTCCTAAAAAAGTTAAAATTAACAGGCAGTCCAAGAGAATCAATAGTGTTTATCAATCTTCAAAACATAAGTCATGCAAATAGATTTGCAACACTATTGATCTCTTACAATCATATCATCTCCTTAAGAACCTAATATATTTTACATACTATATACAGATATGCAAACATATTAATTCAATATTCCTAGTTATTCTTGCATTTCTCTATTGAGGTTATGGATCATAATACATTTTAATATACATATAACCACTATGCGAGTTAAATAAAGAGTTAAAAAATATTGAAAATATCATTTAAATTTATAGCATAATAATGTTCATTAGCACTTAATATATTCTCTACATCAACAATCCAAAACTAAAGAATTTGCCTTGCATGGAAGAAAATATAAGTAAACTCATTTGAATACAGTCATGTAATAACAAAAATACAATAGAGTGATATCACTATGAAGGATCAATGTATCTCCTCTAAACTCCTTCCTTAATGTATACAGTTTCTCAAATAAATACTAATAAACACTCTAATGATTATATGTAGCAATTCTCTAGTCTCTCATAGAATTGACTCTAAGATATATCTAAAGAAGTACTCTAAAAAGTACTGAAATTAGACAAATGATTCAACTCTCATACAAACATAACATCACTATAATTTAAAAGATAACATAACAATAGAAGGTGGCATTATGATGCTTCAAAGAGTGGTGCAATGAGGTTTTTAAGAATTTATTTACTAGCAAAGCTAGTGAGAGAAACCTAGTGAGAGAAATTCTGAGAAAAAAGTTTGAATTTTCACAAAAATTCAAAATTTTCTCATTGTGAGAGTTGCGGGAATCGCATGGCGACAGATACTCATCGGTAATAACTTGCTGGCGGGACCCTGGAGGATCGTCGTCAAGTTCAGAAGGCTTTGAATGTTTCATCCTGTCAGATGCTCTCGCCACCGGCATTCAGTGATGATGTAGCTGCAGCCAATCTGATGGCTAAATCTAAAGGTAATAAAGGAATTGTTATTAAAGAAGGAAGCTTTGTAGCTAGAAGAGAACTAGAGGTGATTGGGAAAGGAAAGAGCATTATGGTGGAAGAGAATGCCAAGAAGGTTTTCAATGGCTGTTTTGCATTGAAATCTTCTGAAGGTTTTGATGCATCTCCGTCTTCTAAATCTAGTATTGATAAAGGTACCTTATTGATCAGAAAGGTAGATGGCATGGAAAAGAAGAGGCATGATCTTAGCTCAATGGAAATTTCTTGTCCAACAAATACAGGAATCCTGGGAGGAAATGATAATGCAGTGAAACAGTAGGAGAATGTGGAGCCAACAAAAATATTATTCTTTGACTTGGTGAAAGTTAGGGATGTTGAATCAGCCAACAAGTGTGACTGTGGAGAGGATGTGTCTAGCCTTATTAGAAATTGTGATGGAAAAAAAATGAACGTGTGGAGGAAAAAAGATAACATCAAAGTTGCAGATTTACAACTGGGTAACTTCCTAGCTGAAGACGGAGTGACTGTGAAATTGCTTGAGCAAAATGAAAGGAGAATGCAGATAAGCTTAGCAACTCAATTGTCATAAATGTATTTGGAGGTGATCCCCCATTATGGGTCATAAGCTCAGAACTCAGGAGACAATGGATGCAATATGGGAAGTTTCACCTAACCATGTTAGCATGGGATGGGTGCTTTGCTAATTTCATGATTCAGAATAATTGGAAGCTGTTATGAATAATGGACCATGGTTTGTCAATGGAAAGATAATTGGGATGGACAAGTGGTCTCAAACCTTTTCTCCTAATTCTCTAAAAGGCTTGACAGCTCCAATTTGGATCAGGCTTCCAAATCTACCTCTTCATTATTGGGATAATATTTATATTTGTGGAATTGCTTCAATGGTTAGTTTATAGATGAAAACATGTTTCAATGGGGAAGAAGAGAATTTGGGAGGGTATGTGTCCGAATCAATCTGGACAGTAAGCTTCCCTTAGGTGTTTGGATTGTAGGCAAAATTGGGAGATTCTATCAAAAGATATAATATGAACGGGTACCAAATTTCTATTTTAACTGTGGAATTATCGACCACAATAAAGAAAGTTATAAATAAGGTGATGGAGATAATAGCATTGCTGAGAAGTGGATCTGGTACTAATAATGCTGGAAGGAATATTCAGGTTGATAATAGAGCAGTTGGATCTATTGAAGAGACTGGCTATGGACCTTGGCTTATAGTTAACCGAGGTAAGAAAAAATTCAATAATCCAAATCAATATTAGAATCGTTCCATCCAGAATAAGAAGTTTACTTTGTGGAAAAGGATAGAATTTAGAAGAACTATTGCTGAAGTTGCAAAGGAAGATAGAGGAGTTGTTACAGATAAGAAGATTGAAAGAGCAGCATATAATGTTCCTATTTTCAAATCTATAGAATTGGCAGAGAAATGTGTTAAACAACCAGAGTTTAATACTCATCCTGGATCTACTAATCTAGGTAGTGTGAATGTTCTGATCCCAACGTCTGGAAACAAATTTAGCATATTGAGCAGTCAAGATGAAGAAGGGGAGATAGTTCAAGAAATCTTAAGAAAATCTAGTAATGAAAGAACAACCAGAAATGATCAAACTGAGCATGGTAGTAACAAAAATCCTTTGGAGCATTTTATAGAAGATGAATCCAATATGGTGAAAAAGAAAAAATCTAAGCAATTAAAGGATTTGGGTCCTATCAGTTTAAATCTGAAGAGTAGAAGAATGGAATTGGATGCAAAAGGTACTTTGGGGATTCAATCCCCTATCACTCATTAATGTATTCTTTAGCTTTTTGGAATTGTAGAGGAGAAAAAAAGAGGAGTGCTTCTCTATTCCTTAAAGAACTTGTGAGATTACATAATGTGATTTTGGTGGGTTTGCTAGAGACTAAATTGTCTTCCTTTGAAATGAAAGAAGTTAAAACTCTTATTGGAGATGGATGGAACTATGTTATGGTCCCCTATAGTGGAATATCAGGTGGTATTATTGCTTTATGGAATACTAAGGTGGCTGATTTCTCATTGGTTGATTATTCTAGCCAATGTATAGTGGGAGATCTCTTAGTTAACAGCAATTGTAAATGGAGGGTGGCTGCTATTTATTCCAACAAGGAATGCTATAAAAGGAGGGATCTTTGGGATTTTCTGGGAGCTCATTCTTGTATTGATTTCCCCATGGTGGTTGTTGGAGACTTCAATTGTCTCACTTTAAGGGAAGACAAGAAAGGAGGGAAAAAGTTTCAATATACCCAAGGTTCTAAGGAAATTGAGGCTTTCTTCACCAACAATGATTACCATGAGGTAAGATTCATTGGACCTCGATTCCCTTGGTGTAACAATAAAGTTGGAGGAGCTCGGATCTTGGAAAGGTTGGACAGGTTCTTCCTTAACTCCTATGCATTAAACTTATCTTCTCAATTGGTTGTTAAACACTCAATGAGAGTAGCCTTCGATCATTGTCCTATTATTCTCAATATACTCAATTTGAAATCACCAAGGGTGAAAAACATGAAGTTTGAGGATGTGTGGGTATCTTACACGGCTGCTCTCACGGTGGTCAAGAAAGCTTGGGCTACCAATTACCAGGGTAGTCAATATCATATCCTGAACTCTAAATTCAAAAGAACTCTTAGATCTCTATTCTTTTGGAGCAAGGCCAAGATGAAAAACCTGAACTTGTCTAAAGACAAACTGATGAAGGAGATATTGGAGTTGCAAATCAAAGAATTTGAAATTGGTTGGCTCAATGATGAAGAATGCTGGACTTTAAAAACCAAGGTGTTGGAACTGAACTCAACAATGGCTAGATTGAACACATGGTGGAGGAAAAGAGCTAAAGTCAAGTGGATGGTGGATGGAGATTGCAACTCTAAATTTTTTCATTCCTTTGCTAGTGCTAGAATAAGGTTTAACAACATTGTGAAGATTAAGGATGAAAAAGGGAATGTCTTGGAAGGACAAAATCAAATTGAAGATACTATTATTCGGTTCTTCAAGTAAAAGTGGAGGCAAAGGGATTGCACCATGGAAGGATGGCCAAAGCCGGTGACTTCTTTAAATTGGGAGGACAAATCATGTCTTATAAGGGTATTCACGGCAGAAGATGTGGAGGAAGTTATCAAATAGCTAGGAGGAAATATAGCACCTAGAACAGATGGTATCACATATTCTTTCTTAAAAGCCTATTGGGACATTATAAAAATTGATTTTGTCAAAGCTATAAGTTATTTTCTTCAATTTGGGGAGATGGACAAGAGTTGGAAGGATACCTTGATAGTGCTAATTCATAAAGTGTCAAATCCCTTGACTCCCTCCAACTTTAGGCCTATCAGTTTGTGTAACTCAGACTACAAGGTTGCGGCTAAAGTTATTTCAAATAGGCTTGCTTTGGTTATTCAAAAACTCATAATAGAAGAACAGGCGGCTTTCATCAAGGGGAGATCTATTTCAGAACATGTATTGGTTGCACAAGAGGTGTTCCATAAGTTCAGGTACTCAAAATCTTCTAAAGTTTTAGCTGCTTATAAAATTGATATGGAACAGGCATATGACTCTATGAGTTGGAATACTCTTGAAGGAGTATTAAAATACTTTCATTTCCCTCCCTCCATTGTTCTCCAAACTAATATTGGAATGTGTGTTAGAGCCGAGGTTCTCAGTTATGATCAATGGTAACCTTTCGGATTGGATTAATGCCAAGAGTGGTTTCCAGCAAGGTTGCCCATTGTCACCTTTTCTCTTCATATTGTGCTCTCAACTCCTCACTAATGCTCCTGCCTTAACATCTATAGGAGTAAATATTTCTCCTTATGGACCTCGGATATCACATCTTCTATTTGCAGATGATGTGATGATATTTTCAGAAGCCAATAAGGAAGTTGCTTAGGAGTTAAAAGTTATCTTATCCAAATTCAATAAATGGACCGACTAGTGTATTAACATTGACAAATCAGCCATTCTTTTTGGGAAGATGGTTAATAGAAGGAGAAGGAGGTCCAATACAAGAACTTCAGGTATTAAGGAAGTGAAGGAATTTTTTTATCTTGGTATCAAGACGAATTTAAGAAGATTGAAGGCTAATGATTTTCAATTCATCATTGAAAAATCATTGAAGAAAATCAACACATGGGGGAGTTCTCATTTCCTTGGCTGGTTAGATAGCTCTAGTTAAATCGGTTTCTTTGGCAATCCCAAGTTTCTACAGCACTCATTCCTTAGTTCCAATCTGTGTTCTTGAAAACATCAATAAGTTGTGCAGGTGTTTTATCTGGAATAAGCCCAATGGTAAAGTTGGCATTTACTATGTTAGCTGGGAGGAATTATGTAAATTGGTAGATAGAAGAGGTCGGGGACTGTGCTCTTCTACTTCTAAGGTGGCTGAATTGAGAGCAAGATTAACATGGAGATTTTTGAATAATAGAAACTCCCTTTTATTCAAAATGCTAGCTCCAAAGTATGGATCCAAGGTGGTAGAAGATAATACGAAGAGGTGTGTATCTTCCTCATGGAAAATTATCACTGAAGAAGGTAAAGCTTTATAGCCACTCCTTAAATGGAGTGTGGCTAATGGATCATCAATTGATGCTGTTGAAGACAAGTGGCTATTGGATAGGAGCATCAACAAATGGCCTACATTTGTTGATCCCCAAGGTGAAGAACTGGTTAAACTGGAAAGATTCATTGAAGGCAACGATTTGAATGTAGCTGAATTACTGAATATATTTGGTAACGAAATGGTGGAGCTCATTTCACATACCAAAATTATATGTGATCAACATGAAGATAAGCAGGAGTTGATATTCAACAGATAGGGGAGAACAATCTCAGGGAAGATTGCTGAGGCTTGGCAGCGAGAACAGCCTAAATGTAAATTTACAAAATGGTGAAAAAATGCTAAACTAAAGCCAAGGGTGGAGACTTTCTGCTGGAGGTTATTTAAGGATGCTATACCAACTTACAAGTTTCTAGCACATAGAAGACTGCAAGAAGTTGAAGTCTGTCGAAGGTGTTTGGATGGCATTGAAGACATGGAACATGTTATATTCAATTGTGCCAAGATAAAGGAGGTGTTGTCTCAACTCAACAAATGGGGATTCCAGATTCATCTGTTTGAAAGCCTTCAAGAATGTTGTAGATGGATGGATCATACGGCAACTCATAATGGTATGCTTCTTAAATTTTTTTGCAATGTCTTGTACCTTTCTTGGAAAGCTAGAAATAAGTTTACACATGATAAGGTGGTAGAAGGTGCTAGCTCAGTGGTTGCTAATGCGTTTAGCTTTTTATCTACTTCTAATTTGATTGTTAACTTGAAATGAGAACTATGGGATGCTAACTAGCCCATGAGGCTGTCCAATACTTGCTATCCCCCTCCACCCGATTGGTTAAAAATCAATGTAGATGCCTCACTTGATTCCTCGTATAGAGCTGGCATTGGATGTGTTATTCATGATAGAAAAGGGAGGTTCTTATTGGCATTTGGAAAAAAATGCGTTCATTGGGATGTGTACTATTTGGAGCTTCTAGCAATAAAGTCTTTAATAGAAATGACTAAATATTGGATGTTCAAATACAAGGGAGCTATTATCGAAGGTGATAATGAAAACGTAATAAGGAGGCTACAAAAGGCAAGGATTGATGATTTCAAGGGAGAAGAAGATTTTAGTTTCTTTAAAGAGTTAATTATGTCATTTTGTCTTGTGTTGGAAGAGGTAACAACAAGCTAGCTGATATGTGTGCTAGGTATGCGATGGCTAACAACTTTATTTGGGCAAACCTGTGCATGAATGAGATTCCTCATTCATTTATGAATTTAATGAAGGAGGAATCAACATTGTACCTGTTTCCTTTTCTTTTTTGCTGCTTTTAATGCATTTATTGCTCTTCTCAAAAAAAAAAAAAAAAGAGTGGTGCAACGACGTTCTTGCAATGAATTAACACTTAGGTGCTAGAGCTTCAACACTACTGTGGCGCTTGCTAATATAGAATAGATACTTAGTGAATAATCATGTCACTTCACTAGCAGATTGTGTCCCTTGGAAGTTACAATTGCTATGCCATGGTACTGAAGAATTTTGAATATTGTGGTACTTGATGACAAATTTGGTGCCAAGGCATGATAGATTATGCCACCATGGTGCTTAAAGTTAGAGAACATAGCGCTGCCAAGCTAACCATTTGGACATTTTAGCACCTGAAGATAGTGAACATAGCATTTCCATGTCCAAGTGTAGTGCCTCGGGGTGTAGAAGATGGTGTTATGGCATGGAATTGTTTGACACCATGGCATTGTACTGTACTTAAGATTTTTTGCCATTTTTGAGTTTTCCCGCATAAAAATAATTAAATAACACATTTAAATTGATAAAAAATATATAAAAATATAATATAATTTACACTTATCAAGGCTGTTAGGATGGTGGTCGGGCAATAATGATTAGAGGGGTTTTATTTGAATGATAGTGGTCGGAGGGGTCCTAGTCAGATGACAATGATCGAAGGGCCTACTGTTGAGATTGTTGCCACTTAATTTTTTTATTATTAAGATTATTACAACATATGTGTTTTGTATGATTCAAAATATTATTATTTTAATTACTATTTCTTGTAATATATATTGAATATATATTGCTTTTATTATTTGTGTGTACTAATATTTCAAGGAAATAATACTCCAGATTATTAAAGACTTCAAAGGAGAATATATTAGGATTTATTGTAAATGGAGTATGTAATTTTCACTTTTATTGGCCTAAGAGAGTATGATGTAATTGAGTAATCGTGCACACACATAATGGGGGAGTGTTTAAATCTATAAATTTTTAAACTAATCGTACTGTACGATTTAAATTCGTATGGGATGATTTATTCAATTTTTTCCTCCTATGAGCAGATAAATGAACCGTGGGAAGAAATTTTTCTAAATATTAATCATACTGTACGAAGTGACCATCGTAGAGATAGTGTCTAGAGTATGAAATAGATAAGTCCCTGTTCTTCCCAACGATTTCTAAATTTTTCTTAACTATTTGTACTGTACAAAGTGACCTTCGCGTAGATGACATCTAGAGTATGAAAAGAATGGGTTCCTTTTTGTCCCAACGAATTCCAAATTTTTTTAACTGATTGTACTATACAAAGTGACCTTCATATAGATGATGTCCTGAGTATGAAAAGAATGGGTTCCTTTTTGTCCTGACGAACATCAAATTTTTTTGAACTGATCGTACTATATTATACATAGTTCGTACAGACGACATCCAGAGTAAGAAAATGTGGGGTATCTTTTCATCTAGATGTAGTAGAAAAATTTTCTTAATTATTCATACAGTATGAACATGGTTAGTACTGTATGATCAGCGTATAAAAAATATTTTATACAGGTTCGTACGAAGAGGTTTTTAAATTGTTTGTACGTATGATTAACTATCATATTGTACGATCGTATACGCTCAAAATGAAATTATTATTTTTTTAAACAATTTTTTATGTCTTTTATATAAATAGTCCCTAGAAACTGACTTGAGGGTGGTTATTCTTTGTGATTTCTTTGGGAGCAAGTGAAAGAGCATTTTGGGAGGGTGTTTGAGAGAGTTCCTACAAGTGGAGTGCGAAGGGTTCACAAGGTTACTCAAAGGTAAGAATCTCTTTTGTATTTTGGTTACTTCTCTTCCTTTCTTCTTTTTAATTGTTTGAGAGAAGATCTTTGAAGAAGATCTGATACTCTACCAATACTTAGAGGGTGTGAAAGGAGGATGGTATTCTGCCGACACTTGGAGGGTATGAAAGGATGATGGTACTCTGCTGACACTTGGAGGGTGTGAAAGGATGATGATACTCTACCGCACTGGGGATTGGTGGAATAGAGAAAAATTATAAATACTTCTCCACCTTATTGTGGGGATAAAAGGTGAGTCACTTTGGTAATAGTGCAATTCCTGAAGAGGGAGTCTTCAGGAAGTGGACATAGGTCTTATTGGACCGAACCACTATAAATCTTTGTGTTCATTTTTATTTTTGCACTTTTATTTTTTAGCATTTAGTAGTTGTGATTGAAAAGCTTGTTTGAAAAAAAAATTCAAATTGTTAGAATTATTAAATGGTTTTCTATTAAAATTCAAGAGGGAAGTTTTAAAATTACCAATTCACCCTTCCTCTTGGTTAGCTTTGGGACATTTGCATAAGTTTAACAACCTACCCTAACTTTACCAGTGGTATCAAAGCTTTATTTCAAAACTTAAAGTTTATATTACTTTTTGAAAATAATAAAGGCTACTTTTAAAAATTGTAACACACCTGAAGGGTATTCGCTCATTAGACCTCAATTATTTGATAATATCCCTTTGAATTTTTGAAAAATATGTATGTCTACTTTTCTTCAATTTATTGATTATTGCATGTGTATTTTAGTACAAGATGGATACACTAGGCCAACTATTCTAGAAAATGGCAATAGAACTGAAACACCGTTTACTGACATGATTGTTGAAGAATGTGAATTAGCTCAATTATATGTAAAATGTTTAAATAGTTTCTTTTGTGCACTTAAATCAAAAGATTACATGTATGTTTCTACTTATAAAAGCGGAAAAAAAAAATTGGGATAAACTTTGTATAATATATGAAGGAACTATTGAAGTGAAATAATCTAGATTAAATATTTTATGACATTTGTTTAATATGATAACAAATGAATCCATATCTAACATGTACATAAATTTCACTCAAATAACTACCTCTTTGAATGCATTAGGTAGGGAACAAATGAATGCTGAAATGGTTTATAAAATACTTTATTATTTGCCTATAACCTATGATGCTAAAATAACTACTATTACAGAGTCTAATGATTTAAATTTATATTATATTGATAATATTCTTGGATCACTAATTGCTTAGGAGTAAGGAGTGACTCAAAGACATATTGATGTAGGGGAAAAGCAAAAGGAGAAGAATATAGCTTTGAAAGTGGATGACTCGGAGACTGATCAATTATAACTTGAGGATGAGGATGATATTGCCTTGATGACCAGAAAATTTAGGAGTTTTCTAAAGAGGAAGCAAAAGAAATGCCAATAGTAGAATAAAGGTAAGTTCTACAAGAATGTTAAGGTTTATAATGATGTTATCTGTAATGAATATAGGAAACCTGGACATGTCAAATTAGAATGCCCTAATCTTAAAGCCACTCCTAGCAAAAAGAAGGTGGAGAAGAAAACAAATGTGAGGAAGGGTAAGAAAAAAATTTAGTGAGATTTTTGGGCGGACTCAGCTTTAGATTCATCAGAAACAGAGAAGAAAAAAGAAGTCACCAATATGTGCTTAATGGCTGAAAATCTTGATCAATCAGATCAAGAAGAGGTATGTTACTTAAGTTACAAAAAATTACTAGAAGTTTCTAAAAGAATTCATAAAAATATATAAAACTTAAGAAAATGCATGCCAAGTTAAATTTAGATTTTCTAGAGTTTTATAAATAGTATGAAATCCTTAGGAAAGATCATGCACAAATTGATAACAACCACATGAGTTTATTGGATGAATTTAATGATTTGAACAAACAAAATGAATTATTAAAATCATCTTATGCAGAATTGGAAAAAGAATTTAAAACTTTTATAGATGAATCTAAAAATTGAGAGCGCTATTTGAAATTTAATAATAATGTGTTAAAAGATGCAAATTCATTTCTTAGAGTAAAAGTGAAGGCTCTTGAAAAAAATAGGATCCCCCCTAAACTTGATGGTTTTAATGATCCTATTTTAAAATAAAAAATCTTAAAACCTAGGAAGAGTCAGTTTTATTATCGAAGATTAAAAAATCCTATTCCTGGAGTTAAGTGTTTTTCTTATGGAATGATTGGGTATATTTCACACACTTGTACTATTCATAACAAAACTTATTTAGTGTGGAGACCTAAGATGCATAAAATAAGTCATATCATACATGCATTTAGTTTAATTTTGCCAAGAGGATAACCCAAACTTATTTGGATTCCAAAGTCCAACATTTGTTCGTTTTGTAGAATTGCTCTCATACAAGACATCGTGATAGCATTTAGTACCTAGATAGAAAATGTTCGAAGTATATGACTGCAGATACTACATAATTTATATCATTGAAATCTAGGAATGGAGGCAAGGTTACACTAGGAGATAATACCATTAGGAAAGTGGTAGGAAGAGGTATGATTGGCAACTTGAACAATTTTTTCACTGAAAATGTCTTACTTATAGAAGGCTTAAAGCAAAATCTCTTGAGTATTAGTCAACTATGTGATAAAAGATATAGTATAATTTTTTTCCCACTAGCTACATATTAAATCAAAATGGAATTGATGCACTGCATGGAAATAGGGTAAATAATATTTATATGCTATATTTAATTATATTAAATCTTCTAAAACTTTTTTTGTTTAAAAATAATTTCTGATGAATCATGGTTATGGCATAGGAGGCTTTATTACACAAGCATAAAAAACCTTAGAAACATTATCCATAAAGAACTTGTTAGAGATATAACAAAACTAGACTTTATTTAAGGATCACCTTTGTTATGCATGGAAACTAAAAAATTAGCTGAAGTCCTCATTTCATTCCACTAAGGATCTTAGAACTAGCAAAACATTAGAGATTATTCATATGGATCTTTTTGAACCAGTTAACATTATAAGTCTATTAGGGAAGGTATACAAATTTGTGATTATTGATGACTTTTTGAGATTCACATCGGTTAAATTTTTATTTAGTTAGAGCGAATCATTTGAGAAATTTAGAAACTTTTTTACTTGAATTCAGAGGAAATTAGGATCTGAAATTTTAACAATTAAAAATGATCACGGAGGTGAATTTGATAATAAAAATTTGAGGATTTTTATCAAGAAAATGAAATTGATCATAATTTTTATACACCTAGGACCCCTCAGCATAATAGAGTAGTCGAAAGAAAGAACAAAACATTAATTGAAGTCGCTAGAGCCATGTTGGCAGAATATTTACTTCCAAAATATTTTTGGATTGAAGCAATTAGTATAGCTTGTTATGTTCTTAATAGGGTGAACAACAATAATAACAACATCAAGACTTTGTCCCACTACGTGGGGTCGGCTACATGAATCCTTTTTTTCCATTGTGTCCAGTTAAAAGTAAAATTCTCATCTAAATATAATAAAGAAAGATCATTTCTAATTTTTTCTAACCAAGTCTTTTTAGGTCTACCTCTACCTTTGTTAACATAAGCCAAATCTAATTCATCAACTTTCCTAATCAGGTCATCGGAAGGCCTCCGCTTAATGTGTCCAAACCATCTAAGGAGACTCTCTCTAATCTTATATTCCACTGGAGCTACTCCAACCTTTTCACGTATATGCTCATTTCGTACCCTATCTCAAAGGGTCAAGCCACTCATCCACCTAAGCATCCTCATCTCTGCAATACTTAACTTAGTATTATGCTTCTATTTTATTGGCCAACATTCGGCACCATAAAGCATTGAAGGTCTCACCACCATCTTATAGAATTTTCCCTTAAATTTGAGGGGGACTTTTCTATCGCATAATAAACCCGATGCATTCCTCCACTTCAACCATCCAACTTGAATTCTGTTGATAATATCCCATCAATTTTACCATCACTCTGAACAATAGATCCAAGATATCTAAAATGTGTACTCTTATTAATGACTTGATCACCCAAAGTCACAATCCCCTCATTAGGTCTATTTCCACTAAAATTATACTCCATATATTTAGTTTTAGATATACTCAAGAAAAACACCTTTAGATTCTAAAGTTGACCTCCATAATTCAAGTTTACCTTCAACTTCCTCTCTAATTGAGAAGAAGAATATCATCAACAAAAAGCATGCACCAAGGTACATCCTCTTGCTAATGTCTAGTGAGAACATCCATGACTAAAGAAAAAAAGATATGGACTTAAGGCAGATCCTTGATGTAATCCAACTGAAATAAGAAAATACTTGGTCAAACCACCTTATGTTTGAACACAAGTAATAGCTCATGCATACATATCTTTAATGATTTGAATATAAGCATTATTAACTCCTTTCTTTTCAAGAACGTTCCATATCACTTCTCTTGGAACTTTATCATACGCTTTCTCTAAATCAATAAATATCATATGTAGATCCTCCTTATTCTCTATATATTTCTCCATCAAACGTCTCAATAAATGTATGGCTTCTATAGTATACCTACCCGACATGAATTCAAATTAATGGGGTGAACATTAAATCAAAATTAAATAAAATACCCTATGAGCTTCTTAAGGGGAGAAAACCTTCTTAAGGGGATAACACCTAATTTGTCATATTTACATGTTTTTGGATGTAAGGTGTTCATACATAATAATGGAAAATCTTCTTTAGAAAAATTTGATCTAAAATTAGATGAAGGATTTTTTTTTATATACTCTAGTGTTGGAAAATCATATATAGTATTTAACAAAAGAACTTTGGTAGTTGAGGAGACCACACATGTTGTATTTGATAAATTTAGCATTTTGGAAGAACCAAGTTTGGAAAAGGATCATATAGAAAAAAACTTCCAAAGGATTGAGAAGTATAACTTGAAAGAAAATCTAGATATAAAAAACCCTATGGCTAGAGAATTGAAATTTTCTAAAAATAATCATAAGGAATTGATTTTAGGTGAACCTAGTGAGGGTGTTAGGATTAGGCATGGACTTAGCAAAGAGGTTAACCATTCTACCTTTATTTTTATGATTGAACTCACAAATGTTAATCAGGCACTTTCGGATGAATTTTGGATTTTGTCCATGCAAATGGAGTTGAATTAATTTATAAGAAATGTTATTTAGGAATTGATTGAAAGACTAATGGATCAAAATGTAGTTAGAACTAAATGGGTGTTTAAAAACAAAATGAATGATTCAAGAGTTGTGATTAGAAATAAGGCTATATTGATGGCTAAGGGGTATAATCAAATTGAAGGCATTCATTTTGAAGAGATATTTCCCCTATAGCTAGACGAAGTAATTAGGGTTTTGTCAGCCTTTTCCTCTTTTAGAGGTTTTAAACTATTTCAAATGAATGTTAAATGTGTGTTTTTAAATGTGGTGATATAAGAGGATGTTTATGTTTAGCAATATCTAGGTTTTGAAAAATTCAAAATTTCCTAATCATGTATATAAATGAAAAAAAACAATATATGAATTAAAATAGGTACCTAGGGCTTGGTATGAGAGGTTAAGTTCTTTCTTATTAGAGATATCTTCTGTAAAAGGGAGTGTAAACACCACTCTCTTTTTGAAGAACTTAGAAGATGACATACTCATTATTTAGATATATGTTAATGATGTCATTTTTAGATCTACGAATAAAAATCTTTATGACGGTATTTCTAAAATAATGAGTAGTGAATTTGAGATGAGTTTAATGAGAGATCTAAGCTATTTTCTTAGTTTTATCATTGAGTAAATTGAGGAGGGAATATTTTTTAATCAGTCAAAGTATATTAAGGACATCCTCAAGAAGTATGAAATAGACAATGCTAAACTAGTAAATACACCAATGAGTTCCTCAGTTCAGTTGGATAAGGACCCAAAGAGAAAATATGTTGATCAAAAGAAATTTAGATGTATAATTAGATCATTGCTTTATTTGACTGCTAGTAGAATAGATATAATATTTAATGTTTGTTTGTGTGCTAGATTTTAATCTGATCCAAAACAATCACATTAGGCATATGTAAAAAAGATTTAAAATATCTTTTGGGAACTCAAAACTTAGGAATTTTGTATCCCAAGTACAACTCTTCATTTGAAATTATTGGATATTCTAATTCAGACTTTACAAGTTATAAGGTTGATTGAAAGAGTATATATGGAACTTATCAATTTATAGGAAATTCATTAGTTTTTTGGTCCAGTAGAAAATAAAATTCTATAGCCCTATCTACTGTTGAAGCTAAATATATTGTCTTAAGAAGTTGTGTGGCACAAGTTCTTTGGTTCAAATAATAATTGATTGATTTAGGATTTATAATAGGCACAATTCCAATCTATTATGATAACACTAGTGTCATTTGCATTTGAAAAAAAATTATTCAATATTCTAGAACAAAACATATAGATAAAAGGCATCATTTCATTAGGGATCATGTAGCTAAAGGAGAAATTAAATTGAATCATGTTTCTACTGAAAATCAACTTGTAGATATTTTTATAAAACCACTAGCCTTTGATACATTTAGCATCTTAATAACAAGGTTAGGTGTGATTGATCTTAATGCTTACATATAATTTTCAACAAAATTGATATGTTGTTTATGTGTGTTTGATTTAATTTTTCTGTTTATGTCTGTTTTTATTTTTATCTGTGAGTGTTTTAATTTTAGTTTTTGTTTTGTGAGTTTATAGTTTGGACATTTGTCACTTGTCGAAGTATGACAGATTTTGAGAAATTTTTCTAGCTTTTATGCTATATTTTCTAAGTATTTTATTCATATTGTATGAACATTTTTTGTACTGTATGAATTATGTAACATGTTTATGTCTGTTTTTTGGAGTTGAACATGTTAAATTTTGATTTTTCCAATCTTTCATATTGTACAATGTCATCATCGTACCATACGATATGTACAAATTTGTTTGTGCGCATATGGATGATTATCTGATTAGAATCAATTATTATAACTTATCATATGTATGAAATTATCTTTCGTTTGTACAATCTAGTTGTTAGTTTTTATGAGGGACGAACCTAACCATCTTTAAAATGATCTTAAATTTTTTATCGTCTCGGACGAACACCTATTCGTCTGTATGAATGCATGGTCATAAAGCTTGTACAAAAGGATGGCTTGTAAATGGTGTTTTTATAAAAAGTCATTTCATTTTAGACATTTCCATTCATACGTACAAACCAAATTTCATCCCATATGATCATAAGATCATACGTAGGAACAAATTTTGTACTGTATGATAGGTCATTTTTCTTTATATAGAAGGGCCATTGAAATCATTTTCATTCGCTTTAAAACCCTTCTCTAAACCTTATAAAACCTCTTACCTAGGAATGGCAACCTTCAACAAACGCTTAAGAGTTTCTAAGGGATCATCGTCTAGGGGTGGGGATGACAACGTTTTGTCTATGGATAATAAGGATGCATTCTTTCGGTATGTAGCTACTAAAATCACACCTTCTAAACTCCTCATTAAGAATGAAATCCACTTTTACGTCTTGTCACACTTTACTTCAACTCAGTTCTCTTGTATTCTGACCTTGTTCTACGGATACCATAAAGCGCCTTTCATTATTTCTTAGTGAACATGAGGTTCAATGAAGATCAAATTAGTATAACATTTTTTTTCCAAAAATAGCGAGTGAAAATCACAAAGGAAGATTTAGGAATTTTTCTTCATTTAAGGACTCATGGCACTAGAGCTCACACCTTAACCTCTAAATCTGATTATGACTAGTCTGAGATTAATCAAACTCTTAGAGGTATAACCCAAGTATGTCACTTAGCAGGAGTATAAAAATTGAACCAAAATGCTCGGATCATTCAACAGGTCTTAAGAGCTTCAATCATTCCTAAGGCTGGTGATCGTATAAATATAACTCATGTCTTGTCCACCGTTACATATTTGATCATGACCGGACAACCTTTTAATGTGGCCTAACTCATCCTTGACTACATGTATAATATTTCTAAAATTAGGCTTCCTCGTCATAAGAGAAAGAACAATATTGCTCTTTGACACTTAGTGACATACATTTTAGATAAGAAGTACCACATTCTTCATCATGATCCTCCCACTAAAATGTCAATCTATTTTACTGATGCTTCTTTTTGACCTTTATTTGGGAGAGACCAAAGTTCTAGTAGAGATTCTGATGAAGAAGGGGGAGCTACTACCATGCACCTAGACCTGATCAGCACTACTTTCAGGAGTTTATCAAACATTTTGATCTTATAGAAACTCACTTTAATCAATATTTTGATCAAATTGAAACACGTTTAAATAAATATGATGTAAGGTACCAGGAGGATATGGGGTGGATTTGTGGTCATTTTGACATGGTAAATATAATGTAACAATGTTGAATAGTTATTTTTCAGTATTCAACCAGCCACCTCCTCCAGATCAAGGCCCCTTTGAGTTTTAGTTGTACTTTTCTAATGTTGCTTCTACTAGTCTTTTGCTTGTGATGTGTTGTTATATTTCTTTTTGTTGATGTTTGGTATTTTCAAATTATTGTGTTTGTCATTAGTTGTTAAGTTTATTGATGTAACTATGTGTGTTATTTGAAGTGTTATCAGTTGATATCACTGTACTGAATGCAATAAATCCTTTTGATATCAATGAAAAATGTTATATTTCGCAAAATTATTTTTGTTTCTTTTTTTTTTTTTAATATTAGTATGTCTATATGGAAAATCTTTTATAATTGATCTAAAAATATACTAAAATTAACTTGCATTACAAAATTTAATTTTATTACAAAATTTAATTTTTCAAAAAAATTAAATTAAATTATAATTGGATTCAGTTAAGAAGATCAATTTCCTTTTCTTTAAGGCAAATATAATTAGAATATAATTATTGCAATTTTGATGTCCTAATTTTCTTTATTTTCTTTTTCAATATGATTATTTTTGTTGATAGAGAAGTTTGTTTATTTTTTATTAATGATTTTGGAAAGACTCTCAAAGTATAAAAAAGCACAATGTGTGCAAAAATAAAAAGTTTGAGCAATGGTCCGCAAATTAAAAAGAGGCACAAAATTAGCCCATGTAGAAAAAGATGCACAAAGTATGCTACACATATTTGAAAAAGATGTGTAATGTCTCTAATAGAAATTTATCTTTATTGTGTTCTTTCAACTTTCATTAAATCTCTAATTCAAATCAATCTAACTTTCAATTGTACTCTATATTGAAATTGAAGTTAACTAATCTTCATTTCATCATTTTTTGTAATAATCATCCTTATTTATTTTTGTTTAGACTGAATCATGATCTTGATTAACTTTTCTCATCTTAGTTGTTCTTTGATTTAAAATTTTGAATCTTTCATTTTATTCTTATGAAATTAATAGTATTATTGCAATTTATTTTAAAAAAAATTAGATCAACTCTTTTGGTTTCCTTTTTGACATCTTTCATTTCAATTTCTACTTTCCTTTTTGTTATTGTCAAAAGGGGGAGAAAAATATTGTTTGTATTTTTTATTTAGTGGATGTTTATGTTTATCTTTGTGTTCCTATTTTTGTTCGAGTCTTTATTCCTGTCTTTAAACATTTTTTTTTGTGTTTTTTGTTAGTGGTTGTTTATATTTATCTTTTTGTTCGTATCTTTCATTATCGTTGTGTTTGTATTTGTGTTCGAGTCTTTTTTCGTATCTTTGTTTGTGTATTTTGTTGGTTTAGGGTTTTTGAGTGTTTCTGCTCTTTATGAAATATCCCTATATTAAAAAATGTTCATTCATTTAGGGGGGAGCTAAGGAGAAATTTAGGGTATAAATGTTACATCAAATAATAATTATTTTACAATCATCAAAAAGGGGGAGATTGTTGAGATTGTTGTCACTTAGTTTTTCGATTATTATTATTATGATAATATGTGTATTTTTTATGATTCCAAAATATTATTATTTTAATTCATTTTTCTCCTAACATATATTGGATATATATTGCTTTTATTATTTGTGTGTACTAATATTTCAAAAAAACAATACTCCAGACTATTCCAGACTTCAAGAAAGAATAGATTACGATTTATTATAAATGGAATCTGTAATTTTCACTTTTATTGAGTCTGAGAAAGTTTCATTGTAATTAAGTAACCGTGCACCCAAACACTTAAGGGGTGTTTAAAATCTATAAATTTTAAAACTAATCGTAATATATGCTTTAAATTCATACAGAATGATTTGTTCAGTTATTTCCTCCTATGAGCAGTTAAATGAACTATGGGAAATTTTTTTTTTAAGTACTAATTGTATTGTATGAAGTGACCTTCATACAGATGATGTCCAGAGAACGAAATAGATACATCCCTATTCGTCTTGATGATTTTTGAATTTTTTTGAACTATTCATATTATACGAAATGACCTTCTTACTTATGACATCCAGAGTACGAAAAGAACGGGTTCCTTTTCATCCCGATGAATTCCAAATTTTTTTAACTAATCGTACTGTATGAAGTGACCTTCATACAGGACATCCAGAGTACGAAAACAATGGGTTCCTTTTCATCCTAATGAATATTAATTTTTTTCTGAAATGATCGTACTGTACAATATAAGATTTGTACAAATGACATCCAGAGTATAAAAAATGTGGGGTATCTTTTCATCCTGATGAAGCCAAAAAAATTTCTTAATCGTCAGTATAGTATGAACATGGTTTATACTGGAGGATCATCGTGTACGAAAATATTTCATACTGGTTTGTACAAAGCATTTTTTGAACTGTTCAAATGAATAATTAACGATCATATTATATGATCGTATACGTACAAAATGGAAATTTCTAGTTTTCTAAATCATTTTTCATGTATTTTATTCAAATAGTCTTTAGAAACTGACTTGAGGGTGGTTGTTCTTCGTGATTTCTTTGAGAACAAGTGAAAGAGTTCTTTGGAAGAGTGTTTGAGAGAGAGTTCTAACAAGTGGAGTGTGAAGGATTCACAAGGTTACTTAAACGTAAGAATCTCTTTTGTATTTTGGTTACTTATCTTCCTTTCTTATTTCTAGTTACTCGAGAGAATATCTTTGAAGAAGATCTAGTACTCTACCAAAACTTGGAGGGTGTGAAAGGATGATGATGCTCTATCGACACTTGAAGGGTGTGAAAAGATGATGGTACTCTACTGACCCGTGGAGGGTGTGAGAGTAAGATAGTACTCTGCCTCACTAAAGATTGGTGGAAGAGAGAAAAATTATAAAGGCTTCTCCACCTTTTGGTGGGGGAAAAAGGAGAGTCATTTTGGTAATAGTGCAATACCTAAAGAGGGAGTCTTTGTTGCAAATCTATTTTTATGGATTATAATTTTGATGATAGCAAACACTTATTTTTTCTACGATTTCCATGCCTACTAATATTTCAGGTTCATAAGATCAGACGACAATTGGAATCAGCTCAAGATTTGATAGACTAAGTTCGAATCACTTTGTACACTTTTCCTTTTCTTGAGTCTATTATAAAAGATGTGGCTCCTAATGCTAAAAAACCTTGCACACACACACCTTGGGAGAATTTCTAACTGTTTCTTAGAGTTTATTATTTTTGGTAACATTGGCCGGGCTGATATTTATATCATCCTGGATGAAAGGTTCAAAAATAAAAACCCTAATCAGGGCATCATGGTTAAGACAGCTATCATTAAGCTAATCGGTTTGGATGATATTGTATCGGCCAGGATGAGAGGCTCAATTTAGAATGAATTAGCCACCATGATCAATTTAGATATTCTTTATTTTGAGACATTGTCCAGGATGATATCCTATTGGCATGGACGATGCTTCACAATTATACCTAAATTAATATGGTAATTAAGGAAAGAAACTAAGTCTGATTACGAAATCACATCGGTCGGGCCGATCGTAGGATCGGCCGGGATGATGGTGTGGACGATTGACATCGGCCTACTTTTATTAAGGGCGATGTCCAGGACAATTTTTCTCAGATTTGAACTAATCAGCCAGGATGATATTCTATCAACCTAGACGATGTGACCAAAATTACTCTAATTGTCCCAAACTGATCAGGCTGATTGAACAAAATTTATGCTAATCGGCCAGGCCGATACCCCTATCAGCCTGGACGATAAAGTAATTTTATATAAAATAAGAGCTATTCTGAAGCTCTTTTATTTAAGATCTATTGTTCAACCTTAAAGCAGATCTTTTGCTGCTGTCTTGACCTAAGAAAGCCTAGAGATGGAGAGAGAGGGAGAGAGAGAAAGAGGATTTTATGCGGGGGAGCTTGTGAGGGAGTTTCACAAGGGTTGCTCTAAGCATTGTTCTACTTCTTCTTCTTCCACTAGAGTCTCTTATCCTTGGAGAGTTGAGAGAGGCCTTCTTCAACAATTGATCAAGGTTCTCTGCCTACTTCAGGAGGAAGCAAAAGGAGTTAGGTTCTATGCCTGCTTCAGGAGGAAGCAAAAGGAGTTGGGTTCTCTGCCTCGTTGGGGTTAGTGGAAAGGAGTTTTTGTGAGGGCTTCTCTGCCTTGAAGTGGGAGCAAAGGAGAGTCACGTTTGTAGTGCAATACTTGGAGGGTGCCTCCGGGGAGTGGACGTAGGTCGAGTTGACCAAATCACTATAAATTCTTGTGTTCTTTTTCCGCTGCTTTCACATTTAATTTATGCACTTTAATTTTTTTTTTGGTGATTTTGGTTTGAGTTTTGTGATTATGTTTTGATCTAAATAATTTTTAAATTACCAATTCAACCCCCCCCCTCCCGCTCTTGGTTAGCCTTGGGTCGATTCATAGGGCTTAACATCCCTAACGGACTTTCAAGTGGTATTAGAGCGGGATTCATAAAAACAAAGTTTGAAAACTTTTTGAATTTTAATCCATGGCTAATTTCAGTAATTGTAATACTGCGAAAGGGTATTCCATTACCCGACCACCTTTGTTTGACAGTATTCCTTTCGATTTTTGGAAAACTCACATGTTTACTTTTTTACAATCGATTGACTATTGCATGTGGATGCTTATTAAGGATGATTATACACCTTCGACTGGTAAGCATAATCGAGTTAATATTCCACTTCCTTTTACTGAATGGACTCATGATGATAGGGATTTAGCACAACTTAATACAAAATATTTGAATTATTTTTTCTATGCTTTAAAATCCGAAGATTAAATGCGTGTTTTAACTTGCACTACTATTAAAGAAATTTGGGATAAATTGTGTATTAATTATAATGGAACTAAAGAAGTCAAGCAATCTTGATTAAATATTTTGTTGTATGATTATGAACTTTTTTGTTTAAAATCATCTGAATTAATTTCTGAAATATATACAAGGTTTACTCAAATTGTAACTTTTTTGCATGTCTTAGAAAGAGAACACACTAACTATAAAAATGTGAATAAAATTTTGAGATGTTTGCCTTCCTATTTTGATGCTAAAATCACTACAATTTCTGAATCTAAATATTTGAATACTTATTCGATTGATACCATAGTACACATTGGGTTTGGAGACCAAAATTGCATGTTTCATAGCATAACATAAATGCATTACTTTCTTCTTTTCATAAGGAGGGACCCAAACCTATTTGGGTTCCTAAATCTAACGGTTGATGATTTTGTAGGTGTGCTCTCAGCAAAGACCTCATGAGAGCTTGAACAGCGGAGGCTCGTGGCTTATAATTGCTTAAACTTGCTGCTTAATAAATTCTATATTGCATACTCTGTTGATTATTATTATTATCTTTTATTTTCTGTTAGCTTTTCATGTTTGTTGTTGTTTTTACTTTGGATTTCTTCTTACTTTATGATAAATTTTCCTGGTTTTTATTTTTTTATGATTTATAGCCAATGTTTGACATCTCAGCTATTATTGGAAATTCCAAGAACCTTCTGATTAAAAATGTTTTGCTTGTACATGGACTGAAACACAACTTGCTTGATATTAGTCAGTTTTGCGATAAGGGCTTCATCATAAAATTTTTGACAAATTCATGCATTATCAGCTTAAATAATAACACTGTTTTACAGGGAAAGCGGATCAACAATATTTACATGCTTGATTTAAATAATATTGAATTTGCTACTTCATTTTGCTTAAAAACTACTGTTGATGATTCATGGTTGTGGCACTGGAGATTATGTCATGCTAGTATGAAAACCCTTAGAAAGGTAACCCAGAAAGACCTAGTTAGAGGTATCCCCAAACTTAAGTTTTCAAAAGGCCACCTTTGTGATGCATGTCAATTAGGAAAGCAAGTCCACTCCACTTTTCACTCCAATAAGGACATTAGCACCTCTAGAGCTTTAGAAGTCCTTCACATGGACTTATTTTGATCTATTAGCACTGCCAGATTAGGAGGGAAAATCTAAGGGTTTTTTTATTATCGTTGACTACTCGAGGTTCACTTGGACTAGATGTGATAAGGGGATTAGCCACAACTTCCCAGCTCCCAGGACCCCTTAGTAGAACGGGGTAACTGAAAGGAAGAACCGGACCTTAGTGGAAGCCGCTAGAGCCATGATTGTTGAGTATTCACTTCCAAAATACTTTTGGGCTGAAGCTGTTAACACAACCTGTTATGTGTTGAATAGGGTGAATGTTAGAGCCAAATTAAATAAGACACCCTATGAGATCCTTAAGCGTAGAACACCAAATCTTTCCCACCTTCATGTCTTTGGCTGTAAGGTTTTCATTCACAATAATGGGAAGTCTCACTTAGGAAAATATGATCCAAAATCTGATGAAGGAGTGTTCTTAGGATATTCTAGTATTGGGAAGTCTTTTAGGGTGTTTAATAAGAGTACTTTGGTGGTGGAGGAGACTACTCATGTAGTTTTTGATGAATCTGATCCTAGGAAGTCTAGAGTTGAGGATGATGATGTTGGAGAGATTGCTACTGAAATAGAAAATTTGGAGAAGAGAGTAGACCCCCAAAACACTGAAGGAGTAGGAGAGATTACCCAATGAGTAGAAAATGAATATATGGAGAAAAGGGTTGAACCTACACATAATTTGACAGATATTAGAGATACTCTTTGAGTCACCCCAAAGAACTGATCATAGGAGACCCTTCTGAAGGAGTTAGAAATAGGTATGGACTAAGGAAGTAAGTGAACCACTCTGTCTTTATCTCAATGACTGAACCCACCAACATCAATCAATCCCTTTTTGATGAGTTTTTGGATCTTAGCCATGCAAGAGGAGTTGAACCAATTTATTAGGAATGATATTTGGGAGCTTGTAGAAAGACCAAAGGTTGGAACCAAATGGGTCTTTAAGAATAAGATGAATGATTCTGGTGTGGTGGTTAGGAATAAGACAAGATTAGTAGCTAAGGGATACAACCAAATAGATGGGATAGACTTTGAGGAGACCTTTGCCCCTGTAGGTAGATTGGGAGCCAATAAAGTGTTATTAGCCTTTGCCTGTTATAAGGGATTTAAGCTTTTTCAAATGGACGTTAAGTGTGTCTTTTTAAATGGGGTAATAAAAGAGGATGTGTATGTAGAACAACCCCCAGGTTTTGAGAGTTCCCAATTTCCAAATCATATTTTCAAATTAAAAAAGGCCTTATATGGATTAAAACAGTCACCCAGAGCTTGGTATGATAGGCTTAGTACATTTTTACTAGAGAGGAAGTTTATTAAGGGGAGCGTAGACACCACCCTTTTCCTGAGAAAAGTAAGAGATGATTTACTCATTATTTGGATCTATGTCAATGATATACTTTTTGGATCATTTGATAAAATCTATGTGATGATTTTTTTTAAATAATGAGTAAGGAGTTTAAGATGAGTATGATGAGAGAGTTATCATACTTTTTGGGATTTAACATAAGACAATTAGATGATGGAATATTTCTGAATCAATCAAAATACATAAAGGACATCTTAAAAAATATGAAATGAATAAAGCCAAGCCAATTAATACTCCCTTGACCTCAAGTGTTCAGTTGGATAGGGACCCTAATGGAAAATCAGTTGATCAAAAGAAGTACAGAGGGATGATTGGATCTTTACTTTACCTGAGTGCTAGTAGACCTGATATCATATTTAGTGTTTATCTTTGTGCTAGATTTCAAACTGATCCTAAGGAATCCCACCTGATTGTAGTTAAGAGAATTCTTAGATACCTTTTAGGGACCCAAAACATAGAAATCTGGAACCCTAGGCACAACACTATTGAGATTATTGGATATTCTGATTATGATTTTGTAGGATGTAAGGTGGATAGAAAAAGCACCTTAGGGACTTGCCAATTCATAGGATAGTCTTTAGTCTCCTGGTCTAGTAGAAAGCAAAACCCTATTGCACTTTCCACTTCTGAAGCTGAGTACATTGCTTTAGGAAGTTGTCTAGCCCAAGTCCTTTGGTTGAAATAGTAAGTTCTGGATTTAGGATTACCTGTAGGTATAATTCCAATTCTTTGTGATAATACTAGTGCCATCTACATTTTTAAGAATCCTATCCAACATTTAAGTAACATGCACATAGACATAAGACATCACTTCATTAGAGACCATGTGACCAAGGGAGACATTGAGTTACACCATGTGGCAACTGAAAATTAACTAGCTGAATTTTTTACTAAACCACTGGCCTTCAACACTTTCAGTACTTTAAGGAACATATTGGGTATGATTGACTTAAATGCATGAACTTGATTCCTACTGATTTCTGATCTATTTTCTATTATTATTTTTTTGTTTTAACTTTTTTTTTACTTCTTTTTTCTTGCTTTTTTATTTAGAAATCATCGCTGAATTTGATATTCTATGCCTTGTTTCTTAGTTTGAAATTTTGTGAGTCATTGTTTTTACATCTCTTAATCTGTTAAAGGATGAAAATACAGTTGATTACATCTCTTTCTCTAACCTCTTTTAGTGGTGTAATCTTCTTCTCTAAACTAAAATCTATTTCAAATTAACTAATGGTTTTTGAAACTGAGATTTTTTCAATCTGTCTACAGTAATCTATTTTAAAAATATAATGTTCAAAGTCTTTATTTTACTTTCAAATTTTTGTAATCTTATAATTGGAATTATAATATGATTTTTTTTATGCTTTGTGATTCATTCTTCTCTATATCAGAGAGTAAGTTTTTCTTCTCTAATATCTAAAAGATATAATCACAACTAAGAATATTTAAGAATTTTTGAAAGGGATATAGCTTGCATAAAACTTAATGAAATAAAGGCCAATGATGCCAAAAATAAAAGATGCGCAATGACGCCAAATTGAAAAGAAATAAAAATAATAATAATGATAATAATATATACACAAAGTGAATCAAAAATCAAAAGATGCACAAAGCACCAATCAAATTGATAAGAGGCATAAAATGAGCCCACCAATAGCAAGCTTCTTCTCCTTTTAAAATTTTTAAATCTTAAAAGACTTCATGTTTCACTTGATATTTTTCAAAAACTTGATTTAGAATTTCTAATTGTAACTAATTACTTTGATATATTATTCTATAAAATATTTCTTTGGAAACAAGTTTTTTAATGGAACTTTTTTTTTAAACCCATTGGCTTTTCTGATTTAGATTTTTTTGTTTTCAAAAGATGGTTTACCCTGAAGAAGACTGAGTTAGGGTTAATAGGATCGGTTGTTCAAACTATTTTTCATATTTTGGCGATGTTAACTCAATAATCCTTACAAAATTTTAAAATCAATCACATGGAGACTATGTCATATTCATGCGTTGAAAAAAAATCCTTATTTTGTTTGTGTTTGTCTTTTTCGTATCATATTTTTTTGTTTTCACTAGATTTTGATGTTTTTGGGCCTTCTCTAATCATCTCTATCCTCTGATTCTCAATTTTGTTTTCACATTATCCCGGTCGATACCCCTATTGGATTGGATGATCTGATCAATTTACTCTGAAGAACTCCCCTTCTACCATCTGATTTGATTTTCTGCTTTTGATTATCCTAGACGATCCAATATTGGTCTGGATGATCTAATCGTCTTCTACTTCAATCATTTTTATCGGCCAGGCTAATCCATTTATCATCCCTGATAATGTCCTCCTCAAAATGGAAAATCGGCCTGTCCGATCCTCGTGTTCATCCTGGACGATACACGTGGATATACGTTTAAATCTTTAAAATCAACTGGGACGATCCATTTTAGATAATCAGTCCAGACGATCCCCTGTTCGACCTGGCAGATACATGTGGAACATGATTTAAATATTTTAAATTTGGCCGATATGATTCATTATTAGACATCGTCCTGGACGATCCACCTAATCGGCCTGGCCGATCTACTTTTTCAACAGTCGTCCGGCTTGACTTCTCAGGATGATCACCTGTGTCTAATCATCCCAGCCAATATTTGATCAGCTCGAACGATCAGACCGCCTTTTTGACCAATTGGCCTGTACGCAATTATTGAACCATATCGACCTAGATGATCCTGCAATTGGCCAGGATGATCCTGCCGATCCTTTAAATTTAGAGCCTTCTAACTATTTTCTTCACACCAAAATTCTTCTCCTACCTTACTACTTCCTATTTACTTGCTTGTTCGTGATAATGGCTAGAGAAAAGTGCTCTCATCACCTATCCGGAAGTTCCTCAAGGGCCACTCTGGACCCTCAATTCTTGGAGGCTGATGATCAGGCTGCCTATCAACGCTACAAAATAGCCAGCATCATTATGTCTCAGTCAATCAATCCTGACCATCTCTCTTATCCGGTACTCAACCTTTTCACTCACACCTCTCTCTACTTTATTATAATGCTCACAATCCCCTTTAATTCTGAGCTCTTATTTGAATTTTTTATCAGCCTTAAAATAAATTTTACATTCAATTATCTTGGCTCGTATGTGAATTGACGCCCTATCAAGATTATATACCAAGATTATGCAAAATTTTTATAGCTCTCCACCATAAGAGATAAGCTTTCACACTCTCTGCTCTGATCCGTAACTGGACTCCGGCCAATCACTTCCTTCGCAATACTAATGCCCCCTTTCATGTTGGAGAGACTAGCTCTTTACTCAAAGATGCTAGGATTATCCAATATGTCCTTCGCACATCCATAACTCCAAAAGCTGGTGATCGTGTCAATATTACTCCCCTTGTTTCTCTCACCACCTTTTACATTTTAGCAAATCGTGAATTCAATGCTACCAACCTGATCTTCTGCTACATCAAACACTTGACCACAATTCATGATCCAGGTTATAAGAGAAAGCCAAATCTAGCCCTAGGACACATCATTGCTTATATCTTAGAATCAAAATACAATCTCTAATATCCTGCTCCACCAAACCTTCAACCTACTTTCTACTCTGACATTTCCTTTCAAACTCTTCACAGTACTCGTCTCCACTTAGAGGCGGGAAAGCTCAGGCAGAGGAAGAGGAAGCTCCTGTAACTGTTCCTGTACCTATTCCGCTCCACCAGCACTCTCAGCTGGACCATTTGGTTGAGCGCTTTGACCAGTGGGAGGCCTGATTCGACACTTATGTTGTTGCACTGGAGCAGCAACATGCTGTGGATATAGCCCGCTACGAGCAGCACCGCATGGAGGACTCAACCCGTTTTAACACCTATGTTACTCACCAGTAGTAGCAGCATGACCAAGATATAGCCTAGTTTGGTGCCCAGTTTGCTACACTGTCTAGCTACTTTCAGCAAGCTCCACCACCTCTTCCTCCTTCAGATTAGGTCCCATCATTTCTCTATTTTTTCTTTTAGTTTGTTTCTATTTTTTTATTAGTTTCTTTTTTTCCTTCTGCTATTTATTTTCTGCATTATTTTTTTTGTTTATCTCCTCCTTTTTAAGATATCAAAAGGGGGAGTAGTATGTTTGTACTTGTACTATTCTATTCTAATATTTTATATATTCCCTATGTTTGCACTGCTTCTAGTACAATGTTGTCTTAACTACTTATAATTGTTCATTGTGTGTTTGTCATCATAAAAAAGGGGGAGATTGTTGCAAATCTATTTTCATGGATTATGATTTTGATTATAGAAAATAATCTTATTTTTCTACGACTGCCTTACCTACTAATATTTCAGGTCCACAAGATCAGACGATAATTGGAACTAGCTCAAAATTGGGTAGACTAAGTTTGAATCACTTTGTACACTTTTTCTTTTCTTGAGTCTATTGTAAAAGATGTGGCTCCTAATGCTAAGCAACCTTGCACACACACACCTTAGGAGAATTTCTGATTGTTTCTTAGAGTTTAATGTTTTTGGTAACATCGGCCAGGCTGATATTTATATCGTCCTGAACGATCGGTTCAAAAACAAAAACCCTAATCAGGGCATCATGGTGGAACAAGCAGCTTTCCTGAAGGATAGATCTCTTTCTGACAATGTTTTGTTTGCTCATGAAGTCTTCAATAAATTCAGGTATTCTAAATCTTCTAAAGGTTTTGTTACATTTAAAATTGATTAGGAGCAAGCCTATGATTCAATGGGTTGGCCAGCCTTATGCAAAGCTCTGGAGTATTTTGGTTTTCTATATGGTTTTTCTAATCTTATCATGGAATGTGCTTTCAATCCCTATTTTTCAATATCTATAAATGGGAAATTATCCAATATGATTGAAGCAAGGAGTGCTTTTAGACAAGGGTGCCCGTTATCCCCTTATTTGTTCATTTTATGTGCTCAACAATTGTCTAATGCACTTTATCAAAGAAAGGATTCTATTGGCATTCAAATTACTCCAAATGGGCCTTTGATTTCACATCTACTTTATGTCGATGATATTGATTTTTTCTGATGCTAGCACAAGGATGATCAAAGAGGTTAGAAATATTATCAACAAGTTTTGTAGATGGACGGGCCAATGTATGAATAAAGAAAAATCTTGATTGCTGTTTGGAAAGTCTTTAAAGAGAAGAAGGAGGAAAATTGCTAGAGCAATGGACCTCAAGGAGATTAAAGAATTCTCATACTTAGGGATAAAAATGGCTTTGAGGAGGCTTGGTAAACATGATTTTCAGTTCTTGGTTGATAAAGTTCAATGCATGTTAAACATTTGGGGAGGAAAATTTATTCCCTTGGCTTGTCGGTTGACTCTAGTCAAGACTGTTTTGCTTTTTTTCCCTACTTATCATTCGTCCCTTTCATTGGTCCCCAAAAGCATTTTGTATGAAATTGATAAGCAATGTAGGGATTTTATTTGGAGTAAGAGTGATGGGAGAAGGGGCATTCACTATGTTAACTGGGAAAACTTATGCAGGCCAAGATCTCAGGGAGGCAGAGGAGTGATGTCTTGTGCAAGGAAAGCCGGTCCTCTCAAAGCTAAATTAGCTTGGAAGTATTTTCAGAATAAGGAGGCTTTAATGCATAAGCTCCTTGCTCCTAAGTATGGTAATTTATTTACCAATAGTTCGGCTAATAATTCTGGATCAGTGGCTTGGAAATTGCTCAAAATAGGTGAGAAATTCCTTAAATCTATCACTAGGTGGAGAATTGTAAATGGCAGATCTGTGAATGTGATGAGAGATAATTGGATTTTGAATAAGTCTCTGGATAGTTGGCCAACGTTTGTGAAAGCTAAAGATGATGTTGGGTTCACGGTTGACAACCTGATAACTGATGGAAGATGGGACATTGCAAAGATAGAAGAATTATGCGGCCAAGATCTTGTTAATCTGATAAAAGGAATCCAAATTTCAAATGAAACAGGTAGAGATAAACTGGAATTGATCCAGTTTGCTACAGGGAAAACAATTACAGTAATGGCTTTGGAAAATACTGAAGTTTTTGCTGATGATTCGTCTACATGGAGGTGGCTCAAGGAGATTAAACTTAGTTCTAAAGTAGAGAATTTTTGGTGGACAATCATTCACAATGCCATTCCAACCAAATATTTCCTTTGTAGTAGAAGATTGTTGGTTGATAATAAATGCCCTTGGGGTTGTGATCAAGTAGAAGACATCTATCTCAATATTTAGAAATGTGATAAATTGAATGAAGCAATCCAGATTTTGAAGAAGTGGGGTTTTGATATCCCAGATTTCGCCTCGCTTGAGAATTATTTTAAGTGGCTCGAGAGAAAAAGTAGCTGGATGAAAAGTCTTTATTGCAATTTAGTTTATCTATCTTGGAGAGCTAGGAACTGTTTGAATAGTTGCTATTTGAATGATTTATATTTGTGCAACTTATATAGTTTTGATGATTCCAAATATTATTGTTCAAATGTATAGTTATCTCCTAACAATTTTAGAAGATTTGCACTTGCTCTTGTGTGTACTAACATTTCAGGAAAATCAAACTCCAGACTACGATAACTTCAAATCAAATTCAACATGAGATATTTTGTTTATTTGAAGTTTGCATTTTCTTTGATTTAATTTTGAAAGGGAGTGATTGTAATTGAGTGAATAAAAATCTTACACACACAAATAAGGAGATCATAAAATTTTATACTGATCGTACAGGATGATATTTATCGTACTGGGCGATCTGTTAGTTATCTCCTATAGAGCACATGGAACGAATAGGAACTTGCTAGAAAGAATTTTTCATACAGACGAAATTAATTATCGTACCGGACGATCAGGTCTCTGGAAAATTTTCGTCCAGATGAAAAAAAATTATCGTCCGTAGCGAATGGTCCTCTGGAAAATTTTCGTCCAGACGAAATAAATAATCGTCCAGGACGATTGGGTCTCTGGAAAATTTTCGTCCAGACGAAAACAAATTATCGTCCGTGGCGATTGGTCCTCTGGAAAATTTTCGTCCATACGAAATAAATAATCGTCCAGGACGATCGGGTCTCTGGAAAATTTTCGTCCAGACGAACATATTTTCGTCCAAACGATTAACCGACTTAGAACAGTTTTCAGCAGTTTCTAGAACCGACCTAGTAATAACCGTTTGTACTGGACGAACCTAGTTCGTACAGGACGATCAGCTGTACGAAGTCATTTTGTAAACATATACAAATTGGGTCATTTCAGATCGTTTAAGTAAAATCATCCAGGACGATCCAGGATCGTACAAGACGATCCACTACGTACAGAATTGGAAACTTGCAGTTTTTGGGCGGTTTTTCTTGTCTTTTACATAAATAGTCCAAATTAGACTGCCACCCAATCTTTTTGTCATTTGATCTTCGTGCCTCTTAAGAGAATAGCCAAGGAGAGAGAGTGGATGAGAGCATTCAAAGGAGGATTCCTACCATTGGAGCGAGAAGGCTTCACTTGGATTACTAAGGTAAGAGTCTCTACTTGTGAAATTGGATTTCTTCACTCTTTTCTTTCTTCCTTCTAGATTCTTGTGAGAAGATCAGTCAAGGAGATCCGGTTCTTGCCAACACTTGGAGAGTGTGAACAGCCGAAGGGTTATCTGCCTACACTTGGAGAGTGTGATTAGCCGTAGGGTTCTCTGCCCACACTAGGAGAGTGTAAAAGGACGACGGTTCTCTTCCAGCACTGTGGATTGTGTAAAAGGACGACGGTTCTCTGCCAGCACTGTGGATTGTGTAAAAGGACGACGGTTCTCTGCCGCACCGGGTAGTGGTGAAAAGAGTGTGTTGTAAAGGCTTCTCCGCCTTGCTGTGGGTGCTAAAGGAGAGTCACTTTGTGGTATTAGTGCAATACTCAGAGGGTGCCTCTGAGGAGTGGATGTAGGTCTGGTTATAGACCGAACCACTATAAATCTGGTGTCATTTACTTTTTTGCTTTTACATTTCCGCACTTTAAATTTCAGTTTAAACAACTCTGTGGATGAAAAACATTTTTCTACAAACTTTAAAAGAAAATCTTATTTCGGTTCAACTTTATCATTAAGAGGGTTTAAAATTTTTAAAACTACCAATTCACCCCCCTCTTGGTAGCCGTGGGACATTTACTTAGGCTTAACAACCTAATTACTGGACTCAACAAGTGCTATCAGAGCATAGTTTCAAAATCATAAATTTGAACTACTTTTTTATTAACGTAGATGGCTACATTTGGAAACCGAAACACACCTGAGGGTTACTCTATCACTAGACCTCCACTGTTTGACAATATTCCTTTTGATTTTTGGAAAACACGCATGTCTACTTTCTTACAGTCACTTGATTATCGCATGTGGATGCTAGTCCAAGAAGGTTACTCAAAACCAACTAGATTAGTTGATGGAATTAGGGTAGATACACCCTATGCAGATTGGACTATAGAAGAACGTGACTTAGCACAATTAAATGCGAAATGTTTAAATAGTTTCTTTTGTGCTTTAAAATCTGAAGACTACATGCGAGTTTTCACTTGTAAAAGCGGAAAAGACATATGTGATAGACTTTGTATTACTTATGAAGGGACAAATGAGGTTAAGCAATCAAGACTCAATATCTTTTTACATGACTACGAATTATTTCGCATGAAACCTAATGAATCTATATCTGACATGTACACAAGATTCACTCAAATTGTCACCTCTTTGCATGCACTTGGTAGGGAATTAACTAATGCTGAAATGGTCAATAAGATTCTTCATTATTTACCTGCTGCATACGATACTAAAATTACTGCAATTACAGAGTCTAAAGATCTGAACATTTATTCCATTGACAATCTTCTTGGTTCACTCATTGCTTACGAGCAAGGAGTAAGTCAAAGAAAGATTGATGCAGGTGAACCAAGAAAGGATAAGAATATTGCACTAAATGTGGAAGAGTCAGAAAGTGAACACTCACAACCTGAGGATGAAGACAATATTGCACTGATGACTAGACAATTCAGAAGCTTTTTAAAGAGGAAGCATAAGAGACGCCAGCAATGGAATAGAGGTAAGTATAACAGAAATGGCAAGGTTTCTAATGAAGTGATTTGTTATGAATGCAGGAAACCAGGTCATATAAAGACTGATTGTCTAAAACTCAAAGCCACTCCTAGCAAGGAGAAGGTAGAGGAGAAACCAATGGTAAAAAAGGGCAAGAAGAAGTTTCAAAAGGCTTTTTGGGCAGACTCAGCTTCAGACTCATCTGAGACTGAAAAAGAAGAAGAAGTCACCAACCTTTGCTTGATGGCAGATATAGCTGAACAATCAGATCAAGAAGAGGTATGTGATTTAACCTATAATGAATTGTTTGAAGTTTCTGAACACATGCATGATGCATATAGGAAAATGAAAAAGATGCATGCTAGTGTAGTTTTAGAATTTGAAGAGCTTAATAAGGAACACGAAATCCTTAGGAAAGATCATACTTTAATTGATAGCAACCACATGAAACTACTTGATGAATATGATGACTTGAATAAAAATTTTGAGAATTTAAAATCATCCTATGCTGAACTTGAAAAAGAATTTAAGAAATTTAAGGATGAATCTGAGAGCAAGACATATAGAATCAATTATACCAATCGAATCTTGGAGGATATGAACTCATTTTACAAACTCACTATAAGAGCTCTCGAGGATAATAGGAATCTCCCTAAACTTGAAGATTTTACAAATCCTAAATATTATCCTAAATTCATGAAATTCCTTAGAAGACAATCATATGAAAGAAAACATAGGAATATTTTCCTAATGTTAAATGTAACAATTGTGGATTTTTGGGACATATATCTCACACCTGCACTTTAAAGATGAAACCTAATTTGGTTTGGAGAACTAGGATGCATAAACCTAGACATATCATACATGCATCTGATTATAAATTTCATAAAGGTGAACCCAAACTAGTTTGGGTTCCCAGGTCTAACATTTGAGAATTTTGCAGGAATGCTCTCACATAAGACCTCATGAGAGTATATGGTACCTGGACAGCGGATGTTCAAAGCACATGACTGGAGATACTGCTCAATTCATAATGCTGGAAGCCAGGAGTGGAGGCAAGGTTACACTTGGAGATAATACCACAAAGAAAGTGGTTGGATCAGGTATGATTGGAAATTTGAAAAACTTTTTCATAAACAATGTTTTATTAGTTGAAGGCTTAAAACATAATTTGCTAAGCATAAGTCAGCTATGTGATAAGGGCTATAATGTAAAATTTTTACCTACTAGCTGCATAATTAGCCTAAATGGGAAAATTGTTTTAAATGGAAAAAGGGTAAACAATGTCTACATGCTAGATTTAAATTGTATTCAATCTCCTACTGTTTTTTGTTTAAAAACTGTTTCTGATGAATCATGGCTTTGGCATAGGAGACTTTGTCATTCTAGTATGAAAAATCTTAGAAGAATTACCCAAAAGAATTTGGTGAGAGGAATACCTAAACTAGACTTTACTAAGGACCATCTATGTGATGCATGTCAATTAGGAAAACAAGTGAAGTCCTCTTTTAAGTCCAAAAAAGATCTTAGGACCAGTAAACCTTTAGAAATTCTACACATGGATCTTTTTGGACCTGTAAGCACTGTTAGTCTAAGAGGAAAGGTATATGGATTTGTTATAGTAGATGATTTTTCAAGATTCACCTGGGTTAAATTTCTTTTTCATAAGAGTGAATCATTTGAGGAATTCAGAAATTTTTCAACTTGGATACAAAGAAAACTAGGATGTGAAATAATCTCTATACAAAGTGATCATGGAGGAGAATTTGAAAATGAAAGATTTGAAGATTTCTGTAAAGAAAAGGGGATTGATCACAATTTTTCTGCTCCTAGAACTCCTCAACAAAATGGAGTAGTTGAAAGAAAGAACAGAACATTAATAGAAGCCGCCCGAGCAATGTTAGCAGAATACTCACTTCCTAGATATTTTTGGGCTGAGGCGGTTAGCACTGCATGCTATGTTCTGAATAGGGTGAATGTGAGATCAAATTTGAATAAAACACCCTATGAGTTGCTAAAAGGTAGAACACCAAATTTGTCTCATTTGCATGTATTTGGTTGCAAGGTGTTCATACATAATAATGGAAAATCTGCCTTAGGAAAATTTGATCCAAAATCAGATGAAGGAATTTTTGTTGGATATTCAAGTGTTGGAAAATCTTATAGAGTATTCAACAAAAGAACTTTAGTCATTGAAGAAACCACACATGTTGTTTTTGATGAAAATGGAAACATGGAAGAGCCAAATGTTGTTGAAGAAGAAATTGAAGAAAACTCCCAAAAGATTGATAGATTAAATTTGGAAGAAAATGTGGAAGAAAATTTAGAAAGAGAAGACCCTTTGCCTAGAGATTTGAGATTTTCTAAAAACCACCCAAAGGAATTGATTATAGGTGAACCAAGTGAGGGTGTTAGAACTAGGCGTGGATTAAACAAGGAAGTCAATCATTCAGCCTTTATTTCAACTATTGAACCCACTAACATTGATCAAGCACTTTCAGATGAATTTTGGATATTGGCCATGCAATAAGAGTTAAATCAATTTGTAAGAAATAAAGTTTGGGAACTAACTACAAGGCCAAAAGATCAAAGTGTTGTTGGAACCAAGTGGGTGTTCAAAAATAAAATGAATGACTCAGGAGTAGTCATTAGAAATAAGGCTAGATTAATAGCTAAGGGGTATAATCAAATTGAAGGAATTGATTTTGAGGAAACTTTTGCCCCTGTAGCTAGACTTGAAGTAATTAGGGTTTTACTAGCCTTTGCATGTTTTAAAGGTTTTAAATTATTTCAAATGGATGTCAAAAGTGCCTTTTTAAATGGGGTAATTGAGGAAGATGTTTTTGTAGAACAACCTCCAGGTTTTAAAAATTCTAAATTTCCAAATCATGTTTTCAAATTAAAAAAGGCATTATATGGATTGAAACAGGCACCGAGGGCTTGGTATGAGAGGTTGAGCACCTTCCTACTTGAAAGATCTTTTGAAAAAGGAAGTGTGGATACAACTCTCTTTTTAAGGAAAATTGGAAAGAATATACTTATTGTTCAAATTTATGTGGATGACATCATCTTTGGATCTTCAAATAAACATCTTTGTGATGATTTTTCTAAAACAATGAGTAGTGAATTTGAAATGAGTCTAATGGGAGATTTAAATTACTTTTTAGGATTTAGCATTAAGCAACTTGAGGAAGGTACTTTTCTTAGTCAAACTAAATATATTAAGGACATCCTCAAAAAATATGAAATGGACAATGCTAAACCTGTTAGTACACCAATGAGTTCTTCAGTTCAGTTGGATAAGGACCTTAAGGGAAAATCTGTTGATCAAAAAAAGTTTAGAGGGATAATTGGATCTTTACTTTACTTGACTGCTAGCCGACCAGATATTATGTTCAGTGTTTGCTTATGTGCTAGATTTCAATCAGATCCAAAAGAATCACATTTGACAGTAGTGAAAAGGATTTTAAGATATCTACTAGGAACTCAAAACTTAGGAATTTGGTATCCTAAGTTTAGCTCTTCATTTGAAATTATTGGTTACTCAGATTCTGACTTTACAGGCTGTAGAGTGGATAGAAAAAGCACTTCTGGAACATGTCAATTCATTGGAAATTCATTAGTTTCATGGTCTAGTAGAAAACAAAATTCAGTGGCACTATCTACTGCAGAAGCAGAATACATTGCATTAGGAAGTTGTGTGGCAGAAGTACTTTGGTTAAAACAACAGTTGATTGATTTAGGATTAACTATAGGCACTATTCCAATTTATTGTGACAATACTAGTGCTATTTACATTTCCAAAAATCCTATTCAACATTCTAGAACCAAACACATTGATATAAGGCATCATTTCATAAGGGATCATGTATCCAAAGGAGAAATTGAACTCATACATGTTTCAACTGAAAATCAACTTGCAGACATTTTTACAAAACCTTTAGCCTTTGATACCTTCAGTACTTTAAGAACAAGCCTTGGTGTTATTGATTTGAATGCTTAAACAAAATGTCTTTGCAACATTGATATTTGTTTTGTTTTGTTTTTTTTGATTTTGTGAAATTTTGTGTGTTTTGATGAATTGTTTTTGAATTTTTGGTTTTGTTTTATGTTTTCTATGTTTTTGATTTTTTTATTAATTTAAAAATTCAAAATTAAAATTTTTTTTTGGAGGAAATTGTTCAGGACGAAATTGGTTTCGTACGGGACGATGTGTGAAGGAACAGTTTGCGCAAATTTTAACCGTTTTGAGAGCAGTTTTTAATTAGATCGTCTGTACGATCTGATGATCGTCCAGTATGAATTTTTTTTTTCTCTCAAACGTCGGGACGATTGAATGCAGCAGTTGAGTGGATAAGACAGTTTTTAATATGAACTTCGTCTGTACGAAATTTTAGTTCGTCCAGACGAACATGTGTCGGTTCATTGTAGGGGACGGTTTTCAAGAGTCATTAAAACGAATTACTTTTTGATCGTTTGTTCGAAAATGTTTTATCTGTACGATCGGTCAAGTCAAAAAGCCTGTACGAAAGGACGCATCGTAAGTTGTGTTGAATACGAAAAGCCGTTACATTTTGGACGAATTGGATCGTTTGTACGAATTTTTTCATCCAAACGAACGATAATTTTTTGTCCAGGACGAATATTTTCGTCCAGGACGAACGTATCGTTTTTCTTTAAATATAAAGGCTTTCAAACTTGACAATCACACTTCCAAACCTCATTTTCAATCCCTTTCTACATCAAATCAACAATGGCCTCCTCTAGCAAAAGACAAAAGGTGTTAGTGAAGAAACCAAATAAGAATGCCCCAGACAACTTTCTTTCTAAGGCGAATGAGGAATCTTTTCCTCGTTTTGCATCCGCAAAGATCACTCCCTCTCGCATTCTTATTCAAACTGAGTTGAAATTTCGGGTATTGCACCTCTTCGCCTCAACCCAATTTCAGTTCATTCTTTCTCTCGTCCACTTCTACAATAAGCAAACCTACCATTACTTTCTAGCTAACATGAGTTTCAATTCTGACCACTCCACCATTAGTTCTTATGTTTTTAAGCAAAAAGTTGAGATCACCAAGCACGACCTTGGTGCATTTTTAAACTTAAGAACTAAGGGATATAGATCCCACACCCTAATGTCAGAAACCTCCTTCAAATGGTTTCAAATCAATAAGGTGATTAGAGAAATAGGCATAACCTATCATGTTGCTAGAGTCTCCGGTATGACCCAAGATGCCCGAATCATCCAGCATATCCTTAGATCCTCAATTATTCCTAAAGCTGGTGATAGGATTAACATTACCCCTCTCCTTTCTGTTCTAACCTTTTTAATCATGGAAAGACATCCTATTGACGAAGCCCAACTTATCATAGACCATATCTATGGGCTTTCAGAAATAGGACATGCAGATCAGAAGAGAAAGAAGAACATTTCATTAGGACACTTAATCACTTATATTTTGGAAAAGAAATACAACATAGTGCATCCTGATGAAGAATATGAAGAGCCAGTTTACTATAACGATGCATCATTCAGATTGCTCTTCAAGGAGGAAAAAGAAAAAGAAAAAGCACATGCCAGTGCTTCAGAAGAGGAAGATGAAGAAGGAGTGCAAGCTTCTGCTTCTTAATTAGATTACCAGAATCTGATTGAGAGATTTGATAAATTAGAGACTCACATTGATCAAAGGTTTGATCAATTTGATGCTCAACTTACGCAGCAGCAACAAGACATTGGTAATATTAAAGATGAAGTTCATGAAATTAATACCAATGTAATGTTGATGGCCTCCTACTTCAACCTCTTTGGCGGCATTCCTCCTCCTCCTCCTCCAGAACAGTAGAAATGTTTTTATGTATTTCTGTTGTATTTTTTTTTTTTGTGTGTTTTTATCGTGTCTGTTTTATTGTTAAGTGTTTGTGTTTATGTTGGTTTTTTCTTTTTTTTAAGTTCAATGTATTTTCTTCTGTTTATGTAATCTGTTTCTTTAGTATCAATGAAAGTTTTATTTTATTAGATTTGTTTTGAAATGTGGTTAATACTTATGAATTTCATTAGTATTATTTAATCTTCATAGTGCTTAAATTAGATTGTAATTTGAGATTATCTATATTGGAAAATCTAGTCTTTCTAAATTTATAAGTTGTTTATAACTTGTTGTAATTAGAACTTTTAAATTCATGTCTATTCATTTAGACTACATAAAAATTAATATTACTATTGCAATTTAGATGTTTTCTTATTTTGTATTTCTATGCTTAAGTGATATTTATGCATTAAGAAATATTTAAAATTTTAGATTATAGATTTTGGAAAGAATTGGTCTCAATTACTCTTGAACATTGTACAAATGTACAAAAATCAAAAGGAATTCGCAAAAATTTGCAAAGTGAAAAAGAGGCACAAAATAAGCCCAACCAAGAAAAAATGCACAAAAATGTGCCCCAAAATTTTGAAAAAGATGCACAAAGCGCCACATGAGGTAATTCTCTTCTTTCCAAATTCGTTCAATCTCTTAATTCAAATTGATCTTATGTTCATTTATATTCTATTGAACTTTGAAATATAGAATTTTTATACATCTCTCTTGTAATGATTTTCTATATTCAAATGTCTAAATTGAATCATGTCTTTGATAAATTCTTCTTACTTACAATGTTATATCACTTCTTAAATTTATGAATTTCTATGATTGACCTAATATCTTTAGTTTAAAATTTCATACCCTATGTCATTCACAATTTAGATTAAATTTTAAAAAAGAATTTCATATAATTACTTACATTTCTTGTCTATTTCTTCTTCACTTATTGTTGCTGTCAAAAAGGGGGAGAAATTATTGTATTTTCTGTTTTGATTGTTCTGTTTGCAAGTTTTTTTTACTTTGTAGTTGTTTGTGTTAAAATTTTAGAAAAACAAAAATTTTGTTCTTAATGCCTCCTTATTTTAATGTACTCATCAATTCAGGGGGAGTTTAGGAGATAGGAGATTTGTTTAACTTGAAACCATACAAATAATAATTGTTTTGCCATCATCAAAAAGGGGGAGATTATTTGAATAGTTGCTATTTGAATGATTTATATTTGTACAACTTATGTAGTTTTGATGATTCCAAACATTATTGTTCAAATGTATAGTTATCTCCTAACAATTTTAGAAGATTTGCACTTGCTCTTGTGTGTACTTACATTTCAGGAAAATCAGACTCCAGACTACGATAACTTCAAATCAAATTCAACATGAGATATTTTGTTTATTTGAAGTTTACATTTTCTTTGATTTAATTTTGAAAGGGAGTGATTGTAATTGAGTGAATAAAAATCTTACACACACAAATAAGAAGATCATAAAATTTTATACTGATCGTACAGGACGATATTTATCGTACTGGACGATCTGTCAGTTATCTCCTATAGAGCACATGGAACGAATAGGAACTTGCTAGAAAAATGTTTTCTAAGTCCTATTCATCCAGGACAAAATTTATTATTGTCCCGGACGATGGGTTCTCTATAAAATTTTCGTCCAGACGAATTTTATTATCGTACAAGGCGACCAGTGCTCTGGAAAATTTTCGTACAGACGAAATTAATTATCGTACCGGACGATCAGGTCTCTGGAAAATTTTCGTCCAGACGAATTTTATTATCGTACGAGGCGACCAGTGCTCTGGAAAATTTTTGTACAGACGAAATTAATTATCGTACCGGACAATCAGGTCTCTGGAAAATTTTCGTCCAGACGAAAACAAATTATCGTCCGTGGCTAATGGTCCTCTGGAAAATTTTCGTCCAGACGAAATAAATAATCGTCCAGGACGATCAGGTCTCTGGAAAATTTTCGTCCAGACGAAAACAAATTATCGTCCGTGGCGATTGGTCCTCTGGAAAATTTTCATCCAGACGAAATAAATAATCGTCCAGGACGATCGGGTCTCTGGAAAATTTTCGTCCAGACGAACATATTTTCGTCCAAACGATTAACCGACTTAGAACAGTTTTCAACAGTTTGTAGAACCGACCTAGTAATAACCGTTCGTACTGGACGAACCTAGTTCGTACAGGACGATCAGCTGTACGAAGTCATTTCGTACACATATACAAATTGGGTCGTTTCAGATCGTTTAAGTAAAATCGTCCAGGACGATCCAGGATCGTACAGGACGATCCACTGCATACAGAATTGGAAACTTACAGTTTTTGGGCGGTTTTTCTTGTCTTTTACATAAATAGTCCAAATTAGACTGTCACCCAATCTTTTTGTCATTTGATCTTCGTGCCTCTTGAGAGAATAGCCAAGGAGAGAGAGTGGAAGAGAGCATTCAAAGGAGGATTCCTACCATTGGAGCGAGAAGGCTTCACTTGGATTACTAAGGTAAGAGTCTCTACTTATGAAATTGGATTTCTTCACTCTTTTCTTTCTTCCTTCTAGATTCTTGTGAGAAGATCAGTCAAGGAGATCCGGTTCTCTGCCGACACTTGGAGAGTGTGAACAGCCGAAGGGTTCTCTGCCTACACTTGGAGAGTGTGAACAGCCGTAGGGTTCTCTGCCCATACTAGGAGAGTGTAAAAGGACGACGGTTCTCTGCCAGCACTGTGGATTGTGTAAAAGGATGACGGTTCTCTGCCAGCACTGTGGATTGTGTAAAAGGATGACGGTTCTCTGCCGCACTGGGTAGTGGTGAAAAGAGTGTGTTGTAAAGGCTTCTCCGCCTTGTTGTGGGTGCTAAAGGAGAGTCACTTTGTGGTATTAGTGCAATACTCAGAAGGTGCCTCTGAGGAGTGGATGTAGGTCTGGTTATAGACCGAACCACTATAAATCTGGTGTCATTTACTTTATTGCTTTTACGTTTCCGCACTTTAAATTTCAGTTTAAACAACTCTGTGGTTGAAAAACATTTTTCTACAAACTTTAAAAGAAAATATTATTTTGGTTCAACTTTATCATTAAGAGAGTTTAAAATTTTTAAAACTACCAATTCACCCCCCTCTTGGTAGCCGTGGGACATTTACTTAGGCTTAACAACCTAATTACTGGACTCAACAGGAACGGGTTGTTGCATGAAGGCAAACGTTCAAGCTCTTGGTTAGCTATGCCTCTCTGTCAAGATTTGTGATTAATAGTTGCTCGGGTATCGGGGATGTCAACCAACCGATTAGGTTGTTTATTGATTTTTGGTATCCCCCTCCACCTGATTGGATAAAAGTCAATGTGGATGCTTCACTTTTTTCTTCCTACAAGGCGGGGATTGGTGGAGTTTTTCGGGATCATAGAGGAAGATTTTTAATGGCTTTTGGGAAAAAGCTAACACATTGGGATATCTCTTACTTGGAGCTTCTTTCTATTCTTTCCATCAAAGAGGTAACTAGAGATTGGATGTATGCTTACAAAGGTATGATCATTGAAGGTGATAATCAAAATGTTATTAATTTTATTAATAGCATTTTGAAGAAAGGCACCAATGAGGTGGGAGACCTCTCTTTTTTTAAGGATTTCAATCTTGTCATTTTTAAATGTGTTGGTAGGAATAGTAATAAGTTAGAGGATCTATGTGCTAACTATGGTTGCTTTAGTTCTTTTATTTGGGAGGATTTGGTAGCGAATAAGGTTTCTTACACCTTTACTAAGGTGTTGAAGGAAGAATCTGATAATATTAGGCTATAATTGGTTTTTACTTTTATAAAGCTTTACTTCTTTTCTTCAAAAAAAAAAAAATCAGGGCATCATGGTTAAGGCATTCATCATTAAGCTGATTGGCCTAGATGATATTATATTGGCTGAGACGAAAGGCTCAAATCAAAAAGAATCAGCCGCCATGATCTATTTAGGTATTCTTTATTTTAGGACATCATCCAGGATGATATCTTATCGTCCAGGAAGATATCCTATCAGCCTCGATGATGCAGCATAATTATGTCTAAATTAATTTGGAAATTAAGGAAAGTAATTAAGGCTGATTACACAATCACATTGGCTGGGCCAATCGTAGGATCGGTTGGGATGATGGTGTGGATGATTGACATCGGCCTACTTCTATTCAAGATGATGTCCAGGATGATTTTTCTCAGATTTGAACTAATCGGCCAGGATAATATTCTATCATCCTGGATGATGTGACCAAAATTACTCTAATCGTCCCAAACCGACTGGACTGATTAAGCAAAATTTATGCTGATTGGCCAGGTCGATACCCCTATCGGTTTGGAAGATAAAGTCAGTTTGTATAAAAAAGAGCTATTTCGAAGCTCTTCTATTTAAGATCTCTTGTTCAGCCTTAAAGCAGATCTTTTGCTATTATCTTGACCTGAGAAAGCCTAGAGGAGAGGGAGAAAGAGGGAAAGAGAGACATAGAGGATTTTGTGAGGGGGAGCTTGTGAGGGAGTTTCACAAGGGTTTCTCCAAGCATTGTTTCACTTCTTCTTCTTCCACTAAATTCTCTTATCCTTGGAGGGTTGCGAGAGGTCTTCTTCAGTAATCGATCAAGGTTCTTTACATACTTCAGGAGGAAGCAAAAGGAGTTAGGTTCTCTACCTATTTTAGGAGGAAGCAAAAGGAGTTGGGTTCTCTGCCTCGCTGGGGTATGTGAAAAGAAGTTTTTGTGAGGGATTCTCCGCCTTGTTGTGGGTGCAAAAGGAGAGTCACGTTTCTAGTGCAATACTCGGAGGGCACTGTTAAGAGAGTTGCTACTTAGATTTTGCATGTTTTACATTCTTGCAACTCGTATAATTTTGATGATTCCAAATATTATTGTTCTAATTATTATTTTCTCCTAATATTTTTTGGAACAAATGTTTTTGCTCTTGTGTGGACTAACATTTCAGGATAATCATACTTCAGACTAATGAAGACTTCAAATCAAATTTAGCATAAGATAGTTTGTAAATAGAAGTCTACATTTTTCACTTTATTGAGTTTGAGAGAGTGTAATTGTAATTGAAAAATGTAGCACACACACACTGGGGGACATCTTTAAAAGTCAAAATTCTCTTATACTAATCGTATGGGACGAACCTTATTCATACAGGATGATCAGGTCATTTTTACCCCTCAGAGAGTAATGGAACAGACATAAAGTGAGAAAATTTTTCTAAGTACTGATCTTCCCAATGAATTTACCTATTCATCCATGGACGAAGTCTTCTTGATTCTCACTTTGAACTGTTCATCCAAACGAATTATCTTATTCATCCCAGGATGATGTTCTCTAGACTCGTGACTTGAACTATTCGTCCAGATGAAATGTACCATTCATCCCAGGATGAAGTTCTCTGAACTCATGACTTAAACTATTCATCCAGATGAAATGTCCCATTCATCCCAGGATGATTTTCTTTGGACTCGTGACTTGAACTATTCGTCCAGATGAAATGTCCCATTCGTCATAGGATGATGTTCTCTGGACTCATGACTTGAATTATTCGTCCAGACAAAATGTCCCATTCATCCCAGGATGATGTTCTCTGGACTCATGACTTAAACTATTCATCAAGATGAAATGTCCCATTCATCCCAGGATGATGCTCTCTGGACTCGTGACTTGAACTATCCGTCTAGACTAAATGTTCCATTCGTACTAGGACGATGTTCTCTGGACTCGTGGCTTGAACTATCCATCCAGAAGAACTTATATATTCGTCCTAGGATGATGTCCTATGTTCCTTAACCTTGAGGACCGTCTTGCAGTTATTTCTCGATGGAGCTTGGAAATAACTGTCATATCGGACGAACTTAGTTTGTACGGGACGATAATCGGGTACAAAGTCATGTCATACCAATGCACATTAGGCTCATACATAACAGTTTTTACACTGTTCATGCATATGAATTACAATCGTATGGGACAATCGAGTACGTACATAATTAAATTTTTGCAAACTTTGGATGGTTTTTTGTGTCTTTCATATAAAAGGTCCAAATAAAACTATCTTGTAATCTTTTTGTCCACTGGTCTTCATACAAACTGAAGGGAGATTGAAAGAGAGAGTGTGAGAGAGTGTTTGAAGGAGGATTCTTACCACTGGAGCATGAAGGATTCACTTGGTACTCAAAGGTAAGAATCTCCAATTGTGAATTATGAATACTTCACTCTTTTCTCTCGTCCTTCTAGATTTCTCATGAGAAGATCTTTCAAGGAGATCCGGTTCTCTACCGACAATCAAGGAGTGTGAATGGCGGGAAGGTTCTCTGCCTACACTTGGAGAGTGTGAATAGCAAAAAGGTTCTCTGCCTACACTTCTAGAGTGTGAACAGTAGGAGGTACTCTGCATATACTTGGAGGGTGTAAAAGGACGACGGTTCTCTCCCGCATCGGGTAGTGGTGGAAGAGAGTTTTGGTGAAGGCTTCTTCGCCTTGCTGTGGGGGAAAAAGGAGAGACACTAATTGGTAATAGTGCAATACCTGAAGTGGGAGACTTCAGGGAGTAGATGTAGGTCGTGTATGACCAAACCACTATAAATCTTGTGTCTTTTTATTTTTATGCTGCTTTTTACTTTATTGTTTCTATGTGATACTGTGGTTGAAAAATCCTTTTCAAAAATTTATCATAAGTTTTATTTTTGGTTTAAAATTTAAGAGGAAAATTTTTTAAAATTACCAATTCACCCCCCCCCCCCCCCTCTTGGTTAGCCGCTAGGATATAAGCTTAGGTTTAACAACCTAATTTATTTTTAACAAGTTTCAACAAGTGGTATCAGAGTTTTGTTTTCAAAATCATAAGTTTAGACTACTTTTTGATTAACGACCATGGCTACATTTGGAAATTGAAACACACCTGAGGGTTACTCTATAAAAAGATCTCCATTATTCGATAATTTTCCTTTTGATTTTTGGAAAACATGGATGTCTACATTTTTACAATCACTTGATTACCATATGTGGATCTTAGTTCAGGAAGGGAATACAAAACTAACTAGATTAGTTGACAGAGTTAGAATTGAAACACCTTTTACAGACTGGACGGTAGAAGAATGTGACTTAGCATAACTTAATGCCAAATGCCTAAATAGTTTCTTTTGTGCTCTTAAATCTGAAGATTAAAGGCGAGTTTCTACTTGCAAGAGTGGGAAGGATATATGAGATAGACTTTATATAACTTATGAGGAGACTAATGAAGTTAAACAATCTAGACTTAAATCTTGTTGCATGAAACCCAATGAATGCATTTCTGAAATGTACACAAGATTCACACAAATTGTCACCTCTTTACATGCATTAGGTAGGGAATTAACGAATACATAAATGGTTAATAAAATACTTCGTTGCTTACCTACTGCTTATGATGCTAAAATAACTATAATTATAGAGTCTAAAGATTTAAACATTTACTTTATTGATAATCTTCTTGGATCACTAATTACTTACGAGCAAGGGGTGAGTCAAAGAAATGTAGGTGAACCATGAAGGGAGAAGAACATTGCACTGAAAGTGGAGGAGTTAGAGAGTGATCTCTCAAAACCTGAGGATGAAGACGACATCGCTCTAATGACTAGACAATTCAGAAGCTTTCTAAAGAGGAAGAAAAAGAGATGCCAGTAATGGAATCAAGGTAAATTTAATAAAATTTTCAAGATTTTAAATGATGTTATTTTTTATGAGTGCAGGAAACTTGGACATATTAAGTTAGATTGCCCAAAACACAAAGCCCCTCCTAGCAAGGAGAAGGTAGAGGAGAAACCAAAGGTGAAAAAGGGAAAAAAGAAATTATAAAGAGCTTTCTGGGCGGAAGCAGCTTCAGACTCGTCAGAGTATGAAAAGGAAGAGGAAGTCACCAATTTGTATTTAATGGTTGATAATCTTAATTAGTCAGATCAAGAAGAGGATTGCTCTCACACAAGGCCTCGTGAGAGCATATGGTACCTAGACAGAGGATGCTCAAAGCATATGGCTTGATATACTGCATAATTCATATCATTGGAAGCCAGGAATTGTATAAGAGTAAACAATGTGTATATGCTAGACTTAAATTGTATTAAAACTCATACTGCTTTTTGTTTAAAAACTATTTCTGATGAATCATAGCTTTGGCATGGAGACTTTGTCACTCTAGCATGAAAAACCTTAGGAGAATTATCCAAAAGAACTTAGTGAGAGGTATACCAAAATTAGACTTCACTAAGGATCACCTTTGCGATGCATATCAATTAGGAAAACAAGTGAAGTCCTCTTTTCAGTCCAGTAAGGATCTTAGAACTAGTAAACCATTAGAGATTTTATATATGAATCTTTTTGGACCAGTTGGAACTGTAAGTCTAGAAGGGAAGGTATACATATTTGTGATTGTGGATGATTTCTCTAGATTCACATGGGTTAGATTTCTATTTCATAAAAGTGAATCAAATGAGGATTTTAGAAACTTTTCGACTTGGATTCAAAGGAAACTAGGATGTGAGATTATGACTATTCAAAGTGATCATATAGGAGAATTTGAGAATGAAAATTTTGAGGATTTTTGTAAGGAGAAAGGAATTGATCACAATTTTTCTACACCTAGAACCCCTCAACAGAATGGGATAGTCAAAAGGAAAAATATAACATTAATAGAAGACCCTAGAGCCATGTTGGCAGAATATTCACTTCCTGAATATTTTTGGGCTGAGACAGTTAGCACTGCATGTTATGTTCTAAATAGGATGAATGTGAGATCAAACTTAAATAAAATACCCTACGAGTTATTAAAAGGGATAACATCAAGTTTCTCACATTTGCATGTCTTTGGATATAATGTGTTCATTCATAATAATGAAAAATCTGCCTTAGGAAAATTTGATCCAAAATCAAATGAAGGAATTTTTATAGGATACTCAAGTGTTAGATAATCTTATAGAGTATTCAATAAAAGAACTTTGGTAATTGAGGAGACCACACATGTTATTTTTTATGAAACAGGAAGTTTGGAAGAACCAATTGTTGAAGAGGATGTGATAGAGATTAACTCCCAAAAGATTGATAAAATAAATTTAGAAGAAAATTTGGTGATAGAAAACCCAGTGCCTAAAGATTTGAGATATTCTAAAAATCACCTAAAAGAATTGATTATAGGAGAACCTAGTGAGGGTGTTATAATAAGGCATGGACTGAATAAAGAAGTCAATCATTCAGCCTTTATTTCAATGATAGAACCCATAAATATTGATCAAGTACTTTCGGATGAATTTTGGATATTGGCTATGCAAGAAGAATTAAATCAATTTGTAAGAAATGAAGTTTGAGAATTAACTGCAAGGCCAAAGGATCAAAGTGTAGTAGGAACTAAGTTAATATTTAAGAATAAAATGAATGACTAAGGAGTAGTCATTAGAAATAAGGCTAGGTTGGTAGCTAAAGGGTATAATCAAATTGAAGGGATTGATTTTGAGGAGACTTTTGCCCCTGTAGCTAGACTTAAAGCAATTAGAATTTTGTTAGCTTTTGCCAATTTTAGAGGATTTAAATTATATCAAATGGATGTTAAAAGTGCCTTTTTAAATGGGGTAATTAAAGAGGATATTTTTGTAGAAAAACCTTCAAGCTTTGAAAATTTTAAATATCCAAATCATATTTTCAAATTAAAAAAGGCATTATATGAATTGAAACAGGCACCTAGGGCTTGGTATGAGAGGTTGAGCACCTTCCTACGTGAGAGATCTTTTGAAATAGGAAGTGTGGACACAACTCTCTTTTTAAAGAAATTGGGAGAAGATATAATCATTGTACAAATCTATGTTAATGATATTATCTTTGGATCTACAAATAAAAATCTTTGTGATGATTTTTCTAAAACAATGAGTAGTGAATTTGAGATGAGTCTAATGGAAGATTTGAGTTACTTTCTAGGCTTTAGCATTAAGCAAATTGAGAAAGATGTATTTCTTAGTCAGTCAAAATATGTTAAGGACATCCTTAAAAAGTATAAAATGGAAAATGCTAAACTTGTTAGTACAACTATAAGTTCCTCAGTTCAGTTGGATAAGGCCCCTAAGGGAAAATCTATTAATCAAAAGAAATTTAGAGAGATAATTCAATCTTTGCTTTACTTGATAGCTAGCTGACCTGGTATCATGTTTAGTGTTTATTTATGTGCTAGATTTCAATCAGATCCAAAAGAATCACATTTGACAGTAGTGAAAAGGATTTTAAGGCATTTGTTGGGAACTCAGAACTTAAGAATTTGGTATCTTAAATTTATCTCTTCATTTGAAATTATTGGATATTCAGATTCAGATTTTGCAGGTTGTAGGATTGATAAAAAGAGCACTTCTAGAACAAGTCAATTAATTGGAAATTCATTAGTCTCTTGGTCCGATAGAAAACTAAATTTAGTAGCCCTATCTACTATTGAAGCTGAATATATTGCATTAGGAAGTTATGTGGCACAAGTACTTTGGCTAAAATAACAGTTGATTGATTTAGGATTAACTATATGAACTATTCCCATTTATTATGATAACACTAGTGCTATTTACATTTCTAAAAATCCTATTCAACATTCAAGAACCAAACATATAGACATCATGCATCATTTTATAAGGGATCATATATCCAAAGGAGAAATTTAACTTATTCATGTTACAATAGAAAATCAACTTGCAGATATTGTTACTAAACCACTAGCCTTTGACACTTTTAGTACATTAAAAACAAGACTTGGTGTGATTAATTTGAATGCTTAAATACAAATTTTTGCAACATTGATATGTGTTTGTTAGTGTGTTTTTATGTTTGTTTTTTTGTGTATTTGTGTTCTAGTTTTATTCATATTTTTTTAATTTTCTTATTTGTGAGTCTTTGTTTTTCACATCAAAATTTTGATTTTTAAAATTGACTTGAAAATTGAGTGAATATTGTCTGTACGAAATTAATTTCGTATGGGACGAAGTGTGTAGCATATTAACTGTCAATTTGAACGGTTTGCATTTAATTTTTTAAGTTTTAGTATCACAATTTATCTGTATGATCGTCATAATTATCCGGGCGATGAGTATTCAATCGTATGTACACATGTAAACAGTTATACAAATAAGGGGGTTATTTCAAACTGTCATAAAAAAGATCTTTAATATTTGATCGTCCTGGACGAACAATTGTTCATCTGTACGATCGTCTTGGTCAAAATTCTATAGAAAATGATGCCTCGTAACTTACATGTTTACGAAAAGCCATTTCAATTTTGAACTCATTCGTTCATACATATGAAATTTCTTTTCTTACGTACGAAACCAAAATCGTACGGGACGAACTTCATTTGTACAAAAGTTCATTTTTTCTTTAAATTAAAGGGTTTAGAACTCAAATCTCATCTCCTTAAAAATCACTTTCAAACCTCTATTCCCCTACATCTTCTCCATGGCTAGTTCAAGCAAAAGGAAAAAGGTACTTACTAAGGGACCCCCTAGAAACCCAGGAGAAAACTTCCTATCCAAAGAAAATGAGGAGTCCTTTCCTAGGTTCGCATTCGCCAAAATCACTCCCTCTAGAGTCCTTCATCAAGAACAACTCACTTTCAAGGTAATGCACCTTTTTGCTTCCACCTAATTTAACCTTATTCTCACTCTGATCCATCTCTACAACAAGGAGACCTTCTACTACATTCTTGCCAATATGTCCTTTAACTTTGACCAATCTGTGATTGGGTCTTATGTTTTTAAGAAGAAGGTAGAGATCACTAAAGAAGACTTAGGAATTTTTCTGAACTTAAGGACTCAAGGGATTAGAGCTCACACTTTGACCTCTTCCACCAACTTTGACTGGACCGTAATAAATCAAGTCATTAGAGGATGTAGAGGAGTAAACAATTTGCCTAAGGTAGCCACTCATAATCAAAATGCCTGAATCATCCAGTATGTTCTTCGTACCACCATTATTCCTAAAGCTGATGATCGAGTAAATATCACACGTCTTCTTTCCACAATGACTTATCAAATTATGACTAGCCAACCTATAGATGAAGCCCAACTGATCATTGACTACATTTATGAACTTTCTGAGATTGGTCATGTCTCGCATAAAATAAGGAAAAATATAGCCTTAAGACATCTTGTAACCTATATTTTGGAGAAGAAATATGACCTAGTCCATCCAGCTCAAAATCTAGAGGAGCCTCTCTACTATAATGATGGATCTTTCCGAGCAATTTTTAATAAAGAACATCAAGTGATAAGTACTGATTCTGAGGAGGAAAGAAGAAGAGCTGCACCTACACCTGCTACTGAACCAAATGTTCATGATTTGGTTCACAGGTTTGATCGTCTTGAGACTCATTTTGATCAACACTTTGATCAAATTGAAACTCATCTACATCAGCAGGATGCACAGTACAAGCACGATATGGGTTGGATGAGAGAGCAAATGGGTGGTATTAGCTCAAATATGTCTATGATGAGTAGCTATTTTAACTTCTACAACCAGCAACCTCCTCTAGATAAGGGCCCATCTGAGTGATGACTGTACTTCTTTATGATTTTCTCTATTAAGTGTGATGTGATGTGATGTTAGAAGTTATGTTTTTTATGCTGTGTCTTGCATTCATTAGTCTTATGTTTTATGTTTTTTTCATATGTCAGTGTATTGATGTCATTTATGCTCAATGTATCATCTTCTATCAATAATATCAATAAAAGTTATCCTGTCTTATTTTACTATTTTTTATTTCATTTCAGAAATGTGTATTATCGTCATTTAGCCTATATGATCATTTTTTAAAATTTTTATCTTAAAAGTGATATATCTCGAATTGCAACATAAAATTCAATTCATTAGAAAGTCTAATTTTTCAAAAATTTAAGTTGTATTTATAACTTGATCTAGTTAAGAATGTCAATCTCATGTTTCTTATTAGATTAACAAAACTTTAATACTATTATTGCAATTATGATGTTTTCTTTTTTTTTTTTTGTATTTTTCTTATCAATATAAATATTGTTGTACTTCGAAAAATTTGAGATTTGAGATTATTGATTTTAGAAAAATCAAAATTACACTTGAAAATGTACAAATGTACAAAATATCAAAAGAATGCGCAATGGTTCACAAATTAAAAAAGAGGCACAAAATTAGCCCAAAAATATAAAAGATGCACAAAATGTGCCACAAAGATTGAAAAGATGTGCAAAGCGCCACAAGTGGTATTTGACTTTTTCCCTACTCTTTAAATCTTTAAATTCAAATTAATCTTCTATACGATTTTATTTGGTATTAAAATTTTAAATATACAAATTTTACATTCATCTACTAAGCAATTATTTTGTTTATTGCAATTATTTTGTTTATCTAAATTGTCTAAATTAATTCATGATTATGATATTTTTCTCTTATCAATGTTATATCTCTTCTTAAATCATATGAATCCTTTTATTTCTCTAATGAATTTTAATTATATCTGCAAGTATATCTCAATCTCTTTCAAAGATCAATTATCAAAGGAATTTCATATGACTTCTAACATTTCTTTATTTATTCTTTTCTTCTTCTCTTTTTGTTGTTTTCAAAAAGGGGGAGGAAATAATGTTCTTAACGTTGCAATTGTTCGTCGCATTTGTTTTATCATTGTTTATTTCGTTGCATTTGTTTTATTGTTGTTTATAGTGCTTTGTGCTTGTTCTTTGTGTTTTAGTGATTGTGTTTAAAACAAAATTTTTTTATGATCAAATTCCCCTTATTCTCACTTGCTTATCAATTCATGGGGAGTTTAGGAGATACTTAAGAATTTGAAAATTATACAAACAATAATTATTTTGCCATCATTAAAAAGGGAGAGATTATTAAGAGAGTTGCTACATAGCTTTTACATATTTTACATTATTGCAACTTATATAGTTTTGATGATACCAAATATTATTGTTCTAATTATTATTTTCTCCTAATATTTTTTGAAAGAATTATTTTTGCTCTTGTGTGGACTAACATTTTAGGATAATCGTACTCCAGACTAATGAAGACTTCAAATCAAATTCAGCATAAGATAGTTTCTAAATTGAAGTCTGTATTTTTCACTTTATTGATTCTAAAAGAGTTTAATTATAATGGAACAACCTAGCACACACACACACACACTTGGGGAGACCTTTAAAAGTCAAAATTTTCTTATATTGATCGTACGGGATGAACCTTGTTCGTACAGGATGATCAAGTCATTTTTACCCCTCGGAGAGAAATGGAACGGATAGAAAGTGAGAAAATTATTCTAGGTACTGATCGTCCATACGAATTTACCCATTCATCTCTGTACAATGTCCTCTAGATTCTCACTTTGAACTGTTCGTCCAAATGAATTGTCATGTTTGTCCCAGGATAATGTTCTCTGGACTAATGACTTGAACTATTCATCCAGATGAAATGTCCCATTCATCCTATAATGATGTTCTCTAGACTCGTGACTTGAACTATTCATCCAGAAAAAATATCCCATTTATCCTAGGACGATGTTCTCTGTACTCGTGACTTGAACTATTCGTCTAAAAGAAATGTCCCATTCATCCTAGAATGATGTTCTTTAGACTCGTGACTTGAACTATTTATCCAGACAAAATGTCTCATTCATCCCAGGACGATGCTCTCTGGACTCATGACTTGAACTATCCATCTAGATGAAATGTTCCATTCAGCCTAGGACGATATTCTCTGGACTCGTGACTTGAACTATTCATCTAGACAAACTTATATATTCATCCCAAGACGATGTCCTCTATTCCTTAACCTTGAGGACCATCCTGCAGTTAATTCCCGATGAAGCCTGGAAATAACTGTTCGTACCGGATGAACATAGTTCATACGGGATGATGATCGGGTACGAAGTCATTTCATACCAATGCACATTGGGCTCATACGCAACAGCTTTTACACTATTCATACGTATGAATTACGATCATACAAGACGATCGAGTATGTATATAATATATTTTTTGTAGATTTTGGATGATTTTTTTTGTCTTTCATATAAAAGGTCCAAATAAAACTGTATTGAAATCTTTTGTCCACTGGTCTTTGTGCAAACTAAAGGGAGATTGAAGGAGAGAGTGTGAGAGAGTGTTTGAAGGAGGATTCTTACTACTGGAGCGTAACCCACTTGGTACTCAAAGATAAGAATCTCCAATTATGAATTGTGATTACTTCACCCTTTTCTCTCGTCCTTCTAGATTTCTCGTGAGAAGATCTTTCAAGGAGATCTAGTTCTCTGCCGACACTTGAGGAGTGTGAACAGTGACAAGATTCTCTTCTTACACTTGGAGAGTATGAACAGTACAAAGATTCTCTACCTACACTTATAGAGTGTGAACAACAGGAGGTACTCTGCCTACACTTGGAGGGTGTAAAAGGACGACGGTTCTCTGCCGCATCGGGTAGTAGTGGAAGAGAGTTTTTATGAAGGCTTCTCCACCTTACTGTGGGGGAAAAATGAGAGACACTAATTGGTAATAGTGCAATACTTGAAGTGGGAGACTTCAGGGAGTGGATGTAGTTCGTGTTTGACCGAACCATTATAAATCTTGTGTCTTTTTATTTTTTTCGCTAATTTTTACTTTACTGTTTCTATGTGATACTGTGGTTGAAAAATCCTTTTCAAAAATTTATCATAAGTTTTATTTTTGGTTTAAAATTGAAGAGGAAAATTTTTTTAAGATTTCCAATTCACCCCCCCCCCCCCCCCCCCCCCCCCTCTTGGTTAGCCGCTGGGATATTAGCCTAGGTTTAACAACCTAATTCTTTTTTAACAAGTTTCAACAGGCACCTCTAGGGAGGGGACGTAGGTCGAGTTGACCAAACCACTATAAATCCTTGTGTTCTTTTTCTACTGCTTCTGCATTTAATTTTTTGCATTTTAATTTTTTTGTGTTGTGATTTTGATTTAAATTTTGTGATTGTGTTTTGATCTAAATAATTTTTAAATTATCAATTCACCCCCCCCCCCCCCCCCCCCTCTTGGTTAGCCTTGGGCCGGTTCATAGGGCTTAACATCCTTAACGAACTTTTAATCTTTAGGGAGTGAACGTAGGTCTTGTTGGACTGAACCATTATAAATATTTGTATTCATTTTTATTTTTGCACTTTTATTTTTCAGCATTTAATAGTTGTGGTTGAAAAGCTTGTTTGAAAAGAAAAATTAAATTGTTAGAATTATTAAACAATTTTTTATTAAAATTCAAGAGGGAAGTTTTAAAATTACCAATTCACCCCCCCCCCCCCCCCCCCCCCCCCCTCTTGTTTAGCATTGGGATATTTGTATAGGTTTAACAACATATCTTAACTTTACACCTACACTATGTTGATGGTTATCGGAGGGTCCATAGTTCAAGTACTAAGTTCAATGGAACTGTAGTTGATCGACAGAGGTTAGTGGAACCATAGTTAGGTAATAGATATTAGTGAGACGCAGTCAGACAATGATGGTTGGTAGGATTGTTGTTAGTTGATTATGGTTGGAGGAACCATAGTTGGGCAATAGTGGCGGAAGGAAATATTCGAGCGATGGAAGCCAGAAGAATTTTCATCATGTAATGATGGTTGGAGGGACCATAGTTAGGTAATGGAGGATAGAGGGACTGGAGTCGCAATAGAGATGGTGGAACAATAGTTAGGAAACAAAGGCCAAAGTTACAGTAGTCAAGTGACAGAGGCCAAAGGGATTGAAGTAAAGTGATGGAGGTTAAATGACTAGAACAAAGCAACAAAGGTCGGTTGGATCATAGTCAAGTTATGGAGGTCGAAGTGATTGCAGTCGGGCAACAATTGCAGAGGGGCCATAACTGGCTAGCATTTGCATGAGGAGTTATAGTCGGGTGATAGTAGTTAGAATGATCATAATCGACGAGCGATGGATGACAAACTAATAGTTTTATTCAAGAGGTTGTGGTTGGAAGACATCAAAAGGTCCAACAATGACTGTCATCCATTGAGAGACTAAAGGCGACAATTGAAAAGTAAAGTTTGGTAGTGTCGATGGGGTGAAGGCTTGGCGATGAGGGTAAGGCAAAGATATGAAGACAGCGGTCGACCGATGAAAGTTAGATGATCATCGTTCAACGTTGATAAAGAAGGCATCCAAGAGGAGTCCTGGCGACGGCAGCCAAGTGGCAAAAGTTTAGCTAGGAAAAGTTTAGCAACGTCTGGCCGATGAGTGGTTTGTTAGCGGTCGTACTCATGTGGAGCTCAAGGATTTTTCTAAGCTCTCTAGAATCTCTACTCTAATGTCCCAAGCACCCTTTTCATACAAAGAATGGGGCCTATTATGAATTTTAAGAATGACATGTCATTTAAATATGAAAAAGATATGGAAGGCATCCAAAACTCTTCATTGTTAGCAATTAATTGTTTTTAGCAATTAGTTGGATTTGTCCAATCAAACCATTCGATTTTTGTATATGTAAGCTAAATTTAAAAGTCATTTGACCATCCATTAATGCCCCGAAGTTTCTAATTATGATTTGAGCCTTTGATTTGGGCCCATTCGAGCTTAAATTGGATTATTTTTAATTTTATTGAATCCGTCTCATCAAGACGTTATGTTGGATAATAAATTTGTTAAAATTAAAACTGATTCAAATTCAATTTTAATATATTTAATTAAAATGTACCTCAAAGTTTGTGACCGTTCATTTTTAGTGACCCACCAACCCTTTTTTCTTTGATCGCAGTGAATATTGCTGACACAGCACAGTCCACTAGCTCACACGCCAAAAAAGCATAACTCGAATTATTTGTCCAAATCATCACTTTTTCGCTGTTTCGCACAAACTTTGCAAATAAATAATAAAAAAAATTACGCGTATCAATAATACGCATAAAGTAATTAGATTTAACAGAAAAGCAGCAAACTGCAAAACAAAATTTTGATAAATTTGTACCAAAGGTTCCGCACGAATATTATTCCTATGTTGAGTAACCACCATCCTTTGAGTGCATTTGTGGAGAGGGTGGTATTTATAATATTGCGATGTTTTTGACATATACTCTTAAACAAATAAATTAAATTATTACCATGATGTGTCCTTTGGAGTTGCAAATAATATTTTAATTTTTTGTTACATAATTATTGATTTGTTATTATAATCAATATTTTAATAAATTAAATCAGATATAAATAAATTGAATGAATGAAATATTCCAAGTATAAAAGCTCAATTGGGATTGAACGCAGAGTTGGATTATATGATATCATAAATATTAAAATTATTATAATATAATTTAATATAATAATGATATTTTCATCAGTTTAATATGTAATATTCTAAATTATGATATTTTGTCACTGAATATTTATTACAATATGATTTAAAACTAAAATAGAACATAATATTTTTATTATTTTCTTATATATAATTATATTGAAGTTCTCTTTTGAAAGCTTGAAATTATTTAATTTAATTTTAAATAAATAATTTATTATATTATATTATTTTATTTAAAGTAATTAAAAATGAAATAAATTTTTAACACTAAGTATTTTTGGAATTCCTCAACATTACAATTTTATTTTCATCGTCGTGAGAAAATAAATCACATTTTTAACGCTGTTGGGATTAAATTCATTAATTCGATGTAGATGTGGATAATACTAATCTTAGCAAAATAAGTACTAAATACTATATATCCTCTACTTTATATGAAAGAAGGATTTTACAGATAAAAATATGGACATTAAAAAAAAGAAAGCTAGAGATAAAAATATCAAATACTTTCATAATTATGTTAAAATTAAGAGAGACACAACTTTTGAACTATTCATCATCTCTAATGAATAAAATATTAAGGATGTGTTTTTAATTTTGACAAGAATAAAATATTGATTATGATAGGATTACTATACTTTTTCATCAAAAGTGTTAGGATAAGATCAATATATAGTGATCCCTAGGCTTTCATGTGGGAGGAAACTCCCCTCTACCTATTTCAACGATTTAGGGACTGATGACCTCTGGCAAGTCCTCATTGCTAAGGTTCATGAGGTACGAGTTTACCTATTATTACTTTCTAGCAACATATGAAATACCTAAAAAAGGCATATGTGATTATACATTTAGTTCCCCGATTTACTTGATCCTTTGAAGGGAGAGAGGCAAAAAGGAAAACTAAATTAATGAAGAGCATTTAATATGGCCACCAAATCGTTAAAGGATATTAAATGTTAAGTTACTATCCTATCTTTACAATGGCCTCATTTATCATCCTGATTCTCTATGATGACAGTGATGTGATGCAACTCATATCTAACTTCTATAAGAAATAGTCTTGTGCCTGAGCTCCTTACTATATTAAATATTCACTTGAACTATAGCACATATTGTGAGTATAATAAATGGACCCCATTAAGCTTGCAGTTTTTTGTGCAAAAAATAATGAGGGTTGCACTTCCCCTATCTAAAGGTAAGTGAATTGAGAAGAAGGCAAGTGGCCCTTTGGAAAGTAAGAAGAAAAGTACTGATGATGATCCATAAATAATTTAAGGATTCATTTGGCATGTTGCCCCTTCTCTTACAAAGTGGATGAAAGTGGAACCAAGTACGACTTTAACGACCAAAACTATTTGCACCATCCCCCCCCCCCCCCCCCCCCCCCCCCCTGAACTATGGAAAGTGAGGCATTCCCGTGACCATGAGACTGAAAAGGTGAGTTCTTCTAAGTCATTTAATAGTGACTACAACTTTAGAGGAGGTAGTCTCCGAAGAGGTTGTGCAACCTTGGTAGGAGCCAGGTTGGATTCTCGCCAAAAAGTGGTAAGAAGAACTAATTGCAATCTTTAAAATGGGTTATGTTCAGTGGTTGGGCATTTTCCTCCACTAGCAAGCCCAGAGCAGGCCTCTCCTTGAGTGAGTTGTTGGTGTAAACCTTAAAATAAACAACATATCATAGATCTACTAATAATATCCAATATAGTGTAACTAAATTTATCCACCAAATTCTCTTTTTATTTCATCATCAAAAGGATTATAATTTGATTACATTATAGTACAAGGCTATAAATATGAATATAAAATACAATAGATCAAATAACTAGCTATGATTGTATAACATATTAAAAGAAAGGAATACTTTCATAAACTTAGATCAAATCCTGAAATAGTTACTCAATTGACTCTTTCCCTTTTCCAGGCCAGAAGACGAAATAACTATGAGCTAATACAACTCAGCAAGCCACATTTGTCAATCTAAATTTTTAAATAATTCAATTATTAGAAGTGCAACTGAATTTAAAATAATTCATAGTAATCATTATACTAAATAGAATCATACTTGCAATTATCGGAGAACTTAAATAACATTTTAGGATAGCAAATAAATAAGTACTTCATATATACAAACAAAAAGTAACAATTTCTCCTCAGGATCTTATGCCTCTCAATGTTAGTACATGAATAAAATGTGTATATAGCACTAGAACATGCTCGTAGATATCATAACATAGCTTCTTCCATCCATATCAAATCTCTTTAGACACATAATTCATTACATTACAATAATCAAACTTTAAACAAGTTCATTTCAGAATTTCACGAAATGCTAAAATAATAGGCATATAATGTGCTACTATACAGAAATTCACTATTTTAAATATAACCAAATTATCAAAGATTATACAAAACATAGTTTTAATACTTAAATTATTTTATGGAATTATTTTCTGAATTTAGGATTATTTTTCAAATAATTAAAAAACACACTTTTCAAAGCCTCAGTATTAAATTTCCCTCAAAATACTTAATTGTCCAAAACTACCATATTTATAACTTACAAAAAGTTACACGATGAATGTTTTAGGAGTACAAAGTATCCTCATTTTAATAATAAAAAATATAAATTAAACCAAAATATTTCTAAAATTATCATTTTTTTAAAATGTGAGATAGGCAAAATATGGCCTACCACAAACCAAACAACTTTCAAAACTAGGTTATTAGTTGAAAATAGATCAAAATTACGTCAAAAACTCTCTCTCTCTCTCTCTCTCTCTCTCTCTCTCTCTCTCTCTCTCTCTCTCTCTCTCTCTCTCTCAAAAGCTCTCTCTATCTCTCTCTTTTTAGCAGGACACCCTTAACAAAATGAATGAGACTGAATAGTGGATTCAGATATTTTTATTATTAAAATTTGCACTAACACCATGGCACCCCATAATGCCCTATATAGTGCTCCCCCAGGAAGCTGCAGAGCTGTTGTACCCCGGCCACACTCTAGAATGCATAATTAATTTAAAATTTTCCAGAGACCCCTTCCACGAGAGTGATGCCAACCCAAGTTCCATGATTCCTAAGTTGGGAAAAACGTTATATTTCAGAAGCAAGCGAATAGACCACACTACAAGAAAACCCGCCATTACTAGCTGATGAAATACACCGGTACCATCAAAATTTTTATGGAAAGAGCACATTTCCATCACTTTTCCATTTGGTTTTTCATACGAAGGTAATTTGCGCATCAGAAAAGAATTCCCGACGTAAATAATATGATGATAACCTTTCCGGTGTACTTTTCGGCACACAACCAATAAAAAAGTATGTGGTAGTTATGTCCCTTTATATTCACTTATTATGGCATTAAATATGTCAGAATTATCAGCATAAAAATATGCCAGTAAGGTTGTAAAAAAAAATGTCGCTAAATACGCCGCAAACTAAATGACGTAGATAACTGACGCCTTATCCGCCAAAAATTCTGACATATAAAGACATCGGAAATTGATACGGAATTCATTATATCATCATTTCCGTTGGAGAGAAATATGGCTTCTACCGACATATTTTTTGGTAGATACCACGCTGATATTATTTACGTCATCCTTTTCGACAGAATTATTTCATTGTGTTTAAAATGATATGCAACATTTTCGTCAATTAATGCGCCGTAAATTACCATCGTAAAATATGCTGCATTTTTCTATATGCTTACATATTACAATGTTGATACCGATGGAAAAGGCGTCGGAATTTTACAGGTGTATTATATGCCGGTAACTCCGCTGTAATATTACTGTCATATTAAACACCGGTAAAAACACCATAGCTTACGGCACATATATATATATA